>CM059805.1:9219657-10423229 GCA_030435695.1 Brachymystax lenok tsinlingensis
TTTTCACATTTTGTTGTGTTACAAAGTGGGATTGAAATATATTTAAATTGGTCTACTCAAAATACTCCACAATGTCAACGTGAAAAGAAAATTTTGCAAATGTATACAAATTAATAAAAATGTAATAACTCAAATATAGTCGTTGCATAAGTATTCATCCCCTTTGTTTAGGCAAGCCTAAAATAGTTCAGAAGTAAAACTTGGCTTAACAAATCACATAATAAGTTACATGGACTCGCTACATTTTTGAACGACTACCCCTATCTGTAAAGTCCTTCAGTCAAGTATTGAATTTTAAGTACAGATTCAACTACAAAGACCAGAGGGTGTTTTTAAAGCCTCATAAAGACGGGCAGTGATTGGTAGATGGGTAACAATAACAAATCAGACATTAGATATATATTTGAGCACAGTCAAGTTAATCATTGTGCTGGGGATTATGTATTAAACCACCCAGACACATAAAATATGTATTCTTCCTTCTAAATTTAGCTGCAGGACAAGAAGGAAACTGCTTAGGGATGTCAACCTAGTGTTCAATGGCTGTGAGGAATTTAATTTAAAATATATATAAATTAGGATCCCAATTAGCCAATGCCAATGGTGACAGCTAGTCTTACTGGGGTTCCGACACATAATAACAAAAAAGACATTACAGACAAAAAATACTTTACAATTTACATATGTTTAAAAACATGTAGTGTGTGTGTGTGAGTGCGTTTGCACATCTATCAGTTACACATACATGTCAATATATAAACACAACAGGTAGGTCACATGGGGGAGAGGCGTTGGGCCATGAGGTGCTACTTGAAACCGGGTTTGCTGTACACTTGCACTATATAAGATGGAAGGGAGTTCCATGCACTTATGGCTCTGTATAATACTGTACGTTTCCTTGAGTTTGTTCTGGACCTGGGGACTGTGAAAAGACCCCTGGTGGCAAGTCTGGTGGGGTAAGTGTGTGTGTGTGTCAGTGACATGTGTAAGTTCACTATGGAAACAATTTTGAATGTCCAGCACATTAATGTCTCTTATAAAATCAAGAAGTGACACAGTCAGTCTTTCCTCAACTCTCAAACAAGAGAGACTTGCATGCATGGTATTCACATCAGCCCTCTGATTACAATGAAGAGCAAGACGTGCCGCTCTGTTCTGGACCAGCTACAGTTTAATTAGGTCTTTCTAGTGCTGCCAATGGTGTTTCTAACATGTCATGTCTCAGGGGGATGGATACTTATCTAGACAAGATATATTAGTGTTTTCATTTTCATTAATTTAAAAAAATATATATAATTTTTCTTGGGAGAAAGAAGAAATCAGCTCATCAACAATATTTACCAAATGTGGTCCAGTAACCTGTACGAGCAATTGAGTAAGACTATTTAGCAGTCTTTGACAGAAACAGCCACTGGATACGCTACTACAACTCTATAATTATAACCATAGTTACACACAAACAATACTTACGAAGACAGACACCAATACAAACATACACAGTAGAATGACTACATTACCTTGAGCTAAATCACTTAATACTAAATTTGTGAGCGATATTCCAATTGGGCTCGTGGCCATAAAGTAGCCAGTTCACATGGTGAACATATTTAATGACTTTCCGCAAACAAAATTAATGTAAATTTGGGCTACAGAGGGTAAGTAAATTGTTTTAAGGAGTTTGTTTATGATATAGCACATATGAAATAATTATTTTTATGATAGTGACGAACCATTACTTTTGAATGGGCTGATAGAGACTGTGCGCAAAACACAATGTGCAAAACACAATGAGCGTCAATTTGGCCTACAGAGGAGAAATGTAGTTTGTTTTAAGATAGCTAGGTGAGACAACCACATTTCACAGTCATAGTAAGTACCTTTTTCTTCAATAAAGTAGCAATAATTCTTCAATAATATAGTCACTGCATGTAAGTAGACAAGTATAGTCAGTGCTTGTAAGAAGAGACAAATATAGTCAGTGTTTGTAAGAACAGACAAATATATGATGGCCGTTCCATCAACTACCGACTGCTGGGGAAGCTGTGTGGAAGACAAAGCTCAACTTTTTGCTCCACTGAAAATTCAATAACTGTGCAATTCAAAAGTGACAGCTCCTCAACATACAAGGGATTTCAGGCAGAGTATCATGTAGTGGGTAAGGCACTGAGATGAGGGAAACATTCATAAAGACATTCATTGCATAGGATGTCAGAGGTGAGAAATGCAAATATCAAAAATCATCAGGCCATATAAAATGCTTTCTCTTTTACTCATGAACTGATACTGATATACAGTACATGCATACTAACGGTCTGTTCATTTTAGAAGCTTGTTATAATTGCTGTATTATGATCAGTGAAGGTTCTTGTAGATACATCTGTGGCTATCAGGTCGGCATCTGGCCCTGCTCGTCTTCCTGTGAATACAGGGGAGACTGTTGCCAGGACTATCAACAACCACAATATTGTAACAGTGAGTGCTCTTCCTCCGTTAAAATGTTAGCTTCTGTGCCATTGTATCTACTTTGTATATAGTACTGTCCTGGCACAACCACAGAACCCAACACCAATGCTCAAACCGAAATACTTGCAACCACAGGTATTTTTCTCCCAAAAATGAAACCTGTAAAACTTTCAGCTTTGCCAGCATGTAGTTTGGTGACCTGTGTAGAAAATGCTGACCATATCAATAGTAAAATGTGCATGTTTTAAACATTTGGCCTCATATGTGATATTATAGTTTCTAAATTGCTTCCTGTCCTACAGCTCAGGCTTCCTGTAGGTACAACTGTGGTTACAATTTTGGAAGCTGTTCATGCTCCAGCTCCTGTCAATACTATGGCAGCTGTTGCTATGACTACAACAGTATGAGTCTAATACAGTAGATCAGAAGTTTCAGGTATTCTCAGTGAGAAAGCATACTACAAAAATGGAAAGGATTTGATTTGCAGTATTTGATTTGAATGTGGATAAATTCTGGGTAAGAATACAAAATACTGTATTTGCCACCAAGACTTGGGTTGCTCTTCAATTCTAAAATAAGTATGCAAAATCCCAGGTAATCCGAAAATAATCCGAAAATAATATTGTAACAGTGGGTGCAGCAACCGGAGGCATTTCTTCAGCTGTGTCAGAATTAGCATAGTTCAACAAAATTCACTTAAATCATTTTTCATATTTCAAAGCTTTTTGGAAAATGTAACATAATGTAACATAAAAAATTTATCATAAATAATCAAATGCTTTGTTCATGTATCAAAGCTTTGGTCCAACAATTAAAAGTTTACAGTAACTTTGAGTAGTGTGGTGTTATTATAACTAACTTAGTAAGGAAATTACTTTTTGTCCTGCAGGGGCTTCCTGTAGGTACAACTGTGGTTACAATTTTGGAAGTTTATTTGAGAAAGCTTCACCTTGACAGTTTCCTTTCAAGAACAATCTAATGGATTTCAATAATTCTGAATGTGCATCAAGACAGATCTTGAAATGGAATTCACATTGAGATCTATTTCAAAGTCCCCTACACAGTAAATGTATGCTCTTTGTTGGTTCAGGTTGGAGAACTGCTGCTGCCGTTATTACATCTCTGTGTACGATGGGTCGTCTGTGTACTCGTCTGATACGCACAATCTGACTTCAACAATGGCACCTCTTTGAATGCCTACCACTCCTCTAACTACATGACGGTTCTCTTCCGCTCCAACTACTCAGGGGTCAGCAGGGGCTTCAGGGCCATGTTCAGCAGCTCCCTCACATGCAGTTAATTGAACACATAATTTATCTCAGGTATTCTGACATCGATATTAAAGCTTAGGAACTTTGGTTGATTTGATTTATGCTGTTGTGTTTCAGGTCGAGTGGACTGCTCCTCAGACAACATGAACATAGTGATTCAAAGATCCTACCTGAACTCAATGGGCTACAACGCCTACAACTTGTTCCTGAACGACCAGCTCCTCAGGTCAACAGCTAGCAGGTGGTGCTCAGCTTCACGATCAACACCTGTGGGACCCAACGAACGGTAAATTAATTCACCAAAAGCAAAGAAATTACTACCTTATGTTCGGTATGTAAAAATCTAGCTCTAGTGTGCTGCAAATAATTTTTATGTTTTAAGAACAGTGGATATAGTTACATCAACTAGCATCTACATTTTCCAATCACTTTCTATTTCTTGTCCAATAACTTTTTTTGCCTCACACTAAACAGTTTGAGAATGGGAGAGTAGATTACACCAACACCATCCGTGCCTACAAGTCCGACTCAGGCGAGATCACACACCAGTCTCATTTCATGCTGCGAGTGTTATGTCATATGGAGCAGAACACCATGTTCTAGATTATGTACAAGGCCAAGCATGATTGGGATGAGAGTACCATCACATGCATGGCACAATGGCCTTCATTACCAGCAGCAACTTCTACACCCAGATAGCCCAGACTCCATACGAGATTACCCTCAACCAGAACTTGTACATCCAGGTCTGTCTGAGGAGGTCCGACAGCAGCCTACATGTTCCTGGACACCTGTGTGGCCTCTCCCTCCCCTCATTACTTCCAAACCAGATCCCTAGACCTAGTGCGCAACGGGTAAGAAACAGACTGCTGACCTGCAGAGGTTGTAGGGCCATGAGATATTGTGGAGAAGGAAACATTCTGGGTCCTATACTTTATCAACAAGTGCTTATTCTGCAAGGATCTTGATAAAATAAGTTTGTTTCTGATGCACCCACAGCTACACCTTTGGTACCAGTGGCGACACCCGCTTCACCTTCCAGGCCGTCAAGTTCCTGTGAGCCCACGAGTTTGTGTACCTGCAGTGTAAGGTCACCATTTGTTAAGCCACCAACTACAACTCCCGCTGCCGCCGAGCCAGGGCCAGGGACCCTCCCAGGAGAGCCACACCCTGGTCCTAGGACCCATCCAGCTCAAAGGTCAGAAGTCAACTCCTAATAGGGCCATTAAGTCATGATTTCTCTAGACATACATGGGACACACTAACCTGGGCACTGATCTGTATGGGCTAATATTTGCTGCTGACGTTTGCTTTAGGCTGTTGAAAAATCTCAAACAATTAGGAGCACTGTCATATTCTTCTGGATTGTATGTTATCGCTCTGGTTCAGACACAATGTAGACATAAACAGGTCTTTCTTTCCTCAGATCTGGAGAAGCCAGATGAGAAAGTGTCTGATAAGGAAGTGCCAGGCTAAGGTGGAAGCTTAAGACTAAGCTGACCAGCCTCAACAAACTATAATCATTAAAACTATCAATTCATTTCACCTGAGGCAATGAAGTATATTCATTTCTACTGTACACAATCATGTATGTCTTTACTACTTTGGCAAAATGATTAAAAGCATTCTCAAAAGACAATTATCGGTGTCTGAACATCTTATTCCATGTGCTAGCATTGAAACAGATCAAATATGTGACATTTCACATTCTGACAGAATGTTAATTCAGAGAGATACCAAAAAAAAAGGGACAAAAGACAGTTGAGACAAAAAAACGATCTGTTAGAAAACACTTTACTTAGAAATGGTTTAATATTTCCTCTCACATTAAATGATTTGACCACCAAAACACTTCCAACATTCACATGTCCTATAAAAGACACAACACAAACAAATTCCCTTACAGGGTCTGAACTTCCCCTTTACATAACCCCTCCATGATTGGACGCCTGTAAGCATGTTGACGTGCAATTAGTCCGAGAAACAGTAACTATTTTCTTCACAAATGTTGCTATGCAACAGACAACAGTATCCAATACAAAACAACCCTGCTAAGGGTTGTCACTTCAGCATAATGTCAACGTCATTGACAACACCTATCAGACCAGAAAATATAGAATACTCAATAAATATCTAAGAAAACATTCAGATTCACAATATGCAATGCCTTGATTAATGCAGGACAGAAGGAATCCCAAGGCATAGCATGTATGCTAAAACATGGCATCTCTGGTGCTACTTGGCAATTCTGAACTCAATAGAAATGACAAAGGAGAAAAGAGAGATATGGTGATACTGCTTTGACAGTAAAGGTGTTAGATCTCAACAATGACATATGTTATTTACAGGTCAGAATATAACATGATGTATAGGTTAGGCTTTATTCTACACAACACCCAAATAACAAAAAGTTGCTAAAATAAAAAAACACTTATTGTCACATACACCGGAGAGTTGCAGTGAAATGTGTTTTGTTTTAGTACGGTGTCCCTGGAACAAATTAGGGCTAAGTGCCTTGCTCAAGGGCACAGATTTTTCCCCTTGTTGGCTCGGCATTCAAACCTGCAACCTTTCGATTAGTGGCCCAACGCTCCAACCGCTAGGCTACCTACCTGTGGTTAAAATAGGGCACTGTACAGATCCATAACAAAATGACAAGAGAACACCCTCAACAGAAGAAAATGAAAGCAAAAACACATCTCAACATGTCAGATGTGTCCATTTCAGTACAGGTAAAGAGATTGTGAATATCGCAGGCACTGTTGGAGGCATGAATGGTGCAGTCTTTCACTCCGAAATGGTTTAGTTGGTTATGGTTAAAGCCACTAAAGAGCACTCTCACAAAGGGGTTAGCATCATCTAGAACTATGTTCGTAAGGCTGAAAATAGTGCTCATGTCAAAAACCCACATGAGGAATGTTCATGATCAAACAGGTCAAGTGAGTTGTACCTCTAAACCACTCCATCCCTACACACTAGCTACATATGCAATGGGCACTGTCAAATGTTATTATCCCCCTATAAAATCTAATTCACTACATGGAATTTGCAAAGGCTACATCAAGGCCAATTTCAGAAAGTTCAACAGCAATAAATAAAAGCACCATCATTGAATTAAATAAAAACAACCTCCATTCATCCTCTCCAGTCCTTTATCACTGACTCGGCAACAAGTCACTGCTTATGCTGCCCCCTGGCAAAATGGCAGGCAAAGTCGTACTTGCTCCTGCACCTGTGGCCACAGATGTTGCACTGGAATGGGTTCTCGTAGCCGTGGCAGCCCATGTGGATGGTGTACAGGATGTTATCAGGAAAGTAGATGTCACAGTGCTGGCAGTGGTGCAGCATCTGGGGGTCTTGATGCAGAGAGGGCAGGCCCGGGGCTGGTGTGCTGGGCTGGCTGTTGGTGATGCTGGGAGTACTGGTGCGCCCACTGTGCTCACTGCAGGGATCTGCCCCGGGGCTGCAGTTGCTGTGTGGTGGGGGCCTGGGCTCTGGGGTGATGGAGGAGGAAGAGGCGTGGGCAGCGCTGGCTGACACAGCAGCAGGAGCAGTGGCTGGGTGAGGCTGCTGGATGAGGAAGGGCTTCTCGTCCACACAGGACTCTGCACCTGGAGACATGGGAGGCTGCTGGGTCTGGCCTTCAGCCTCCGAGGGCAGGCTGGCCAGCTGGCCGGCCAGGGTCGAGAGTTGGTTGAGGGGGTTTTCCATGACTAGGTTGTGGTGATGATTGTGGTGGTCGTCCATTGAGCTACCATCTCCACCAGCGCCCTGGTCGTCGTAGGTCTCCTGGCGCAGGTGGGGCAGCTCGTGGGAGTAGTCATCCAGGTGCTCGGCCTTGTGCACCACCATGGAGGGGGGGCTGAAGTTGATGAGAAGCCGGCGACCGTACCCCAGGCTGGTCTTCTTCTGCAAGACGCTCAGCATCTTCTTGTGGGAGAGAGAGGAGCGAGCGCCCTTCATTGGTAAGAGCTTGTGCCGGCGGCGGCGTGGTGTGACAGGTTGCTACGGTCACTGCAGCGGAAGGAGCACAGCTCACACTTGTAAGGCTTCTCTCCTGTGTGGGAGCGCATGTGGGCCTCTAGGTGGCGCAAATAGGCAGAGGCGAAGGGGCACAGGTGGCATCTGTGGGGTTTCTCTCCTGTTTGATAAGAGGAAAGAGGGAGATAAAGAATTAGAAGGAAGAATAAGTTCTTAGGATGAAATTGTAATGTTCTTAGCTTTTTGTCGTTGATTACTCTAACTAGGCCAAATGAAAATAAAGGTTGCCAGCTTTGTATAAGGGAAAATGCTCAACTAGTGATGAATCTAGTCCTATATCACCTGGTAGCATGTGCATGGTGTTATCGGGTCCATTCAAGCTCACCTGTGTGAATGCGGATGTGCTCAATTAGTCGTGCTGTGCCTCTGGTGGCATAGTTACAGTAACGGCACTTGAGTTTGCCATCATATGTTCTCTCGAAGCCATCCACCAGCATCCCTGAGCCGTCGTCAAGGGACATATCCGCTGAGGGGTGGTCCAGCCCATTCTGACTGCAGTCTGCACAGGTACAGGAATAATCACAACACAGTGTCAAGGGAAATATCTATTATAGAGAAATAATTACACTCACTAGCATTAATGGATTTTAGAATGACACCAGAGTCATGGATGAAACAGTTTGGATAGTCAAATTATGGTCTGCGTGTTGATGCCCTAGTTAGGCCTACACTACACCATTCATAGACGCTAACTACCTTTCGCGCCTATTCATAAAGGTATCTTCTTCCCGGGGGACTTTTGTTAAGTGCTCCGACGCTCGGTTTGAACGTGAACACACATCGTTACAGTTTTGGAAACATACGGAACGTATCTTTCATATCAGCGAGAAAATTATAGTAATGAAAAAATGTATAGGATTAGGGTTCCCACATGGCCATATCTCCATGTTACAGAACGTGTTAATGGAAGACAGGTGACCACCTGTGCTAATTAACTATCTAGCATGCTGCGAACACCTGTGTTTGTAACGGAAGAAGGCCATCAGAAATGTGTTATAACTGAAAAAATACTGTTGGCTGCAACTGTGATAAAGCCAGGCTGTGATAAGTAAAGGGCTTTATGTTTCTAGAACCGTATCGCAAAATATTTTTTTTGTGTTTGGCTCTTTAGAGTGCCAGAGCCACCTCTGAAAATAAGAGTTCCTTGGACATTCTTGGCTAGGCCTACCTGCTGGTAAGTCGTCCACCTCTTTGACGCCACTGACAGAGCCTGAGATCATGTTCACATGTTGAGTCTGCTGGCTGAGATACTCTTGGAAGTCTTTGACGAAGTCCAACGTCTCTGGCTTTTCCTCGCCCATTGGAAGTTAGTGACTGTTTCAGGTGAAATAACGTTACTAAAACTGTATCCATCACAACACATGATGAAATATCAATTGGCAGACAGGTGACAGAAAAACATGACAACATACTGACATAACTTATTATTTAGCGGTTACTTTTAGCTAACCAATGTCATCGACCATTGTGAGAGCATCCGGCATTGACTACTGGAACAGCATCCAACATTGATTGCTGGAACAGCTGACCGTAACCAAGGAGCTAACTTTCGTAGCTAGTCAAGTTAGCTGGCGAATCAACGTACCTTTTTAAAATGTTAGCAAAGTGTAAGTAAGCATGAATGTCTGTACTAAGTAACGTTAATTGACCAGTGGCGACAAATTATTGATCAGATCCGTTGTAATAGCGTCCCCTAGGCTATAATATCGTACCAGAGACAACATTGTTTTTGTTCGTCTTTCCCACAGAACAATTGTTCCGTCTAGCTACATAGGCAACACTCAACTACGGCTGTTCCTATGGAAGCTATCAATCGGGTGGTCTCTAAGCACATAAATATGCAATGCAACGCTAGCTGAATCAAAACAATGAATCCGTTTGTGGGGGATGAAAGTTCATCCAGTGCGCCTGCGAAATTCCTCCCGCCTGATGTGCAAAAAATTCACAAAGAACTGTTCCTACGTGTAAACTGCTGTAGCTAAAAGACGACCAAAGGGAGTATGCATCTTTTTTTAAATCTGTGGTAGAACTGTAGGGTGAGTTTAATTATTTTTCAAGATCTAATCAATGCAAGTAGACTACACTAACAAACTAATATATATATATATACAGGGACGTGCACAGGGGGGTTGCTCAGGTTGCCCGGGCAACTGCCCATATGCCCTTCTCGACTCACGTTGCCCTTCCGAGGGAAAAAATAAATAAATAAATCGTACAATGGATGCAGAATTTCACGTAGGCCTAGATAAAAAAAATCGCAAAGTCTCATTCCACTTCCATTCGGGCACCGAAAGTGAAAGTCGGTAGCGGAAGGGCAAACTCTGTTTACTTGGCTGCAGCGCTGCACGCGACCGGCACCTGAGCTGAGCCTGCATGAGCGGCCCTAGATGGAGATTGTCGCGGTTGTCGGGTGAGACGACTCAACGTTGTCGGAAAAGGTGAGTTGGTGATGTATAACAAACGAACGATCATCATCATCATCAAGTTTTATGAAATGAATTAAAATCTTCATAAATCCAGGCTGAGTTTGCCACGTTTAGCCTAAATAATCAGACAGATAGCTTGCAGACAAGCAGCCTAGGCTACTCTTTTTTTGGTAGGCATTAGGCAAACTAAGCTACATGTCTGCTGATAGTTAGTTTCTCACATTTCGTTTTAGCAAGAAGAATGAATGATGGAAGTAATGCATCACATTATTTATTTTATTCAAAATGGTTAAATGCCTAAATCCTATCACTATTTTGGGTATTGTTTGAAGCCAAGATGCCCACTGAAAGAGGCGGATTCAGGAGAGGAGAGAGACAATTCAGGAGGCAGCAAAGGGCAGCACATCACTGCAGGGTTGGCTGCGAAAGAGCCAACCAGCAGGTGAGACAGAGAGACTTTGCACTGTGATAAAGATGACATGACATTGTGTAGGCAAATTGATTAATTAATCAGAGTCATATTTTAGCCTACTAATGGCAATGTTTCATAATTACATCACATTTAAGATGAGGAGGAGCAGTCACAAGCCTCCAGACTATGTGAGGAAAATGTGGACCAGGAGGAGGCACATAGGGCAGGTAGGCTTAAGTGATGATCACCAAATATGAGATGAGAGGACCATGCTAGAAAGTACAGCCAGGGTTAAATAATTGTAATCTAAAAACATAGGCTATTTTAGAGGTCATTTCAAAGATCTTGCCTGAGCAGAACATAAATACCATTAGTGGGTATTAAAATAATAATGATAATGGCAATAACAATAATATGTAATTGGACAGATGATGAGCCCAGTGCATCAGCTGCATTCAGAGAGCAGAGCCAGAGCCAATCCCAGATGAGATCAGGACAGACTGGCAAAATAGGAAATGATAGATGAGCAAGAGGATGAGATGAGGGACGAGAGCATCAGCAAGGGAAGATATTGAGATGACGAGTGGGGCAGAGTCAACAGATTTAGATTTTTTGCTGAGGTTGGCTAATCCCACAGATCCAGCTCATGTACAAAGCAGCAATCTTAAATACGATCAGACCTTCATCACATTTTCCAGATTCAGTCGGGCCTTGCTGTCTATGGTAAAGTTCCTAAAAATCCAGATGGGCGCTCTTTTCAAGCCCAATGGTATAACGATGACCCCTGGCTGGAATATTCTCCACTGAATGATGCCATGCATTGCTTTGCTGCAGGAATTTTATGAATGAGGAAAGATTTCAGAGCAGGACAGGATGGAAGTCTGTAGGGATAAACTTGTGGGAGGCAGGCCAAAGTGAAGATTAAGGAGCACCGCAGCAGTGAATTGCATATGCTAAGCATGATTAGGTGGAATGCCTTTACAAAGATACACTGCAGAGGGCTTTTGCAGTAGCTTGATTCTCAGATGGAAGCAGCCAAAGAAAGAGAGAGGCAGAAAAACAGAGATATTATGTTCCGTTTAATAGACATCACATTATATCTGGCAAAACAAGCTTTGGCCTTTAGGGGAAATGAAGAGAAGGCTTGTCAGAAGTTCAAATAGAGGAAATTTTCTGAACATGGTGGATTTGCTTGGCCAATATGACAGCATGCTCGGGCTTCATCTTGATGCAGTCAAGGAAAAACAAGCATCAAGCCAAAGGTGCCAGGTGTCTCTCCTGTCCAATAGGACACAAAACGACCTCATAAAAGCACTTAGTCTTTATGTGAAACGAATCATACAGAAGGAAGTGACAGAAGCATCACAATTTTCTATTTTGCTGGACGAGACCACTGATGTGTCACATATTGAGCAGGTGTCCTTTGTTGTGCGATATGTCCACAACATGACTATAAAGGAACGCTTTGTCCAACTATGTGATGTGGCATCAACAACAGGAGAGGCACTGGAGAATGTAGTGATGAAGCTACTTGAGCAAAACAACTTCAACATTCAAGATGTCTGTGGACAGGGATATGATGGAGCTGCCAATATGAGTGGGGCCTACAATGGGCTGCAGTCCCGGATTCAGAGACAAAATGAGAGAGCGTTATATGTGCACTGCCATGCACATTGTTTAAATCTCGTTTTAGTTGAGAGTGCAAAATCCAACAAGCACTTTGTGGATTTCTTCACAGTCGTTGAGAGGCTGTACACATTCATTGCCAACTCTACAAAGCGCCATGCTGCATTTGTGGATACTCAAAAACCATGAATCCAGACCAACGTGTCCAGACTACAGAGGCTTTCAGACACCGGTGGAGCTGCAGGAAGATGCTTTAAAGACAATTAGGAAGGTCCTCCCTGCTGCCCTACAGTACTTGAGAGATCTGAGAGAGTGTGACCCCGATCTGGCTGCAGGAGAAGCTAAAATGCTGTTGAGCAGCATAGATTTTGAATTTTGCTGTGTCTTGAAATAGCAACGCCAGTGTTCATGGAGACATCAGTTGCCTCAAAAGTACTCCAGTAGGATGACCTGGACTTGGCTGCTGCTTGCTCTGTGTTAGATGGTGTCTTGAAGCGAGTAGTGGAACTGAGGAGAGACAACCAATTCTCACAAATATACAACACTGCCACAACAATTGCAGAGGAAAATGACATAAGCATTCCCACAAATATTCCAGGTAGACAAAGAAAAGTCCCTGCAAAGCTGAAATACACTTCCAAATCAGCAAGAGAAGATGATGCAGTCCAGACCTTGGAGGAATATTACAGGGGAAGGACATACTATACCTTTCTGGACAGATTGAGACAGGAGCTTGAGAGAAGATTTTTACGGGGAAGGGAAGACTCGGGACATTGTGATGTCACTGCAGAGACTCACTGACCCAGAGCAGTGGAAGGATATTGGCCAAGGTGTTGATACAGCACATTCACTATGTGAGTTTTATGGACTTCAGGGGGAAGAGACCAACCTTCAAACAGGCTGAGTCTTCCATGCATCTTACAAGTGTCCCAAGAGGACAGTCAAGTCTATGCTCTAAAGTATTCAAGGAAAACAATGCTAACGTCATATTCCACACTATTCAAACTAATCAAAATATATGCCACTCTACCCGTGTCCACTGCAGCGGTAGAACGTTCCTTTTCTAAGCTGAAGCTGGTCAAATCAAGGCTCAGAAATCAGTGTGGTCAAGAGCGGCTGTCTGACCTCCTCCTGCTGGCCATAGAGAAGGACATAGGAATCGACAAGAAGTTCTGAAGATTTTTTGTTGAAATGGCCCCTAATAGGCGGCTTCTCCTTTGAAGCTTTGCATGTTTAGTATGTACATTTGGAGAAACCTATCAGTGACTTGATAGGATATTGATAGGGATATTGATGTAGGGATTTTCATGACTCAAGTCATGTTTTTCTGTGTTATTATTAGTAGTAGTTAAGGTGATTGAGTGCTGTATTTCAGTGTTTTACTTCTTTGTGTATATATATTTTAATAAAGACCCTGTTATTCTCAGTCTTTCATATAGCCCGTGAGTTTTTGTGTTTTTGAGGGGGGTGGGAGGGTGCCCTTTTTTCAGGTCAGAGCAACTGCCCCTCAAAATTCCTGTGCACAGCCCCTGTATATATATGTAACGACCCTGGGTTTATAAGAGCGGCTATCGACTCTTGCTTTTGCGGCACAGTCGATAGGGCGACGGAGCTCGGGCTAGAAGGTCGAGGGTTCGAAACCTGCTCCCTGCTGTTTCATTACAATATATATATTTTTTAGTCAGTGCGAAATAATAGTCACCTGTAATGAATCACCTTAACAGTGCGACTGAGAACAATATTTGGGTCTTGGAGGCCTGCTTTGATCTGTGTCTCTTGTTGCAACCCGGTCTCAGAACATTTAATCTGAGACACTCTTCATGATGGCGCCACATGATGGCACCGACAGACATGGCAGCTCTGCTTCTAGCTCTTAAGCAACTTTAGTTTTTTGTGTGTTTCTTCTTACATTATTAGCCCAGAAAGTTGTTTGTGTTATTACATACAGCCAGAAAGAACTTTTGGATATCAGAGTGGCGGTAACTCACCAGCATTACGACCAGGAATAAGACTTTTCAGAATTGGATCCTTTGTTCGTACTCCCCAGGGCAATTGAACTTATCCCAGAGGCTGCTCCAAGACGCCGCTGCCTGCAGAGAAGAGGTATTCAGAGTGGACTTCTGGTCCGACTCAGGAGGCGTGCACACCATCCACCGCTTCAGAGTATATTACTCACTAATGTTCGGTCTCTGGACAATAAAGTAGACAAGCTCAGGGCGAGGATCTCCTTCCAGGGAGACATCAGGGACTGTAACATACTCTGTTTCACGGAATCATGGCTCTGTCCGGATATACTGTCCTGTTCCATACAGCCAGCTGGGTTTCTCAGTACATTGCGCAGACAGGAATAAACAACTCCCCGGGAAAAAGAAAGGCAGGGTGTATGTTTCATGATTAACTACTCATGGTGCCATTGTGATAGTGTACAGAAACTCAAGTCCTTTTGTTCACCCGACCTAGAATATCTCACAACAATTGCCGACCGTATTACCTCCCAAGAAAATCATCTTTGTTTATAGTCACAGTCGTGTATATTCCCCCTCAAGCCGATACCACGACGGCCCTCAAGGAACTACACTTGACTTGTGCAAACTAGAAACCACATATCTTGAGGCTGCATTTACTGTAGCAGTGATTTTAACAAAGCAAATTTGATAAAAACGCTACTGAAGTTCTATCAACACATTGACTGTAGTACTGGCGCTGCTAAAACACTCGACCACTGCTACTCCAACTTCTGGGATGCCTACAAGGCCCTCCCCCTCCATTTGGCAAATCAGATCATGACCCATTTTGCTCTTCCCTTCCTATAGGCAGAAACTCAAACAGGAACTACCCGTGCTAAGGTCTATTCAACGCTGGTCTGAATCCATGCTTCAAGATTATTTTGATGACGCGGACTGGGATGTGTTCTGCGTAGCCTCAGAGAATAACATTGACGTATATGCTGACACGGTGACTGAGTTCATCAGGAAGTGTATAGCGGATGTTGTTTCCACTGTGACTATTAAAACCTACCCAAATCAGAAACCGTGGATAAATGGCAGAATTCGCGCAAAACTGAAAGTGCGAACCACCGCATTTAACCATGGCAAGGTGACTGGGAATATGGTCGAATACAAATAGTGAAGTTATTCCCTCCGTAAGGAAATCAAACAGGCAAAACATCAGTACAGAGACAAAGTGGAGTTGCAATTCAACGGCTCAGACATGAGTTAACCCTTGCAAGGCTGCCGGCCCAGACGGCATCCCTAGCCGCGTCCTCAGAGCATGCACAGACCAGCTGGCTGGAGTGTTTACGGACATATTGAATCTCTCCCTATCCCCACTTTCTTCAAGATGTCCACCATTGTTCTTGTACCCAAGAAAGCAAATTTAACTGAACTAAATGACTATCGCCCCGTAGCACTCACTTCTGTCATTATGAAGTGCTTTGAGAGGCTAGTTAAGGATCATATCACCTCTACCTTACCTTACCTGACACCCTAGACCCACTTCAATTTGCATACCGCCCCAATAGATCCACAGACGATGCAATTGCCATTGCACTACACACTGCCCTATCCCATCTGGACAAGAGGAATACCTATGTAAGATTCCTGTTAATTGACTATAGCTAAGCCTTTAACACCATAGTACCCTCCAAGCTCATCATTAAGCTCGGGGACCTGGGTCTGAACCCCGCCCTGTGCAACTGGGGTCTGGACTTCCTGACGGGCCGCCCCCAGGTGGTGAAGGTAGGAAACAACACCTCCACTTCGCTGATCCTCAACACAGGAGCCACACAAGGGTGTGTGCTTAGCCACCTCCTATACTCCCTGTTCACCCATGACTGCGTGGCCACGCATGCCTACAACTGAATCATCAAGTTTGCAGACGACACAACAGTTGTAGGCCCGATTACCAACAATGACGAGACAGCGTACGGGGCAGCGCCTAAGACCCTCAATTTTTTTTACAGATGCACAATTGAGAGCATCCTGTCAGGCTGTATCATCGCCTGGTACGGCAACTGCACTTCCCACAACTGCAGGGCTCTCTAGAGGGTGGTGCGGTCTGCTCAACGCATCACCGGGGGCACACTGCCTGACTTCCAGGACATCTACAGCACCCTTTCACAGGAAGGCCAAAAAGATCATCAAAGACATCAACCACCCGAGCCATGGCCTGTTCATCCTGGTACCACCTAGAAGGCGAGGTCAGTACAGGTGCATCAAAACTGGGACCGAGAGACTGAAAAACAGCTTCTATCTCAAGGCCATCAGACTGTTAAATAGCCACCACTAGCTGGCTACCATCTGGTTACTCAACCCTGCACCTTCCAGGCTGCTGCCCCATATACATAGACATGGAATCACTGGTCCCTTTAATAATGGAACACTAGTCTCTTTAATAATGTTTACATACTGCTTTACTCATTTCATATGTATATACTTTATTCTATTCTACTGTATTTTAGTCAATGCCACTCCGACATTACTTGTCCTAATATTTATATATTTCTTAACTCCATTCTTTTACTTTAGATTTGTGTGTATTGTTGTGAATTGTTAGATATTACTGCACTGTTGGAGCTAGGAACACAAGCATTTTGCTACACCCACAATAACATTTTATAAATATTTGAATTGATTTAGTAAATGTTACGTTTCGTTTAGTATGTATTCATTTGTGGATGACGATCACCCAATTTGTATAATATGTTACAAATTACAATTCGTGTTATGTCACTCATTTGCAAAACGTACCATATGTTCCGAATTTGCTAAAAGTAAGATGTGTTACGAATTCTAGCTAGGTGGCCAACTAGCTCGCTAATGATAGCTGGGTTGGGGTTAGCATTAAGGTTAGCGTTAAGTTTAGGAGTTAGATTAAATGGTTAGGGGAATGGTTGGCTTAAAGGGTGAAAGTTAGGGTTAGCTAACATGTTAAGTAGTTGCAAAGTAGCTAAAAAGTACTAAGTAGTTGAAAAGCTGCTAATTAGATAAAATGCTGAAGTTGTCTGTGAAGAGATTTGATCTCACAACATTTGGGTTGCTAGACATTCTTGTTATATGCACAACCACCCTACTTTTGTTTTTACCTTAAGTAACCATCTCTCTTATTTAACCATACCAAACATATCTTTAAACTTATACTATATCATATCTTTATACTAAATCGATTATCTTGGATTTACGTACAGAATAATGCTAAATGCTCTGAGACCAGGTTTTCTTGTGTGTGTGTTTGCATGTGGGAAGCATTTATACATTCACTCTGCCAAAACAGTACAGGCTACACAGTTACAGTCACTCGCCCTTCTAGATACCTTGAAACAGTTTAACCGGGTCTTGTCTGGATGTAGCCTAGCCTAGTAGCTAGGAAGCTCAAAGCCTTATTCTTCTTCTTGTTCTTCGTGTGGCTTTCTGTCAGACTAGACGTTCTGTTGCATACTGCACATTTTGGTCACCACCAAAAAAAGGGGAATGGTAAAAACTTAAGTTGCACCTCTAAACCTGCACCTATACACTTTCCCCAAAAAACCCACCCCACTACTTTGGCCCTAAATGATCCTACACCAGGCCGTCAGCCTGGGATGATGGAACCCCTTCTCTGTTGATCAACTGCACTAAAATCTCTCACACCCAAATATTGCCCCACTCGAACTCTGGCAATCTCAACCTGTCTCTCTCTCTCTGAGGGAACTTTGGATTCCCAGCTTCATGGGCACCCCCACAGTTGACACACAGTGCTTTCTCTATCCGAACTGTACACATTTCTGACATTGTGGGATCTCCTTTCTACACACAGCTGCAACATGCCCGAATCCTTGGCACCTAAAGCACTGAAGCAGCTTCGGAACATAGGTCCTCACAGAATTGCAAATATAACCTAACCTGACCTTATCAGGTAGAAACTCTGTGTGAAAGCCCAACAAGACAGAGAGGGTATTCGCAGTCTCGCCATTGCTACCGGGGTCTATGTCTCACCAAATGGCGGGAATCACACTACCCCACTGATCAACCCTTTTAGCAGTGCCCTGCTCCGGAGAGCAAAGAACACCACCTGCTTCAAGGGAGGCAGATACACTAAAAACTTTCACAAATGTAACCTTTCCCAGTTTGTCCTTTACCCAGCCTGACACAGCGTATTTTATGGGTCAGCCAAAAAGCAGGAATCCACTTTTTCCAAAAATCTCACTCTTACCAGTTCAAAATCATGTCTGGTAGGATTCTCAGGACAAATGTTTGAATTCTCTACCACACCTGTCCCCGCAGGTAGGCCCACTACATCCTGGACTGGCTCACCTTCAGAGCGCTCACCACTGCCGACTGACTCCATTTAGAGATCCTCAAGGTAAAAGTTTGAGGGTCATGGGTGAACAGGGAGTACAGGAGGGGGCTGTGCACACACCCTTGTGGGACCCCAGTGTTGAGGATCAGGGAAGTGGAGATGTTGTTTCCTACCTTCACCACCTGGGGGCGGCCCGTCGGGGGAAGTCCAGGACCCAATCGCACAGGGTGGGGTTCAGACCCAGGACCTCAAGCTTAATGATGAGCTTGGAGGGTACTATGGTGTTGAATGCTGAGCTACAGTCAATGAACAGCATTCTTACACAAATTGTGAAAAAATTAAGGGGTCTGAATACTTTCCAAATGGATTGAGGTAAAGTTATTGACATTTTGAGCTATTGACATGAACACATATTGTGCTCATAGTCCCTAACTAGTCACACCAAATTTACCACGGTCAGTGTAAGGTCCACATCCACGTTTTGTTGGGACAGTGTAACAGAGGTTTCTGACTGACATTGCCACATAGGCAGTTTTCAACCAGTTTCTTTTATTTTTATTCAGTCAGTCTTTAACAATTTTGATAGGCATAAGATTGATTTTGAATACCTTTGGTTGCATTCATTGCATTACTTTGTAATTTAATTATGGAAACAATTGCCTAAATATGTAAGTGTCCACCAAATAAAAATGTACGATTTTGTACCCATAACATTAGGTGTTAAAACCACCCACACTTCCAAACACAGGCCTATAATTACATCCAAAGTGCTAAATCTAAGCCATAGCAATTACATCACTTTAAATAGCTAGATTGACTAATTTATGTTTCATCACTATCAATAATTAAACAGTTAAGAAGTTTGGACAAGATCTCATTGCTCCATTTGTGTCAAGTTGTAGGAAAACCATTGAGAACAGGGTGTTAAACGACCGGTATGAGTGAGGCCATTGTATCCTTTCAATGGCACATTACCTTGTGATGTTACAAGAGCAGTGCGGCAAGTAATGTACACCGTGAACTACATTGCAATGAGAGTTACATGACTACTGTAAGGTGTGTGAGAGAGAGAGATTAGGTTGACCTCTACAACTTTGTCACACACTCCACTGAGACCTGTTAAAGTTGAACCAAGGGACCACTTAGAATTCAATCTTACAATGAAATCTGAAGTCTGTCCCTCGCAGCACTATCATTAGCAGATTAAGAAATAAAATGGATGAGAACATCCAGTCACAGTTCCATTGTTGTTTTACATTCCAGTTCAGTCGACGTACACTAGATGGCATATATTGTCCATAAATCAGCAAACTGTCCAGCATGCATCCGTCCACTCATTTGACATATACATTAACATAAGGTTATAACTTTAGATAAACTTCCACTATAAAAAAAACTAGTGAAGACAATCGTTGATATTAGGTGTATCAAGATTCAAAACGTTTACATGAGAGGTCTGGTGATAGGTCTGCGCCTGTACAGAGTTTGACAGTTCACTGCCAAGATAAAAAGGCTTCTCCATGTCAACTGACAATAGCAGTCCCAGGGGACTTAGGCCCAAGGTAGACATGACAGTCCATCTCACTGGGTAAACTACTACCCAGAGAGCAGACAATTACATCACCTTCTAATGGCTTGTCGGCAATTTCATTATGATCAGGTTTCTAATGGGGGCAGATGCCTTTAAAAAATGAATACACACTGACAGTAATCTGTCAGTTGGAAAATATGAATTACTGTTTTGTTTTAGGGTGTGTCATTTGTTTAGTCCTAAATGTTTTTGTTTTTGCAGTGTGTCATTTTTAGTTCTTCCACATTTTACATTTTTTTCCAGATAGGCCTAATCAAAAGAGACCCAGCAGCATAGTTAGTTGCGGCTTTGGAGTAGCATACTTAGACAACAGGCTTTGTAGGTTGGCCAAAAATTGTGGTTTTATTTTACAATGTTGTAGGCCCACAGTACAAAGGGGATGTAGAAGATATTTGCTGAGCTATTTACAAATGTATTCAGAAATTCAAGGCAAAAATAGTTTGTTTCAAGAAAACTGTAGTGTACTAAAAGGATACAATGTAGACTTTATTTAGCCTACTTGCTTATTTCTAGGCTACTTACTGTAGCTAATGGCTATTGGGCAAAACACCCAAACACTGCAAAAACTGCAGAAAGACCCACACAACTCATCTACTACTACTACTATTATTATCATATTAGGTAGGTATTAATATAATACCTGAGAGATAAATGAACAGGAAGTTGTCTTTATACGACCAGCCCTCTCGACTAACAAGAGTAAATGTCAAGAAATGAGGTCCCATAGTAAGCTATGGGACCTCAAGCATAATGCATTTTAATTAGCACAAAACATAGGCTACTATGTTACTGACATTTCAGAATGGATTAACCAACACAATGAGTGCGCACTACACAGGTACCGAACACTACTGTAGACTCTCAAGCTGTTTAGTTACGGTACAACTGTTGTTTATAGACAAATTAAGCATGAATTTAAAGAAGCACTAGGCATAGTAACTCATAGGCTACAAATGCAAGCTCTTATCTGAACATGAAGAAATAGGCAACTTAACTTACGACAGCTCGAGTTAATGAATCCGGGAATGCATTTAGCAATATTTTTTTACAGAGACGTCGTCCTGCTGTCAACAGATGGTGCTATTATTCCTTATGTCGTTTGTCATTGCCATAGATGTCCTGCATTAAGCTGAACTGCCAGTAAAACACTGGTTTTCACCGGCGACCGGTTTGTACATGCAACATCTTCTATTCAGGCTGCAAAGGTGTCGGTGTTCTCTTCAACTCGATTTAATGGCCCGTCGGCCTAAAAAAATGGGGAAATATCCGTAGTGTCTTGATAAAACACAATTTTCCACCACCATTTTTCGGATTTTGTTGCACCGCGCATTCAGCCAATTAGTTGCACATCGATGCAGCAGTCTATTGTTTACGCCTAGCTGAACACAGTTCACAAAATCAGTAAGTAGCACTTTCCACTCTAGCATAATGGTGGAACATTTTGTTTTATTAAGACAGTATGCATATTTTCCCCATTTTTGTTTAGGTCGGCGGGCAATTAAATCGAGTTAAGTAGGAAACTGAAACCTTTGCAGCCTGAATGGAGGATGTTTTCTGTGCGAACCAGTCGCTGGGGGACGCTAGCGTATTACCGGCTGTGCAGTTTAACGCATGACGTCAATGGCAATGACAAACATAAGGAATAGGCTAATAGCGCCATCTGACGGCAGCAGGATTATAATGGACGATGGGCGTGAAACATTATCACACTTTACTATCGGTGAACACAAACAATTAAGTGTAGATTACACGAGTGTAATAGACCTACTGCAGTTACTATAGATGTTTTCAATAAAATATGTAACAAATTACAAGGTTAAATAGGTTAAATAGGCTACCGTGATATTCGGGGGTCTATTTTTTCACAGGACTTGCTATTTGTGCAAAAATAAATAAATAAATATGGGCCTAATAGTAAAGACATGTATTTTAACGTTAAACATGTATTACCTTTTAATGTGGCATGAACATGACCAGTCATTATGTTTTCATACGATTGTTAAATAAATCACTTCAAAATGTAGGTTACGAGTGTGCATGTTCTTCCACTCCAAAATAATTCCAGCATCCAAACAGTGCACTGTGAACCAGTCATTTGTTGAATGGAAAGACATCTGCTACAAAACACATAAAGTGCAATGACATTCTGTGACTGTCATTAGGCCAACACTCTTGTAGCCTGAATTAACTGTTGCCTCTTGCTGACAAATGTACTTTTTTTGTAAAACGTAAAGTCGGGACACCTGAAAAGGGGCTCAAATATGGGAGGCAAATACAGCTGTGTCTGTCCCGAGCACATCAGCGCTGGAAACTGTGAGGTCCAAGTTGATAATATTGAACGTTTACTAGTGAAAGCTTAAGACAGACAGAGGCGAACAGGCTGGGTAGAGAGATGACTGCGGTTGAAAGAACCTTAACCAACTGTCACTGGTTTCATTTGGAATGAGATTATTTTCCTATTTACCACTATAACAGTGCAACATTTCATTTTAAACAAATAGGAGAATGGTTAAATAGAGACCCCTCCCAAAGTTTGACTTAGGGGAGCACATGTCTCATTCACAGGAAGAATGATTAGCCAAATGCTTGTTCATTTCACATTAATGATATGCCCACTATGATGTAGTAGGCTGTATGGTAAAGGGCAGTGTGTATTAATGAGGTTTAGAGCAGGTCTACACTGATGCCCAGGTTGACATTTACAGCCATTAATACTTAAGCCAGGCACTTGGTAACATTGGAAAATTAAATGGTAATGACTTCATGTGCTCCAGGAATACTTATTGTTTAGTGGATGCATGCAGACAAACCAGATAATGTAGCTTATAGCATTGTGTGCCAGCCACTGCTACTCATGGTTAGCTGGCGTCTACTATCTGCCACGCATAGACAGGATGAAACAGGCCTAGACCTATGGTCAACACCTGCCTTTGAGGAGGTTGAAGAGTTATCCACTTGCCCTAATTCACATTTAAAATGGCTGGATAAGAAGGCTTCCTTCTCTTCTCACCGGCTTGGTTTATGTGCTGTTTGGGGTTGTATAGAACATTAAACAATGAATTCCCTCCTCCTGAAATAAATTGGAATTTAATTTAGAGAAGGCCCCTAAACAGTTTTCTAAGACTTCAGTCATATGTTGGACTCTTGTAAAAGCTGCATTGGACATTAGCCTCAAAGAAAGCCTTTTTAATCCCTGACAAGTGCAGCCATAGTAACGATAGCCAGAGCCATCACTATGGCAGAAAGGTGAAGGGGGACTTTGACAGGATTTCTTCTTCTAGTGAGACTATTCCTTTCTTGAGATCTCTGGCTCTGAGTGGAACATTTGAAAAAGAGTGAAGAGGTGGGGAATAGGATAAAGGAGGTATATATTAAGCTTTTCTTTTGCTTCACCGCTTAATTTCGTTGCAGGAGCGCCTCGCACCACTGTAATGAATATAATTGCCGCCTTTGATGAGAATGCTATTATCTGGATCACACTTTACATTGGCAAACAAGCCCCCAATTATGCAGGGGACAAGTGGCCTTTCACAAAGCTACTGTGTAGCCCTCGTTGAGTGAGGTTTGGAGCGTCTACATCTGCAAACAGGACAGATTATATTTTATTTAGGCACACCATAAAATCAATTTACTTGATTCATTTCCTCCATGTGCCAAATAAAATTCTCTCTCTGCAGTCCTCACTAAATTGTCTTTTCGACAAAGACAAACTTTCAACTTCTGATAGATGAGGCAACTCAGTGAACAGACATACATTTTATTGACCTGAGCTTGACCAAAGCTGCCAAGGCTTTGGGAGGGGAAATGAGCAAAAAGAGAAATGTGACACTTCTATGACAGTAAAAGGGCTTATTTTTGTGTCATCCAAACAGCCACAGCCATGTATCCTTCATAAACTATTATGCATCATGTAAACCTGAGACTATGCTCCTTGTGTTTCAACAGGAAGGCTTTTATGGCTGTAACACCCATCACAGACACAGCAACACAGACATGCGTTAACAGACATTTAATAATAGCGCTGAACAGAGATGATGTGACTTTATGAGGCGATGCGCGATAAAGCCACTGTCACCTTATGAAGTCTGAATGTTCTTGTGACTGCCTTATTACCGCATTAAAGGCCCCACTAGAAGAATTCACACTTCACCCGTGACAGCCCAGTTCGGCTCTGTCTGATTTTTCACAGGACTGAAATATTGAAAACAATCAAATAGACTGTCACCAGTGACATATTGTACAATTACTCTTAAAAGACTGTCATTCTGTAAATGTATTCAAAGCCATTTCTTCTTCATAGGTGAGTGATTATTCCTTTAAGTGACCAATTCTTCAATGATAAATTGGTAATCAATTCATTTTACTATCTGGCTTTGGCGAGGAACCACAGAGGACCACTACTGGTCACTTCTATTCTGTTGCAAAGCCTAATACTCATGATGTCGTATGGACTGATGTCCTGGTGCCTGATCACATGACTCTTAAAGGTTTATAACATCAGAAACAGGTTGCCATCCAGACCCAGTCAAGTCAGATAAAGAATTGACCAATATTTTTGACTGAAGAGCCATTTTAGCAGTATATATTTGAGAGCCTGACTACCAAAACCATGGGCCACAAATAAAGAAGATGGTATCATAGCTTTTGACTGGCCAGCTCATCCCGACGTGAAATTAAGTGTCCAGTTGTGAGTTATTGTGGCCAAACATCATTTGTACAGCCTGAAAAGTGGGGGCATTTTTCTAGCTTGTCACTCTGTGGCTATAGCTCATTGTCCTGAATGATGCCTCTGAACGCACAGTTGCCCTAATATGAGCATTTCACTCGCACCGCAAGAAGGATTGTAATGGATTAGCCTGTCCATAGGAGGGTAATATAGTGTATCCGCTGGCACATCCACAACACCAATGCTCTGCAGGTTTCTGGTCACTCATGAAGCAGCAGCTTGCAACATGTCAGCTACACTGCTCAAAACAAAAGGGGATTCATGTTCTCCCTTTGAATCCAATGGATTCATCAAACAAATCCTAGTTTCTTGGTCATATATAATGTATTTTTTCAATGATACAACACTGATTAATTCATTTTAAATGGGTGTACATTGATGTATTGTTGTGTTACTATGGTAATATAACCTACAGAAGTAACATGAAACAAGTCACCGTTGTGGTTAGTATAGCCTGCACTGATTATACACTATTAACTTAGCTCCCTACCTGGTACAAGATAACTACACTACATAAGTTGTTTCGCCAGAAACACCCTGGACAAATGTAAAGTGTTGCTTTCATCTCTCACATGTGATGTGTGCTTTAAATTAACAGTTTTGTGGGGATCACTAAATGGATTGAATGGAGTGGTCAATGAGTCAGGGTAGGTAAAGAAAGTCTGTATTCCTAATGTAAGGGAAGTTGTAGATTAATGAGGGCTCTGCCCTTTGAGTGTATTGATCAAAGCCAATCTGGACTGGAATGATTTCCCATGCTCCCCTGCTGCTCTCTGTCCCATTCTATCCAATGACTCATGAAGTTTGCCCAAGGCCTTTATCCAGTCGACACAGTCATGCTGTGATTTTTAAAACATCAAACACATAAAAACCATCAACACTCTTACAGGACCAGCAGCTTTTCATGTACTGACCACATAACCCAGAATAACTAACTC
Organism: Brachymystax lenok tsinlingensis; assembly: GCA_030435695.1. Taxonomy (NCBI): domain Eukaryota; kingdom Metazoa; phylum Chordata; class Actinopteri; order Salmoniformes; family Salmonidae; genus Brachymystax; species Brachymystax lenok. The sequence goes on from CM059805.1 coordinate 9,245,428, forward strand.
TAACGTCAGGCCCAAGCCTCAAACCTAACCCAGGCTCAGCCCCAGCCCTAGTCTCAGCCCCTGCCCAGGCTGCTGCAGGCATCGTTAGCCAGGCGATGATGGGAGCAGCCCGGAGCATAATGGTACCCCTGACCTCTGATCGATCCCCTGGCTGTGTCCAGCTGGGCCTCCCCCAAACCCAGTGAGCTGGAGAGGTGTTTAAAAGCTAACGCCCCGGCCCCTATCCGCTCCCATACACGCTCATTAATTACATCATTTACCTGTGACAGTGACAAACCTGCCGCGCCACACCACAGTTTATTAGGGTCACTGTATAAAACATAGACCAAACCCTGAGTGTGTGTGTGTGTAGGGGGTTGAGATTCATCACATACAGCATTGGATTATACACTACATGACCAAAAGTATGTGGACACACCTGCTCAAGCAATTCATCCCAAAGGTGTTCGATGGGGTTAAGGTCAGGGCTCTGTGCAGGCCAGTCAAGTTTGAGAAACCATTTCTGTATGGACCTCGCTTTATACACGGGGGCATTGTCATGCTAAAACAGGAAAGGGCCTTCCCCCAAACTGTTGCCACAAAGTTGGAAGCACAGATTCGTCTAGAATGTCAATGTATGCTGTAGCGTTAAGATTTCCCTTCACTGGAACTAAGGGGCCTAGACCAAACCATGAAAAACAGCCACAGACCATTTTTCCTCCTCCACCAAACTTTACAGTTGGCACTATGCATTGGGGCAGGTAGAGTTTTCCTGGTATCCGCCAAACCCAGATTCGTCCGTTGGACTGCCAGATGGTGAAGTGTGATTCATCACTCCAGAGAAAGCGTTTCCACTGCTCCACAGTCCAATGGCGGTGAGCTTTATACACCACTCCAGCCGACACTTGGCATTGCACATGGTGATCTTAGGCTGGTATGCGGCTGCTCGGCCATGGAAACTCATTTCATGAATCTCCCAACAAACAGTTCTGCTGACGTTGCTTCCAGAGGCAGTTTGGAACTCGGTAGTGAGTGTTGCAACCGAGGACAGAAGATTTTTACGTGCTTCAGCACTTGGCAGTCCCGTTCTGTGAGCTTGTGTGGCCTACCACTTTGCGGCTGAGCCGTTGTTGCTCTTGGACTTTTCCACTTCACAATAACAGCACTTACAGTTGAACGGGGCAGCTCCAGCAGGGCAGAAATTTGACGAACTGACTTGTTGGAAAGGTGGCGTCCTATGATGGTGCCAAGTTGGAAGTCACTGAGCTCTTCAGTACGGGCTATTCTACTGCCAATGTTTGTCTATGGAGATTGCATGACTGTGTCCTCGATTTTATACACCTGTCAGCAACTGGTGTGGGTGAAATAGCCGAATCGACTAATTTGAAGGGGTGTCCACATATGTTTGTTTATATAGTGTATGTGTAGATGCATCCTCTGCAGGGGAGTGTGTACACTGCTTTGTCTGGCCCTACCATTAACTTCAAGACATGACTGAGGTTGTTTATTTAGATATATTTGTGGTGGTCAGTTTTTTCCCCATATGGACAATAATATGAGGATACATTTTTACAAAGGAAACCTGGTAACTGAAATTTAAAAGTCACTGTAAATCTATCCCAGTGTTTCCACGGCATGTATTCTTTGTATAGTAATGTGCCCCATCATTTACTGTGTCCCATTGTTGGTATTAGCCCTTCTCTGTTGGCCTACTGTCTTAGCTTTCACAGTAGCTGTATGCCTTTATTTTCTACTCACTTGTTACTTTCGTTTCACGTTATATTTCCTCATAACCTGTCCCTCTTCTTTGACCTCTCTCTGTTGACCCCCCACCATCCCCCTATTCTTCTTTTTGTCCTCTCGAAATATTCCCTCTTCAAGGTTTTCTGTTACTGCCCTCATCCTACCCTTCCTTCATGCCCCTCTCTCACTACTCTTTCTCACTCTCTATCTATCCTGTGGCCCCTGTCCTGCACCCATGCTCTTAAGTGTCCCTTCCATCCCTCTCTTACCTAACTCTTACTGCAACCTCCATCTTTCTGTCTCCCTTTCCATAGCTCTCCCCCACAGCAGCATTTAAATCCAGACTCAATCGAGAGGGGCGACCTATGGACATAAAGAATTGGCTTTAAGGCTTTCGAAATAAACCGAATCTGCTGCAGGTCGCACTGGGGGAAAATAAGCGGGAAATGTAAGTAAGCATGAAATAGTTTTTCATAAATAATCCAAATGACAACAGGCTTCTAATGGTGTCGGGGGGTTGTAAAAGAATATGTAACCAATTTTTTCGCTATTAAAGTGAAATAGAAAGCCAAATATATAACGCTGCTGATGGAAAAGTTACATTCTGGGGCCTGGGAATGGATTCCTCTCTGGTGTGGTGAGATTGAGAACATAATTAGGTGCTAGTGGTGGTGATGGTGGTGGGATGGAGGGAGGGGTTAACGTTACAGTCAAGGTCTTTCCAGGGGGGGGAATAATGGCCCCCATACAAAATCAATTGGTCAATAACTGCCCCCATTTTCCTGTGTGTGCAGGTAGGCAGGACCTCATCTGTTCTTCTTGTGCAATAGTGATTTGATTTGCACTTATGTTTTTACAAATAATCAATGCTCCATTTTGACTGGTTAGTAGGAGCACCACTAATAACACACCTACTCAGAAACAAGAAAGGGGAAAGAAATGAGAGAGGAAGTAAAAGGCAGACAAAAGACAGAATAAGTACCAGGATGTATGGTTTTTGCCGCCACACGAATTGGAGCCTAAAACAGACAGCATCTTTTTCCTTCTCTTGAAGTTATGCTGAATTTTTCAGAAGATCCCCAATTACTGTAATGCCTTTTCCCAAAGATTTATGTTTATATTAATGAGCTGAGAGAGACAGAGGGGCAGTCATACTGTGTGTGTGTGGATGACGTGTGTGTCTGTTTGGTCGATTTGGGATCCTTCTGAGCCAGAATAGTTATTTATGACTATCAAATGGTTACTTTTCCCCGCTGCCTAAGGACTTTGTGGTGAATTGTTTGTGAGAATGAAGAATAAAAATAATGATTTTGAAAGATTAATAATAGTTGAAATGCATTCCCAATTGTAAAGATTTTTTTTAAATGCATGCATAATTAAGGATTGGAGACAGGATTGAAGTAGAAAAAATGTATATACAGCATAAGAAGGTGAAGATGAAGGTGACTGGTTAGTAATTTCAGTATAAACCAAGCATAAGTGTGTGTGTGTGTTTCGTCTCTACTCAAGTTTCCCATCATTAGGCCTGACAGCTGCTGGAAGATGCAGAGGCCTCATGCTAATCAGCTGCCTGTAATAGCACTCTTTAGACCCGTTTATACCTGCTTATAATTTGCGTCCTGATCTTTTCCACATTCTGACTGTGCACACATTTTTAGATAGGTGTACACACTCAAAATACACATTTTGATCTAATGGTGATCAGATCAACCTGCCCACCTCCGGAGTAGTCAGACACACATTTTGTCTGGATATCTTACAAGTGCAGACAGATCTGGACAGAGAAACCATTTAAATCATAATTATTCCACACTCTAAAATCATTGACAGGTGGCACCATTGACTGCTTACATCAATATGTATCTTAAAATAAATAAATAAATATTATTTTGAAAGAATAGCTGTGAAATAATTTGCATAAAGGAAGAGACCAGGAAATCTGGTCACAGTGCAGACATGGGCACAATCAAAATGTAGACAAGATCAGGACAAAGGACCCATGTTAGCACCAGGTATAAACAGGACTTCTAACACACCGCCAGGACAAGAGAGTGCAAACAAACACCAATTACTGTCTTTCCCAAGGAGGAGACAATCATGTTTTGCTGCGTGGGGTGATCCTATACACTCCCTGCTCTCCACAGACTTAACCAGAGGGTTGTTAGAGTTGAATCCACAGATAAGTATGAGGGTCATATAAACACTAAAAACATTGTTCTGTATTGTCCTCTTTCCTTCATTACTGGTGACAGTAGAGGGGCATCTATATTTAAGCAATAAGGCACGGGGGGGTATATGGCCAATATATATTGCTATTATAAACTGGTTATCAACGTAACTAGTGCAGTAAAAATAAATGTTTTGTTATACCCATGGTATAGGGTCTGATATACCAAGGCTGTCAGCCAATCAGCATTCAGGGCTCGAACCACCTAGTATCTAATCAGAATTTGAATAGATCTCCTCTACTGCTAGTTAGTTATTAAAACAGAAAATACATAACTTCTGACTAATATATCAATAATTGATTAATAAGTATGGGATAAACGCTGACGTTCTGTACGTTACCTTGTAAATAATGGACGACGCAGCAGGACGAGGCGGAGTTCATTTTTCCAAGGTAATGTTCAGAATGGAGGCATTTATCCCGCTTCTACAGTTGCCAAACAAAACAATATGAATCACACATTTTACTAGTAAAAAAAAAAAGAAAAACATATTTGATATTTTCATTTTTTAGGCAACTCATACTTTCTTATCTTTTGGTTGCTAGAGACGTGACCCAGTCGTTCATTAGCTTAGTTTGATATTTACGGACGCAACACAGTCGTTCGTTCTTTATGTTCCGTTGCCATGCTCAGTAGCAACGTTCTTATCTCTTGCTTGCTGTGGCTATACAGTCACGACCTCTGCAGCCAGAATAACAGCAGTGTTTATTCCGTTGCGTTTGTTTAAGCTGTTTATACCACAGTTGCCAAAGAAAACAATAGTAAGCACACATTTACTGGTAGAAATAACTGTTTTTTTTGTTGATATTTACATTTATATAAGCAAGTTCATACTTAATCATCTTTTGGTTGCAAGAGACTAAACCCAATCTTTCGTTTGATTAGTTTGATATTTATCTTTTGTTCTTTATGTTGCCATGCTTTCTGTCGCCGTTCTCATCCCTTGCTTGCTAACCAGCTAGCTATGGCTAACACAGTCATGACCTCTACACTTGTTAGATACTACTGCATGGTCGGAACTAGAAGCACAAGCATTTTGCTACACTCGCATTAACATCTGCTAACCATGTGTATGTGACAAATAACATTTGATTTGATTTACAGCCAGAATAACAGCAAATTAGCTGTTTTTTTGTTGACATTAATTTGGATACATCCATAAAAATTATGCCTGGCATAGCTAAAAAAGTTTGCAGACTTTTGAGGACGCTCATCAACACTGACTGTTGATTACGAGGATATGGCATTGCACATCAAACACTAGGCTAGAAGCTAGCTAAATAGTTTGTTGCTAGCAAACCTGCCAATATGACAACCAAATTTAAAAATATCAGTTGCTGAAAACAGCTGGTCAAACTAGAATTGTGGGAGGATTTGACAGTATAGCGCCACTTGCATCATGACTGCAACAGTAGGGACCAGAGAAACTAATGTTCATCACATCACTCACCACATTAGTAATAAAAAAGAAAATGTAACCTTTATTTAACTAGGCAAGTCAGTTAAGAACAAATTCTTATTTACAATGACGGCCTACCCCCGGCCAAACCCGAATGACACGGGGACAATTGTGCGCCGCCCTGTGAGACTCCCAATCACGGCCGGTTGTGATACAGCCTGGAATCGAACCAGGGTCTGTAGTGACCCCTCTAGCACTGAGAAGCAGTGCCTTAGACCGCTGTGCCACTTGGGAGCAGCAAAAAATCTATGCCTGCTAGCTAGCTAAGTTTTTTTCCTCGTTGGACCTACATTTACAATGTATCCTATTTCAGTTTGTGTAGTTGTTGGTTTAGCTTTCTGTAACTTTGTAGCAAGTACGGTATGCATGTGTAGGCGCATATTGTGTCATTATTGCAAGGTGTCCCGATATATTTTCCAACTGTCCTGATATCTTTTCCAACTGTCCCGTTATCTGGTTTTAATGTCCATTCTAGAATACCCTTCTAGCCAATCAGAAATTTGTATTCAACAATGCTGTGGTATAATCAATGTAATACAACGGGTGGTTCTAACCCTGAATGCTGATTGGTTAAAACTGCACTCCAGCCGGTGTCTATTCCACAAGTTACCACTGGCTAATTCTATGATGTTAAAATGCTTTTTACTCTATTCCATCTGACTGCGCAATCCACTGTCTCATCTGCCCCAGCCAGGCACTTTATAAACTTGATCTCCACTATAAAAAGCATCTGGACATTATCTCACATTTCTTTTAGACTAACATTTAGTTTTCAACAGCGGAGATTTGTATAAACCTTGCTGTCTGTCTCTCCGACATTTGCAACATTGTTTCAATATAAAAATGTGATCTCCAGTTGTCCCATAGTAATGAACGTGTTGGGAGTCGGGACGAGACAGACAGGCATGCAGCGTTTCTCAACGAGTCTAAATCATGAATCAGTTGGCATCATTTTTATGAATATATACAAAGAAATGTTAATTGAAAAAAGATAAAATGAAACGGAGTGCAGCTAGTTTGCAGTCTTTCCAGCGTCAGTTTGAAGTGATTGTGTTAGCTGCGTTGTTGGCTAGCTCCTCTGAACAACAGTGTTCTGACGAGTGAGCACATTTTCTATGCCAGGTGAAGTTGCGCCTTATTAGCAAAATTGTTATGGATGTATCCAAATAAATGCCACTAGAAAACAGCTTAAATAAATGTGACCGACCGCCATGAATCGGTCTTATTTGAAATTGTGTGTTTTACAATGGATGAAAGCAGAGGCACAGAGCTACAAAATTGTTGATAAACTTGTAACCTCACTTTTGAGTAAATGGCATTTGATTGTTTTGGTACCTAATGGAGAGCTCTTACTTGTCAACATGCATTCAGCATCGTTCACACCCCCTTAAAATTTTGCACCACGCATCTCTTTAAGGGTTGATCTGAGCGTTCTGTCCTAACAACAGCAGTCAAGCACCCAAGCTGACTGGCTAAGGTTCGCTAGCTTGCTAGCTACTTCCAAACACAAATGAGATAACAGCTCACTGACCATTTTACTTACCCTAGCAGAGCAGGTTAGGCTGTTTTTATGTTATCCAGAGTGTTGGGGACTGCAACTGTGCTGCTAGCAACAATTTCCGCTTCTTTGCCAACGTTTACTGACACCGGCCATATTCAACGGGTGTTGAGTGTTCCTCAGTTATTCTGCACTCTGGCACACTCAGACAAGAGCGCTCTGAAATTGGAGTAGATAGCCAGAACGAATTTACCACCTACGTCTATCAACAGTTGTCGCAGTGACATTCTATTGAAATGGTTACTTGCATAGTGGAGTCTTTTTTTAAGACATTTAGCTAGCTAGCTTTGGTAAACAATGAACCATAATCCCAACTCATGACATTACTAGCCTGCATGAATCTGCAGGTAGCTAACCAACCAGGTTCAATGTTAGCTAGGTAACATTAGGCTATAACTAGCAAAGAAAATGGCTCTGAAATACGAATAATAAGATCATATATGTAACGTTAGCTAGCAAGCCAGCCAGCTAACGTTAGCTAGCTAGCTAACAGTACATTTTAACTTGAAATGAAAACAACTTTCTGTCAAAATTAGAAACATGTAATATCTGAAAATGTAGCTAGCTAGACTATCTTACCTGTATACATCATGGATGGACGCTTCTCCCTGTAACGGATACCATGGTTTCCCTTAGTTTGAAGATGTAATCCGGAGACAGGTGTTTTCTCCATCTCCTTAGCTAACATACTCTCGGACCAGCAGACCAGCAGAAAGTGTAGAGCAACACTCATGCAGTTCTACTACGCAATATATATATTTTAAAGCAGAGTTAGACAGGATTACCTGCACATACTGACCAGCTCAAATAGACAGAAGCGTGCTATATGGCAGACCAATCCAAACTCATCTCTTGGTATGTCCAGCCACCTCATTATCTCAGCTAATCATGGCTAGCGGGAAGGTTGCTGACTTTTTCTGTGGCTAAACCAACTAGGCTCGTAATTTAACAATTTTATTCGTATTTACAGGTGGCATACACGTTTGTTATTAAGGCACATGAAAGTTCACATGTTCCAGTAGGCATTTCTGCCAAAAAACGCATATAGATCAAAAGGCTCTCCTGTGAAGTAGTGACCCGCGACATATGCCTATTTTCCTGAAACGAGTCACAAATGCAAATGCAGCTACTTTGCAGTTAGTCTGGCTGCACTTTTTGATGTGACTGTAAGTTAGCCGTAGTTGGCTAGCTAGCAAGCAAGGGATAAGAATGTTGCCAGCCAGTATGGCAATGGAACATTTAGAATGAATGACTGGGTCGCGTCCATAGATACAGAACAAAAAAACGGAATGACTGGATCGCGTCTCTAGCAACCAAACCGATAGAACCAACAACCAGCTGGCTTGGGTAGCAATCCTAGATTTGTGTCGGGACTATATCTTGTGGAAGGATGAAATAGTATGAATAAATTCATCAATGAATTTTATGAAAATATGTCAATTATTATATGAATATGTTGTTAACCAGTTGATAATGCCCTCGAAGCCGTTCTTTGGAGGATATATTGGCACGGTTTGCCTGGCCCTCAACTTCGTGTCGGGCCTAACAACACCTGTGCCAATATATTCTTGGGCATTATCACTTAAATAAACCACTCCAATTCATGAATTGAATCTAATTCTAGAGTAGTATTTAGACGATATTGACTCCACCTCTTTTCAAATTAGTGCAAATAAGAAGATCTGGTTCCATTTTAATGTGAGGTGCAGTCACATGTTTGTTATGGGCTACTGCCACTTATTTGTAGTGAACTGACCTGAGTCACTGTCTTGAGTGTGTGGACTCATACCCACTCCCTTCCTGGTCCTACTACTCAGCTCAGGTCCTCTACATCTGTGAGTCTAAAATAACACTTTCCTATACTCCTTCATTATGCAGTGCAAAAGAGAGATAATCTAGCCCAGTGAATCTAGCCCTCAGTACATAGTGACATTGAGTACATCTGTCATTGGTTCTCTATGTCAAGTCCTGCACAAACAAGCTCTGTAGCAGGTGACTATTGAATGTCCTGTATGTTAGTTAACTGTGGTCAGATACATCAGAAAGTGTGCACTAGTGTTACTAATGTTACTAAATTGATTGCCCGTAATGAGCTAGTTGCTAAGACTCTTCTTAGAAATTCTTCACAATGACTAAAAGGCTAATTACACGCTTGCTAAGTGCCCCATGCAATGTCTCTTATTCTGAAGTGTTCTGTCTTTTGGCTGATTTTTCACTTGATCAATACACTAACGAATCCTTGGTGTGACTAAAGAGAACTGAACCAAATGGGGCCTCTTTTTTTTACTACACACTCGGTTGAATAGGTCGCTTGGGTCACATTTAGACTTTGTTAAGTGGCTTTGAATAGCTCCCTCGATTTCACAGTTCCAAATGACCCGCGATAATCAGCCCATTAAAATGAAACCATTCCCCACATCTGACACACTTCCAGTCGCGGCTCATCTGAATAACAAATCAGGTATGGAGTGCTGTCTCAAAAATAGACTCCTCGTAACTTTTGGTTACGCATATCTCTTTGTTTAAAACTAAAGATGGGGAGTAAGCCTGGAAGCGGGGGGTCCTGTCAAAAGTGTCAGTGCCTGTGTGAAAGTACCCGATTTTCTTAATTCATCCCCTAGGAGCAGATAAGTCTATCAATCTGTTAGATTGGAAAGCCATTAGGTGCTGTGGTTTATGCGTTTCAAGCTGTTAACTAGAAGCTGATTGATTCTTGTTCCTTTGATGGGATATGCTGATCTTATCTCACTGTGCTCGAGTTTGCAATAAATTACACAATTCATTTCCCCCATTTAGAGGGAGAAAATCACACCTCCAGGCATGCCTGTGCTTGGGAGGGAAAAGAGCAGGGAACCTATTTTATGGTGCCATTTAGCCAGCAAGCTATCAGCAATCCCAGCCTTCGTCTCACACCCAAAAAATCGAAGCATAATCAAGGTGTATGTTTAGAAAATGTATTGTTATAATTTTCCCCATAATCTCTTCCATTTTCCAGCCACCGCCACGACATAGATCATCATCTAAAAAGAGAAAATGGATAGCAGTTTAAAATTTATCGGTCTTTGATTCTCAATTATACGTGTTTATGACTTCATCTGTCTTCAGTGACTTCAACCTTTTCCATTATGGTAGAATATTATTTGTACGGAATCCATTAAATTCACAAGCCAGGAGTCTAATGGTGGGGCTGCAGCGATTTGCAGAGGGAAAAGTTTTTGAAAGGTTGGCTTTAGGAAAAGCGCAGCTGTTATGACACTAGAAATTGCTTTATTGATGGGCTGCTCTGCTGCCTGTGCATTTGGCCATTTGTTACTCGGCCCATATCTATATCTCAGCCTGACACTGATGAGAACCTTTCTGTTGCCCGCACCAGATTACTGGGTTGTAATGACACGTCGAGGCAGGTTGAGTGCGGGCGGGTAAAAGCCAGGGCTCAGTGGCGATTCAAGCCATTTTGGGGGGGTGGAGGAGGAGGACGGAAAGCCTGGGAGCCTGCAGGGTTCTGTCAGAGCGGCTCATAATGGTGAAATAGGACTACATCGTTCTGACTGTGTCCATCAGAAACCCATAGAGGTCATCATCTCTGTGGAGAAGCGATAAATGGAAAGAGGAGGTGAGAAAGGGAGTGAAGGACAGATAAAGGGGTGGAATGCCCGGCTAAGCCTACACCCTCTATATTACCTTAGTATACCTATAGTTGAAAGTGTTCTTCTTATTTACAATATGATGCCCCACAGTTATCTCATAGAACTACCACTTGAATTACTTGAAATGTCTATGAGTCTGAGTTAGATCACCAAATGATCTCAAGACCTCAACATCCACCACAAGTTTGTCGGCAGGGAACAAGGCCACAACTATACAAATCCACAATAAATTCACCTCAGACCCGCACCACAGCATCTATAAGGAGAGCAAAGCTAAGGTTGAGTACAATAGATGAACTTAACATTGACTGGGCAACCTATGTAATTTCCTGTTTACATTTTTTTCATCACTAGAGTTCCAATCGTCCTAATGCATGGTTAGAGCCTCCTCAACATTCTGAATGACATTGAGTTCCCAGCTTACTCCATTTTTTGTAGCCTGGTGCAGGGGGCAGATGAAAGCAGCAGACACCTTTCTCTTAATCAGGCTATAACTCAGGCCTCGTTGACCACTCACCAATCAATACCTGCACAATCCCAATTAAGGCTTCCCAGGTCATCGAGGGGCCACTCTTTAGAAGTTAAATGCAATGCTTAAATCCAGCCAATCTCAGTGACCTTCACTAGTTTAATGGTTCATTCAAACGGGCAAGGCCGTTAAAAGCCAGAGGGACATGTGATGGTCAGGTTACATTGACCGTTACTACTGAGATCATGTGCTTTTAGAAACGTTTCTGAGCACCTTCACCCCAGTTGTTCAATAAAGTTAAAGATATTCAGCTGCACGTGATCTCAGTAGTAACGGTCAATGTAACCTGACCACGTGTCCCTCTGGCTTTTAACTGCCTGTTTGAACGAACCATTAAACTAGTGAAGGTCACTGAGATTGGCTGGATTTAAGCATTGCATTTCTCTAAATGGAGAGTGTGATACAGCAGTGTCCCATTCTTACTTTGACCTGAGTCTTCTCTGATGCTGTGCCTTGTCTTGTTTCTAGTTTAGGTAGTAGTTACAGAGCCATGAGCCCTTCAGTTTTCAAAACAGTCAAGGTACCTATCATCATCCTCATCAAAAGTGTAATTAAAATGGTTGACTTGAATTTACTTAAGGATTCAGTCAACATAGGGCTAACAGCAGCTTACAACAGTACTGAGGAACTACCATTTTTGGAGAAGCCAACCATCTTTATATAGGCTACCTATTGTTTCTTGTTTTCCCCCCTCTAAATCTATGTCTTTTATCACAATCTTGACCCGAAGAAAGGAATTCTCACAAGATATCAAAACAAAAATCTATATTTAATATGGGGGCAATTACAAAGCGAAGTTAGCTGCACAGGGCCGTCGTCACCGGAGCGCCTGTTTTTCATCATATAGGTCATTAGACGATGATGGATGTAAACCTATAAAGTATCTAAACTGGACCTTTTAACAAACCATGAGCAATACTATCATTTCTCTAATAGAACCTGCTGACCGTGTCATTCCCTGCTGCCATTTGTCATTTTCCTTGTGAAATAATCAATATCCAGGCGCTTTGAAATAAATAATATAAAACTCTGAGTAGCCTACCGGAGGAGCATCAAAATAGATTTAAGGGTTATTCAAAAGCCTATATTGCCTTACAGTTTATGCATAGCCCTACTGTGCATATTTTTCTCAACATCATTTTCCCAATAATAATCAACCTTTGATTTGATTGTACAAAGATGCACCTTTTATGTTAAGGATGCAGACAAAGCCTTAACTTCACTTGCCTAAATAGCGTACTAAATTCTCATTATCCTGATGATATGCCTTTCCACTGAAAAGTTTACAAAAACAAATTGACTTAAAGAACAGTGCAGATGCAAAGTTTGGTAACAGAATGATGGCACAAACATTACAAATGGTCATATGCACTGTTCAAGTAAATGTGGTTTTGTAAAATCTCAGATAGCACGGACCATTCTAAAATTGCTATATGGCACGATCTGCAATTGATTGAATACCTGCCTGTAGTGGTTGACTAGAGGCCACCACCAGAATATCAGATTCTAACTCAAGTAGGCTAGGCCTATGGGTTTGCCATTATAGGCAGATGTAAAGTTAAAAACAATGTCACTAAAGTAAACAAACCATTCACCAAAATAAGATAGGTTCCAGATAGGTAGCCTAATAGGCCTAGATGCCAGATGAGGGGCTAGCGTTGCGTGTGTGTAGGCCTATTAAAGCCGCCCACACAAAAGCAATCTGAAGAAGAATAGGTTGATTGAATTTGAACCAAATCAATTGAAAAGTGGTAGCCTACATGTTAAAGGGGACACGAGCAGCGGAGAAACAGCAGTGGAAAGGCCAAAGGGTTGGCCTACTATTTCGACGGCCATGTTCTTCAACCGAGAACAGCCTTGTCTCATAGACTAATCGAATCTCATCACAGACAACTTTAGCATTTTAGCTAATTACCTAGCTAACTTTGCAACTACTTTTTATCTATTTTGCAACTATACTGAACAAAAATATAAACGCAACATGTAAAGTGTTGATCCCATGATTCATGAGCTGAAATAAAAGATCTCAGAAATGTTCTGTACGCACAAAAAGCTTATTTCTCTCAAGTTTTGTGCACAAATTTGTTTACATCCCTGTTAGTGAGCATTTCTCCTTTGCCAAGATAATTGATCCACCTGACAGGTGTGGCATATCAAGATGTTTAAACAGCATGATCATTACACAGGTGCACCTTGTACTGGGGACAATAAAAGGCCACTTTAAAATGTGCAGTTTTGTCACACAACACAATGCCACAGATGTCTCAAGTTTTGAGGGAGCGTGCAATTGGCATGCTGACAGCAGGAAATTCCACCAGAGCTGTTGGCAGAGAATGTAATGTTAATTTCTCTACCATAAGCCGCCTCCAACTTCATTTTAGAGAATTTGGCAGTACATCCAACCGGCCTCACAACCCGCAGACCACGTTTAACCACACCAGCCCAGGACCTCCACATCAGGCTTTTTTTACCTACAGGATCGTCTGAGACAAGCCACCCGGACAGCTGATGAAACTGAGGAGTATTTCTGTCTGTAATAAAGTCATTTTGAGGGGAAAAACAAATTCTTCTTGGCTGGGCCTGGCTCCACAGTGGGTGCACCCATGCCCAGTCATGTGAAATCCATAGATTAGGGCCTAATGAATTTATTTAAATTGATTGATTTCCTTATAGAACTATAACTCAGTAAAATCGTTAAAATTGTTGCATGTTGTGTTTATATTTTTGTTCAGTATACTTTGCATGCTAGCTAATCCTTCCCCTAACCTTAACCCTTTAACCTAACCCCTAACCTTAACTCTAACCTTAACCCCTAGCCTAGCTAACGTTAGCTACAACGAATTGGAATTTGTAACATATACGTTTTGCAAATGCGTAACATATTGTACAAATTGCATTTTGTAACATATTCTAATTTGCATGTCCCAGATTTACATTTACTATGTTACGTCTACCCCTGAGTCCAGATTGCCGAGAAAGATTTTTTTTTTTTTTTTTGTACCAATGTCTAGCAACTACTTACTACTTACTACTTTTGAACTACTTTGTACCTTAGCATGTTGGCAAACCATTCCCCAACCCTAAACCACACTTAAATGTTTAACCTGACTTCTAACCTTAACCCTAACCTTAACCCCTAACTCCTATCCTAGCTAATGTTAGCCACAACAAATTGGAATTTGTAACATATCCTACGTTTCCGCAAATTCTTAACATATTCTACAAATTCCAAATTGTAACATATTGTATGAATTGCCATTTGTAACATATCATACGAATTGTAAATCGTAAAATATCATACTAAATGGATGATGGAAATCCACAAATGAATACATGCCCTACGAAACGTAACATATCATACTAATTGATTGACATTTACTATGTTACACCTACCCCTGAGTCCAGGCTGCGGAGAAAGGGGCTTCTTTGCCTAACAGTAGGCATATGCCTTGCTTGGGTTTTAGATTTCCTCAACTAAAATCCTGATGGTATGTATGCCTTATATCAACAACATTGCTGACATTGTATTCCACATACCTTTGTTGCAATAAAATATGTGAAATTGTGTTGTAGGCCTAACCCTTTTCAGGAAAGGGAGAGGTCAGGTTTAGACTTATCAGTCTATCTTCAGCAAAGTGCTTTTATCTATGCCCATTTGGCCACAGGTGTGCAACAATGCCAACAATATCATATTCAATAACACAGAATAGGCCTATTGTTTTTCTACAGGCCTAAACCTTATCAAGCTCTAGAAAATACCGTTATACCTATGCTGCATTTTTTGCATACAGATTTATGTCTTCTGACATCTTCGCATAAAATGTTTGGGTATCCCACAACCCATTTCAAAGGTGTGCTTAGAAAATAAATAGGCTTAGCTTATGTTCTATCAGGTCATGGATGGCATCAAATAGGCTACCTGCGATCAAAAACAAGTAATATGAGATGGTAATTACATAGACACAGGATATCTCCACTTGAGCCGTAATTTAGGCCTAAATGAGCATGTGTTAATTATGTAAGACCACCTTAGACCTATGCAGGAAAAATAATCTCCATGCCACTCAATACAGCCTTTATCCTGTAATTTATACCATTCATGACTATGGTTGGTTGGCATGGTCACACAAGCAACAGCCCTGTAGACCTACACCACAGGGTACATCCACAAATAACTCCGATTTTTCAGGGGGTGCTGCAGCACCCTTACTTCCCGCGGCTATGCCAATAGCCATGCTGAGAAGTCTTTTAGTGCGTGTTCGTCTCCATCTGTGATTAAGGTCCTGCATTTAGCCTTCATTGCCCACAGAGGACGCTGTCCTCTCGTTATTCATCTACCACTGGACATGCGTTAACAAGTCAATTAATTTCAATGAGTGAATATATACATAGGTTTACCACATTTACAAAGACTGAGGAAGGAATTGACTAAATTGATTTGGTAAAAACGGATGACTATATTCGTCACAGAAACGGCATGCTTTAGAAATCCATAAAATATAAATATGATTACAATTTCTCATTAATTACATATTTTACAGTTTGTCAACAGTGACTGTTTCTGAGACCATTTCAGAATGAATTTCAAAATGTATCGGCATAGAAAATTGAAACGTGTTCAGACCTCTGATAAAACAAAATAAACACGCATTACTTTTTTTAGTAAACCGCTGGGTTTCATTTGACTATTTAAGGGGGTAAATTCATAAATTGTGCCACTGAATGTTTTATGGTTTACCTTTATTGAATGTCCAAAGCCTGTGTGTCCCAATAAGCAATGCAAATAAATACAACTTGACTACATTTGGAGTTAGGCAAGTAATTAAACATCCACATCCAATTCACAACATTATTTAATTAGACTATTTCTACCTTTAAATATATATTCCATATTTTGTAAACCTTTTATAAAAGTGATCATGTGGACATAATTTACAACTTCTTTCAATAGAATTTTGGCAAATTGTTCATGGGGAGAAAACCTAATTATTTTCATTAATTTAACTTATTCACTCTAAATTGTGTCAAAACATGACACCTGGAGGGAAATTATCTTGTCTGTTTTGTAATGACGAACGTTGGTAGCCTAATCTGTGATACTATAATAGCTAGTATAGAGACGTAGCCTAGTTGAATGAATTGTATTAGTGGAATAGGCCCTATAAGGAAATATACATATTTTGCACAATATTAGTTTGCGTGTGGACTATTATGGGAAAATATATATTTTTAAATTATTAGCCTAGGTCTACTGGGTAATAATCAAATTGTTTTACCAAATGTGCCCTAATCCACAATATCCTACTTTGTTGTAGGCCTATCTTCATCTGAGGACATGAGCGTCTCTTTTGTTGGTGTTTGAGTTGTGAAATGATGACCATTATAAATAACTTACATCCATAGGTTTACAGTACATGCCGAAATGATTATTGCTCTTCCGGAATCTAGGTTATATTATCAATAACTATGAATCAGACCACAAACAAAAAATCCTCTAATTCACCATAATGTTTTCATCTCCCCAAACCCGTTAATCAAATTATGATATAGGCCTACTCTGCTGGTATTGGCTATAGGCTGTGTTCGATGAAAGTAATTTGCCTATTGTACTTCCATCGATGTTTATGCCAAACATTTTGTGCTAACAACTCTGTCCTCATTTGCTACCTAATTTGACTCTATAAGACCAATAACACCAGGGCGTAACAGCCTACAACCAAAGCGCAAAGTGAGGGTGGACTTCGTTGTTATCGTGTAGCCTACACCCCCACTCTCTCTCTACCTCGCTCTCTCTCTCTCTGCCGGTCTCTCTCCCCCTCGTTCTACTTCCCATCTCTTCCTTAATCCCATTTGCCATTGTACGTGCCCAATCGCCGTATACTTTCCGCATTTAACTTGGATGACATTTTTATTTCATCATTAGCATCCGGCGCCAGACTGACGCGGTGGACACAGTTGCATTTTGACAAAGGAACGCACAAGACTTGGATGCAATACTGATATTATTTTGTCCTCTCTGAAGACTATTTGCTTTTCTGATCTGTATTTATTTTTTACGTTCTCGATCAGCTGCGTAATCAAGAAGATATTCCGCATTTAAAACATCGCACAGAAGGACAATTAGTCCTACCAGTTTATAATATCCCTCTTTGTAAGTGAGACTTTGTTAATTAGTCTTTTAACACTTACATTTGTGGTCTACGGCATTCGGACCACAACCTCCAAGCAGCAATGCCCGAGACGGCGCAAGAGACGTGCACTCCGGTGAAAGACTCTCCCTTCTTCATTAAGAATTTACTTAACTGTGATAGTAAACCGTCCAAACCGAAGCCCATCTTCGCCTCGGCAAAGGCGGCGTTTGAAGGGGGCTTTTCCCTATCCCAGGTCGGGGACTTTAACTTTCCTCGCTTTGAGTTACCCACACAGAGGTTTGCTTTACCGGCGCACTATCTGGAGCGAGCCTCAGCATGGTGGTATCCCTACACGCTCAGCGCAGCCAGTCATCTACACAGAACGGAAGGTAAGCCCATGCACTTCTGATTGTCTTCTCTTTCTTTACCTTTTACATGATTAATCAGAACGTATGTGTGCTTAATTTGTATAGCGGAAATTGCTATGGATTTTATGGGTTGAGCTTTCATCTGTCAAAGGACATTCAAACAAGGATAATCATTCTTGAACTACATCCATATCCTCATTTTACGGGGTCTTGTATTTTATGTCACTAATGATGAGCATTTCATTCAGTTAGGCCATTGTTTGTCATCATTGTCATCATTTCTAGTCAAGGGTATGTTAGACTCAAATATATAATAGCCAACTGTTATTTATTCACCAATATCTAGTATCAACGAGGCATTGAACATGCAGCCACGTTTATAACCCATATATATTTCCTGTCGTTATTTTAGTTTCCGAGAAGGCACGAGCAAGAGACTCTTCTCCAACCTCAGGCACAGACCGCGACTCGCCAGACCTGGTGCTCAAATCCGATCCAGACGCCAAAGAAGACGAGGACAACAAAAGTGGTGATGAAATAGTTCTAGACGAGAGTGATTCTGAGGACACAAAGAAAGACAGTGGGGTAGACGACAGGAAGAAAAACGAGGACAGTGACGAAAAGAAAGCATGTCGAAAAAAGAAAACACGCACGGTGTTCTCCCGGAGTCAGGTGTTTCAGCTTGAGTCCACCTTTGACATGAAACGCTACTTGAGCAGTACCGAGAGGGCCGGATTGGCTGCGTCATTGCACCTGACAGAGACACAGGTAAAGATTTGGTTCCAGAACAGAAGAAATAAATGGAAGAGGCAGCTTGCGGCTGAACTAGAGGCTGCCAATCTGAGCCACGCCGCTGCACAGAGGATAGTGCGAGTGCCCATCCTCTACCACGAGAACTCTGCCTCAGAGACTGGCAATGCAACCGGCAACGTTCCTGTGAGCCAGTCGCTCCTCACCTTCCCCCACCATCTCTATTACTCTCACCCAATCGTCACCTCTGTGCCGCTACTCAGACCTGTCTGAAAAACAAGACGTTGTTATCTATATTCCTAACTCGTAGGCCTACAGAACATGACACAAGACAAACTAAAACAATATTTTTCTAAAGAAGAAAATACAAATAAAAAATAGGCCTATAATTTCTGTTAAAGAGGATATATTGTGCATTTTTATATTAGGGTGAAGTTTACATTTTGTCTGGCATAATTTCACGCCAATAGCATATTGTTCTGATTAAATATTAATATTACGGAGTTAACACTGCCCCAAAATACATTTCAGGAAGTCTGAAATTACTTCCTGAAATGCCCCTCAACTTCCTAACACTGCCCCTCAAATTAATGTAATGTCTTATGATAGCATTCTAGCGCATGGGGTCGTAGCATTTGACCCCAAGTGATGTTTTCATTGTGTTTTCTCTTTTCTCAGCCATTTAGGAATCTCGAATATCGAACGGGCTCAACACTCTTTACTCAAAGCGCTTTAAAAGGGGACAATCAAGATACGCTGTTTTATGTACAATATTATTGTAGCTTATAGGCTTATTGTTTTGATGTACTGATTCTAATTTCTGCTTCCTCGACAATGTCCTTATAGCACAATTAAGAATTGAATGTCATTACTTTTTGTGTTTTTGAAACAATAACATGTGTACAAATGTATATGGATATATTTAATCGAGTCAATGAAATGAGCTACCTGTTGAAGCTATTCCTTTGTACAGAAAAAAAAATCTTTTTGATATTGTATTGCTGAATTCTGTTGTGAAATAAATGGAGATTATTCCATTTTTAAATATGTCGAATCAGTGCGTATTCAATAATCTAATTGGGTGTAATTGGGTGTAGTATACAGTCTATGCCTAGGGCATCAATTCTGAAATGTTATATTTTTTCCAGTTTGTTTCCCAAACAAATGAGTCTATTGTCGACTTTCAAAACGTCTACATGAACAGGATTGATTGTTGAATAATGTAAATAAATAGCATAACTCAATAAATAAACAAACCTTTATTATAGACCCAATATAATTGTTGTGAATGTCAAAAGTAACATGTCGTGTGTGAGATGAAATCAGTATAGAGGATATACGGCGTCAATTCCCATTACAGAGGCTCGACTGTGCCTATCTAATTACAAGTGCTACTGGTCTCGAGCAGACCACGTGTCATACACTCGTCGGAGACACACTGCCATAGCAGTTGTTGACTGAATTAGATTATTTCAGTTTAGATGCTAGGCATATTATATACAGTATATTGAAACAATTATTCTTGGAACAAACACGGTGGAGGTGGTGAGTAGGCCTTAATCATGTATCATAAGGACAATAGAGAAAATTTGAATTAATCAACATTGTATATGCACAATGCATGATGCATTGTGCATATACATTGGCGCAGATTCACAAACTAGCTAAACCCACACACTAACCCTTTTTTATTTGCTATGATTATTATTTAATAGCGCAGATTGCATTTGTCATCCATACTGACTGCAGAACTAAATACAGGTAGGCCTACACGAAAACCACGCGCTTATTTTGGGAGTCCCATCAATTATTACGTGAATAAAGAACATAAGCAGGTGCGTAATCAACCTGCTGTTACGCACTTTAAAGGTTGTTTTACATAAAAAATGGCTCGGTCAATTAGATGCGTAATTGCCACCATCTTGACGAAATTATGGGGCAATGTAGTCTATTCAAAAGAGAAAAAATAACGTTAACTGCCTAATTCTAGGCTATTCAAAAATGTGCGTGTGTGCGTGCGTATGTATGGCGTAAGTGCTTGCATGTGTGCATGCGTAGCTCCTTATAGGTTCATGTTTAACATTTAATTTAAAAACATATACGTTTAATTCAGCAACAATAATCATATTACTTGTGGATGCAGCCTATATGACCGTCTTCGGTAATGGTGCACTAGACGGGTGTAGGCTAATTAGCCCACCAAATATGCCCTTCATCTCTCACCTAATGGTTGTATTGTTTATTTTGCAATCAGCAATAGATAGAGAATTAGGGTTTGCTCAATTCTGTTTCATTTTCCAAGGGTTTAGTTTGGTCTCATACATAGCTATGCCAGGTCGCAGTTGTAAACGAGAACTTGTTCTCAACTGGCCTACCTAGTTAAATAAAGGTAAAATAAAAGAAAATCTAATATTCACACACCAATGCCAATGTCTCGGTAGTGCTCATGCCTACAATTCACCTGTGGAATGTTTCTGACGTGGAGCTATTGCAAATGCTCGAATAGATATGCTACATTTACGTTGAATAGCAAACCTTTGGTATCTTGTGAAAAAGTTTTCTAAAGTATTTCGATCACCAATGGCCCACATAAAGGCTTTAGGAAGTTCAAACGTTTTGATAGCCTATAGGCTATGCACAATAACCCTTGACGCAAACTCCCTCCTCAAACCTTCACATTTTGTGTCCACGATATGTTGTGGACTGACGTTTTCCTTTTAATCCATAAGGAAATGTACTTTGTTAAATTGTGTTTCACCTGTTTAATGTCAGTCACTCATTCCTATAGTTATTTTGGACGAGATAAATTGAATGAAATGGCACACAACATTAGCCTATAAAGTTGCGAAATAGTTCACAAATGTATTATCTAATGTTAGGTGGAATAATATAAATATATAAATGCAACGAGTTGACTATATGTAATTACTGTTGAAGATAACTTTATCATTTTATTCAGCATTTTATTCACCCTCCAGCTGAGTAGAAAAGAGTCAACTCTTTGCCTCAAAGGTCGTGTTCTGCTTTTGTCTCTAATGCAGTTATCGAAAACAAATCAGTAGCTACTCTATGATGACCGCACCACTATACAAAGTGCGCATTCAAATATCGTCTGATAATCACTCATGTATTGACGTATTATATCATGCAAACTCATCACGGACCCATTACAGAGAATTAATAGATTGATATGGTGCTCTTCCCCGCGCTGATATTGATCTGCAAACGTCTGTAAAATATTGTTACAAATAAGGGCATTGTTCACGGGCAGTTTTGGTTGCGCTCATGACCTTGATTTGCGCGCATAAATTGAAAAAAATTGCCACTCGATAATTTCCATTTGTAGAACATCTTTATGCAAAGGAGAAGGGGCGAGAGTAAAAATCGGATAAAGTACATTTGCAGGATCGGGGCAATGGACATAACCGCGGGCGGCTCAATATATTACATTAAAATAGAAAGTTGAGTGCTGATTTTAAACAGGGCCCATCAAATGTTATAGTGCCAGTTAGGCCTACATTTTGATCAAGTGACAACAGTTTAGGTATTCAGCCCTATCCTGAAACCCTGGGCATCTGCTCACGCATGTGATTCATGCGAATATCTGTGGAGATATTTTGGTGCAATTACTTTACTTTACATATAACTAGGCAAACGTTAATTGAGCTTAACATATATTTGATATTTACAATTGTATGCAGGCTTGTGGTAATGTATAAACAATACATAGATTACATAAATATACATTTTATAATTTCAAATATATACCCATTTCCTATGCAAATGTATTCATATGTTCTTACATAGGCTACGCCTATAGGTGAGAAGCGGATGCTTCAAATCCATCTACTAAACTCCGAGATGTATGAGAAGATGTCTTGTGTAGTGCTTGCTGTCAAGTTTGGATGAATGCTCTGCCAAATTGGGCACATTTGATCATCTTACTAAAACATCAGTTTAGACATATATGGGATTGTAATGCGACTCCCTACAAACACGCCACCTCAATTCAAGTGACTTTTCGTAGCAGTTTAGGGGAGTATTTTCCCCAACCCTAACCCTTTCCCCTAACCTGCTATGTTAATAATCCTAACCTGCTGCGTACGTTCTGCTATCCTGCTACGAAAAAGTCGTAGCTGTATCGAAGTGGCGTGTTTTTAGGGAACCTAATTTTGTTATGGCCTATAGAAACCCCAGAACCACGTCAATGCAACACATTCCTGACACCTACTTATTTTTTAGGAAACGGAAATCTTCTTTGCAATAGTATCCCATTTGCTTTCGTGATTGAATGCAAGCATCAGATTTTCATCAAAGTTCTATTAAGTGAAACATAGGTTGCGGTGCACCGTCTGATTGGAACAGTTTAAATTTTAATTGTGTTTTTAATTTGACATATAGTTGCTGTGAAGAATGACACCAAAACGCCAAGGGGCGGTCGATTTTCTTAATTTCTCCCTGAGGAATTGATGAGTCTATCAGGGCAGTAAATTGGAAAGCCATTAAAACTCAATGGTTAGGTTGTTAATTGGAACTTGATGGATAGGAGCCCTTGGATAGGCTATACTGATCCAATCTTCTTGACTTTCTGTTTTCCAATAAATTACCCAATTCATTTCCAGCCTCAGATTACATAAATTGTACACCTCCAGGGCTCGCGCTCTGCTTTGCTCTTACGACCGCTTCGACCACCCCCTCCCACACACAACCCTCTCTCTCGCTCTCTCTGCGATTTGAAAAAGGAGCAGGACTCAGATCCTTGAATGAAAATCGAAACATAATCAACGTTTATACTTACAAAATTTATTGATATCATTTTCTCTGGTAATTTCCTTATTTTAGAGTTGGACACGTCATATATCATAATACACACGTGTAGGGGTCTTTGTTTAATATTTATCGAAGCTTGATTCTTAGATCAAAGCTGCTCATAACTTCATCTGTCTTCCTGAGACCTTTTTCTCATAATAAAAATCTTGTTCTGTTATTGCAGTAGGTCTGCCATACAACACCTATCATTGTGATAGAGCACGAATTTAGACCGCGCCATGCTGTTTCTGAACATGTTTTCTGCAAATCAGAGGGGTAAATTCAAGATCTTCAGACACGTTACCGTTTGACATATATTGTATAGGCTTAACATGAATGATAACGACATTTAGGCCTAATTTCTTTTGATATAGGCATTTCGGCCATCATGAAAATATGCCTTCAGATTTGTTTCAACATCTGGAGTTTAATTGGTATTCAAGTGTCGGATTAATTATGTAATAATTTCTTGATACTGATATAAGGGTATAAATAACGCTTAAACAGGCATTGGTGCTTTTGACAAAGGTCTTTGTTTGAAAATAGCACGTTAAAAATCTTCTCATTTAACTGTCATGGGAGATTTCACGCTTTATGTGTAGTCACCCTAAATCCAGTGCAATCTGACTGCCCTCATTCATATATTACCCCTGTAAATGTAGCCTATGTTTTGATGGACACATGCATTCTTAAGATCGTTTAACTGCTGTTGGGCTAAATTCGTGTTGACAATCACAAGAGGGGTTTCACCATCATCACCATCACCATCGTCATCGTTACTCCTTCCTCCTATCCGAGGATTAACCAAACCACAATACAAAACAATATTGAACAGAATATAGAGAGAATGGCCGGGGTCGTCATCCCATCCCTAGTCGCAGCAGCACGAGGGTTAGGGTGCTGACATTATGATTAAAGCTGACCATTTGTTATGTGTCTAGGGTCCCTTAGAAAGAAGAAACGAGGGATAATGTGCTAGAACCACGAACTCAAACCCCGCAGCTGCCCCACCAGACACCGTCAGAGAGAGAGAGAGGGAGATGGGGAGTGGGGGCGCGCCCCCACCCTCCAATCAATTAGTCAATCAATTAGCAGGCCTCCACTCCACGCGAGGCAGATTAGCTGCAGTAGGCCTAATGATCAAATTAATTCTTAATCGCAGATAATGGCCGTGGAATGACTTTATTATTTTCAGGATAAAATAGTTAGGGTTCCATATTAGTTCCAGGAACAACACCCAGGAATGTATGTTGGATTATCTGACCAGTTTACCACCCACAAGGCTAATAGAATACATGCCATTTATTCCATGAGGTCATTGTGTAGTAGGCCCCTACTTGTGTCTACAGTTGACTGTACAGATAACATGGTTTGTATTCCCCCCTGAAGGTGTGTCAATGGTATGCTATTATACCATTTGAGCTAAGTGTGTTAGGGATAAAGGTTTGTTATTTGAGGGAATATCGCAAATCAAGTATTTTACACTATAAAAAGTGAAATGGTTTAAATTGTTGAGTATTATTATAGATAGACTTAGGGAGAGTCATGACCAAATCAATTTGCATGCCGATGTAAAACATGTCAAATATATTATCTCCATTCACTTCAAAAAGTATTGCAGACAAGGGTCTACTATAGTGTAATAATTTGTTATTATGTTGTCTTGCAATATATGTGAAAATATTAATTTGTAAAATTACATCAACAAAATATGCAATACTTGTGGTTGGAAAGAAAAGGAAAAGAAAAATCACTGATGTTCGTCATTGAAAGACTAATGGCGACAAACATAGTTGCACCTGTTTCCCATTTTCTCATTTCTCCAGTCTATTGTCCACTTAAAATGTAGTCAGCCCCAAATATTAGGTAAGCCTATGTCAAGTTGTTAACATATCACACAAAAACAAAACAAACAAAGCACAACAATACACAACATAAGACTCGTGAAATATAAACCTTTACCTACACAACATCCATTGCCTAAATATTGTTCAATTTTCAATCAAAACGTCCAATTTAATTGATATAGCCTAATAAAAGACATGTTGCACGAGTTTCTAAACAAAAGGCGATTCATATTATGCTTATGCCAAAACGTATTTTGTTGTATATGTAGCCTTTTGAAGTAAATTAATAGCCTAACATCTGTGATTTGCTTGTGCCATTATGCCTATTTGTCTACCTTTACTATCAGATTCAAAGAGGGACGTAGCTGATATGCTCGAATAAACGACAGCCTGTAGTTATTTGTCCTTAGCTACTTTCATCCTATCTCAGAACCTTGACATGAGTTTGAAATTTCCGGGCTTAGTTTGAGCGTGTGATTGGCCCACGCAGAGCTTACCTACATGCAAATGAGGCAACGCCACAATACTGTCTTTAGTCCAGAGCGCGTGGATGTAGACCAGGAATACATTCATGTTCCCTGAGCTCCAGGAAAAAACAACCCAAGCCCCTCAACTTCTAAAAACGTTTTCCTAAAAAATACTATTTCCAAACTATTTTACGCAAGAGTTGTGAGTATTCACAGACCAACACTACGAGAAAAATAACACAAAACTAAGATATAGCCTAATCTTACTGTTATGAATCGAGAATGAGTACCACAGAAGACAGCGGAAGCAAGTGCTCGTCGGCACCAATTTCCAGCTTCACTATTCAGTCGATATTAGGAACGTCGTCCGAGAAGCCACGGTCGGGGGCGAAGGAGAGTTCCAAGGGACTGCAGCTGGCGAGGAAGCGCTCGCTGTCGGTGTCTTCAGAAGAGGACTGCAGCGGTGGGGAAGACTCTGCAGACTGTTTCTGTTCGGATCGTGGTCACAGCGAGCCATGCAACCGACATCAACCACTAAATTTTTCATGTTTAGGTGAGTAGATCATTGAATGTAATTTGTGTTGTTCGTAAAATGTAGTCCTAATTATTTGTTGCTTTTAGATTTTGCTTGTATTTATTTCCCTCGATGACATTTTGTCTTCGAAAGTATAGGCTTCCAAAGTAAAAAGGTGAAATACGCTACATAATGTATAAATCAATGCATGGTATCTAACGGGACATTATTAGTATTAGGCCTAGACCAATTATTGTTATTATTATTATTATTATTATTTTATATGCATTATTAGGCTATTATTGTAGCCTAATAATAGGTCAACAATAGTGTAAAGTAGGCTAGGACTAATGATAAACGTATTTATGATAACCTTCGGCAGAAGTAGCCTAGTACTTGTTGCAGTTAAGCTTTTAAACTTAGATAACTCTATAGTAGCTTGTGTTTGTTACTGCAGATAGTAGGTAGGCTATCACTTCACTTTGTTTAATGTGTCGTTTTACTGCTACATCCGCGAACGGGGGAAAGGTCAAATAATTAACAGGATGTTTCCCCCATCATTCCAAATTTAATCGAGTCTGCTAATTGATTAAACCTTTTTTTCACAGTGACTGCATTTCGTC
Organism: Brachymystax lenok tsinlingensis; assembly: GCA_030435695.1. NCBI lineage: Eukaryota > Metazoa > Chordata > Actinopteri > Salmoniformes > Salmonidae > Brachymystax > Brachymystax lenok. The sequence goes on from CM059805.1 coordinate 9,272,080, forward strand.
AATTGACCGTTAAATGTAACCTGATTTAATTAATATTGTGCACCAGACATAGTCAAAATTAAATTGTTTATTTAAAAGGACACTTACAACCTTTCCACTGTCGATGAATGAGTCAAAGTTCACACTTAATGAACTCTTGTACCGATTATCGAATAATGTTACTGTTTTAACAGGGATGTTCTCAACCTGGGTAGACCAACACAAAGCATTTGAAAAATAAGTGTGAAACCTTTGAGACATATTCAACATTTTGAGACACAAAATTGACAAGCTGATCTAAAGGCAATAGACTAAAGCCTCCAGTATCTTTATGCGATGCTTTATCTTGAGGGTAGGCCTACATCATTTGTCAATTTTGATAGGCTACAGATGATACCGAGGAGGACATTGGGAAATCAGTTTTTATTTTATTTCCGACACACATATATACTGGTCTTTTTCCTCAATGCAGGTTCAACAACGGGACTTATTTCAGTCCGTGACGGGATTGCACGTCGACCGCACTTGACACAGCCTCTACTGCAGGATTACAAAGAGGAACAAGAGAGACCATGCAATCCAATGTCACCTATTTCCGAGGAGAGACAGACAGACGGTGCGGACAAGCAGAGCAACTCGTCCAAGAAGAAGACTCGTACCGTCTTCTCGCGGAGTCAGGTGTACCAGCTCGAGTCCACGTTTGATATGAAGAGGTATTTGAGCAGCTCCGAGCGAGCCTGTTTAGCATCCAGTCTACAGCTAACAGAAACTCAGGTGAAGACGTGGTTTCAGAACCGCAGGAACAAATGGAAGCGACAACTGTCGGCGGAACTGGAGGCCGCGAACATGGCACACGCCTCTGCACAGACACTGGTCGGAATGCCGCTTGTTTTTAGAGATAGCTCCCTGCTCCGTGTACCAGTTCCAAGATCTATCGCTTTTCCAACGCCACTATACTACCCTGGCAGCAGCCTACCAGGGTTACCATTGTACAATCTGTATAACAAGATTGAATATTGACTTAATGCCTATGATGAGAGTCCACAAAAATAACACGTTAACACACTACAGTAGCCTACATTCGTATAAATGTCTGGCATAACTCATGTCTATTATATCACTTTATTTGTTGAAAATATATATTTCTTATTATGCAGCAACTGTATGTTTAACAGGAAGCAACAAACGTATCTAAATGTATAAAATACACCATGTGTATAATCATTATTTTGTACCTTGATTTTGCGTTCTCCCTCGTTTAACACGTTAAATTGGTGAATTTCGCCACTGCAATACAGATGTAATCAAGTGGACTATGTTTCCCAAACGAATTCTGGATGCATTAAAAAAACGTTTTCAATTGAATGTGAATGTGAATATGAAATATTGAGGTCCTACCTTCATCTGTTAAGCTACTAGAGTAAATTGGGTTTATACATTTGGGGATAGGGAAGTGCAAACTCGTTGCTTCCATTTGGGGAAAATGTCATTGTTTTTATTGTAATCATAGGCCTACCAAGTAAACTACTCATTCAATAAATTTTCTATATCAATGAAACGTGGGTTTGGATTTATTGTACATTTCCTGATTTCGTTTTTGTGGAATTCAATCCAGTCTTTGAAAATCAGGGATGGAAAAATGTATTTCATAATTGTACAATGGTTAGGCTAGATACAAAAAAATATTTTAATTATTCACACTGCAGCTCAAAGATTATTAAGTAAAAACTATTTGTTCTGTTTTCTGTATAACCTTCTGCCATGGACGTTTCAATCAACATGACATCCAGCTACAGTTGGGCCTCTAAAGGCCTCTAAAGGTGAACAGCGATACTAAAACATTTCTACTTGTTTGTGGCATAAGCTTCCAGTAGACCAGAATTCATACATTAAAAACTTTATAACATCTAGGTTGCCTGGTAGCCTAAAACCAATGTAGGATCACTGTTTTCCCATATTCAACTTATATTTGTCAAATTTGAACAATGTTCTACTGTACGTTAAGCCTCATAGGCCTGTTGTAACAAGTGCTCATTCGCCTAATAACAATAATACTAACACCGTGGGATATTAACAACAAAGTGTTATGAACACGTTATTAGAAAAGGGGGACTACAGTTTCAAAATGATCTATGTATACAAGTGGTTTCAGGTGTAGCCTGCCACTGTAGCACTGCTGCAGATGGGTTTATGTGTTGCTTCTCCTCAAACATGGGCACATAATGATAAGATGGTGTCAAACGCTTTGGTTCAGACATACATACTCTTTATTTTCATCTGTCATCACAGTTCTTGGGAAAATTAGCCAATGTAAAACGTGTCATTTGTACTTATGAGAGGGTCAACTCAGTGGCCTGCTAAACCTATTACAGGGGGGAGGTAGAGAGATGCACACAACCAGCAGCCAATCAGAGCCATGGTGGGTATTCCAGCCTGGTCTCATAAACTAGACGTAACATAGTAAATGTAAATCCAGGATTCTCAAATTAGTATGATATGTTTGGTATGGTTACGTAAGAAAGATTGTTACTTAAGGCAAAAATGAAAATAGGGTGGTTGGTCAGTGTATAACATGAATGTCTAGCAACCCAAAGGTTGCGAGTTTGAATCTCATCACAGACAACTTTAGCATTTTAGCTAATTAGCAACTTTTCAACTACTTACTACTTTTTTGCTACTTTGCAACTACTTAGCATGTTAGCTAACTCTTCCCCTAACCGTAACCTTAACCCTTTTAGTTAACCCTTCCCCTAAGCCTAATCCTTTAACCTAACTCCTAAACGTAACCCTAACCTTAACCCTCACCCCTAACACCTAGCCTAGTGGACTCTTAGCTAGAATCCATAACATATTATATGTTTAGCAAATTCGTAACGTATTGTATGTTTAGCTAATTTGTAACATATATTGCGAACTGTAATTCGTAACATATCATACTAAATGGAGAGTCCCGGATTTATGTACAGAATAATACGAAATGCTCTGAGACCAGGTTGTATATTCTGACATTTGAAGTGTGCAATACAGGAAGTTCTAGCCTTGTTGGAGGAAACTTAATAAGTGGTGCTGTTAAAGTTCAAGCGAGCCACCACTGTATCGGTTACAGTGAAAATACTTGTTAACAGATTAGCGAATGCTTTCTGACCAAGAAACCGCTTCTGAGTGTTTAGACTAGAGGGTGAAAACATTTATTTTTTAATGTAGCGCCATTGAAAATAACTCTATTGTCATTTTTATCTTCTTGGTACCTTTTGTATCTTTGCTTGCTCTTACAGTATTAGGCTACATTATTAGGCTACAGTACTTGCATGCTTTTACGTTAATAGGCCCAATCAAACAAGGCACACACACACACACCCTGTGGTTGATGGGGAGTGATAAAACAGTGTCATCAGCCAGCTTTTCTTGGATGTCATAGCTTACAGCGTACAAGGGATCTCTCTCTCTCCCCTCCCTCCCTCTCTCTCTCTCTCTCTCTCTCTCTGCTAATGGCTACATTACCCAAGAGGCTCTGTTGCCCTGCAGATTATTCCTGACCCAATTTCTGCAGCAGCCGCCCCGTGTTCTGGGCAAATGGATCGCGTTAGACAACAGAAGTGATTTATGGCTAACTCTGATGCTGGCGGAGAGTTGCAGCTGGATGAATTTGTGACAGATAGGAGAGGGAGAGAAAAGAGAGAAAGAGACAGAACGCTCATGAAAAGGAGCAATAGCGTTGGGTGAATGAAGCTGTTTATTAGTTTCACAGCGTACATAATGCCATCAGGTTTGACGGTAATACACCACTCTCCTGGATGGATGTTTGCGCACTGCTGACGTGTGGGAAATCTGCATGACCTGTCACCTGGGGTTGTTTGATTTACAGGAGAGAGAGATAGAAAAGGTTGGAGAGACTGAGCGGTGAGAGAGAGAGAGAGGGAGAGAAAGAGTGAAAGAGAGTGAGAGCGGCTTGTGTTATGTATCACGCAAATGGCAGGTATGAATTACACATTTTAATAGTGGGGCAATGAAAATGATTTGAAGTGGTTTAAATGGCAAAGAGACAGCGGCTGGCATTGCGGTGAAGATTTGTTGAGATGATGTGTTGTGCCTTAGGATTCATCAAACCTGCCTGGTAAAGTGAAAAGCAAGTGCAATTCACTTTGTGGTATAATTTATGGCAAGAATAATGGTAATTGTAGAGCCTATATGAGGAGAGGGGGAAGAGGATGGGCTGAAGGATTCCCAAGATATTTCTTTCATCCCCAAAGGAAACTATCTACAGGATTCCCAATGTTTACATTTGACTCAGCTTTTCCCATGTGCCAGTCCTAAAATGTATACAAAACTATTAACAATTTGTTTAGACATATGACTGCATTCTAGTGCAATTATGTTCAAGTTAGACTGCACGTTCTGAAATACAAACAAAACCTTGTTTGACATGGTCGTAACAAAGTGTCATATCATCATTATAACTTTATGTTGGTTTTAATATAAGACATTTGTGCCACCTCCATCAAAACTGGCATTTGTTACTGTTTACATTCCTAATGAAATACCAGGGCCGGCTGTAGCCTTTTGGGGGCCCTAAGCCCCCGAGTGGCGAAGCAGTCTAATGCACTGCATCTCAATGCTAGAGGCTTCACTACAGACCCTGGTTTAATTCCAGGCTGTATCACAACCAGTTGTGATTGGTAGTCCCATATGGTGGCACACAATTGACTCAGCGTAGTCCGGGTTAGGGTTTGGCCGGGGTAGGACGTCATTGTAAATAAGAATTTGTTCTTAACTAACTTGCCTAGTAAAATAAAGGTTAAATAAAAAATAAAAAGTGAGATTTGGTTGTGGGACCCCCACCCCGCCATCAAAACATTTGAGTGGCCCCCCACTTGATGTCAGAAAGGACGTTTTACAGTTAATTTTCCGCAGTTCAACACATTTTGCCATGTGGCATAGAGAAAATGTTGCAGTTTTAAAGCAAGTTTTCTACAATTCTACAGAAAATGTTTCAATTCTATGACTAATTCCATGCAATTCGGTGTAAGGGAGACCGCCCTAGCGGTGGAGATTTCAATGTGGAGGCAACAATGCAGAGCTGATTTTCTTGCCCAGAGTGAGGCTTTTATTTGTGGAGATAATAGCTGGCGACTGTACAATATTTACAAACAAAAATAATAAACAGGACAATGAACATAAAAACAAACTGAACTAAATCAAATAGAACGCCCGAAAGAAAAACCTGTCTACAAATCAAAGACAGGTGTTTAAATAGGCATACCCATCATGCATCTGACAAATGACAAAAGTCCACTTCACATCATGATCAATTAACATTGAAAAGGCAATAATTACAATATACACATGTTCAGATCATAAACATACATACACTGAGTGAACAAAACATTAAGAACACTTTCCTAATATTGAGTTGCACCCCCCTTTTTTGCCATCAGAACAGCCTCAATTTGTCGGAGCATGGACTCTACAAAGTGTTGAAAGTGTTCCACAGAGATGCTGGCCCATTTTGAATCCAATGCTTCCCACAGTTGTGTCACCCTCTGAATGGCACACATGCACAATCCATGTCTCAATTGTCTCAAAGCTTAAAAATCCTTCTTTAACCTGTCTCCTCCCCTTCATCTACACTGATTGAAGTGGATTTAACAAGTGATATCCATAAGGGCTCATAGCTTTCACCTGGATTCATGGAAAGAGCAGGTGTGTCTAATGTTTTGTGCTCTCAATGTACAGTGCCAATAGTGTGCAAAGCTGTTATCAATGCAAAACGTGGCTACTTTGAAGTTTTTAAAATCAAAAATATATTTTGATTTGTTTAACACTTTTTTGGTTACTACATGATTCCACATGTGTTATTTCATAGTTTTGAAGTCTTCACTATTATTCTATAATGTAGAAACCAGTAAAAATAAAGAAAACCCTTGAATGAGTAGGTGTGTCCAAACTTTTGAATGGTGCTGTATATTACGCCCAGTACCCTGCCCTGAACTTTAGCCACTGTTACTAGCGGCTACCACCCGGTTAACCCTGCACATGAGAGACTGCTGCCCTATGTACAGAGTCATTGAACACTAGTCACTTTAATGATGTTTAAATACTGTTTTGTTTTACCCACTTCATATGTATATACTGTATTCTAGTCCAGGCTTATCCTATATAACTACAGCTGAACACACCTTTCTATTCATATACTGTCCATAAGGTCTATACACACCATCACATACAGATATTTATTTATATTCCAGACTCTGCCATTGCTCATTCTAATATTTCTATGTCTTAATAACTTTATTTTCATTTGATGTGCGTGTATTGTTTAGTCTTGTTAGGTGTTACTGCACTGTTGGAGCTAGGAACTAGAGGTCTTTCACGGATCCACCTGTACCTGAATACCCGAGGTCCGGATCCAGAATTCTAAATAATGTCACTGGTCTGGGTCGGTTGTGGTGTCTCGTCTCTCCCTCCCTCCTCCCCGTTACCCGTGTCACTCGCTCATATTCACAGTAGCCTACACACACAGCACGGCCCCTGCTGAAGCATCACCTCTCTCTACCTTCTCTCCCTCGCGCTTTATCAGCTCCGGTTAATAAAATAGCTTAAAAATGGACTTTTCTGCTCCTTCCTCACTCAGATCGGATCATACCTGGTCTGGAGCTGGCCAGGTCTATACGGAACTAGGTCTAGTTGTCCTCAGGTCCGTTCTATATTTTTAAAAATGTTATTTATGCATATCAGGTCTGGATGAGAAAACCCCAGGTCCAACTTTTTGTTCCCTTGAATGCCTCTACTACGAACATAAGCATTTCGCTACACCAATGATAACATCTGCAAAATATGTGTACCCGACCAATAAAACGGGATTTGATTTGATTCTGCACACTTCAATAACGGTGGTCAACATGCTTTACGCATAGATAGAATATGAGATAAACATATACTTTAGATTAACCGTAACACTCATAAACTGTGCGCTGGAATGCACCCACAGTTTAACCATCAAACCTCCAACCAGGAAGTAAGATGTACCCCTCTTCAATCACGGAGGATAAACAAGGTAAACACTTGCATATGTTTGGATTTGCCTTAACTTTCTTTACTTAAACATATACCCTGTGTAACAAAACCTCTCAATCGTAAAATGCATGAACATAAAGAGTTATATTAACAGGAGACACACAACAAAAGGTTTCGGCACCTCAGAATTGCCGATGCTTCAGACTCAAACTCTAATATGTTTCTTCTCGTTCACAGGGGATCAACAGTCAAGAGAAATGTGTGCAGTTTTAAAACGAATTTCCTGAAATTCTTCACATTTTGCCATGACTTATGCCATGTTAATATGATAGCTGAGTGAGAGTGACTAACAAAATCAATGGGGGGCCCTCTGGAGGTCAGGGCCCCTGGGCATGTGTCCTTCGTGCCTGGTCTGTAATTCAGCCATGAATACTACAAGTTTACATAGCTGCCTAGACTAACTTACCAATTTTTTTTTTTGCTGACAGGGGCTAATTGAGTGACTTTCAGTGACTTATATAACAAGAGGAAAATTGCTGATGCACAACAAAATTCTGAAATTGCACCTTGTGTATGCTACTTTTCTAATATTCAGGAATTCAGTCCTCATTTGCTTTCATAACCCATTCAGTCCCATATTAGCCAGCATTTGATTTAAAGAGGGGACGTGTGTGCCTTTATATAGTATTGTAGGGAAAGGTTATAAAACATAGCACCTTGACGAGATACAGGGCCATGAGGCTGCCTCCAGACAAGAGTTTTAAAAGCGATCGCAATGCATTAAGCCAGACAACTCTCAAGACCTGTTTTGCTCCTTAAATGAATTTGAGGAAGGCATAACAAGGTTTTTGAGGCAGGCCTGTCATCCGCTGCCCTTTACCAGCTCCCTGTATTTATGGTCTAATTGTTAAAAAGGAGAGCTTGAGCCAGAAGTGATTTTTCATGATTCTGTTTTATATCAACTGGAAATGTAGGGGCTGGAGGGAAATTGTGTTTGCCCCTCTCCCTTCTCCAAGTATTTCTTTTTGCCCATGCTTAGATGCACAATACACGAGGGATTTTTAAAAATAAAATAGGCCTGTTATTTAACAAGAGGTTTACATGGTAAAGGTGTAGTATTCCTTTGTCAAGCAACGCTGATTGTAAATTGGCTATTATTTCCTGAAATGTCTCAGGTAAATTAAAGGATTATTGTTAAAATCTGTTAAAATACAGCGCTTTGTCAAGATGCAGGGCCATCAGTCATTCAGACATTCAGCATTCTATAATGGCCATTGTGCACAATCATTTTCTATTCTCCATTTTCCATTTGTATGTCTAAAAGGAGAATTATCTAGAAGGCTTCATGACATTCACTCAGAGTGATCCATAAGAGCCCACAGCCCTGCAACAGTTGTTTCAGATCCTTTTCCTCCTTTCCCTCCTCCCACTCCAGGACCCCCTCTCCCAGAGAGGAGTAGGGAAGATAAAGCATGTCATTATTCTATTAAAGACCTACAATTTTTGTAATGGGACTTGCAGCAGTCGGCAGAAGTGCAGGCAGCTTCTTCAATATCCTGGACATTATTTGCTCGTTTAGTTAAATGATGTTTCTAATTCCCTCATAATTACTTGTAATGAGGCTGCCTCTCTCATTTTGATGCGGCTTCATCTTAATACAGAATGGCATCCTTTTTAGGGATAATTACCTCTCATAAGGCCAGGGAGCGAGGCTCGGGTTTGTTGTGCGCTGCACACACGGCAAATTGGCTTGTTTCCTGCCATCTTGTCTTCCCGCAAATTGGTAAATTAAGTTTCTCGGCTGGGGCATTAGAACTGTTAAGTTTGCTTTCCCGGCTCCCTTAAATGATCGACTAGGCTGACAGGGAGATGCCTGTTGTTGTTTTTTCATGCTGGTTTTTTTTGTAAATGTTACTTCATACCTTGATTCTGTGAGATTTTCTACCAGTGGAAAGGGTCAACATTTTGTGACTTAAAGGACATACAGTGAGGGAAAAAAGTATTTGATCCCTTGCTGATTTTGTACGTTTGCCCACTGACAAAGAAATGATCAGTCTATAATTTTAATGGTAGGTTTATTTGAACAGTGAGAGACAGAATAACAACAAAAAAATCCAGAAAAACGCATGTGAAAAATGTTAGAAATGGAATTGCATTTTAATGAGGAAATAAGTATTTGACCCTCTGCAAAACATGACTTAGTACTTGGTGGCAAAACCCTTGTTGGCAATCACAGAGGTCAGACGTTTCTTGTAGTTGGCCACCAGGTTAGCACACATCTCAGGAGGGATTTTGTCCCACTCCTCTTTGCAGATCTTCTCCAAGTCATTAAGGTTTTGAGGCTGACGTTTGGCAACTCAAACCTTCAGCTCCCTCCACAGATTTTCTATGGGATTAAGGTCTGGAGACTGGCTAGGCCACTCCAGGACCTTAATGTGCTTCTTCTTGAGCCACTCCTTTGTTGCCTTGGCCGTGTGTTTTGGGTCATTGTCATGCTGGAATACCCATCCACGAACCATTTTCAATGCCCTGGCTGAGGGAAGGAGGTTCTCACCCAAGATTTGACGGTACATGGCCCCGTCCATCGTCCCTTTGATGCGGTGAAGTTGTCCTGTCCCCTTAGCAGAAAAACACCCCCAAAGCATAATGTTTCCACCTCCATGTTTGACGGTGGGGATGGTGTTCTTGGGGTCATAGGCAGCATTCCTCCTCCTCCAAACACGGCGAGTTGAGTTGATGCCAATAAGCTCCATTTTGGTCTCATCTGACCACAACACTTTCACCCAGATGTCCTCTGAATCATTCAGATGTTCATTAGCAAACTTCAGACGGGCATGTATATGTGCTTTCTTGAGCAGGGGGACCTTGCAGGCGCTGCAGGATTTCAGTCCTTCACGGTGTAGTGTGTTACCAATTGTTTTCTTGGTGACTATGGTCCCAGCTGCCTTGAGATCATTGACAAGATCCTCCCGTGTAGTTCTGGGCTGATTCCTCACCGTTCTCATGATCATTGCAACTCCATGAGGTGAGATCTTGCATGGAGTCCCAGGCTGAGGGAGATTGACAGTTCTTTTGTGTTTCTTCCATTTGCGAATAATCGCACCAACTGTTGTCACCTTCTCACCAAGCTGCTTGGCGATGGTCTTGTAGCCCATTCCAGCCTTGTGTAGGTCTACAATCTTGTCCCTGACATCCTTGGAGAGCTCTTTGGTCTTGGCCATGGTGGAGAGTTTGGAATCTGATTGATTGCTTCTGTGGACAGGTGTCTTTTATACAGGTAACAAGCTGAGATTAGGAGAACTCCCTTTAAGAGTGTGCTCCTAATCTCAGCTCGTTACCTGTATAAAAGACACCTGGAAGCCAGAAATCTTTCTGATTGAGAGGGGGTCAAATACTTATTTCCCTCATTAAAATACAATTCCATTTCTAACATTTTTCACATGCGTTTTTCTGGATGTTTTTGTTGTTATTCTGTCTCTCACTGTTCAAATAAACCTACCATTAAAATTATAGACTGATCATTACTTTGTCAGTGGGCAAACGTACAAAATCAGCAGGGAATCAAATACTTTTTTCCCTCACTGTATACAGCATGTGTCACATCCAGGCCTGAGAAGACAGGCTGGAGTGTTTAGTTTTGTTTTTGGTGTAGGGTTTTTCTGTTCTAGGTTATATATTTCTATGTTGGAGTAATGGTTCCCAATTAGAGGCAGCTGAGTGTCGTTACCTCTAATTTGGGAACCATATATATGTTTGTAGTTTTCATTAGGGGTTTGTGGGTTATTGTTTGTTTCATAGCTTTGTTAGTTCACGTCTATGTTATATGTTACGATCTTCGTTCGTTAGTTAGTTTTGTTTTGTTGTCTTTTTGCCAGTTACGTTAATAATAAAGAATGTATACTGGATACCTCGCTGTGCCTTGGTCTGTCCCTCACGGAGATCGTGACAGCATGTTGACCCTAGGGTTAAAAAGCAGCCTGATCATTGGAAATAGACTTCTATTTTGGACGTATGAAAAGGTCTTGAGAATATCGGTATATGCCTTCCTTAGCACTCACAAAAAAAAACTGCTTTGTAAAAAAACAGAATGTAACTGGATTTCGAAATCAATTGTAACAAACAATGATATCGGTATGATATTTCTCTCAGACTTTATCCATCACTTTTTGCTTTATCTATATTCTTCTATGCAAATAATATGGCGATTCATTTACACATTGTTCCTGTATAGTTTTACAATCACATCTGTCCAATGCCTTATCTGAATAACACGCTGAGGGAAAATATAAACAAGCAGGTATTGGTCTAATCCAGCAGGCCTCTTGTTATTCATTTCTAACTGGTGAACGATACTCCAACCACAGCTGTGGCCGGTGCTGCTGAGGGGTTTCGTTTCTAAGTGCTGAAGTGTCGCAGACAGTTTGGCTCTACACAAGCCTGTTACACGCCGATTAAAAAGGGGGAAAGAGTGCTCCCGCGGGCGGTCATGTACAGTTACCCAAACCACAAAAGGGTCTAACGTTTACACCCTGCTGATGACATGACCTTCAGATGAGGTCCTGGCACTGTCTGACACAGTAACTGTCTGTCTGGAGAAATACAGACAGGAAGATATATATTTCATATCGGAGAACACCTCTCTGTCCTGTCCTGTTTAGTTAGTGGATACTCCTATTACTGGGAAATATATGACACAATATATGTTTCACATGTATGTGGTGGGCTATGATAGGGTCTGGCTAGCTTTTGTCATAATCACTGAATTGTCTAAATAATTTATTGACCATAGCAAGGTATAGCAAAGCCAAACAATTTTATTCTCCTTTTTTCCTCCCGGAGGATCAAATACATAATTTAAATATTTTTTCCCATTGAAGAGTAAGACTTTCCTAATTTCAGTGTTATTGTTTGAGAGTTTTTAAACCCTCAAGTGCTCCTTGTTTTTGCTTGGCTGTTATCTGTTTGTTATGAGATTTGATATTGGGGTCTTTTTAATCCAGAGAGTTGGGTGCTCTTTAAAACAACTAAGTGGTCGCTTTTACCTCCAGGGGTGTAGTGCACAGAAAGACTATCTGTCATTGCTGGCTGAGACTGACTGTTGACCATACACCCTGCAGCACTGGGGAACACAATCAGAGTAGCACACTATCACCTGACAGCTAATTAGGGATCAGTCCCCTAGAAGGGAATACATTGTCTTTGAGGGGTGAGAAAAGAAGGCAGGGGGTAATTTAAATCCGTGTGGAGTGTCAGTCAAAGCAACAACCCACCTGCAATTGCTAGTCCCTCGATTTGCAGGCATAACAGCGTAATTGTCGATCAGAAATGTTCCTTGTGTTTTAACATGGTTATTTTTGCGTTTGATGTAACACAATCCAGAATTATCTCATCATTGATCTGCTATTTACAACAACTGAAGCAAATATGAATTAGTTTACATGCCACCGTTTTGATACTGATTTACAGTATCAATTGAAGAGTTGACAGCTGACAGTTAGAGATAAACTGTCTGCTCTTCTTCTGCCTCATCTCTCTAAGGAAGGGCTCTCTGAAAGCACCCCCAGTTCAGCAACACCTATCATAAAATCCCTGTTTGTCTGCCAATTTGTGTGTGTGTGTATGTGTGTGTGTGTGTGTGCGTGCGTGTACATGCGCATTTAGCTGAGTGAGTTTGTGTATATGGAGACCCGGGATCTCTTTGAAACACATTTGTAACCATTAGTTGAGTGTTAGGTTTCATGTGCAGAGTGCATCCTCCATACTGGTGTCAGAGTTTCTATATACAGTAGCTCCACTGGCTGGCTGGAGGGACGGGGATAGGAGGGGGGACTGGAGCCTGGGTGTCCCACGGACGATGCATCACGACAGGCAGAGCGTAACCTGAGCTTCCCCCCTGGCCCTGGTGCGGCCTGCCACAGCGCACTCCCGTTCGGCCTCCATCACGCCCCGGGGATGCTTTTAAAGAGATTTGGTCAGTGAGAAAACAGCTCTTCAAAAGAATCGTTGTTACATTAGAAAGTAATTAGTAGTGCCCAAGGCCAAGGATTCTCCTGACTAATTTTGCACCCCAAACAATCTGTCTTGGAACTGGTTGGCCAGTAAGCCATGCTCTACGCAGAAGTCTATAGGTATTTTGGCAGAGGGCATTCCCATGGTTTTTAGGGTGATAGGGGAAGGTCACAAGGGGAAGGTCACAAGACAGTCGAACTAATGAGTAACGGTTCACAGGGGAGAGATTAGCAAGGTGTCTCATGCAAGGTGTGTGGCTGTGTACGTGTGTATGTGTGTGTGTGTTTGTCGGAATGGACCATGCATTTCTTGGCTCCATGTTTAGAAACTTATTCCAATAGTAGGACTTTTAAAAATAAATGAGACATTACTCAAACATTTTATCACAATAGCCTGGAAATTCCAGAACAATTTAAACTAGAAATTCTGACACTGGCATTCTGGCTTGATATTGAAAGACAGCTCAAAACACTGCAGCTTTTGGTCACATTGTAAGTGTTATTGACATTTATTGCAGCTCATTTTCCTTTCTTAAGATCTTAGGTAAACCTTTTCAGTAGGCCTGTTCTATGTATGTATCCTGCAGGGGCTACTGACAACCTTACCTCTCATCGTGAGACAGTACAGAGGTTATTGGGGATGGGGTCAAGGGGTAAAGCCACTTGCTGGAGGGTGGGACTCGACACCAGCCCCCTCACAGAATCCCAGGTCTCTGCACTGCTATCAGACAATCACATTGTGGGATAGAAGCTGACGGATAAAAGAGCAGTAAGGGCCACATGGTAGGATAGGAGCTGACTGATAAAAGAGCATCCTGGCTTAGGATCCTTGCTTAGTCAGTTCTACACACTCATTTGCATGGCTCATCCAACATTATGGATCAGGTCACATTTGCGCTTGTTGTTTTGTCGTACTGTAATAGATACAAATTAATTTAATTGTGCATTTTTTCTTTTTCTGCACCATCCCCATTGGGCACAGACATCATTTCACCTTCTAGTTTTGATTTACATTTGGTTGAGTTGCCAACTAAGGTGAATTCAATGCGAAATCAACTAACCATTTCACCATGTAATTGAATTTAGGTTAAAATGTTGGTGAAAAAATTACAAAATTCCCTTACGTGGATTACTTTTTTCAAATTCAATCAGTTTTCCATGTTGATTCAACATCATTACATTGATTTTTGTTGTTGAAATGACGTGGAAACAATGTTGATTCAACCATTTTTGCCCATTGGGTCACTTTACCACTTTGGGTCACCTGGGACCCAGTACTTAATATCTGCAAAGCTTTCGAATCTACCCTAGTAAAGGAGTCAATTTAAAGCAGATCATTGATGTGCTGTATGGGGGACAGAGAGGAAAACATACACACGTGTTAAACCAGCAAGCCCCAGAAACAGTGCTGAGCAATTGGCCAATTAGGAAGTGGTCTATCCATGTCAGCTCCATTTGCAAAAGAGAGGTTTAACCTGCAAGGTCAAAGGTCAGGATCAAAGGGTGTCCCCCATGGGACAGTATTGAGACCCTTCAAGAAACGCTGATCCAAGCTTTTGTAAAGGAACCTCCTCATTACAATAAATCTCCAGTGAGGGGGAAAGAAGTGCTAGGTACAGTGGCAACATGATAGCTGGCCAGCCCAAGGGACTTTAAGGTAGATTTGTGGTTAGAGACACTGATGGGAAATAGTGGTTGGTTGCCAGTAGGCCGGTGGCCTTTCTTCAGAACCTCAGAGAGAGATCACAGCTTGGAATGACCATTGGTGTTTGGCTGTTTAGCCTGTGGTGTGTAACCAGGTCTTTGACCTTGCCTAAAGATTAGTATCAATATCAGTGTTGGATGTAACTCTCCCACCCTTAGTCCTCTCTCTCTCTCTCTCTCTCTCTCTCTCTCTCTCTCTCTCTCTCTCTCTCTCTCTCTCTCTCTCTCTCTCTCTCGCTCTCTCAATATCTGACTAAATACCTTGAGCCTTTTTCTTAGAATTTGAAATCCATTTGAATTGAAGATTAAAGCATGTTGTGAACTGAAGCCACTGATTTTATATACAAATCTGTGACTGTTAATCCTTGACTTCACAACCAAATGCATTTAAAAAAAAAAAAGAATTTGTATATAGCTTTTGCTGATGTAAGTTCTAAAGGATGTTGAAGAAATGTAGCTAATAGACCTAAAACAATTGTAGCACATGTTGTACTGTACCTTGGCCATTGATCTTGTCAAATGAGTTGACATGCAACGACTCATAAATGGCCGTTTGTTGACGTCTTAATCTGTAAAATGATGGGATAAGTGTCCAACATCAGGAAAATAAGTATTCTAAATACCTCTGAAATCCCAAACAGTTGATTACTAGACTAATTCTTTAGGACGAGGGACCACAAGCACCCAGGGAGAACAACGACAAAGCCCGATCGTTAAAAAGGAGCCTTCGTGCCAATAAGCATTCTACATGGGAGTCATTGATGCCTTTGCTTTATTAAGAAAGGAGAGAGATTATAACTGAGACTGATAGAAGTTTGGTATTGTAGGGATAATCCGTGGCAGGCTGTTGAGTGACGTCTCTCCCCTGTGAACTGTCATAGCCTGTCTGGACAGGCTGCAGATGGCTATGGGGCAGTATAGTCAAACATGCATCTACACCCCCACCTACTGAATCACAATGTCAGAGCCTTTGAGGACCCTTCTTTGTTCATTGGTTTGTGCCTGTGTGATACTCCCTGTGTTTCTTAGCGAGGCCTTGGCCAAAGGGAGAAAGGAAAGGGAGGGGAGTAGCAGTTTGTTCTTCCTGCAATTAGCATTCACGGTTAGCTAAGCAGAACTAATGCAGCGAATCTTTGAGTCTCATGTTACCTGGCCTCTGTCAGTGTAGCTGCAGGCAAGATTAAACTGTAGTGAGATGACAAACCCCCTGTGTATCCATTACCATCCTTTTATTATTAGCTGTGTTATTGGTAATTCCCTTTGAACGGCCACCACAAAAACAGTGCATTGGTTAACGCTAACTTCAAAACAAGGACACGGTATGGGTGTGTGGGTAATGCAGTGGTGATACCATCATTTTCAAAACAAACCGAGGGAGGGGTAAAGGTAGCTGATTCGTATGACTTGAGCTTTGTTTGGTTGTGACACAAGAAACAACACCCAACGGCACCTGTCTAGTGCTTGGTTAACGCAAAGGGTTTCCCAATGTGACCATTACAGCTGTCAATCAATGTGACCACTTCCAGACTACAGTGTGAGCCACCATCCAATCGCTCTCTTTGTCTCTCTCTCTTTGTCTCTCTCTCTCTTTGTCTCTCTCTCGCTTTGTCTCTCTCTCTCTTTGTCTCTCTCTCTTTGTCTCTCTCTCTCTCTCTCTCTCTCTCTCTCTCTCTCTCTCTCTCTCTCTCTCTCTCTCTCTCTCTCTCATTAAAACCACTTCCATCTACCTCCTCAAGTATGTTCCTTCATTTCTTCCAACCAGTGCATCTCCAAGCTGTGTTCTTTAGCATTTGCATGTAGGTCAAGGCAGGGTGATCTCATGGCTGTCTTTTCACAGCGGCAGGATTAGGATGTGGGCTCACCATGTCATCCATTGTAGGACGTAGAGGAAGCTGCTATGATCTCATGACTCTTAAGTGGCATGACTACATGGTCACCTCACATCTCTTTTCACGCAGTACCTAAACAATGTTTGCAATCAAAAACACGTTGTTCTTCCATCTCAGCTACTGTGGTCCAAATGTGCTCCAATGGCACAATTTCATGGTCTACCATTTAAAATAAGACTGCTCTCCATGGATGAGCTACTTATTATAAAATAATTGTATTCATTGACCTTGTCAATCTATCTGCCTCCATTTAGTATGATATGTTACGTTTTTTGGTTACTACATGATTCCATATATGTTATTTTCTAGTTTTGATGTCTTCACTTTTATTCTAGTATGTAGAAAATAGTAAAAATAAAGAAAAACCCTTCAATGAGTAGGTGTGTCCAAACCTTTGACTGATACTGTATATTTTCTGATACTTCAAGGGGTCTTAAAAAATTCTAAATCAAATAGCAAAATGATCCTTGGTAAGACCTTCTTAAAACAATTCAATATAGTTTAGTAGATAGATAAATATTTTGTATCCCTGCCTTTGACAAAGTGGGCACTGCTTATCATAGGGCGCCATCAGCGCTCACCTAAAAAGCCTGTTTGCCACTGGTTGAGAGAAATTGTCATTGTTTTTGGGTAAAATTATGTGAGCTTTTATGTGTTGTTGGAGGTGCGTCTTGGTCAGTTTAGCTCAGAAAATGCCGCCCTCATCAATCCTCCGCCGTAGGCGGCCGCCTAATCCAGCCCAAGGAGCGGGCCGGCCCTGTTCTGTCTTATTTAACCATACCAAATGTAACATATCATACTAAATAGAGTGTCCTGGATTTCTGTTTATTATGATACCCTCCTCTCAGTCCCTGTGTGTATCCTGAACTAATCATTAGCAGATCTGTAGTGTTGCCTTATCTCTTACAAACAGGTACAAGTGGAACAAATACTCGTTATTGATCCACTAAAGACTGAGCCACTGTAGTCACACACACTGTGTTCAGGGAAGACACTGTTCACAATCAATAGCCCTTCCTGCCACCAGCTCCACTGAACTCCACTGCCAGGCCTGAATGGGAGTCTTAATGTGTATGTACAGGTCATTGTGTTTGCGTGTGTCCGTGGTTTTGAATTTGTGTATTTGTGTGTGCAAGCGATTATATATACCTCAATGACACATGAAACTCACAAGTCCATACTTCCGCATGGACACGTATAGCATGGATGTCCTTTGTATTCATAACATTTCATTATGGAATCGAAATAAAGTCACGGAAGTATGCTAGGGGGTGTTGTCTAAGGCTTTCAAATGGCCATTTACTTTCTAGCACTCCATGTCCTGACACCAATATACAGGCAACAAATATGAGCCTTTGTGAGAGGCTGGGCTGTTGTTTATGGTAGGATATGTATTATAGAGTGCAGAACACTGTCTTGGAAGGTGCTTGAATCCATCTGCCCCATTGTGTGTGTATGTGTTTGTGTGTGTGTGTGACAAAGAGAAAGACACGTGATATTCCCCTGTCCCGTCTGATAGTGAAGGGCTAGGTCACCAGTAGAGGTGACCCATAAGGCAGGTGTCAGGAATCAAAGTGCTCAAGTGCCTTTCAACTATGAAAGCACTCTATGTACGCTTGTGGAAAATTGCTGATAACATTGTTAGGGAAAGTGTCGCTCAACGCCTGTGTCTGGATACACCTGTGACTGGGGAAAACTCAAATCTTCTTGGAACATGGTGGCAACATCATAGCCCTGAATAGGCCTACATGATAACCAGTTGTTCCAGTTCCAGTTTCAAAAGGGTTGAATTTACAAATCAGAATAGAACATTTCAGCAATTTCCTTTTCATTCAAAGTCGTCTCCATCTCACTTTTCCTCCGGTACTCAGTCCCTCCTTAAACTCTCCAATGACTTCTTTCTCCTCCATTCTCGCATGTCCTTTCTCTCACCCTTTCAACCATCTCCACGCTTTAACATGCCCTTGTTATTTTACATCACATCTTGTTCACAGGCAAACACAGAAATGACAGCTGCGAAACACATCGCATCGCAACCCTTTCAAGCGTAATTGCGAGGGACAAATATTTCCACGGTTTAGCCAAGAGAAATAATGATGGTTCTAATCAATGTAATTCTTGGAATGGTTGCAGTAAATTTTAACTGAATGGTCTCAGACACTTTTATTTAATAGATATTATATTTCAATTTTTAGCGGACAGGATTTTAGAAGAAAATCAATAATGTTGCTGGACAGCATGGACAGGCCCAGAGATAAAGGTAATTATTTGAATTATCAAGGAGTCCAGTTGTAACATGTGAATAAAAAATTATATTGCAATGCCAAACTGTTATCTCTAAGTGTATGTATTTTACATTTAAGTCACTGCTATTTGGAAATTAAATTAATGTTGTCTGCAGAAAATACAAAACAACCACTATTATAAAACACATTTTTGCTTTTCAATCAACATCAATGTATTTCAGTCCACTGAACACCAATGTGAGATACTGTACTCACTGCACATCGAGTAATAGAGGAATCTGACAGATTGAATATTAGCAGTTAGGAGTGTTCTCCCTTACTCACAGTAATATCTGAGTTTATCTCACCCATTCTCCTTGTTGACCTTCAGTGATCTCTATCTAATGTTCCAATCTAAATAAAAAGATTGAAACGTAATAAAGGGCAGAGCATTTCCTTATTGAGTGGAACATTGAGTTTTAGTTAACTCTTCTCAATGTGAAGGAGGGAGAGAGAGAGAGAGAGAGAGAGAGAGAGAGAGAGAGAGAGAGAGAGAGAGAGAGAGAGAGAGAGAGAGAGAGAGAGAGAGAGAGAGAGAGAGAGAGAGAGAGAGAGAGATAGAGGGAGAGAGATAGAGGGAGAGAGAGAGATGGAGTGTGATTGGGGAAGGTTTAAGGTTACAGGCTAATTTCCCTGTCGTTACCTGCCGACTGCATCCGTCCCTCTCTGTGTTTTTCAACAGGGAACAGTACAATCTGTTATACTGTAATGATCACTAGCTCTTCCCCCACCAAATGATTACCTGTAATTACGTGTTTTCTCCCCCAACCCTGCCTTGCCCTCTCCCTCTGTCTCTTTCTCCCTCGCTGTCTCTCGCTGTTTCTCTAACTGTCTCTCTCTCTCTCTCTCTCTCTCTCTCTCTCTCTCTCTCTCTCTCTCTCTCTCTCTCTCTCTCTCTCTCTCTCTCTCTCTCTCTCTCTCTCTCTCTCTCTCTCTCCTGGGATATTACCCTAACTGGCTGTTGTGAAGCAGAGAGGAGGTGTGTGGGGAACAAGGCAAGCTTTTATGGACTCCCCGCCAATGGCACTCCACGTGGCTCCATTTAGAAATTATCGGGTCCCCTTGCTTTTGAAGTCTCTGTAAGCGTACCCTCCTATTTACGAGATGGCTATGTACTTAAAGGTCACAGATTGATCAAGAGGTCCTAAAGATGGCCTTTTCACTGAAAGCACCGCAATACTCTCGCTTCCACAGTCTGAAATGGAAAAAAATTGATAAAGTGCATCTCTTTACCAAAGTCAGACATATTCAGACTTTAATGCACCATTCCACTTACCTCAGAAAATGCCACAATTTAAGAGGGAATTTACTTTAAGGACAGCAATCTTTTCAATACTTTTTAGCCATTTTTGTAAGCTCAGGATATAGCTTATTTTATTTAGTATCTATGCATACTAGTAGGCCAGTCCTAACATTCAGTTTTGATGATATTGCGCTCTCATTTAAATTGAGGGCAATGTTGTAAACCAAACAACCTCAAACACTGTAAAAAGATACACGTTCATCACTGCTCTAAAGTCTGAGAGAAAACATATTTACAGCATTATGACACAATTACCTCAACTGGGTTTCAATTCAAAGTCTCTTGAGAAATATAGCTTTTTTTATCTGTACTTATTGAAGAAGTGAATGTGCAAAATAAAAATAGATAATTTATAATAGTGAACTGTTCATTACAAATCGGGCTAAAGACATTAGCGCATTCCACCTTTGTTAAGTATTTATAGAAAGTAATTCAGTCCTTGCAGATGCACGTCTTAATGCTTTTCTCTCTTTTGCAGTATAATGCAGTTAAGTATCGTTACAATTCCTCAGACAGAATCAAAATAAGACTATCCAGCCTGTGATATAAAAACATACTTTCTTAGGGTATCCGGCCTATATTTCCTAATACAGGGGGCTACTGCATGTATTTCCAACACAATCTCTCACTCAATTCGTGCAAATATGTACAAAAAGTATTTCAGCAGATTTTGTGCGTTTTTGTGTGGCTTAATTCATGTGAAAAGACACAAATGTTGTGCTACTTAATTCATAGGAAAATACACATTTTTGTGTGACTTCATTCATAGGAAAATACATTTTTGGGGGGCAAACTTTGGCACAATCTTTTGAAAGTTATTAGAGCAATGCATGATGGGCAATGGTGTTCACCATTTTCTTTGTCCCACATGTATTTATATATATATATCAAAAACGTGTTAACAACCTAATATTGTTAATTAACCAGGTTGTCAGCAAAATAATGATAAAATAATAGTAGCCTTCTGTTGTTTTTTTATATACTAGTTGTCATGTATACTAGTTGTCATGTATTCATTATCTTTAACTGGTGAAATGTTTGTAGTTTGCATGTTTCAGTAATGATTTACATGGTTAAATAGTCATACATCTCTGCTTGATTTAGTTTTTGGTATATTTGGCATTTTTATACATATTCTGTATTTCCACTGAAGAAACCAATAAATAATCAACACACTACTGTAAATAAATGGGCACCTGATGTTATAAAACGAAAATTGCTGTCTTTAAATAAATGGTGTGAAATGCTCAGACTGACGCCATTCGGCTATTATTTTCACAGCCCTATGGTAATGATATGAGTTATATCACCTTAAAAAGGGTTTATTTACTACCTCTGGCGTATAACATGTTGGGCAAAGTGGTATAGGAGAGTCTGACATATAACCCCTTACTTGAGTTCAGTGATGAGCCAATGAGAACCAAGAGGGGTCTAGCTTCGTCCTTCATGACTGGGAAAGGCCAAGATTCTAGGCCATAGAAAATCCTCCATCCATCTCATCAGATCAGAACAGCAAGCATCAACAATGATTCATATTACTGGTTTGCATCCTAAAAAATTATAGTTGTGTTTTGCTGCGTAATACACTTTGATTATTTGTCTACCTATATGATGTGGATCATTGTCAGGTTATTAGATATATAAACTTCAGTAACAAAAGAACACAATGGTTGTAATAACACTTTAAACAGGTACTTTGTAAATGTGTTAGAATGTGCTTGTTTTGGGTCCACACTGGTAAGTTAACTTGTGTAAATTAGACAGTCACAGAGGATTTTCTTCTGAATAACTGGTCAGGGCATAGCATTTCCTTTCCATTCAGCTTCAGGCAACTTTGATGTAAGGCTTGATCACACCTGTAATGACTACTTCTATCCGTCACGCCCATTGTCGCTTATCCATTGTTCACTAGATATATCAGTGTAATTACACCCAACACAATGTTGAAAAATAGAATGCTTCCCACCACTAGATCACATAACTAGATGTGAGGTGGACGTGATCCCAACGCTGGCACCAATGTACCAGAAGAATGTGAAAGCTGCAACAGGGACTCTAACCAGGGCTCATACGTGGAAAATTGAGCTCTAACGGCAATTGCCATTAAAGCCTAGTAGGCCTCTGGGCAGAGGCAGCAGGACTACAATGCTGGCATATGCCTTGTTACAATAGGCTAAATATATAATATGATTGACACGACTGTAATAATCATGAAACGGCCTTGGAAGTGCCATAAGCGTAGGCAAACATAATTCATTATTTTACATGAACCTGTTTAACTGCATTGATATGGCTTAATTGATCATAGTCCAGACTCATTATAGTTGCAAATACCACACAGTTGCACCAGGGGAATTTAAACCAAACAGATATTGTTTGCAGGCCTTCTGTTTCCTTGCATTTATTGATTCATTCATTTCACATCATGAAAATGTATCCCCGTTACCCAATCAAATACCTTCATCGATACCCAAAACATTTTTTTAAATACTGCTTTCTACTCTAGTCTGGTAACCTTCATAAAATCTGACATTGCACCATTATCCCAAAGTATTAAGCAAAAACAAACATAGAAAACAGCCTTGTCATGAATAAAAAAAATAAAACGTAAGGCTACTATTATATTGTATTTCAGTGACATCCTGGTTTATTTACAATACCGGGTTGTTAAATCGTTTTTTATATATATAAAAATAAATGTAGGACACAAAAAAGGCAGTCTAGAACACTCTTGCCCAAAATGCATTGCTCCAATACCTTTCAAAAGATTATTCCGTAGTTTGACCCAAAAAAATGAAATCGCACAAAAATTGGTGTCTTTTCCTATGAATTAAGTCACACAACATTTTTTGTATTTTCACATGAATTAAGCCACAAAAAAACGGACAAAAATGCACAACATTTGCTGAAATACTTTTTGTACATATTTAAACAAATTGAATGTGAGATTGTATTGGTATTTCACAATGGTCTGACAGTGCCTAGATTTCACACAACCCTGTAATGTTATCCCCTGATTCAGTGTGTTTGTCTAGTGGTCGTTCACTCAGAACGGCAATGCATCAGGACCAGACATGGCTGTATAAAAGCACAGGGCCTAATTTATCACAACGCCCCATACAGTAGTTGCTCTATTATTATTGATAGCCAGTGCCTTTAGCCTGTCTATTTATTAGCCGATCGGGGATGGATGGGAGAGGCCTGGGCGGTGTGGCTGCTGCCATTTTGGCCCTGGTGCTTTTAACATGCATGCCAGGAGCGCTCGTGGGAAAGCTTCATGGCAGCACCAGTGTGGCATATTTTATTGATCGCGGCGCCGGCTGATAATCTGACGCATGTCACAACGTTATGAGGGTCAGGGCGATGGTGCTAATGAAATTGTTTGGGAGAGATGGATGTTGTTTTCTACAACATTAACCTCGCAAATGGCTGTCACCGAGCAGCTTTTCTCGCATGGGTGATGCCTCACCAAAATACCCCTCCCCCCCCAGCCATCCCAGCACCCCCAACCCGCAACTCAGGCAACTTTCTCATTGTTGACATTAACATTAAACACAAAAGCCCAAACCATTAAAATGACAGTATTTATACACTATGCTAAATGTAGTGTGGCGTGGCAGTGGTCCAAATAAATGAAAATCTTATTAACATCACAACAGCGCTTGTGGCAAAATGCTGAGTGATTTGAAAAGTGTCACGGCTGTCTGCGAGCGGCTGACAGATGAACTAAAGATGATGCAAAGGCCTGGATAGGAAGCAGGGGAACGACTGCCACGGTACAGGCTGGAGTCTAACCCAAAAAAATGACTAATCTTACATAATAATGTCCTCATGTGTCTTTATAAGGGTGGGCCTGGAGCATGCTGACAGCATCGGCCAGTACGGTCTATGAAGCCCCAATAAGAATGTTACGGGTCCTGAGGTACATCCTATCAGAACGTGTTCTATATCTAATCTGAGAGCTACATCATCCTCAACAACATCAATAACAATGGCTATCAGACCGCCATTACCACAACCACCAAAACCATAGCAACATTCTATGTTACATGAGTCACCTTCACCACCAAAACCATAGCAACATTCTATGTTACATGAGTCACCTTCACCACCAAAACAACCAAAACTACTCCTATAGAACTATTTACACCAGAAAACAATGGATCCAAGACATCTCACACATTAACAGGCTAAACATGACTACGGTGATGGGTCTCTGCTGACATTGGCTGGCGCATTGTTTTAACTTGGTTGGTAATTAAGAGCTGTAGTCAATAGGAGGAGATAGATGGGTGGAGTGTGTGCTGGTTATAAGGCCCAGGGGAGAACTGGGAGGTGAGAGGCGATGCCAGACCCCATCCATCCACTCTACTCACCACCCAATGGCTAGCTAGTCTACACCAACACACACAACCTGAGATTTACACCTATCAATTATTCATAACATTATATTATACCTTTTATTATCAATATAATCATAATAATCATACATGATAATACAGTGTGTGTATGTGTGTGTGTGTGTTTCTGTCTCTGTCGGTGTGTGTGTGTACATAAACAACGGCAACATGCATGGTCACACCCACACATGCTCCGCTTCCCTGACCCTGGAAGTGAAATCAGGTAAGCTAAATGTGTTTTAACATGGCAGATAGAAAGGTGCTAAGACTCTGTAAATGGCTCCCTCTACTAATAATTTCTGCCGAAGCGAGGGAAAAAGGGAGAGATAAATGTTTGAGTGGAGAGGTTGAGGGTGACTCTTTCACCCTCAGCCTGAAAAGGAGCTCCAATGACAGGCTAGAAGTGGGTCTGACTGGGCTTTGAAAACGCTGCCTCTCCTCTTCTCTAGGCCTCAGCACTAATGCATCCAACTCAAAGGCCTAGAACGAGGGGAGAGAGGGATGAGAGTGGGGTGAGGAGAGAGAGGACTGGTGCTGCCGAACACAAAGAGCTCCAAGGTGTGCTCTCGCTATTCAGTAATTGGCAAAAGAAGCTTCATTTCACTCTGTGATTTCCTGTCTTTTTACCGGCTTTGACAGTCCTGATGCTTTTAATAGGGGTTTGAGTAGGGGCTATTCTGTGAGCCGAAACCCCCAACCCCTCAAACACCAACCTGCCTGGATGTTTTACACTCCAGCCCCCAAGCCCTCCCCTCCCTCCCTTTGGAAAATGAAAAAGAAAAAGCATTAACCATATTCTTTCTGTCATTCTCTCTTTTGAATACCACAAAACCCCTCTACCTTTAATCATTTCTGGATCAGACTCACTCCAAACAAGCCTGGCCAATTTCTACATTCAATTACTCCCTTAACAACATCAAAAAAGAGAAAGGATTTGGGTATAGTGAGGAAAGAAAGAGTGTGAGAGGGAGAAAATTGTGAAGCATCTTCACCCCCCCAAAATGCTCTGAATGCGCCGAAAGGCTTTTTAATGAAAAACCAGTAATCTAAAAGATGGTTTCCG
This sequence comes from Brachymystax lenok tsinlingensis, assembly GCA_030435695.1. Taxonomy (NCBI): domain Eukaryota; kingdom Metazoa; phylum Chordata; class Actinopteri; order Salmoniformes; family Salmonidae; genus Brachymystax; species Brachymystax lenok. The sequence continues at coordinate 9,297,725 of CM059805.1, forward strand.
ACTATGACAAAATGTTTGCCCTCTCCTCCGTCGCCGGGAGCTCTCCTCTCTCTCCCCAGATGTGTCGTGGGAGAGGCAGAGGTGAATAAAGGCTTGGAGAAATGGGCCTACAAATTATTACATTTCCACCGAATGCTGCTTTCATTACCAAGGAAAATATATCAAAAGGTACTTCACTCCGAAAGGTATTTTAATAATACATTATTTTCCCCGTAACTACTCTTAACCTTTAGATACAATGCATTTTGGATGAATGCAGCTGTCAAGGCTAGGGGTTCTATTAATGAGACATCCAACTCTTATTTACAGTTGTCTGTCTGAGGGAGAGGGGGTTTCTGGATCTGTTGCTAGCCCTAGCCTGCATAATGCAACCATACTTTCTGGGCTCATACTATTACCAAGTTCAAACCCCCAACAGTGCAAGCCTGGATGTCAATGAAAGAGGGAACTGCTTTTCCAATATTTTCATATTCAAATATGCGCACAGGAAGAACATTAAAATAGGTCACTTTTTTCTAAACTTGCACTCAAGCCATAAGCACGGGCTTAATGCTTGTCCTATTTCTCGTCATCATACAAATTGCCTGTGTTGTTCCAAATGCTCGCCAGTAGATACAAATCAAGTATGAAATGTGTGAACACCAACAGAGGTCAATAAAGCATGTCTACAGTTATAATGTGATTGATTTTTCTCTCCAGCTCTTTCCATATGGAATTCTGCTGTGCGCACGTTGCCGATGATTACACAAAAACTGCTGATGGTTACTCATAATGGCTCCGGGTGAGCACTTTAGTTTGTCTCTCTCTCCTTTTCATCTGTTCCCCTCATTTTCTCTGAGCCCACTGATGGTCGGAAAGGTCAGCATGACATCCATGTATCCCAGAGCGGTCTCTCTGTCTGCTGTTTTGATGCTCCAAGAGCCTCTTCTGCATTGGCACTCTCCAAAAGCCCTCATTATATCAGTAGCGCTACATTGGCTTTGGGGTCGGATTATGAGCACAGGACGGCTGCTTGTCTAGGGTCCTCTACTGAGAAACAAATATCTTTGGCTGCCAGAGAAAATGCAAAGAGTAAACAGTGAAAGTAAACAGGTACACATTAAACTCTCTTGTATTCATATGAATGCTGTTGAACCTCCAAAAGGAACAATCACAGGTATACGGCCAATATCAATATAACCTATTATAGGATTTGTATAAATTAGTGGTGCATTCAAATCTAGGCTGTATCACATCCAGCCGTGATTGGGAGTTCCATAGGGCGGTGCACAATTGGCCCAGCGTCGTCAGTTTGGCCGGGGTAGGCCGTGATTTTAAATAAGAATTTGTTCTTAACTGACTTGCCTATAAAGTTTAAGTACAAAGCATGGGGAAAGAGTGTTGCTTTGGTCCCTAGTCTGCCTCTGCTTTTGAATGCACCGCTAACTGACACTGTTTCCGTTGGAATTGTTTTATTCTCAAAAACGACTATACTGAACAAAAATATAAACACAACATGTAAAGTGTTGGTCCCATGTATCATGAGATTAAATAAAAGATCCCAGAAATGTTCCATACACACAAAAAGCTTATTTCTCTCAAATTTTGCGCAAAATTTGTTTACATCCCTCTTAGTGAGCATTTCTCTTTTGCCAAGATAATCCAGCCACCTGACATATCGCATATCAAGAAGCTGATTAAACAGCATGATCATTACACAGGTGCACCTTGTGCTGGGGACAATAAAAGGCCACTCTAAAATGTGCAATTTTGCCACAGATGTCTCAAGTTATGAGGGAGCGTGCAATTGGCATTCTAACTGCAGGAATGTCCACCAGAGATGTTTCTCTACCATGAGCCTACCTCCAACGTCGGACCTCCACATCTGGCTTCTTCACCTGCAGGATCATCTAAGACGAGTCACCTGGACAGCTGAGGAAACTGTGGGTTTGCACAACCCAAGAATTTCTGCACAAACTGTCAGAAACCGTCTCAGCTCATATGCGTGCTCGTTGTCCTCACCAGGGGCCTCATTTATAAAAAAAATATTAGATTTATACTTGAACTTAGTCATAAGATCATTTCTGACGGTGTGCTTACGTTCGATTCATAAAAGATACTGAGCATAAAAAACCTTGCTTATGCAGGTTCTAAGCCAATTTGTAATTTATGCACCTATGATCTACAAATCTCAAATTAACTTAAAATTGACGGTACCATAACGTGCCTTACAATCATTGATTTCCTCGTATAGAATGCTAGCACAAATGAGGGTTTAGTCAGGAATAGCCATGGACCAAAAAAGAAAAGCAAAAGTTTTGGAAGACGAGATCACGGAGATCGTAGACAAGATTGAAGACAAGCAACATGTATTATTCGGTAAACTAAATAGTGGGTTGACAAACAAAGCCAAACAGGTAGCTTGGGAGGGTGTCGCCGCTGCAGTGAACGAGGTGGGGCAGCAAGACCGAACTGTGGCTGATGTGAAAAATAAATGGTCTGTCCTTAAACTGCAAGGGAAAAAAAGAATAGCCATACATAACCAGCAGGAATATCACTTACGTCAAGTCTAGACTTTGCGTAGAGATAAGATAATTTCCACGTCAAAGTAAGGTTTTATAAATAACTACTTATATGTGGTTTTCTGCGTAAGTCATACTTCAGATCAAAATTGACCATAAGTCAGTTTTATAAATGAGGCTCCAGGGTCATGACCTGATTGCAGATCCTTCGATGGCCACTGGCACGCTGGAGAAGTCTGCTCTTCACGGATGAATCCCGATTTCAACTGTACTACAGGCATAAGCTACGGACAACGAACACAATTGCATTTTATCGATGTCAATTTGAATGCTCAGAGATACCCTGATGAGATCCGGAGGCCCATTGTCTTGACATTCATCCGCCTCAATCAACTCATGTTTCAGCATGATGATGCTGGGCCCCATGTCGCAAGGATCTGTACACAACTCCTGGAAGCTTAAAATGTCCCAGTTCTTCCATGGCCTGCATACTCACTAGACATGTCACCCATTGAGCATGTTTAGGATGGTCTGGATCGACGTGTACAACAGCGTGTTCCAGTTACCGCCAATATCCAGCAACTTGGCACAACAATTGAAAAGGAGTGGGACAATATTCCACAGGCCATAACCAACAGCCTGATCAATTCTATGAGAAGGAGATGTGTCACACTGCATGAGGCAAATGGTGGTCACACCAGATACTGACTGATTTTCTGATCCACGCCCCTACCTTTTTTTTTAAGAATCTGTGATCAACAGATATATATCTCTATTCCCAGTCATGTGAAATCCATAGATTAAGGGCTAATTTTTTTTTTTCAGTGTATATATTGGTTTGGACAACACCCCAGGTAATTTGAAAATTTGCTAAAAGTGAACCATCTCTTTAATACCTCATGAATCTGTGCAGTTGTTGTTTATTTATTGAAAGGTAGACAAAAGCAAAGAAGGGATGAAGCAACAAATGTGTGCCTTTTGGCAACATAAACCATTTTTTATTAGAAGGGCTGCATTGTACTGTTGGGTATTGAAAAGTAACAAAACAAATAGACCTCTGTAACATCTGTGTATAAGTGACATTTAAACATCTACCCAGCGTGCTCTGCTCTCTGATAAAATGATCGTTTACAAAAAGGGAACAAAGGTACCCGCTATTAAACACATTCATTAAATGTAGATGTTCCTTTTAAGCTTTTAAACAAGTACTTCATTTCCCCTTTCTTTTATTCCATTCAAATATATTTGTACCATATTCTTCTCGCTGTTCTTTGAAATAAATAAATCCCGTCCAAATGAATGTTAACACTTCTGAAAGAACAGGGCTGCAGCCATTAATGGGGATGTTAGCCGGCAAAGTCGCTAATGGACGATGCTAATTATTGCAGGGTTCGGAAGCTTCACAAAGAGAGAGGATCGATATGTAACACCAGCGCACTCCACTCATTCATACGACTCGGATGATGACATTCGCTTGGAGCATGGCACTAGACAAGGGGGCATTATAGGAGGGGAGGATGAGGACCAAGTGCATTCTGCTCTTTCATTTCCACGATGTGCAGGCTCAAAGAGGATACCTAATGGCTCGATAAAGGCTTGACGGACCTGAGGCGAGGAGAAGAGCTTGTGCGCTGGTGTATAAAGGCTGACAAGAGAGCCTTGCTCCCATTGAACCTGTTTGATGATAACAGATAGTTGGACAGAAAAAGAGAGGAGGAGGAGAGAAGGAGAAAAAAAGCGTACTCCCATCAAACTTGTTAAATAGTAGGCTGTAGAGGAAACATATCTGGATTTTGGGATACAAAATGCAGTTTGTCAAATCCTGTTTGATTACAGTTTATATACACAATATATCTTCTTGGTTACCATCTTCTTTACTTACACCTATATCTTTGTTATTACCTACAAGAGTGAGAATACTTGCACTAGCCGCCATTTTCCAGGGTACACCTTAACCAGGCTTGTAATAGTATTCTCTGTATTGTGATCAGTAATACAAGTTTCAAAGGCCAACCGTAGATGTGGGCATAGGGCCAGGCAGGCAAGTGAACATTCAACCTAAACATCTGAACAGGTAACAGGATCCTCCACAGCTCTGGGGGTAATTTGGCCAGGACCTGGCACACTTTCTTTTCGGCAATATCCTGCTCTGCCCCACTCCTCCCTCCCTCTCCGAAGGGCTCCATTGATCTACTGTCTGGTGAGCCCTGTGTCTCCAATCCCAGGCTAATTCCAAGAGAGATTGGTTTTCCCTTGTTACCTTGTAGTTGGGAGTCCTGTTCCTGCCCTTTCCCGGCCCCCCCCCCTCCAAATGGCACCCGGGACGCCCGACAAGGACCCCTTTGTCCCCTAGCAAAGCCCAACATTTGATGTGCCTTAAACTGTGACTAAATCATGGTGCATTGCTAAATTGCATGTAAGGGCAGGTTTCTTTGTTAGATGCTTCCTGTTTCCTTCACCACAGATAATATAAATTCTGATCCAACTGATCCATATGTCTGAATTATACCATCTTTACTTCACTGCTGGAAAAGGCTACATTAATTTTGAGGGGTGCTCAACTGAAGAAAATATATGAATAAATATGTAAAATAGGTTATATTAAAATAGATTAAGATGGCCACACGATAACCTTGTCTCATTGATACCATGGCAAACCTTAGTATGAACAAACAAAAACACACATTCATACATACAGTACATACACACAAACATAATATTTGTCTCGGAAAGAGACTTAAGACTTTCACCACATCCAGCAATAACCCTTCAAGAGCTATCTCCACAAAAGTTCCACTGATTCGGATTTTCCTTTCATTGTGACCGCTGGACAGCACAAACAGGAAAGCAAGTCGGGGAGAACATTTATTTCCATATAAAAAAGTGTCCAATGAAATATGCAAGTATCCGTTCGGATACAAAGTGCAATGGTTTTCATCTTGATGCTTCAACATTGTTCAAAGTGCTCTGTAAATGACCTCAACAAAACACTGTAGGTAGAGTGATATTCACTGCATTGTGATTCTAAAGGGGAATGAATAGATTGCCAGTGTCTGAGCACTTGAGTCTTTGAGGAAGTTAATGCAACAATGAAATTGAATCTGTAGAAGCCTCCTTCAGTGTCTTATTTTCCCCAGCTGGCATTATGTCCATTCCTCCTCACTATCACGGGAAGAAGAAGAGGTTTTGGGGTCGTGCTGTTCATGTGCACTCAGGATTGATGCTCAACGTGATACAGGCTACACACGTATGGGGTTAGCCACGTTTGTGGTTTCAACAGAGGAAATGTAGTTAGTTGGTAAAATTGTCTTTCACTCTTCTGATAAATTTGACTGTACATAAATTGCAATAGACATTTAGTATGGAGGACATCATAGGAGAACTCAGCATAGACGTCAGAGGGACTCTAGGAGCCCGTGGGCCCTCCATGCTTTTGATTTAGACCTCCTTTCATGGGAGCCGACTGTCCTGTACCAAACCTTTCAACCCACATACTGTTCTCTAACACCCAAATCTCTGATCTTATATTTGGACCAAAGAGCTGGCGTGGTAAAATCCTATAAAATAATAATATTTCAGTTCCAGGTTACAAGATGGAGTTCCCATTCAAGAAGATCACATCAGGACATGAAAGCTTTTTTTTTATCCAGCTCCACTCTTGTTTGCCTGAAGCACTGATGTTCAGATGGGAGTAACTCAATTTGAGACAATCCAAGTCCTTGGTAAATGGAGTAGTGAGCTGTTAATGCTACTCAAGTGGGCATAACAAAGTACTGAAGAGGTATAAGACACAGGAATAAAAGATTACAGACTTTCTTGGATCTGCTGAATGAATGGAGCTCTCTAAGATAAGCTTTATGCAATAAAACATGGACATGGACAACACATTAGCAAGTTATGGCTATTCAACCCCTTACTAAAAGAACAGAAAGAGCACTCTGCAGTATATCATTCCCAATGTTGAACATAGGTTTTATAGATGTTTTTTTTTTTGTGATGAAATGACAACTACAAGCATCCCTCAAGACTTTAATGGATCAATACTTCAGTTTTACATCTCCTGTTGACTTTGCATAGTATTTAGTCTGTCGTCATAATTAGCAACGCAACGTCCAATGGAAAAATAAGTTGAAAATATGCTATGCTAATATCACTGTTGAATGTAACTTTTATTCTCTCATAAGAGGTCAGATATTTTAATCTCTCCCAATTAGCACATTAAACACAAAGTGCTACAGAACCGAGCAGCACTGGAGCAAACGAGCCCACTGATTTAATTGGTAATTAATTAATGCTTTAAAGTGCTAGCAGGCACTGCAATTGTAATTCAAAACAAGATAAAATTAATCACATTAATTGCTGGGAGAGAAATGTAGCATTAGCATAATTGAGGCAGAGAGGATTAAAGGCCAGCGTGATGTAGGGGGCATGAGTAGTCACTAATTCTCAGTGGAGGAAATTGTTTGTTATTTTAATTAATTCGCTACTGCATTTTTTTATTTGAATATGCAGTTGTCAGATAGTATCGTCTCTGAGAGTTCAGTAGTGGGAGCTTGAGGTGAGTTTAGAGATATCATAACCAGAGATATATCAACACAAAACAGATGCTCACAATGGAACCAAGAAGCAAATGGGTCTATAATAAGCTGTACCTGATCCAATTTCTCTGATTTTAAAGTGTTTCACTGTGTCCTAATATTTGTCAGCATTATCATTTAGCATTTATTTCCAGTGACCCAATCTGTCCTGTTCCTTCTTGTCTTTACGAGTCCCAGTGCAGGTATCATAACCCTACATATTTAGAAACATCTATCCTGAACATGGGCTTGACTGTAATAGTAATTGAGGAGAACGTATCTGTTGCCAATGTAGTGAGAGCTGCATTAACTGCTCCCAAAAGGAACTTCCAGATGGATTATATTCTAATGGCATCATTATACGCTAAATTAAAAGGCGGGTAAATGTAAATGTAAAAATTTTAATGACTTGAAAAACCTACATCTCTCAAGCTTGAGCTGTCTTTAGTGGGGCCTCCGACACAGAGAATGGGAGTTGCGCTGCAGCGTTAATCATACGTTAATTAAATAGTAATGAAGGAATGAATAGTACAGTAGGGTGGCAGTAAGCATCACACTTCGTTATGTTTAACACACCAGATAAAAGAAGGCATGTGAGTGAAACGGTGCGGTCCATTAGCCTACACTATACATTAGAGATTGTAAAAGGTGTGTTTTCACAAAACAATGTAAAGACGTAAAGTTATGAATATGTATGAGCCCCTGTCACAGATAGCTTTCGCTCACAATCAGTCCATGCTCTTTCTACTCTAAACACGTTTCAAGCCATGGTGTTCTGACTGGACCATCAGAGATTTTTCTCCTAACTGCAGATCTAGAAGAAGAATGTAGACCAAAGTGCAGGACACCTCACTCTTAGATCCATCAATATATCACTACAGCTGTTACAATTTCTGTATCTGCAATCAAAATACCAGCCTATTATATTAGTAGTTCCTTTATAATAAAGGTTTAATTCAACCATTACCTTGGTAATCTCCCCCCTGGTGCTGAAATATAGAGACATGGTTCAATAACAGAGGTACATAGATTAATGATAGATCTCCTTCATAGAATAGATTAAAGGAAGTCACATAGATGTGGACACAAAAAAATGGGACTGTGGAAACAGACTGGGGGTCAGCGGGGTCACAACCCTGACTGAGACCTCCTGACCCCTGTCTGAGCCCCCACAGACACGCATGGCCTTAACCTTTACCCCTCCACAAGCTGTTGGGTCCAGGGTCACCTACGACCGCTGTCTCTGTAAGGTCTGCTCCTTCACTGGATCGATTAGGCACGGAGAAGGAGGGAAGACATCCTTTAGTACGGTGCAAGTGCATACAGAGGTCATTGGATCTTGGATCACACTTTGCATCTCCTTGGCCTTGTGGTACACTCTTAGAAGAAAATGGGTTCCTAAAGGGTTCTTCGGCTGTCCCCATAAGAGAACCCTTTTTGGTTCACGTAAAACCCTTTATGGTTCCAGGTATAACTATTTTGGGTTCCATGTAGAACCCTCTGGGAAAAGGTTCTACATGGAACTCTATAGGGTTCTACCTGGAACCAAAAATTGTTATTCAAAGGGTTCTCCTATGAGGACAGCCAAAGAACCCTTTTAGGTTCTAGATAACACCTTTTTTTCTAATAGTGTATGGACTAGTCCAGACACTGTGAGTTGTTTCAGTGCCTAACTCCAATAACTCTGTTTTAAAGGGATAGTGCAAGAGTCATGCATGCATCCATTTTCCGTATGGGTGGCCCCAGCAGGAATTGAACCCAAGATCATGGTGTTGAAAGCGCCATGCACAGAGGACCAGTTACTCCTATTTGTTTTTCTTCTCTCTGTAGCTCAGAAATGGCATGCATACTCTTTACATAACAATCCTCGGCGAGGTAGAGATGTGAAAAGATTGCAGCTACCCATGCCATCTCCACAATTTGCGGCCCATATTCCAAAACTATCAGCGAAAGTAATACTGGCTGTATTTTGGAGAGAAGAGACTGAGTGTTCTGGATTGATGTGAGAAGGGTCGGCAGCTCTCACAGTTCTGAAGAGGGCCGAAAGAGAGGGAGTTTGAGCTGATCCCCTCTAACCTGGTAATTAAAATGAGAGTCTCGCCAAAATGCCATTATCAAAACAACTCTCCTAAACCTATTTAAAGTGACTTATTTCCAACGCACAGTGCAGCTAATGTAACTGAGCAACTCTTGTAACAATAATTATTGCCAAAGTTCTCTTTTATATATTAATTATAATTACATTGTTAGCTTAATCTATATTTGTAGGTGTTTTTTCCAACTCTCTTATGTCAGTGACTCTACTTCCACTAAATTTGACTCTTTCAACAAATTGAATTTGAATCTCGCTATGTTTTTCCTGTGAACTGTGACTGCCGGTCTCCACCACCCTAACATTTCTGTGATTTTAACTTTCATCTGGAGGATGATTCTGAATGATGGTGTTGTATCACTCCTCCAGTGTCTCTCCACCATGTTTATTTACCTTGACAAAAGCTTCATTAGGGACCTCCTGCCGTCTAGGTAATTGGGCCATTTATTTCAAAGGTATATTTAATGGTATCTCTTTTCTCCAGCACCAGCGTGGATTAAAGTACATCACAATGCCCCTTTCTCACAATTCTATTTTCTTCATTGTAGAGGTGGTCAATTTTTGGGAATTATTCCTGTTTTTTCTTTCATCTACACCGTTCTATAAATTGTCTGGACCTTTTTAGTTAATAGTGGTGGCGGCAGTGTTTGTGTGTGTGGTGAGGGGAATATGTCCTCAGTGACTGCTCCCAATGTATTGTAGGGGGGTCATGGCAGACACCCACAAGGCTTTTATTACCCCCAAAAAACATCAAAAGCTACATAAGCAGCCAAGGTGGAGAGAAATTACTTTGTGTGTGATTTCTCTCTCTGTCCCTCTCGTGTCTACTCTCTCCTTTATGTCCATAATTGGGTGTGATTATTTTAACAGTGAAAAGGGTAGCAGGTAATAGAGACTGATTAAATAAAATGGACAGCAGCCATGAGACCCTTAAGACACTGCCATCTAATAACAAAGAGTGAACATACATTCCCTACAGGGTCTAGCCACTCACCTTATTTTCCATGACACGGGGCCAGATGCAATTTAATGCATTTATTGTGGCGTTAGTCCTTATATTGACAGCTGTAAACAGTTGTGGTTAAATTGAAGCTTGGAGCATGCCATAGTTGGGTAGAGTGGAGCCGTGTTGTGCTACAATGACAAGACGAGGTCTGCCAATATCACACACGCACACACGCATGCACACACGCACGCACGCACGCAGACAGACAGACAGACAGATATCATCATACATAACCCAAGAAATTATATAATATAATTTGGAGACCGCAGCCTGACAAAACAGGGATTAGTGTCTGTGTTAAAACCATTTTTGGTATCAAAGAAGCCCACACGAAAACCATTACTGCCAAATACCATGAAATCCTCCTTCTTCATGACTTAACCACACATATCACAATGCCAACTACACATATCACAATGCCAACTACACATACCCAGTTTAAAGCATGTTGCAACAGACGCAATAACATCAGATTTACGAAATACCTGTATTTTGTCAATGATGCTGCATACATTTTTCACTATGGTTTCAGCAGAACCTATACTTCAATTGCCATGAAAGCTAACTTTCATGGCATTTGACCGAGTGGCGCAGTGGTCTAAGGCACTGCATTGCAGTGCTAGAGGCGTCACTACAGACCCGGGTTTGATCCTGGGCTGTATCACAATTGGCCGTGATCCGGAGTCCCATAGGGCGGTGCACATTTGGCCCAGCGTCGTCCGTTAATGTGTTAAAAAACTAATCTTTAGAGAGGGATTTACACAATTAGACTTAGGATTTCCAGTTGGGCTTTCCAGTTACTGGTTGCGTTCTCCATCTTGTAAAAGTTGGAAACCTGGAACACTAAGGGAACTCTCTCTTTTACAACATAATATCACATAGCCTGCAGTGGGTTTTAAAACTTTCCGTATCTTTCCACCATGAAAACTTCTAAATTAAATCACCATCTGTACGGCAAGCTTTGGAGTGAATTCCAAATGTGATCTTTATTGATGAACTGGGTGCTTGAGAACACAACTGAATAGAGCAACCTATATGTAGGTGGTGGGCCCTAGTCATTATAAATCACATTCCAGCCAGTCCTATTAAGTTTCAGACCTGTAGGGGGGAGAGATGCCAGGCTCCTACTGTAACATTCCCTACAGAGCCCCTCTCAGGATGTGGGTCTTTTTACCCAACAAAACAACTTTTTCTGCCCAGAGGGTAGCCCGAGCACCACCTCATCCATTAACAGAGGAAAGAAAGAAACAACAAACATTTATTTACTGTCTGGCCTCCCTGCTGTTGTCACTTATCCAGCTATTTTGATGATTTATTATTGGCTTGGAGAATCTTGAGTAGAATTGATAGAGTCAGGTTGGCTATGTTGGTTGGTCTGTACTAAGGAAAGAGAGTGTGAGCTACATGTGGTTGTGACTAGGGTGGGTCGAGATGTAAGTCTCCAACACTAGATTATGGATCTGAATCTCGCTGTAAATTCCATAACCAAACATTTAATTGATAAGACCTATGAAACATGTGAAGTATGTTATTTCCCTTTCTAATAAGCTAGTCTGATATTGAAAATATGATTAATCTCTCAGTTATAATATTACTGTATGTCTTTAAACTTTTCCATAAAAATATTGGGTCAGAAAAACAACTAGGAATAATTTGTCCATCTCACGAACCAGAGACAATTACATACATTTTTTAAACACAAGAATCCCATTGACAAAATCGGAGCACCTGTCATCTGCAGACTGTGGGTTTAATGATAATATAGCTGTGATTATTCAGAACCACTGTGGTCCAACGACCACCTGACTTGAGTATGATAATCTGGCATTCCTCACATATCTGTAAAAATATGTCGTCTCCCCCAACAGAGAATGGAATGGGAAAAGGGAGACATGTCGTATTAGAATATTCAGCTGTCCTCTTCAACGCTGAATCGCCTAAAATCATCCAAATATGTGTTCATTTGTAAACCCACTGAAAATAAAAACTGTTACCCAAGTGTGCCTTGTCTTTATATTATTCTCGATCCAATCTTAATTAATGACAGATTCATAAGGGACTGATGAATAAACATGAGTGGCACTATCACATCTTTTATTGAAAAGACAGAAGACAAACCTAAAGCAAGCCCTTTGATCCTGGCCTGGTTGGCAGGAACATTTGGACAGAGCTGGTTGTGTTGTGTCTGGTGGTGAGAAGCATGTCTGGGGCCGGGCGTGATACACCGTATAAGGTATCTATGGCTTCCAGGTATTGGCTCCCCTGGATTAAATGACTAGGTACAGTATGATACTCTACAGGTATTTGTCATTCTTGTCTTGCTCAAAGCAACATAAGGGTTGAACTTTTTTGCTGTTGATAATCCTGAATTCTGTCTCTCTTTTAAAAGGTGCTTCTTCTTTCTTTTATTGACCCGTTGCTAACCCCTTCCTAACCCGTTCCTAACCCCTTCCTAACCCGTTCCTAACCCCTTCCTAACCCGTTCCTAACCCCTCCCTAACCCGTTCCTAACCATTTCTAACCTCTTCCTAACCCCTTCCTAACCATTCCTAACCCGTTCCTAACAGTTCCTAACCCCTTCCTAACCCCTTCCTAACCCGTTCCTAACCCCTTTCTAACCCCTTCCTAACCATTCCTTACCTGTTCCTAACCCTAACCCTAACCCTAACCCTTTCCAAACCCTTCCTAACCATTCCTAACCCATTCCTAACCGTTCCTAACCCCTTCCAAACCCTTCATAACCATTCCTAACCCTTTCCTAAACCCCTTCCTAACCCGTTCCTAACCGTTCCTAACCCCTTCCTAACCCCTTCCTAACCCGTTCCTAACCCCTTCCTAACCCCTTCCTAACCATTCCTTACCTGTTCCTAACTGTTCCTAACCCTTTCCAAACCTTTCCTAACCATTCCTAACCCATTCCTAACCGTTCCTAACCCCTTCCAAACCCTTCATAACCATTCCTAACCCGTTCCTAAACCCCTTCCTAACCGTTACTAACCCATTCCTAACCGATTCCTAGCCGTTTCTAACCCCTTCCTAACCCATTCCTAACCCCTTCCTAACCCCTTCCTAACCCCTTCCTAACCGTTCCTAACCCATTCTTAACCCCTTCCTAACCCATTCCTAACCCGTTCCTAACCATTCCTAACCCGTTCTTAACCCGTTCCTAACCCATTCCTAACCCATTCCTAACCGTTCCTAACCCGTTCCTAACCCGTTCCTAGCCTGTTCGTAACCATTCGTAACCCATTTCTAACCCGTTCCTAACCATTCCTCACCCGTTCCTAGCCTGTTTCTAACCATTTCTAACCCCTTCCTAACCCCTTCCTAACCCATCCCTAATTAGCCCCTTCCTAACCGTTCCTAACCCGTTCCTAGCCCGTTCCTAACCATTCCTAACCCGTTCCTAACCATTCTTAACCCGTTCTTAACCCGTTCCTAACCCGTTCCTAGCCCGTTCCTAACCATTCCTAACCCGTTCCTAGCCCATTCCTAACCATTCCTAATTCGTTCCTAGCCCATTCCTAACCATTCCTAACCTGTTCCTAGCCCATTGCTAACCATTCCTAACCCGTTCATAACCTGTTCCTTCAGTAATGAGATAAAATAGATAAGGATACTTTAAAACTGTTGGGCATTCAATTTGACTGCCGTCTCTTGCAGAGTGGACACAACTGACACGCAGTATGGTTCCAGATATAGAGTTGAGGCAAATAGTAGAGAGGAGTTGAGAGGACGTGAGGAAGAGGGAAGAAGAGAGGAAAAGACAGGATTGGAAGGGAGAGAGGAGGAACGGAGAGGTACAGAAAGTGATTATAGGGAAGACAAAGACCCCCCTGTCTAGGCCATGACACTCCCCGCACTCCAATCCCCATCCCAAGTTCTCCTACCCGCCCCCAAACCAGACAAGGGAATTTCCCTAACCCCCACCAACCCATCATCCATTTATCCCTCCATTCATCTCTCTTTTCCTGCAAATGAATATAATAACAGCTAACAACACAACAAACAGCCCCCTCCTCCACCTCCGCTCCAACTCAACGCTGCACTGTCTTCTGATCAGGCATCTCAAGTGTGTCCCAATGGGAGAAAAATATGCATTTGAATCACGCAAAGAATGCAACGGGGAAGGTTTGGTGTGGTCTAGTAGTCAACATGCCTGCCAAAGAATTTTAAATTGAGGCTGAGTCGAGACACCCGTTCCTAACCCAGGTATGTGGTGTCACAGACAAGCAAGGTTTGCATTTCATTAGATTATACAGACACTTGGAGACAACCGACCAACTCACAATAGAATTACAGATGAAGCACAGAGGTTTACATACCTCAGATAAGCAAGGGTATAGCTGTTGACAACGTGCCTAAACATTGTCTCGGTCTGGCGCAGGGGACATGAACTAGAGGCCAGGCTACACTTTCCAGTGGATCTCCCATTTCTTTCACTTCATTCCTCAGTCCATTTTAGAATAAGTTGCCTTTGAAATGTCAATCAACCCTACGGCGATTCAAACCCAAAACCATGAGCATTTTCTCATAAAACTGTTTCACCAGCCAAGGCCTAGTGAAACGTTTGCCAGGGACGCAAGGAACACTCTCCAGATGTTTCTGTAGCTGCGCCAACCAATATCAACCTACCAGTTTACCTTCTCTACACTTGGCAAGACCATTTGCACAATCTTTATAAACATTTACCTGGTTTCTTTGTACTGGGTTTTGTCATAGATATTTCTAATCTCTACATTGTGTACCATGAACCAGCCAGAGGCTAGAGAGATAGAGGGGGGGTATATCTGGGATATCTGTCCCAGTCATGAGACAGAGCCCCTGGGGGAGCAGGTGGCATACAAAGGAGATAGAGCTGACCTAACTACACACCACTCCTGACCTAGTCAGCTATCTGCCCCCCAGCAGAAGATATTAGGGGAATAACATGGCCGCCTGTCCTCGTGTCCCTCTTCTACTAGTTCACACTCTCCATCTCTGTCATCCAGAGTGTCCTCGTGACATCAACCTTTGGCTACCTAACAAACGAGCCAGGGTCTCCACTTACTAGCAGCAGTCATAACTCTCCTGTTTTTCACTACCTTTGTTTCACCCCTTGCCCTCGATCCCAGAACTATTGTGAAATGCATCACTGTTTTCCAAGTGTCTTGTAGTTGTTGTTCATTTTACTTCTCTCTCTCTGGTTACCCGATAGCGCTGTTGTGAAGTGATGCTGATGTGAAAGGACATCTGAATTTGGACAGGTCTTACTCGTTGTTGCAAAACTACCAGTCTTGTATTTCACATACAGCATTATTTTTGTTCATCTATCTGTCATTAGCTGTAGATGTTGCTTGGCATTTTGTTTAAAATAAGGAATTCCCAAAATCTGTTCACAATTAATGTAGCTACATAATTAAGATCAAGGTAGATTAGTGAATAGACCAAATGTAGATAAGAAACTAGAACTTTTGAATGAGGAAGTGAACATTCACACTTTCACTTCATACACACCAGCATTTGTATCATTAATTCCTATCAGCTTATTTTCATTGTCCAAACTGACAATAGGTTTGTCTCTTAGCTCTGGTCCCTAGAGATGATCGTGATAAGAGACCGGACATCTTCCACACATGTCTAGAGTTACAACGATGAGATAATGTCACATTCTTAATTTCCTTTACTCCACCCAAACAAACACAGATAACTTCTCCTTGGTTTCCTTGCTTAACAGATTAACACAGAAACATTACCTCAGTACAGTCCTCACTGTCACCAGCTATCCATCTCACCAGACTCAAAACCAGAGAGAAAACCTTCACGTTCCCTTCTTTCTTGGGGGATGCCAGGAGAGAAAATTGATGTTGGTGACGGTTGGTACCTGACAAGGCACCGGTCATTGAGTAATGACATGTACTTTGTGTCTGCCGAGGACATGTCATCACCTGCATGTTTGCCATTCAATCTGCACCGCCTTTTCCTTGTTAATTTAGACAATGGCTGAATATCAGCGTGCATGGGGCCAGAGTTTTACCTCAAGCCAAAGGTGCTGTGTTACAGGTGAACCCAGGATTGAGGGTAAATCTACACCGACAAGGACCAAAGGATGAGGACGAGAGGAGGGTGTGTGTGTTGCTGGGATGGGATTCTGTCAGTGCACATACAATTCAACTTGAGAACTTAACCTACCTTATTTAAATATTTGACTTACCTTTTGAGTGAATTGTAGTTACCACCCATGACTGTATTTGTTAGTGACAGACACATGGTTGTTGTATTCAATGGCTTTCAGTCCTGTAGCCTTCACCAAGTGAGTGTCTAAGTCAATGTTATCTTTAAAATTAAACTCTTTATGAAAATACATTACATATACCATAAGGCCTTTCTAAGAGGGCCTAGTTACACCCTAATGCAGTCGTCTGAGACTCGTGGTATACAGGCCACGTCAAGCCCGCTATACACATTATGCTCACTTGCAAAGTGATGTGTAATTCCTATTGGAATCCAGCCAGAATGAGGATATGCGCCTTGGCATAGATTCTACAAGTGTCTGGAGATCTATTGGAGGGATGCGACACCATTATACCAGGAGAAGTTCCATCATTTGGTGTTTTGTTGATGGTGGTGGAAAACGCTGTCTCAGGCGCTGCTCCAGAATCTACCATAAGTGTTCAGTTGGGTTGAGATCTGGTGAATGACATGTCTGACACACTGATACATTGATATACTGTCAAAAATAATGGGCAACTGGGCATTTTTATACATGACCCTAAGCATGATCGGATGTTAATTGCTTAATTAACTCAGGAACCACACCTGTGTGGAAGAACATGCTTTCAATATACTTTGTATCCTTCATTTACTCAATGTTTTTTATTTTTTATATCTGCAGTTACAAAAAACAGCTATGCAAACAAATAATTCTGAAAATTAACCTGCAAAAGTGCATGCTTGGAAGTATGATAATGATGGGCGTGGTTTTGAGTGGCTTTAAGCAAACATGAATTTGTAATTTTACTCAACAAGCTTACTCAAATTCAGCTCACTTCGAATAGAGTATGTTAAGTAAAAAAACTTCAACACATTAGCTCAAATTCTTGTCCTTTTGAAGTCCCCTCGACTCACAGAATAATGCCTTTTTTACAGTGTATAAACTCACCAGTCCCTATTGCTATCAATGACTTTTACATCTATGTCCAAATCCCAAACCACCAGGTCATCAGCGGTGTCCAATGCTCACCTTATGTTCTCCACACAAAATACCCAATCCTCTTATCTTATTGCCATCCATCAGAACATTTGACACCTTAATCTCCTAGAAGACACGGTTATGGGATGAATTTCTGCAAGACGTAGGGCTACAAACAATTGTGTTTGGGTGGACATCACATTCATTTCCTCTCTGATGTTGACAGAGATGCTATGACACAGACTGGCTGGCACAGAATTCTGTTTCCTGTTTGACAGAGAAGAAAGAGACATGGTGCAGACACAGGCCTGGGGAAGAGATGAAAAGCATAATAGGAGAGAATAAACAGTCCCACAAGTGGAGGGTTGAATGAAACTTCCCCATGTACTCCTTCCCTCATCTCCTCTCCTTCTCATTCATCCACCGCTCTTGTAGAGAAAACGGTGAGTAAACGCATTGACATATTGCTAGAGTACATTCAGTATTCTTTATATTCCCACCATATCAGCTTGAAATTGGAATGGTCTCATGAATGCATAATATAGATACGCATTATATAGTATGTTATAGACCCCCCTGAAAATATCCTGTGAATGGTGTTGTACCCTCTGACTGATTTTGGAAAAGACACCCATCTCATTAAATGCCGATTTGGAAATTCCCAAACCATGTACTGCTAGGATTACTGTCTGAGCTGGGATTTCTGACACAGTCAGACATATACTACGTGTACTAACAGCGGCAATGAAACAGAATCTAGCAGACCTGGGTGGGCTGCACACACTCATCCACGTACGCACATGCGTGTATACCCAAACGTAGACACACAGACCCACAGACACACACCAACATAGCCGCCGTGTGGCTGTTCCCTATCAGACACTATTAGTATTGCCTCTGTGTCAAAAGCTGCCTCCTCAACCACACACCTGCTTAGCAACATAGCTTTCAATAGCGAACATTCAAAACCCCTCCAAAAACATCTGTTTTCAGCAAACCCCATTAGATGGCTAATCTGCTGTTTGGTGACATGCTCGCAGCAGTTTAATCAGCAGATTGCCAAAGCTATGACCTCAATCACCGTTCCAACTTTAAAATAGCTCTGCCTTCAGCCTGCCTTGGCTAACAGGAAACCATTACAGCTACCAGCAATTACCATTTCCATCCATCCACACAGTTCCCTATTTTAGTTTAATCTGTTTAAGTGCATTTTCTGTGCGAGGTTAAAATATGAATCCCTTCCCCCTCTCCTCTCTTGAATAAGGCAGGGTTTTCTGGTCGACTTGAGAGCACAATTTACGACTGATTTAATTTGGCCTTCGCAAACATTTCTAATGACATTACCCCCAGTGCATATACTGACTGCCTCTCTCTCTTATTCCATTAACTCCTAAATCGGGTTTAAAGACCATATTGATGCTGGATGCTATTATGGGTGATTATCAAAACAACAGACAATGGGGCAAAGTGTCTACTAACTGGTTTAGCTGTAATTTCACGTAACTACAACAGATGGGAATGCTAAAAATTATAAATCAAGCTTTTCAATGCTGGCGGACCGCGCTGTGTTCTCGCTCATTCGGTCCACTGCTGTGAGGAAATAGACAGCATCTATAAGCCAGAAGGTTTTACCAGAAGCTGCAGTGTTAAGGTTGAGAAATGTGGGGTTGCTTTGCGTGAATTTATGGACCAAAGACAGACAACAGAATAACATATAGTGTAATGAGACCATCTTCGAGTAGTTCATCCTGTAATATTATATTTTCTGGATAACATTTTTGTGTGGTGATGTAACCAAAAGCAAACCTAATGTGGATGGGTCCTGAGCTGTGATTTGTCTAAGCTATGGAAAAAGGAAGAGTGTTGTTAAACGTCTATTGAGCAGTTTGACAGGGACAAATGACTCCTGTCCATCTGCATACATGCTTACAGCTGTCTGCCACGTAGTGACCATGGTAATGATTGTGTTATTAACCCTGGAAGCCCTCGCAAACTGTTATTAACTGTTCAGGAACAGGATGGGGCTCAAACTGTCTCCGCTCCCTGTCGCTACCGGCTCACACAACGCCTTGATTCTCTCTGGCTATCCGTCACTGTCAGAGATGGCACCATGGCAGTTAGGATGGAAATGGAGCGGGGGTGCCACCCTCCCCACAGCCAGATGGGGACACATAACCACATGTACTGGCGGATAGGACTGGTCTCAGGATAGTGGCTTTGAGCAAAGACCCTGAGGAGGACGAGAAAAACTTTTCAAATCAAATCCAATCACATGTTATTTGTCACATGCTTCGTAAACAACAGGTGTAGACAAACAGTGAAATACTTACTCACGGGCCCTTCCCAACAATGCAGAGAGAAAGAAATAGAGAACAAATTGAAAAGTAAAACACGAAAAAATAAAAGTAATAATGAGTAACGATAACTTGGCTATATACACAGGGTACCAGTACTGAGTCGATGTGCAGTTGTACGAGGTAATTTAGGTATTTATGTGCACATAACTAGGAATAAAGTGACAGATAGTAAACAGTAGCAGCATCGTATGTGATGAATCAAAAAAGATCAAAAAGGGGTCAATGCAGATAGTCCGGGTAGCTATTTGGTTAACTATTTAACAAACTATTTAGTGGTCTTGTGGCTTGGGGTTAGAAGCTGTTCAGGGTCCTGTTGGTTCCAGACTTTCTGCATCGGTACCGCTTGCTGTGTAATAGCAGAGAGAATAGTCTTTGACTTGGGTGGCTGGAGTCTTTTACAATTTTTACGGCCTTCCTCTCAGCCAGACTAATGGATAGGTATTATCATGTACTACAATTATTATGTACTCAGCAATCCAGAATCTGTAATATGAAATAAACAGAACAGTAGGCCTAATTAGATCTGGTGACACAGAGATCATCCGACCATGTGCTGCCTTGACCTTTATCAGCAGTGAATGATGTGGAAAGGTTCCTGATGAAGGCCCTTCTCAACATATGTGTCTTGTCAACAATACTAGTGTGTACAGAACACTGAGTCCTTCACTGTGACACTGTAAAGTGCTACTGACTGGCTTTTTCCTCCTGTCTTTGACTCTCTCTATCCAATCCAATTAATGAGGCAGCACCAACGAGGAATCACGACACAATGCTCTCATTTGCATGATCGAAGAAGCAGCAAAGTGATGATTTGCAAATTGCCTCCCCCGTATTTTCCCCGGTCCCTTTGTGAACCCCGGTCCCCCCACTGTCCCCCCACTCTCCCCCCACTCTCCCTCCACTTTCCCCTATCCCCAGTCTGGAGAGACTACTCTTCAGAACCTCTGTAGAGAGGGAAGGGGTGAGAGGAGTGTGTGTGGATGTGCGTTTCTGTGTGTGGGCGCATGTGCGTTTCTGTGTGTGTGTGTGTATGTGTTTGTGTATGTGTGCTTGTACGTGTGTGCGTGCGTGTGCATGGGTGTGTGTGCGTGTGTGCATGCGTGTGTGCACGTGCGTGTGCATGGGTGTATGTGCGTGTGTGCATGCGTGTGTACACGTGTATGCGTGTGTGTACATGCGCATGTGTGCGTGTGTGCTTCCATGTGTATGTGAGTGTGTAATGGCTAAAGGTGGGGTGTGTAGCCGCAGGTTCGAAGCAGCCCCCCTGATCTCTCTTAGTGATAGATATGCTAATGTCCTCCATTCACTCCACTTCACTCCCTTTATTCTCCCCAATTAAAGCAAACGCCAGTGAAACTGTAATTAAGCCGTGTCCAGGCAAAAGACTGCCTGCTGCTTTTAATGAAGCCCCATTGATTTTCCCTTTATTTGCTATTGGCCACCCCATAACATCCATAGGACTGAAACAAATGGATGTTTAAAGTGCAGCGCTCCCCAACCAGGGTGTGCATTGTACTGGGCTGTCTAGTAAAAAAACTGAGACAACTGCCCTAAACAGATACACCATAAGGATGAGCTAAGGTTGGAGGATAGATAGAGAGAGAGACAGAGAGAGAAAGAAAGAGACAGACAGAGAGGTAGAGAGAGAGAGAGATTTTTGAATGGTCCTTAGATGCATTATCCACACCCCAGCTGGTCTGTAACTACAAATGTATAATTGCCTTTATACATCCCCAGAACCGTATAATGAAAAGTCATACGGAAGTTACACAACACAAGCAAAGCAAGTGTTTTAATTGTTTGACTCTGAAACAGAGATGACCTTTTTTAATCAATACAGTACAATTAAAAAAGTATAGAAACCAATTAGCCAGATGGAGCTATTGCTGAAGGAAAGATGGGTTAAATTGGACCCCTAATATGAGCATGATTAAAGAATAAATGTCTGGAAAGGCCGAAGGATCGGGTCAAGTTGTCAATTGACTGGACTTTGTCATGTTGAATTTGAAAGAACATCCAAAGTAAGTAGTGGGTAGGGATATTTGTGTTGAATTATAGAATTTACTTGAAATCTACAGTATGGTTTAATGTTCTCTTCGGCTATAGTCACAGCCATGCATATTCCCCCTCAAGCCGATACCACAACGGCCCTCAAGGAAATACGCTGGACTCTATGTAAACTGGAAACCACATATTCTGAGGTCACATTTATTGTAGCTGGGAATTTTAACAATGCAAATTTGACGAAAACGCTACCAAAGTTCTATCAACACATTGCCTGTAGTACTCGTGCATCAAAATACGTATACACTGAACACACTGACATGGTGACTAAGTTCATCAGGAAGTGTATAGGGGATGTTGTTCCCGCTGTGACTATTAAAACCTATCCAAACCAAAAACTGTGGATAGATGGCAGAATTTGTGCAAAACTTAATGCGCAAACCACCGCATTTTACCACAGCAAGGTGACTGGGAATATGGTTGAATACAAACTTGTAGTTATTCCCTCCGTAAGCCATTCAAATAGGCAAAACAACAGTACAGAGACAAAGTGGAGACGCATTTCAACAGCTCAGTCATGAGACGTGTGTGGCAGGGTCTACAGACAATCATAGATCACAAAGGGAAAACCAGCCACATCGTGGACACCGACGTCTTGCTCCAGGACAAGCTAAACACCTTCTTTGCCCGCTTTGAGGATAACACAGTGCTGCCGACGTGGCCTGCTCCCAAGGACTCCCAAGGACTCATTCTCCATGGCCAACGTGAGTAAGATATTTAAGCGTGCTAAGCCTCACAAGGCTGTCGGCCCAGATGGCATCCCTAGCCACGTCCTCAGAGCATGCGCAGGCAAGCTGAATGGAGTGTTTACGGACATATTGAATCTCTCCCTATCCCAGTCTGCTGTCCCCACTTGCTTCAAGATGTCCACCATTGTTCCTGTACCCTAAAAAGAAAAGGTAACTGAACCAAATTACTATTGCCCCGTAGCACTCACTTCTGTCATCATGAAGTGCTTTGAAAAGCTAGTTAACTTCTTAGGGCTACGGGGCAGTATTTTGAAGTTCGGATGAAAAACGTGCCCAAAGTAAACAGCCTGTTACTCAGGCCCAGACGCTAGGATATGCATAGCTTTGGGTAGAAAACACTCTGAAGTTTCTAAAACTGTTAAAATAATGTCTGTGAGTATAACAGAACTGATATGGCAGGCAAAAACCCGAGCAAAATCCATCCAGGATGTCTGAATCAGTCATGTCACACTGTTTTCAATTGGCATGCTATTCAAAGCAGGGTATTTTAGCTCCCAGATTGCAGTTCCTATGGCTTCCAATAGATGTCAACAGTCTTTAGAAAAAGGTTTGAACGTTCAATCATGAAAATCAAGGGAGTAAGACAACTTGTTCCTGAGTTCACGTCAAGTGTCCTGTTTTGGATTTTGCGCGTAACAGGGAACGCTCAGGTCTTTTTCTATTCCATTCAGCATATTATATTCCGTCTGAAATATTATCATTTATATTCAGTTTAGGGTATCTGAGTATTGATTACAAATGCTGTTTGACTTGTTTCGACTTGTTTTTACCCGTACTTTTGGGATTTCGTTTGTCTGCATGGATGAAAGCCTTTGGGTAGATGGATTACTGAACAAAAGGCGCAACCAAACGGAGCTATATGGATATAAAGAGGAACTTTATCGAACAAAAGGACCTTTTATTGTGTAATCTGGACGCTTTGATATGCCATCAGAGGAAGATCATTAAAGGTAAGCGATTTATTTTATGCTATTTTTGAGTTTTGTGACACCTCTGCTGGTTATGTTATTATGCTAATTGGGTTTTTGAGTGGGGGTGCTGCCCTCAGACAATAAAATATTCTGCTTTTGCCGTAAAGCCTTTTTGAAATCTGACAATGCTGTTAGATTAACAAGAGTCTAAGCTTTTGAAGGGTGTGCAGCATTTGTATTTTCATGAATGTTTGATATGAGTATTTTTGTAATTTGAATTTGGCGCTCTGCATTTCACCGGATGTTGTCAAAATCGATCCCGTTCACTGGATTGGATTCGCAACAGGTTAAGAATCAAATCACCTCTACCTTACCTGACACCCTAGACCCACTTCAATTTGTATACCGCCCCAATAGATTCACCGACGATGCAATCGCCATCACACTGCACATTGCCCTATCCCATCTGGACAAGAGGAATACCTATGTAAGAATGTTTTTCATTTACCATAGCTCAGCCTTCAACACTATAGTACCCTCCAAGCTCATCATCAAGCTCAGGGCCCTGGGTCTGAACCCCGCCCTGTGCAACTGGGTCTTGGACTTCCTGGCTGCCACCCCACACAGGTGGTGAAGGTAGGAAACAACACCTCCACTTCGCTGATCCTCAACACAGGGGCCCCACAAGGGTGCGTGCTCAGCCCCCTCCTGTACTGCCTGTTCCCCCAACAATGACGAGACAGACAACATGGAGGAGGTGAGGGCCCTGGCGGAGTGGTGCCAGGAAAAAAAAAACTCTCCCTCAACTTCAGCAAAATGAAGGAGCTGTTCGTGAACTTCAGGAGACAGCAGAGGGAGCACGCCACTATCCACATCAAGGGGACCGCAGTGGAGAAGGTGAAAAGCTTCAAATTCCTCAGACTACACATCACTGTAATCTGAAATGGTCCACCCACACAGACAGTGTGGTAAAGAAGGAGAACCTCAGGAGGCTGAAGGAATTTGGCTTGGCCCCTAAGACCCTCACAGACTTTTACAGATGCACAATTGAAAGCATTCTGTCATTCTGTATCACCGCCTGGTACGGCAACTGAACCGCCTGCAACCGCAGTGCTCTTCATAGGGTGGTGTGGTCTGCCCAACGCATCACTGGGGGCACACTGCCTGCCCTCCAGGACACCTACAGCACCCGAAGTCACAGGAAGGCCAAAAAGATCATCAACCACCCGACCCATGGCTTGTTCACCTCGCTATCATATTGAAGGCAAGTACAGTACAGGCACATCAAAGCTGGGACCGAGAGACTGAAAAACAGCTTCTATCTCAAGGCCATCATACTGGTAAATAGCCATCTCTAGCTGGCTACCACCCGGTTACTCAACCCTGCACCTTCCAGGCTGCTGATCTATGTAGTACATAAACATGGAACACTAGTCACTTTAATAATGTTTACATACCGCTTTACTCATTTCATATGTACACTACCGTTCAAAGGTTTGGGGTCACTTAGAAATGTCCTTGTTTTTTTTTTAAAAGCTATTTTTTTGTCCATTAAAATATCATCAAATTAATCAGAAATAGAATCTAGACATTGTTAATGTTGTAAACAACTACTGTAGCTGGAAATGGCTGATTTCTTATAGAATATCTACATAGGCGTACAGAGGCCCATTATCAGCAACCATCACTCCTGTGTTCCAATGGCACGTTGTGTTAGCTAATCCAAGTTTATAATTTTAAAAGGCTAATTGATCATTAGAAAACCCTTTTGCAATTATTTTAGCACAGCTGAAAACTGTTGTTCTAATTAAATAAGCAATCAAATTGGCCTTCTTTAGACCAGTTGAGTATCTGGAGCATCAGAATTTGTGGGTTCGATTTCAGGCTCAAAATGTCTATGTCACGTCCAGGCCTGAGTTTTACAGGCTGGCGTGTTTTTGTTCGTTTTTGGTGTAGGGTTTTTCTGTTCTAGGTGTTCTGTTTCTATGTTGGGTAAATGGTTCCCAATTAGAGGCAGCTGAGTGTCGTTACCTCTAATTGGGAACCATATATATGTTTGTAGTTTTCAGAGGGGTTTTGTGGGTTATTGTTTGGTCATAGCTTTTGTGTTTAGCCATTGTTATGTGCCATCGTTACGATCTTCGTTTTGTGTTGTTCTTTATTTTCCCAGTTACGTTACAAAAATAAATATGTATACTGGAAGCATCGCTGCGTCTTGGTCCGTCCCTCGTGAAGAACGTGACAGTCTAGAAACAAATAACTTGCTTCTGAAACTCGTCAGTCTATTCTTGATCTTAGAAATGAAGGCTATTCCATGCGAGAAATTGCCAAGAAACTGAAGATCTCATACAAGGCTGTGTACTACTCCCCTTAACAGAACAGCACAAACTGTCTCTAATCAGAATATAAAGAGGAGTGGGAGGCCCCGGTGCACAACTGAGCAAGAAGACAAGTACATTAGAGTGTCTAGTTTGAGAAACAGATGCCTCACAAGTTCTCAACTGGCAGCTTCAATAAATAGTACCCGCAAAACACCAGTCTCAACGTCAACAGTGAAGAGGCGACTCCGGGATTAACCTTTTAAAATGATAAACTTGGATTAGCTAACACAACGTGCCATTGAAACACAGGAGTGATGGTTGCTGATAATGGGTCTCTGTACGCCTATGTAGATATTCCATAAAACATTTGCCGTTTCCAATAGTCATTTACAACATTAATAATATCTACGCTGTATTTCTGATAAATTTTATGTTATGTTATTTTAATGTCATTATTTTATTTTAATGGACAAAAAAAAAAGGACATTTTTAAGTTACCCCAAACTTTTGAACGGTAGTGTATTTTAGTCAATGCCATTTCGATACTGCTCATCCTAATACTACATTATATACTGTATACAAAAAAATGTGGACACTCCTTCAAATTAGTATATTTGTCTATTTCAGCCACACCTGTTGCTGACAGGTGTATAAATATCGAGCACACTGCCATGCAATCTCCATAGACAAACATTGGCAGTAGAATGGCCTTACTGAAGAGCTCAGTGACTTTCAATATGGCACCATCATAGCATGCCTTTCTAACAAGTCAGTTTGTCAAATATCTGCCCTGCTAGAGCTGCCCCGGTCAACTGTAAGTACTGTTATTGTGAAGTGGAAAGGTCTAGGAGCAACAACTGCTCAGCCGCAAAGTGGTAGGCCACACAAGCTCACAGAATGGGACCGCCGACTGCTGAAAAGTCGTCTGTCCTCGGTTGCAACAATCACTACCGAATTCCAAACTCATATTTTTATGAGGAAGCAATGTCAGCACAAGAACTGTTAGTTGGGAGATTCATGAAAAGGGTTTCCATGGCCGATTAGCCGCACACAAGCCTAAGATCCCCATTCACAATGCTAAGCATTGGCTGTAGTGGTGTAAAGCTCGCTGCCATTGGACTCTGGAGCGGTGGAAATGCATTCTGTTGAGTGATAAATCGCGCTTTACTATCTGGCAGTACGACGGACAAATCTGGGTTTGGCGGATGCCAGGAAACGCTACCTGTCCCAATGCATAGTGCCAACTGTAAAGTTTGGTGGAGGAGGAATAATGTCTGGGGCTGTTTTTCATGGTTGGGCTAGGTCCTGTGATGAGGCCAGGGCTGCTTGCTTGGTGAAGTGTTCTTTTGATTATTTACTTATAAAAATATGCTGTTGGTGGCTGTGGCAAGCTACTAGGTATATAATGTCGGCACTTTATCTGTGGAATAAAGACATATACAAATATTTATGTGAAAGGCTAATATCAGCCGAAAATATCCGTCAACCGATTTATCGGTCAGGGTCTAATAACGTCTTTATATTTGTGTTTTTTTGTATATAATTTTACTATGTATTTTCTCTTGAGATTTAGACAAAATATATTTTGGTTTTCAGGGTTCATCCAGTTCTGATATCAAGAGCCAATGTTTAATGTATAGGGGGAAAAACATGTTTTTCCTAATTGTGTAATTAGATAAAATTACTATAATTTTCATATACTCACAATTGCGAAATGGGTCTTTAAAAGGGCCTAGGTAATTGGTGGGTAAGTGCATATATTCTAGGGCAGCGCAGGTTAGAAAAGAGAGAAGTCAACTATGTGTAATTGCACATTACTTAATGCTGAAAATGCAGAGCAGTCCTGTGAAATGGTATGTGACATATATGCATAGAAATGATGGAGAGAGACACAGAGAGACAGAGAGAGAGAGAGCGACAAAGAGAGACAAAGAGAGACAAAGAAAGACAGAGAGAGACAGAGAGAGACAGAGAGAGAGAGTATGAAAGAGAGCGAGAAAGCGAGAGCATGAGAGAGAGAAAGAGAGAGAAAGAGAGAAAGAGAGAGAGAGAGAATGAGAGAGCATGAGGAGAGAGAGAGAGAGAGAGAGAGAGAGAGAGAGAGAGAGAGAGAGAGAGAGAGAGAGTCAGTCTGTAACAAATGTGTGCATTACAAGTAGACCATTAACATAAACATTTTACAAATCAAATCAATTTTATTGGTCACATACACATATTTAGCAGATGTTATTGCTGGTGTAGTGAAATGCTTGTGTTCCTAGCTCCAACAGTGCAATAGTATCTTTCAATTCACAACAATAAACATAAATTTAAATGTAAAAGAATGGAATTAAGAGATAAATAAATACTGTAGGTGCGAACACTGGACTGGCGCATCCTTGATACAAAAATAACACCGTTACTGTCTGGGCCTATTATGTTAGTGGGCTTATTTATTTTTCAGAAATATGCAATCTGAAAAAAGCAAGACCATGTGCTTGCATTCATGATGAGCTATGATTGTCAGCTAGCTAGCTAACTAACTTAGACAGTGTGTGACTAAAACCAGGGTGGTAATACTGGTAAATAGCCATCACTAGCTGGCTACCACAAGGTTACTCAACCCTGCACCTTAGAGGCTGCTGATCTATGTAGTACATAAACATGGAACACTGGTCACTTTAATCATGTTTACATACCGCTTTACTCATTTCATATGTACACTACCGTTCAAAGGTTTGGGGTCACTTAGCAATGTCCTTGTTTTTTTTTTAAAAGCAATTTTTTTGTCCATTAAAATATCATCAAATTAATCAGAAATAGAATCTAGACATTGTTAATGTTGTAAATAACTATTGTAGCTGGAAATGGCTGATTTCTTATGGAATATCTACATAGGCATACAGAGGCCCATTTTCAGCAACCATCACTCCTGTGTTCCAATGGCACGTTGTGTTAGCTAATCCAAGTTTATAATTTTAAAAGGCTATTTGATCATTAGAAAACCCTTTTGCAATTATTTTAGCACAGCTGAAAACTGTTGTTCTAATTAAATAAGCAATCAAATTGGCCTTCTTTAGACCAGTTGAGTATCTGGAGCATCAGCATTTGTGGGTTCGATTACAGGCTCAAAATGTCTAGAAACAAATAACTTGCTTCTGAAACTCGTCAGTCTATTCTTGATCTTAGAAATGAAGGCTATTCCATGCGAGAAATTGCCAAGAAACTGAAGATCTCATACAAGGCTGTGTACTACTCCCTTAACAGAACAGCACAAACTGGCTCTAACCAGAATATAAAGAGGAGTGGGAGGCCCCGGTGCACAACTGAGCAAGAAGACAAGTACATTAGAGTATCTAGTTTGAGAAACAGATGCCTCACAAGTCCTCAACTGGCAGCTTCATTAAATAGTACCCACAAAACACCAGTCTCAACGTCAACAGTGAAGAGGCGACTCCGGGATTAACCTTTTAAAATGATAAACTTGGATTAGCTAACACAACGTGCCATTGAAACACAGGAGTGATGGTTGCTGATAATGGGTCTCTGTACGCCTATGTAGATATTCCATAAAACATTTGCCGTTTCCAATAGTCATTTACAGCGTTAATAATATCTACGCTGTATTTCTGATCAATTTTATGTTATGTTATCTTCATGTAATTATTTTATTTTAATGGACAAAAAAAAAAAGTTACCCCAAACTTTTGAACGGTAGTGCATATACTGTATTCTACTGTATTTTAGTCAATGACATTTCGATATTGCTCATCCTAATACTACATTATATACTGTATACAAATTAGTGTATTTGTCTATTTCAGCCACACCCGTTGCTGACAGGTGTATAAATATCGAGCACACTGCCATGCAATCTCCATAGACAAACATTGGCAGTAGAATGGCCTTACTGAAGAGCTCAGTGACTTTCAATGATTGTCAGCTAGCTAGCTAACTAACTTAGAAAGTGTGTGACTAAAACCAGTGTGCCAAGTATTTTCCTACATGAAAGATTTCAGTCATCAGCGTATGCCATTTTCATTTGAAATATATAGCCAATACATTTTGTTTTGAATAACAGTGTCATTTACATTATGGTTTCACTAAGATCACGTTTTCGTAATGAACAGCTAGCATGTGCTTGTCATAACAAGCTGTCATTGCGAGATTGCCATGAAGTTTCTTTACATGAACTTTGACCGTTGCAAAGCACTGCAGTGAATCTACTCAATACAAATGCTGACGCTGATATTGAGTTTAATTAATTCAGTCCTTCTTCATTATTAGTGTGCTTGTGGTGCTTCAGCACAAACCCTTATGCAGTGCCTTATCCACTGCCTTTGTAATTCATTTTGTATTTATAGAGAATATATAGGAGTTGCTTTTTGGTGGTAATCATGTAAACCAATAAAATGTTCTTCAATAAGGTTAATTTTAATATCTGTTAATACTTTGGAGCACAATTTGAGAAAAAAATATGTTTTTCATTCCACCTTTGAAAAAAATCGGTGACTTGTGCCTCCCTAAAATCGGTCCCTTAAAAGCAAAATAGAAGCAAAATGTGATAGTGCTGAAAAATATTGAATCCTATTGAAAATCGTAGCGAACCTATAGAAAACCATATACTGTACAACTACAGCTAAATTACTGCCCTTTATTTCTCCTGAGATTTTTACACTCAGATAATAGTAATGATGCATGAATTCAGAAGATACATTTTACAGAACGTTTTCACCATTCCCCCTTTTTATTCAGTCAACTGGCAAGTTAACGAGGCCAAGATTAAAAACACATTTCTCAATACACTATCCTGGCCAAAGCACTATAGTGGGAATCACATCCAAATAGAAAGCACATTAGTCTAAATACAGCACAGAGGCTTCTTGCTCGTGCTTTCAATTCATGAAATGTGCAAAGAAATTAGCCCATGCGAATATCACCTTCTAATGGATTAATAGCCAGATTTGATAAAAGCTGTTATAATGCGTAAACTGACTACAATAAAAGACTGGGATGTCGAGAAAAAACACGTACTCAAAGCACCCGTCTTAATGGTTTTCCTCATAGGGGGAAAATAGTCATTTAAACAAGTATATTGTGCTCTTATTGAACAGGTTTTGTCTCCCTCACTACTGAAAATGTCTCCAGCCAAATAAAAAGCAGACAATGAAAGGAGAGAAATGTATAAAAGCCTAGATCTGGCATAATTTCTACAAAAACTACGAAATGGTGCTCTTGCCTCCCTCCACTTCTCTATCCCCACCGCTCTCCATCTCTCCACTCATCGCTCCTCTTTTTGGTATAATTAGATGAATTAAAAGCATTAAGTAGTTAATGTAACTGTTGTCCTGGACCCTCGCTTCCTTACAATACTGGGCCCATGGCATGAGCTTAGGCCAACGAGAAGGATGTCAGAGGTAAATAAAATGAACAAGCTTAATCTGAATGGAAACCTCATGAGGCAGAAATTAAATGCATCTCTAATAACAAGAGGCTAATTATGTTTTTCTCCCTCCTCCTCCTCCCTCCCTCCCTCCCTCCCTCCCTCCTCCTCCTCCCTCCCTCCCTCCTCCTCCCTCCCTCCCTCCCACTTTTCATCCGCACTAATAGATCTTCCGATAAATTAACAGCATTTCAGTTAGCAGCTCCGGCCCCCATTAATCTATACAGGGAGATGTGTAGTCAAGTTACACTAGAGAGAACTCAACTGGTGCATTTTAGCCATGCAATTAGACCCCATTAGGCTTGGCTCTAATGAGATGACTGGGATGTTGAGATTTCAAGTGCTGGTTTGTGACAGTGTTGCGTTTCTTAGAGGAGCATCTTGGCTTTCTTGGTGGGAGTCAGTCTGGTGTTCAATACAGTTCACAATACCCCATGATGACTTTCAGCTGACCCCCCTTCATTAGCAAAGAGAGACGTGAAGAGAGGGAGACAGGAGAGAGAGAGAAGGAGAGAGAGATGGCTGGCTAGATGGATGGATAGATGGATGGATAGATGGATAGATGGATAGATAGATAGATAGATAGACAGACAGATAGATAGATAGATAGACAGATAGATAGATAGATAGATAGATAGATAGATAGATAGATAGATAGATAGATAGATAGATAGATAGATAGATGAGGGAGAGAGAACAGAGAATGTGAATAGAGAGAGAGAGAGAGAGAATTATAAACCTGAACCTCCAAAATCTAATTGATCTGCTTGAGGTGCCACATTTAATTGCTAGCCAACAGACGAACATGACATCTTACCTCCGCTGCTCTCTCCCTAGCCACATTAGCCAACCACACCGCTTCAAATTCACAGACTGGAGGCAGACAGTCTAGAAGTCGCTGACTGCCTAGCCGCAGCACTCACGACTCCCCATCCGGACTCATCACCGTTCTTCTGTCCACTCAGGGACAAAGGAAAAGGTCAAACCAGACTAAAAGAGGGAGAAAATAGAATTTTCACTATTCATGTAACCCACAGTTACTGAAACGTCTAAAACCAACATGCAGTGTTATTATTAATACTACATTATTATTACATTATTTTCAAATACAAAATTGCTTAAACTTTTTCCCCCTGCCCTATTAGACTGCCACGATTAGTTTGCTAAAAACATTTGAGCTCATTACAGCCAATTAAGTAGTGATTCATCTGTCTAGATAAACAATCTGTGGCACAGCGCTAATAGGATGGAGCAGTTGATTAACCTAAAACACACACAGCAGACAGTGCCATTATTCCCTTGTCTGACACGCTGATACGTTGATATACTGATGCACGCACGCACACACACACACACACACACACACACACACACACACACACACACACACACACACACACACACACACACACACACACACACACACACACACACACACACACACACACACACACACACACACACACACACACACACTCACCCACGCGTGCATGCACACACTTGGACCACTGTAGATTGTATGTGACAGTGTAATGATATGATAGCTGTGATAGTATTGTGGTGTACGCAGGGTAATGGTACCTTAATTACCACTCTAACCCCTGGACCTGTATGGCTTGAGGTTTCTCACTCATCTCTGGTGTGACTGAGTGTAGCAGGGCAGGACAATACAATAGCTGTCAACATAAGATGGCTGTCAACATGAGATGGCTGTCAACATGAGATGGCTGTCAAGTCCATTCCCTATGTGAGGGCTCAAACTCCATGGGCTACATATAGCTCAGACACTTCAATGTTTGCAGCTTTTTCCCCCCCAAGACAGAATAAATATGAATGGTAATTTGAAGGGTTAAGTGGAGGGTAATATAGTCCTGAAACATCACACTCAGCATGTACGTCTACAAGAAAATACATCCCCAGATATATTCATTTGATGCGATTGTAAAGACCTACTTAGCAGCAGGGTTGGGGAGTAACGGATTACATGTAATTTATTACTTTGAGGATTACTTTTAAATTCAGAAAGGATGTTTGCGGAAAATCTTTGACACTTCTCTGTTTTCTCAATGACATTCAAATCAGCATTTAAAAAAGGCACAAGTTTAAGTTTGTTCCACCTGAGCGTGTCTGACCACAAGTCAGAGAACACTATGATGACACACCAAATGTGTTTGATGGATCGCGGGAAAAGAGTAGGAATAGGCTTTTGTAGGCTACAGTCCAAGTTATGTCTTCCAATGGTGCGACTGCTGTCGGCATCCAAAGATTATCCAACTTTAGTAAATGCTTGGAGGTAAGGATGACAGCAGTGGTGTAGTATACGGCGATATGGACATCACTTATTATTGATACCTACATGATGTGAATCACAATGCTGCTCTCTCATTTAGCTATTTGCGCCTTACGGTTTGTGGTTGTTGTTGATGGCTGTTCACACATCTAAATGTGTATTTTAACTGAGTAATGGTTGAATTCAAGAAGTTTTAGCTGCCTATCAAACATTGTTTTTGAAACCAGTGGGCAGCCAGTGAAAAAATCCGCTCTTGCAACAGCTGCATTGTGCGGATCCCAGCCTATGGACTAAAAGTGGGGCTTTTATTGCTCAATCTAATTCAATATAATAAAAAAATAAATCCATAGGCCTAATGGACACAATCTGTAGTTGCTACATACATTTTTAGACATAAATGATATATATTAACGTAAAGATATAATTTAATCATAATATTATATATAGTAGAAAGAAGAAGAAGCCTACACAACCAAACCATAAGGTGAAATTTAACATCCAGATATGGCCAGCTATGTAAACTTTAACATGAATATATCCTGCAATAGATGTTGTTCAATTGGTAACATTCATTTTTTGTCTTCTTCTAATGCATTTTGAAAGGGAAAGTAATCTAAAAGTAACTGAATCTAATCAGATTACGTTACTGAGTTTGGGCAATCCAAAAGTTACGTTACTGATTACAATTTTGGACAGGTAACTAGTAACTGTAATGGATTACATTTAGAAAGTAACCTACCCAACCCTGCTTAGCAGTATGATGACAGCTCACTTACACTGTAAAACCAGTTGGGTCTGCTCATGGCTCGAACAGAGGCTCAAGTCTTCCATAGACTAGAAAGCCCCAACCACTCTGCCTTACACAACCATGGATCTTTAGGAACTGAGCCACCTTATCGCCTGATCTTTGTTTGTCACTCCAACTATTTCCTATTGTGGTTTTATCTTTCCTCTGCATACTGTACTATCTCATCAAACCGAGTTGGAGAGTAGTGAATTACATTTAGTTCAACTAGTAATTGAACTACGTTTTGCAGTAGCTTGGTGGTAGTTGAACTAAAGTCAAATCTAGGTAGTTTTGGCCATGTAGTGGTGTAGCTAACTACTGGAACTAAACATTACAGTTTTTGCAAAAAATCTAATAAAATATGGGTGAAGTAGGCAATAATTTTCGGCATCAGACCTAATTCTCTTTTGAAACATTGCTGGTTTGTGTTAAATAGGCTAAGTTACACATTCTGATAAACACATGACCCCAAAGTGATCTGTTCTTGCAATTTGTAGTCTATGACATTTCAGATTGACATATGATAATTTTTCACAAAGTAACTTTAGTTAAGTAAACTATATTTTTCTTAAGGGTAGCTTTAGTGAAGCTTAACTTCTTCCAGTGTGAAGTAATTGGTAGCTTGGTAAACTATATTTTCGGGGGGTAGCTTCCTCAACACTGCAGACAACCACTGGTGGCCTTTACAGCCTGTAGCCATAGGCTGTCAGATCTGGGTTCATGTGCCTGCCCTGGCCCTCATGTTGACAGCTCCCTGAGGGGAGACCAGAAATCTATGCTCTGTCTGTCTCTCTGTGTGTGTGTGTGTGTGTGTGTGTGCGCGTGTGTGTGCGTGTGTGTGCGTGTGTGTGTGTGTGTGTGTGTGTGTGTGTGTGTGTGTGTGTGTGTGTGCGTGTGTGTGCGTGTGTGTGTGTGTGTGTGTGTGTGTGTGTGTGTGTGTGTGTGTGTGTGTGTGTGTGTGTGTGTGTGTGTGTGTGCGTGCGTGTGTGCGTGCGTGCGCATGCCTACGTGTGTATCTCAGTTTATTTGACTGTGTGTATATCCCATGCTGCAGACTGGTACAGCATCATGAGCATAGACATCAGTCATTTATGAAAGTAGTGTTAGCACAACTGTTCTACAATCAGATTAGTGTCAGGGTGACTTTGCCCTGCATTGGACAGAAGCCTTGGCTGCCCGTTCAGTCAGTCAGTGGGGCTGTCGGTGGGTGAGATCTGAGCTCCTTCATGTCTCTGTCTGTTTACAGGGGAGCAAATCAAAGATGCCTCTCATTTCAGAGGCTGCAAAAGCGCGTCTGGGGAAATATCGGGTGTCTCTGCTACACCCAAGCCTCCCACAGCAACTGCTACTTACAGCCTACCAATCCATGTATTCTCTAAATGAACACAGCAAACAAGCTGCATAATTAAGTGCTTAAGAATAAGTGCGTTATCTTTTTATGTAATCTTCAAAACACGTCCTGGTCTCTGTGAGCAGACAACCCGTCTCAACCGTCTCCTAGGCAATGCTAGATATTGTACTTCCCTGGCTTATATTAAGAGTAAGGTTACATGTGCAGTTAATCTTGTACTGATGCTTGGTCTGATATTATTGTTCTTTTAGATCATCTAGTATCACAGCCTGGTTGCTCCAACTTTGACGTAGTATAGTAGACGTTATTTTTTTGGTACCTCCAAAATGTATGATATGTTACAGATGGTCTGTCTGCTTAAAGACAGACGGTTACTTAAGACAGAAATGAAAGTAGGGAGGTTGATCGGGGAGGGTGAGTGGCCATATAATGCGAACATCTAACAACCCATAGATAGTGTGTTCAAATCGTGTAGGGGACAACTTTAGCTCTTTAGCTAATTAGCAACAACAGCTACATAGCTAACCACAACCATAGTGTTTTGCAACTACTTAGCATGTTAACTAACCCTATCCCCTAACCCTAACCTACAAAACATTAGCAACAAATGCTGACAGCTAACATTAGCCACAAATGCTGACAGCTAACATTAGCCACAAATACTGACAGCTAACATTAGCTGCAAATGGTAACACAACAAGACGTATGATACTGTACGACCGCTAAGACTTATGATACTGTACAACCGCTAATCCGCCACCAGACCATTCGTAACATATCGTAGTGACCCTGGTTTATAAGTGAGCATGTTTTTGTGGCACAGACGATGGCCTGTTTCATTACGTTGGTGTCAGAAGTGATTGGACCTCGCATCTACGACAGTTTGTGTGTTTGGCCGGTGAGCGTGTTCCTGCAAGACGGTGTCCTGTGAGGTCTAGAGCGAGGATGCGCTCTTTGAAAGGAGGGAGTTGTGTAGCTCCTGGTTTATAAGCGATCATGCTTTTGTGGCACAGTCGATGGTGTGCTGGGATTCGGAAAGTTGAGGGTTTGAGCCGCACTCCCTGCCTGTTTCATTAAAATATAAAACTAATTGGAGAATGTAACATATCTTCTGAAATGGAGGGACACAAAAAACATATACAGTGGGGGAAAAAAGTATTTAGTCAGCCACCAATTGTGCAAGTTCTCTCACTTAAAAAGATGAGAGAGGCCTGTAATTTTCATCATAGGTACACTTCAACTATGACAGACAAAATGAGGAAAAAATCCAGAAAATCACATTGTAGGATTTTTATGAATTTATTTGCAAATTATGGTGGAAAATAAGTATTTGGTCACATACAAACAAGCAAGATTTCTGGCTCTCACAGACCTGTAACTTCTTCTTTAAGAGGCTCCTCTGTCCTCCACTCATTACCTGTATTAATGGCACCTGTTTAAACTTGTTATCAGTATAAAAGACACCTGTCCACAACCTCAAACAGTCACACTCCAAACTCCACTATGGCCAAGACCAAAGAGCTGTCAAAGGACACCAGAAACCAAATTGTAGACCTGCACCAGGTTGGGAAGACTGAATCTGCAATAGGTAAGCAGCTTGGTTTGAAGAAATCAACTGTGGGAGCAATTATTAGGAAATGGAAGACATACAAGACCACTGATAATCTTCCTCGATCTGGAGCTCCACGCAAGATCTCACCCCGTGGGGTCAAAATGATCACAAGAACGGTGAGCAAAAATCCCAGAACCACACGGGGGGACCTAGTGAATGACCTGCAGAGAGCTGGGACCAAAGTAACAAAGCCTACCATCAGTAACACACTCGCCGCCAGGGACTCAAATCCTGCAGTGCCAGACGTGTCCCCCTGCTTAAGCCAGTACATGTTCAGGCCCGTCTAAAGTTTGCTAGAGAGCATTTGGATGATCCAGATGAGGATTGGGAGAATGTCAGATGAAACCAAAATATAACTTTTTGGTAAAAACTCAACTCGTCGTGTTTGGAGGACAAAGAATTCTGAGTTGCATCCAAAGAACACCATACCTACTGTGAAGCATGGGGGTGGAAACATCATGCTTTGGGGCTGTTTTTCTGCAAAGGGACCAGGACGACTGATCCGTGTAAAGGAAAGAATGAATGGGGCCATGTATCGTGAGATTTTGAGTGAAAACCTCCTTCCATCAGCAAGGGCATTAAAGATGAAACGTGGCTGGGTCTTTCAGCATGACAATGATCCCAAACACACCGCCCGAACCGAAGGAGTGGCTTCAGAAGAAGCATTTCAAGGTCCTGGAGTGGCCTAGCCAGTCTCCAGATCTCAACCCCATAGAAAATCTTTGGAGGGAGTTGAAAGTCCGTGTTGCCCAGCGACAGCCCCAAAACATCACTGCTCTAGAGAAGATCTGCATGGAGGAATGGGCCAAAATACCAGCAACAGTGTGTGAAAACCTTGTGAAGACTTACAGAAAACGTTTGACCTCTGTCATTGCCAACAAAGGGTATATAACAAAGTATTGAGATAAACTTTTGTTATTGACCAAATACTTATTTTCCACCATAATTTGCAAATAAATTCATAAAAAATCCTACAATGTGATTTTCTGGATTTTCTGTCCTCATTTTGTCCGTCATAGTTGAAGTGTACCTATGATGAAAATTACAGGCCTCTCTCATCTTTTTAAGTGAGAGAACTTGCACAATTGGTGGCTGACTAAATACTTTTTTTCCCCACTGTATCATGCGAATGGGTGTGAGACAGCGTTGAGTTTCAGCGGCTAAAGACCTGCATAAAATAAAGATGATCCTTAGTTTACTCCCTCAACCACAATACACATTTTCTGATTATCTGAATTTGACATGTTGATCTCCTCACTGCAATGTCCATATAAATAGGCCTAACCTTATTGGTTGTAGCTTTTTTGTATGATTTTCTCCTTGAGCTTTTAGTAAGTGCATTATACATTCAGTTATATGGCTTGAATTTTTTATTTTAATACTGAAAAAGAGAGAAAAAAATCAATGCCCACTTCTTCCATACAATATTTGGTTTCTTGTGGCGTATTTGTTTCCTGAGTGGCCGCGAATAAAGCCCATCTAATCGAAACGTCAATTCATTATCTGAAAGTGCTCGTTCGAAAAAAGCAGCACATCTTCCAGGAATTTAACAGCCTTGCATCCGTTGTGTAGCATTCGAACAGCGTGAAATGAAATACGTTGTTCTGTTTTCAGACACTTTAAGTCATCAAGGCATAATCCGGGCATTCTCTTCAGTAAGTGAAGGAGCTGTTACGTCTCCAGTTGAGTGATTTTTAAGATGGCCAAGCGGACATGAGGGCTGACTGGATAAGATAGACATGGTCCAACCCATGCGTCTGGGGCATACATCTCCTGTCATCCATCCTCCTTGGGTCACGTTTCCCTCTCAGAGACGCCAGCCTGGGTTGAAAGCACAGAGAAACATAATGGAGAACCAAGAGGCCCCCATTTACTAATATTTTTTTGTAAATAACATATCATATTTTAACACAGCAAGCCCCTTGGGGTGCCCAAAGAGCCCTAAGAGAGTATGGTGGATGACATATTTGGGGGCCAGTATCGAACTCCGAGCATCTGGAGGTTTGGATGCCCCCTGTTAGGGCTGGGGAGGTTCTGACCAGGGACGGGGGTTGGATGTTGGATGCTGTTGGAAGTACCCTGGTGTTGGTCCTGGGGGGCCAGCCTTCTGGTGCTGTAGGAAACACAGCCCCCCCCCCCATAATGGATGAGTCCTGTGGACTCTCAGGATCTCCCACGGGAGCCCTCCCACTCTGACCCCTATCTATCTCTACTCTTGACTTTATGTTCTTAAAACACCCTAAATAATCTTTCATTTGACAGGGGCTTGAATGAAATTCATCTTAGAGCTGCATCATTTGCCCTGGACAATGGCATTTTTATATATATGTATCATTGTCCTACTTGATTTTTAATAGAGGGACACAAATTGGAGGAAGATGCAGGTTTTAAGGCCAGTGTTTACAGGCAAGGGGTCGCTCACTTAGTAGTTATTATACCATTACTATCTGATAAACACAAAATGAAAGGTGTTGTTCATTTCCAATTCAGCACCCATACACTAACATGATTATACATTCACCAAACTAAAAATATACATTTTAAATATGTAATGACAAAAAGCATAAATTGTAATGAGAGCATTTATTGGTAGCACTGAGTTACTGAGCAGTAGAGTTGGAGAGTTGTGTAAATATACTGTACATTAACCATATGCATTGTTTCTCACATTGTGCTTTGGGTTTATGCACATTAACCAACAACAACCCCACACATGGCAAATGTCTCTATGAACCCCATCCAATTTGGACCTCTGCCACCACTGAGAGAGTATCCAGGATATTTACTTCATCAGTGAAGTCAATTAATCGGCTCACTCTAAAATAAACAAAACAGGGATCCTAAACACCCGCCTATTAAATCAGCAAGCGGGCTGGATGACTGCTTTTAGAAGCAACATTTGCATGTAATTATCTTCTTATATAATTAAGCGCATTCAGTTAACAAGCATCTTGCTAACGGGCGGCGTTGCTTACCCAAACGAGCGGCGGGCAGCCCAGAACTCGGAGTGAGTGAGTAATTAGTGCTCAGCATGCCAGTGTTAATGGAAGTGATCTAAAAAATCATCAGTGTTAGGTGGGAGGAGGAGAGGAGAGGAGAGGAGAGGAGGAGTGTGGACTGGGAATAGAGGGGCTGCAAAATGGCTGAGACAGAGAGAGAGAGAGAGAGAGAGAGAGAGAGAGAGAGAGAGAGAGAGAGAGAGAGAGAGAGAGAGAGACTTGCCACAGTCACTGACTGAATTCATGGGTCAAAGTATACTCAATTGTGTAACAACAACCCCAATTTCAGCACAGTAGAAACTACTAATAGTGATGTTACATTTGACTTAATTTATCAAGAAGTAAAAAATAAAACATTGGTTAGCTCTATTCCATATATTTCTCAGTCTAGATGGAGCCAATATGCCCAAGGACCTT
The DNA here is from genome assembly GCA_030435695.1 of Brachymystax lenok tsinlingensis. NCBI lineage: Eukaryota > Metazoa > Chordata > Actinopteri > Salmoniformes > Salmonidae > Brachymystax > Brachymystax lenok. The sequence goes on from CM059805.1 coordinate 9,338,352, forward strand.
CCACACATAGACACATTGCTGTGGCGATACAGCTAAAAACACACAATACAATTGGTATCTATCTATCTATCTATCTATCTATCTATCTATATACAGTATACGTATTTTCTTCTTTTGATATTAGTGAATTTTTTATCACTGAATATTGTTCCATACTATAGTATACAAAGAGTGTACAAAACATAAGGAACACTTTCTTAATATTGAGTTGCACCCCCTTTTGCCCTCAGAACAGACTAAATTTGTCGGGGCATGGACTCTACTAGGTGTCAAAAGCGTTCCACAGGAACTCTGGCCCATGTTGACTCCAATGCTTCCCACAGTTGTGTCAAGTTGGCTGAATGTCCTTTGGGTGGTGGACCATTCTTGATACACACGGGAAACTGCTGAGCGTGAAAAACCCTTGCAGAATTGCAGTTCTTGACACAAACAGGTGTGCCTGGCACCTACTACCATACACCGTTCAAAGGCACTTATCTTGTCTTGCCCATTCACCCTCTGAATGGCACACATACACAATCCATGTCTCAATTGTCTCAAGGCTTAAAAATCCTTCTTTAACCTGTCTCGTCCACTTCATCTACACTGATTGAAGTGGATTTAACAAGTAACATCAAGTCACGTGGTCAGTCTATGTCATGGAAAGAGTTCCTAATGATTTGTACACTCAGTACATAACTAACGATGGACAACTACAGTGTATTTAACACTGCATGTTACACTCCCATCGATCATGACAGATATAATCACTGGTAATCTTAACATTAGTCTACAGAAGTTCAGATAAATGTTGGTGCCCACCCCAAGTGTAACCTAATACTCCTCTAGGATTCCATACAGCACAGTTATGAGCTCATCAAACCTCAGGGCATGTAAGGGGTGAACTTTGTCTCACTCTATATATCACTTACTTATCTGTCTGGGAAAAACGGATGTGAGGCATTAAATAAAATAATACTTCATCCATTGCAAGGTTCAGTGTAGGTCCGATTGCCAATGATGACATGCAATATTGTAATACTTGCACTACACATTGCATTTATACTACTATAACACAACAAACAAAATAATTATGGATTCATTTTTGGAGGCTAAGGAAACAATCTGTGTCACACAATCTGAACAAGCATCCATCCGTCACCAAACCATGTCCAGAAACCTTAGCAGTAGCTCTCCTGTTGTTAGCCTGCAGCTCAACCTACAGAGGCACAATAGAGGACAGCTCTCACCTGTCATGTCAAACCACAGTCTTTTCAACAATTCGGTCACCCTGCTCCACTCCTCCACTTCCAAATTAACTCCCCTCCCAACACCAGTCATGAAATCCAGAATACCCTCAAAGTCAACAGGATTGTTCTGGGAATATTGGCCCTCCAGAGTGGCCAGGTGTAACGTAGAATACAAAAGGGCCAGCAGGGTTCAAAGAGCCACATTGAATGGCTGCCAAATTCCTCCCACAGCAATTGCCACAGTTTATATTGAAATTATGATACAAACTATGCAACTCAGTTAGAATATCTAGCCTCTTTGTTCTGGTACTTTCTATTGAGTCCAATAAACACTTATCTACTCTCCAAGGGATTCAACCTCAAGAAGTTACAAAGCCTTTTCCTGGAACACGACACCGGCCCCCAACAATACCAAAATACTCTATCCTATAGACTAATTGGCGTTATTCACCTTTTGATAATTCTGAGCCAGGCAGACGTAATGGTAAAGCACACGTAGGATCTTAATTTGATCGACCCATTGCAGGAGAACTTTCCTCTAATGCAGGTAATTTCAAACTATTGTTGGTTATCATCGGATCATTTGTGTTTTCTGAGAAAAATAATTTTAATAGGGTCAGACCTTTAAGGGAATTTGCCAGGGATCTAAGTGATGCTGGAACCATTGGCCATCCTCACAGGCATACAGCCCTGTGCCTATTGGGAATTGACATTCTATCTGCGTATCACCCATTGCATCTGGCTTCTAAAAACAACAGGAGAATAAGCCCATAGAGCCTCTGCAAAATAAATACATTTGCACTTCGTCTCTCTGGCAACAAGAGCTGCCAGGTGGAAGTGCTGTCTTCTCTAAGGACTTGGCTGCAGTGCCATCTGCTGGTGTGAGAACACACAGCCTGAACAGGAGCTGATCAACAACAACAAACTCTGGTAAACAGCATCAATAACACACATCTGAAGATTTGGCTTGGGGAAGGCAAGTTATCCAAATATTTCAATGTGCTGTATATTGTGTTAGTCTTCCTTTTTTATTTGTTGACTGTAGTGTGACCTACTTGCTAAGATGACACTTTAGTGAGAGAGGTATGGTAGTGATTGTACAATTGTTTAAGGAATTTGTGGATAAAGTTTAGTGTGGACAAAACATGTGGGTGCATTTCTCCACTTGAACACACCCAAATAGGCGTGACTAGAACCACTGCCTCTTTGGCTGAAAGAGAGAGTACCAACAAAATAATTTAAACTTCCACTAAACAACTATCCGTCCAGGGGAGGGGAGCAGTTTGTACATTACCAAAACCACGACACGTAAGGGAATCCAACACAAAGCACCATTTAGAGGGCCTTTCAACGCGACGACAAGTCCAATTGAGCCAGGTGATGCACCTAGTAGTAGACGTAGAACAACCATATAATAAAGTACACTGCTCGCCGAACATCTCATTCCAAAATCATGGCATTAATAAGGAGTTGGTCCCCCCTTCCCTGCTATAACAGCCTCCACTCTTCTGGGAAGGCTTTCCACTAGTTGTTGGAACATTGCTGTGGGGACTTGCTTCCATTCAGCCACAAGAGCATTAGTGAGGTTGGGCAATTAGGCCTGGCACGCAGTCGGCGTTCCAATTCATCCTAAAGGTGTTCGATGGGGTTGAGGTCAGGGCTCTGTGCAGGCCAGTCAAGTTATTCCACACCAATCTCGACAAACTATTTATTAATGAACCTCACTTTGTGCACGGGGGCATTGTCATGCTGAAGCAGGAAAGGGCCTTCCCCAAACTGTTGCCACAAAGTTGAAAGCATAGAATCACCTAGAATGTCATTGTATGCTGCAGCGCTAAGATTTCCCTTCACTGGAACTAAGTGGCCTAGACCAAACCATGAAAAACAGCCACAGACCATTAGTTCTCCTCCACCAAACTCTACAGTTGGCACTATGCGTTGGGGCAGGTAGCGTTTTCCTGGCATCCGCCAAACCCAGATTAGTCCGTCGGACTGCCAGATGGTGAAGCGTGATTCATCACTCCAGAGAACGCGTTTCCACTGCTCCAGAGTCAAGCTTTACACCACTCCAGCCGACATTTGGCATTGCGAATGGTGATCATAGGCTTGTGTGCGGTTGCTCGACCATGGAAACCCATTTCATGAAGGTCCTGATGAACAGTTCTTGTGCTAACGTTGCTTCCAGAGGCAGTTTGGAACTCGGTAGTGAGTGTTGCAACCGAGGACAGACGGTTTTTACTCGCTACGCGCTTCAGCTCTCGGGGATCCTGTTCTGTGAGCTTGTGTGACCTACCACTTCGCGGCTCAGCCGATGCAGTTCCTAGAGGTTCCACTTCACAATAACAGCACTTACAGTTGACCGGGGCAGCTCTAGCAGGTCAGAAATTTGACAAACTGACTTGTTGGAAAGGTGGCATGCTATGACGATGCAACGTTAAAAGTCACTGAGGTCTTCAGTAAGGGCAATTCTACTGCCAATGTTTGTCTATGGAGATTGCATGACTGTGTGCTCAATTGTATACACCTGTCAGCAATTGGTGCGGCTGAAATAGCCAAATCCACTAATTTGAAGGATTGTCCATATACTTTTGGCTATGTAGTGTATCAGCTAAAGCTGTGAATACACTTACTGTGATACGGGACATATTAAAACATTTACTTGAACTGATAGTGTGTGACAGTTAGATGTAAACATACTACAGACTAGTATTTTGCCATAGGCCTTATATGATTTGGTGATATTGGTCATACTGGTAGAGAACGGCGGGGCAGGGAAGTGAACCACTACGCATCGCGCTAATAGGGTTAACCTACATGGTGGGAATTGTAACGTGGCTGGCTCATAATAGTTAGGATCGCTACAATACATTTTATTTTTGCAGACATTAAAACATTGGTATCACAATAGCCAGTGCAATACATTTAAAATGTAATTTGAAAATGTAATGAGAACAACAAATACCCCATACTATGTACTTCGTTAAATGCATTTACACATTGTGATTGAACACCACAGTGGGCCTATAGCTCCACTCAGCTCCACCATTCGGAAGAAAGAGCATCAGTTCATTTACTAGCACAATGAAATGGGCATTATGGCTTTGATGACATCATGATGATGCAGTTCCCTGAGGAATAAAGATCATTTTATCTCCGAGTATAATTCATTTGTAGCACGTCTATGCTCTCCATGGACTCCTATTGACTTAACAGCTTCTTCTTGTTTTAGCAGTTTATCTCCTCCGTGTTTCTCCCCACATCCAAGGGCCAATTGTCAGTTTGACCAACTAGACGTCGTCTTTCTTCCCCTCCAAAATAATATACAAAATGTTGTAATTTCCCCTGCATGACTATACGCGTTCGGGAACATACTGCAACCCAAACAGAATGACGTGGCAATTCAACAACCAACGGTGAGAAACATCTCCAAGTAACGCAACACACAAAAATGAGACAAAACCACAGGTTAAAATATGTTCTCTCTTCTATTCCTTGCTGTTTACACCTCAGACCGTTAGTCTCCGCAACCTCCGTCCTGGGGAGAGCCCCACTCCAAGGTCTTTCATTTGAGCTTCTATTATACCCCTGTATCTCTGCTCATTTTTCACCCGTATTGCATTAAGTATTGATATTGATTTCTTGTAAATGGTGGCGAAATGGATGGCTCGCACTTTTTTGTGTTATTGTTTTGCAGCACTTGTAGGTAATTTATTATGGCTGGGGTCCGCGATCAGGCCTTCCGTCACTTTCTGCCAGGGTCCCCCTGAGTGAGCGTGCCAACCTCACCAATGACGCGCACGCACACATACGTTAGAACACACACACACACCCTGCAAACATCCCTCACTTTCATGGGCTACCATAAAACAATGGACGTGATGGGTCCCCTCGGAAAATACACAGCAATAAACTAAAAAGCGCAAACTTTACAGCGCTTTCTCAATCTTTTCACAAGAGTTGTGTCCTGTCTGCGACTGTTTTATTTCCCTTATTCCTCTCTTTTTGATCATTATCATTCTTTTTTAGTATAAAAGTAGCACTTGTATTGAAATTCATTCCCTGTTCGATGACAAAGCATGGCCTTCTTGACAAACTGGAGTGGTTTACTTGCATTGTCATCGCAGCCAATTTCCTTTCCAAGCCGCTACTGCCTCAGCAGGCTATTTGCATTTCAATAGCTTTTCAGTCCGCTCCTATATTGCCAGATATTATGTCTAGTTTTGTATGAATCTGTATTAGATGCCTGCATCTCCAGCTGTTCAACTCTCCAACAGTAACCAATGAGGTAAAAGATGAAATGTATGAAGTACTGTTAACATGCAGAAGACAGAGAGGAGATACATACTATATGATAAATATTATGGGATATAAAAAGCAGCTGCGTCACATACTACCATGCAGTTGCTTGTACAAAAATAAGCAGTATTAATAAAAACTGCAGAATAACAAATACAGATATGGGCTTTTTACCATCTCTCTCACCACAACAGCATCTCTTTGCCACAAAGCCACAATGGTGCCAGAGTGTCGGACACACAGGTCACATGACCCTGGGCAGTCCTACAGAGGTCCCTGGGCTCTCCCAGACTTCCATCTCTTTCCTCCTGCTTGCAGGATGTGATTTCAATGGGTGTCATAAGGACACATACTTCTACAGCGGCTAAACTTACTGTAATAGCCCACTTTAGTCTCAAGAGACTTGATTCCCAGTTTTGAATAGGAACCTTGCTCAGGGCCGGACTTGGACAAGAATTCGGCCCTGGAATTTGATCCACTCCAGCCCACATAACCCTATGGTAAATGTGATAAATGTAACTATTCTGCTCAACAACAATAAATACAACAATAAAAAAACGTTAAAACATTTTACAGTGCCAAGTAAAATACCTGAGAGGGTAGCCTATGACTAAAAAAGGAATCTATTTCATCTAACATATCCAGGGAATGCATGATTGATGTTTTGATGTACAGTATGTCAAAATTGGATCCAGAGAATCAGATTTATTTTAGGCTCTTCAGATAATTTGCTGACATCTTTGTGCATATTGGCCTACAGGCTCTATTATTCACCACCTGAGGAAGTGGGAACTCAAACACTTAGCTAGATTGCTAACTCTAAATATGATATTGTTGCTATATTGCCAATTAGGCTCATTTATACATTTTTCAGTAAATGTAGGCACATCTCCTACAAAAACTTTCCAGAGCTATGCCTAGGCCACTTGATGTAGGCCAATTCACTGCAAATAGTGTGCTTGTCACCACTCCGCAGGCGTATCGAAACCATACTACAGCCTACTCTTGTTGTAAAGTGGTGCCATGAACTTCTCCGTAACTAGAACAACAGTAGTTGCTTTGAAAACTGTATTTTTCCTGCAATTGCATTTTGAGCAGCAACATATGCTTGTGCTTCTAGAATGCATCTCTCCCTCCATGCGCACAGTGGGGAGAGGGAGTGGCAGCAGACAACAAAACACGGACCGGTAGATACTTTCATAGCAGGAGTCAACATAATGAATAGGGTATTATTGTTGTCCACATAATGGTTTAAGAACAATACAGGTGTAGTAAAATCACCAAAAATGAAGGGACAGAACGAAATGTACTGGGGGGGAGGGGCTGGTCCAACTTAAGGTATCCTAAAAAAAACATGCACCCCACCCCCAAAGTTACAAATATTTTCACTTGACCCTATCCTACTACTGTAAAATAAATTGGACACCCTCCCCCCTCATAGAATTAACTCAAAATAATGTTTACACCCAGAAATAACAATGACTGTAGCGACCATGTGTTTATAAACAGGGATGTCGACAAACAGAAAATACATCCCTCCCCATGTTGTAGGCTTACCCAGGATAAGTTTAAGTACAATTCTTACAAGCTTCTTTGGCTGGTAGCTTAATATTTTGATGTTTGGGGCGGCTGGTGAACAATGATATGCAGGCATAATCAAAGTGATACTGGACTAGCGCACCAGAGTCTTTAGGGTGTCTATAGCTAGGTTTCCATCCAATTGGCAACAGATTTTCGTGTGAATATTCTAAAATCTTTATAAAAACAATATGCCATTTCAGAGTTTTGTTTAGGAAAATTTGGCGTCGGACAACATGACAGGGAAGGTTTTCATTTACTGGACATTTGAGAAATGTTATTGGTATCCGAATGCATTAAGATACACAATTATTTGTGCTTAAAAACAGCCTATAACAAATTACAAAAACACTATTCCTTGTGTTTTGATGTGTAGCATAGGCAAAACTTTATAGCGTATGATTGTATTTTTTGGGGGCTACTTTCCTAAAACAGTAATTGTCGACCTCACGGTTCAGCTGTTAAATGTATCAGGGCATTGCATGAAAAGGACTATAGGCTCAGGTGTCCACTAGATTATGTTTATTTTTTAAATAAATATATACAGTGCATTCGGAAAGTATTCAGACCCCTTGACTTTTTCCATATTTTGCTACATTACAGCATGATTCTAAAATGCATTAAAACTATTTTCTTATCATCAATCTACACACAATAGCCCATAATGACAAAGCGAAAACAGGTTTTTAGAATTTATATTTTTTTTTTACCAGAAATATCTTATTTACATAAGTATTCAGAACCTTTGCTATGAGACTCGAAATTGAGCTGAGATTACTCCTGTTTCTATTGATCATCATTGAGAGTTTTATACAACTTGATTGTAGTCCACCTATGGTAAATTCAATTGATTAGACATGATTTGGAAAGGCACACACCTGTCTACATATGGTCCCACAGTTGACAGAGCATGTCAGAGAAAAAAAGAAGCCATGAGGTCAAAGGAATTGTCGGTAGAGCTCCGAGACAGGATTGTGTCGAGGCACAGATCTGGGGAAGGGTACCAAAACATTTCTGCAGCACTGAAGGTCCCCAAGAACACAGTGGCCTTCATCATTCTTAAATGGAAGCAGTTTGGAACCACCAAGACTCTTCTTAGAGCTGGCCGCCCAACAAAACTGAGCAAGCAGGGGAGAAGGACCTTGGTCAGGGAGATAACCAAGAACCTGATGGTCACTCTGACAGAGCTCCAGAGTTCGTGGAGATGGGTGAACCTTCCAGAAGAACAACCATTTCTGCAGCACTACACCAATCAGGCCTTTATGGCCAGACGGAAGCTACTCCTTAGTAAAAGGCACATGACAGCCCGCTTTGAGTTTGGCGAAAGGCACCTGAAGGACTCTCTGACCATGAGAAACAAGATTATCTGGTCTGATGAAACCAAGATTGAACTCTTTGGCCTGAATGCCAAGGGTTACGCCTGGAGGAAACCTGGCACCATCCCTACAGTGAAGCATGGTGGTGGCAATATCATGCTGTGGGGATGTTTTTCAGCGCCAGGGCCTGGGAGACTAGTCAGGATCGAGGGAAAGATGAACCGAGCAAAGTACAGAGATATCCTCAATGAAAACCTGCTCCAGAGCACTCAGGAAGTTCACCTTCCAACAGGTCAACGACCCTAAGCACACAGCCAACACAACGCAGGAATGGCTTCGGGACTAGTCTCTGAATGTCCTTGAGTGGCCCAGCCAGAGCCCAGACTTGAACCTGATCTAACATGTTTTTGCTTTGTCATTATTGGGTCATTGATGAGGGGGAAAAAAACAATTTAATCAATTTTAGAATAAAGCTGTAACGTAATAAAATGTGCTAAAAGTCAAGGGGTCTGAATACTTTCCGAATGCACTGTACATACAGTATATCCTACATAAAAGAAGAGAAGCTTAGGCCTAACCCCAGAGAGATACATTACGTCACTGACATCCATTTCCTCATGTCAGATGGCTACTGCGTCTGTTATACAGATATAGACATACAAATATTTTGTATAAAGATATGCATTATATTGTTTGATTATAAGAGTAACTCTGGTAGGCCTGAAACAGTCTTCCTCACCTCAAGTTCAACTGTCGGAGTCAGTTGGAGCTCCAGAGCGCACTGCCTTCATATCATAGGCCTGCACTAGCTAAAGCTTAATAATAGCCACACCATACCAAACCTTCACAAATGTTTCTAGACTTTATTAGGGTAATATCAAAAGTAAGCCAAGCCATTGCTTTTAAGGAAAATACGAGCAGAAGAGCGAAATGTAAACCAGGGAAAAAATGCTCTACCCTCCCTAGTGCCCCCTAAAAAACCGCACAGCCCTACCCAAAGCAAAATAAAAAGTTTGACAACCCTCCCCTACTTTGGACCACCCCTCCTCAGTAAATGTTGATCTGTCCCTAAGAGGAAGGCCATTTTTGGTTTATTGTCTGGGGTCTACTAGAGGGAAATTAGATATCTAGTCAGTTGTACAACTGAATGCATTCAACCGAAATGTGTCTTCCACATTTAACCCAACTCCTCTGAATCAGAGAGGTGCAGAGGACTACCTTAATCGACATCATCAGTGCCCGGGAGCAGTTGTTTGGGGGTTACTTGCCTTGCTCAAGGGCAGAATGGTTGATTACTCCACCTTGCCAGCTCAGGGATTCAAACAACCTTTCGGTTACTGGCAAAACACTCTTAACCGCTTGGCTACCTGCTGAATATTGAGAGTTAAGAAATAAAAATGATACCTACAGAAAGCTGAGACCCTCCTCACTTCGACAAGAACAAGGGGACGAAGCGTCCAAGCTGGGTTTTTCTCCCAATTGCATTTTGAAATGTTATTCTATCTGTTATATGCTCTTTTTACATTTATAGGCACCCTTTCCGTTTTTTTACAAGCCATGATCTTGGCTGTCTAACTGACAACAGAGTCAGAGCAGGTCTTTTTTCTGATGCCACGTTTGACTTTGAATGTGATTTTACGTGACCTCAGCCCATCTTGGTAAGGGGGCCAGCCATGCCGACTAATCAGACAAAAGCTCATTATCGGTTAGTATATCTTTAAAAAAATATATATTACTAATATATTTAAACAGGCCCACGGGCCGCCGGCCATGTCATCGTTTTCATTGTTTTATTTCTATATAAAATATATATTTTTGTGTGTGTCAATTTCAACTAGCCCCCTAAACAAAAAAATTGTCCAGCGCATCTGGCATTTGCCAGAATTGCCAGATGGCCAATCCACCCCTGCGCTTGCTTCTTGCTGAGTACAGGAGTATGTCCTTTGCTTTAAAAAAAATCCTCCACTAAGACATATTTGCCACCCTCCACTTAATGCCAACCTACCAAATGTAGCTAGAGTTCAGAATCAATTAATACTATCTATTCTACCAATACGCAGGGATGCCAACAGCGGTGTTTGGGCCTGTTGTGCGTCCAGTGCACATAATTACAGCAATCCAAAAGAGTTTAATAATGTACAAGTAGTCACTACCTATCATGCTACAGAAGCACTCACGGACATGCAATTTAGAGCAATCAAAAACGTGAAACCAGTGCCTTTGACAACACTCCACATGTTGTCACATAAAAGGCTTCATTTCACTACTACATCATGGCTGAGTGTGCTCTGCTGTGTCGTCCAGGCAACACATACACTGAGTATACAAAACATTAAGAACACCTGATCCTTCCATGACATAGACTGACCAGGTGAATCCAGGTGAATGCTATGATCCCTTATTGATGTCACTTGGAAATTCATTTCAATCAGTGTAGATAAAGGGGAGGAGACAGGATAAAGAAGGATTTTTAAGCCTTGAGACAATTGAGACATTGATTGTGTATGTGTGCCATTCAGAGGGTGAATGGGCAAGACAAAAGATTTAAGTGTCTTTGAACGGGGTATGGTAGTAGGTGCCAGGCACACCGGTTTGTGTCAAGAACTGCAATGCTGCTTGGTTTTTCATGCTCAACAGTTTCCCGTGTGTATCAAGACTGGTCCACCACCCAAAGGACATCCAGCTAACTTGACACAACTGTGGGAAGCATTGGAGTCAACATGGGCCAGCATCCCTGTGGAACGCTTTCGACACCTTGTAGAGTCCATGCCCCGACGAATTGAGTCTGTTCTGAGGGCAAAAGGGTGTTCCTAATGTTTGGTATAATCAGTGTTGATTGAAATTTACCCAAATAGAAGCTGGAGTGTCTTGGTTGTCAGTTTGAATATTTCTGTTATCTACCACTACAGTTTTTGGCCTCCCGAGTGGTGCTGCGGTCTAAGGCAGTGCATTGCAGCGAGGTGAGGTGTCATTACAGACCCTGGTTTGTTCCCAGGCTGTTTCACAACCGGCCATGATCGTGAGTGCCATAGGGTGGCGCACAATTGTCCGGGTTAGGGGATGGTTTAACCGGGTAGGAAGGCCGTCATTGTAAATAAGAATTTGTTCTTAACTGACTTGCCTAGTTAAATATTAAAAAGCATGTAAATGGATACTCAGCACAGTGTTGCTGATTGTGGCCAGCCATTTACAGCAAGGGCATTGCCACTGAGGCTCCTATTTGTCTGTATGCGTGCGTGCATCCGTATGTGAGGGATGTTATATATACAATAACATTTATAAATCTTGTCTCCATGCCGCTTTTACCAGACTACTTGTGTGCTCCTTTGTAACAAATTCATCGACAATTGGACACATCAATAAATGACATTCAAAACTTAAGCTCAATCAGAAAACAACTCAGTGGACACTGATCAGTCAACCGGTGCATACCTCTCTGTCATCATGAATGCATCATAAACGATAGCTAGCTCTGTCATCTCCAAGTTATCACAATTGACTATAGAACGATTTTGGGGTCAGTCATTTAACTTGTGGCTAAGCCTTTATTCCCTAATATTACACTTTTCTATCATCTGAAAGCACATCACACACAACGTCATGATAGCGGGTCAGGTTTTGTATGGTGGCAAGAATCCCCTTGGTTGATTAAGCCCTCTGTGTGTCTTGCATGTTCTGTAAGCTCCCTGTCTCAATGCATTTAAAGAACTTCCTAACCGAGAAAATTACCTGGTTAAACCACGGTATCATTTTCTGTTTCTGCATAGAACTCGCTTCCTCTCTGGCTTGTTTAAAATCGCCAAAGCAATTCTAGCAGCTTCCTCCCTTCGCCCTACTTCCAACTTCCTCCCTTTCTACCCACAGGCCTTTGTTTTAAAATGGCAATTCATCCCGTTCGTCCGATCGGCCACGTTAAACATCAATTTCCTCACCGAGCACACATTACAATCCAATAGAAGAAATACAATCTAAGCCATCTATTGTACGAACCCCTCCCTCCATCTTAGCCCCACCACCACCTTCATCTGAGCATTTCTCCATCAAGCAACAAGGGAGTACAGCAATGTCATTTTACTTCCTCTTAAGTCGTTTTATACGTTCTGCAAAACAGTAACGATTCCAGGGGCCTTTGAATTTCTCCAAGTACCGCCCGGGCACATCAAATATGCATGAGGTGTTCAGTAAACAATGCCCAATGGTCTTATTCCTTTTAAATAAAACTATTTCCATGAGATGTAAGAGGACTTTAATATTGCCTTAAATATTAAAAGAGAGAACTGAGCCTCATCTATATTTCATTTATTGGGCCCGCATGTAAGGAGTCATCAATCTCCAAGAAATTACTGACATGTTCATTTCAAATAAAAAAGGGTCCACTTTATTCAGCAGTAATAGGGATTGCCTTTCTTACACTAGGAGCTGTAGATGGGTTCTGGAGTGCTAGAAATGGAGGATTTTTTATTCAGGATAGGTTGTGGTTTTTAACCTCTGTGTGGAGAAAATATGCATGAAACACCTAAATAAAACATGCTGTTTTATCGCGCTGACACTTCATATAGGATTTATAAGACACCTTACTTAATAAGCAATACACAATACCTTCATGAACCCAACATGTAACTAGACTCTAACGAAACAACATCCGGTGTTCTGTAGTAAGATCATATCGATTTTCTATGACAAACTCATTGTTCTATTATTTTGCGGTCATCATATTCTGTCACCAATGTACACATCATTACAGGGTTATTGGTCTCTGCCTTTTGCCTCTGGGCTTGAAGTTTGTAATTACTGCCCAATAAACAAATGGTTCCAGTAATAGGGGACTGAGGGAATAGTCTGGGCCAAGGGCCCTACAGGCACCAACAGAGGATTACAATGAAGGGTAGACACTTTTCACCCCCAAAACACCTCACCCTCAACAATGTGTCTGAACCCACATCCCGTCCTGACTCCCCCGGTGGAATCACCCCTCTGAATTATTAATCTGTGAGTAGTGTTGATATATCGTCAGTCGTGTACGTACACAGCACCGGAAAATGAGGGTTACAGTAGGCCAGGATTTATAACAAAAGCTTGACATATGCTGCTAATTCACCTTGACAGTGCTGTCACTTCCTGCTTGGGGAAGAAACGCTACTACATGTAGGGGGTGTCATGAGTTTAGCTCACCGCCAGGCACTTCAAACCACATGCCACTGTGCCAACCCCTCGAAATGGATCAATATTTGTTCATCATTTCTATACACAAGTCTCAGTGTCAGCTAACTCGCCTCCCCGGACTCATTTGCATAGGTAGATTGAGACGCCGCGAGCATAACGAGAAGAAGAGAAACGAGATGGTGGTGGGGAGATGATGAATCGTCCTCCTACTCTGCCATAGCACCTCTGTAAATGTTTGATTCGTTTTGAATGGATTACCGTTGATTATGAATGGATTACCGTTGATTATGAATGGATTACCGTTGATTATGAATGGATTACCGTTGATTATGAATGGATTATGGGGTTTGGGGTCTAAATGCAGGCCCTAGTCTGCTTTCTGTGATGGCCCCACGCCGTCCACCCATGAGGACACGCCAACGACATGTTTACTGTAGCCTATGCAGAGTGAAGGGAGGGTGTTGCTTATTGATGCACAGTTGAGTCTCTGTTTATTACACCTGTGATAACGTTGCATCGCCTGTCATTTGCCTATGTGTTGTTGGGCAATGTGTTGTTGAAATAAGTCAACCTACATGCAGTTTATTAGGTTCCCAAGGTTAACAGCCAATATTTGGAATTCAAGCTGATAAACAGTATAATCAAATCGAGAATGGTTGAAATGAAGGATAAAATCTATAAACTGAATGAGAAAATGTACAAAAGGAATCCAAATAAAATAATTTTCTAAGTTACAGTGGGAAATTGGATGGAATCTTGCTATGAAATGACTTGTAAAGTTTTATGGAATCCCGCCTCCTGTCTCTGGCTGATGTTCCGACTAGGATATTTAACGGGTTGTTGGGAATCTCGTACCTGGATGGACATAAATTGTCTGAGGCTGCCGTGGAGTGCGACTCCATTGCTTGTATGGCAATCAGACAAGTGATTATATGGGTAATGAAACACGTGCCTCCTCTAGGTGTCTGCCCCTTACATCGCCCCACTCGTTCCCCCTCTCTCTCCCCCTCTCAATCTCTCTCTCTTTCTCTGCTTAAGGCCCTGTGATGGATGGGGCGCAACTGTTGGGGTGAGTGGCAGACCATCAGTTCTTATAGGCCCATTAGGGAGAGCGGGATGCTGGGTATAGGGGGCGCGAGCTGTGGAATGCATAGCGGGCTGCCTGCCAGGCTAACACTCCCCCCTGTTCCCTCCCTACCCTCTTTTTCTCCATCCCATCCCACACCTCTAACCCCCTTCCCGAAAACCTGCCTTGCGTCTTGACAGCGCCGCCGTTGCGCTACATTCCCCCCAATTTGTTTTGTTTCCTGTTGTGACCTTTCATACAGTCAAATATATTAGCGTGCGCTGCGCTCTCATTAAAACAGTGCATTAACCAAAATACTCTTTAGAGTCTAAATGACAGCCAAAGGAACTAAAAGCTTATAGCCACAGGCAGTTTGGGAAACTTATCTCATGAATCAGAGAGCTAATGCTAGTGCAGCAAGCCCCGAGCACTGAGCGTATGGCAGGATCTCCATCCCTCTTACTCTCTCCACCCCCCCTCTCTTCCTCTCTCTTTCACTCTCATTCCACTTCTCTCTGATACCCTTTCATTTTGTTCCATTCCTTCTCTCTCTTTCCTCGTTACCCTCTTCCTGTACTTATGTTCATTTGAATTCTCTCCCCATGACACTGTCTTTACCCCTCTCTTATTGCTCTTCCTCTTCCCCCTGTTCTCCTGTACCCATCCTTCTATTGTCTCTCTCTGAACCTCTCTTTACACTCACTGCTAGGCTCAGAGAAAGAGAGCAAGAAAGAGGGAGAGAGAATGAGAGAGGGAGGGACAATGAGAGAGAGGGAGACACGGTAAAGTGAAGGAGAGAGGGAAAAGAGGGGAAAGCTCATTACTTTCCTCCTGATGGAGGAATATGAGTGAGGGGGCAATAATAAAGCTTGAATTTTTCAATACTGTTAAAAATGGGGTTCTGACAGCTTGCCGCCAATGCACGTGACAGGCCCAGACTATGCATGGTGAGCCACCGAATTAGTAATACCATATATCATAAAATCTAATTAAATCAAAGAGCAGAATGAAATTAGTTTTCTGTGACTCAAACTGCCGCAGAAAGAGCTCTATTAAATGAACTGGAGAGGAGGGATTAAATAATTCACAGTGAGGGATTTAACATTTATAAAAAAATTGTGCACTTAATTGTCCATGCTATATTACAGATTTGGCCTTATGTTAACAATGGGCCTTAAGCACACGTACTGGCGCGTAGCATGCACTATTAGGGTCTACGTAGTCGACAAGGCTGAAAATAATGAGAGATATTAGACTATAATTATGGGTTTAGATTGCATTGAAGAACATACAGAACATGGGATGACGCACCAGAATGACAAAAGAACCAGCATCAAATGATTTGACAGTAAATCATAATATTGATAATAGTGATGAACAAGATTGATCGAAATTCTACCTATGGTAGAAGTCTAGGTTTTTATGATCATTTTGAGCTAATAAATAAGAAACAATTGATATAATCTAAGTGCTAGAGAGTCAAACTAGTGGATGGTACTCTATTTCATAAAAAAAAATGTATTTTGCTACTATACCATTACAGTTATTCCAAGGCCCCTTACGCCCGTTCACCACCTTTTTCCTCCATGGCATCAAAGCAGCACAACTTTATTATTGTCGCTGTCAATACGTAATAATAAAAGAACGTGGAGGGGAGAGAGTACCATATCACACTTCTAACAAGAATATAGCAGATGCACGTTGAGTGAATATTGAGTTTTAAAACTTGTCTCTGCTTGATTTGTGGCCTTGTCAGTGCAAATATTTGTCAATGTCAAAGCGCCAAGCCTATACTGTCAGTCCAGCGGTCAGCTGGGGAGAGGGGAGGCATAACACAATGATCTGGCCCATAATGGGGAACCGTTGAGAGTGGCATGGGGTGATGAAGCACTGTTTAGTTACCACAGCCATATTTCTGCTGGGGGACGTTATTATAAAACACAGTGGTATTTTGTCAGATTTCAATCATGTCCCGGGTTATTTGTCACCCGGCGCGTACTGTTGGGTATGTCAGCAGTGAAATATTACCAGGCATTGCTCCCCTCAAGAGAGGCACAGACTTGCTTTAGTCCGCAGCTTTTGTTTTAACTCCCACCCAGTGACTATTTAGATTCTCCTTCCCCTTTTTTCTTTTAGTTTAATCATTTCCTTGAACTGCGGTGTGCGACTGCATTAATACCCCAGATCATTACAAGTCTCCAACTTTATATACATCTTCACAACAGGATAGGAGATCTGAGCTTGGGGCTTCTCTTTCAATCTCTTTACTCTCTCCGTTCTTTTTCTCTCCCTCTCATTGTTGTGGGGAGCCATATTCCAGGGTATTGCTGTGTCTCAGTGTGTGTCTTTGTTTGGGGTAAGGGACAGTGTCAAGTATCCTCCCAGAGGACACCGCAGGGGCTCATAGTTTAATTTGCTCAGATAAAAAATGTACTGAGGACGGCCTTCAACCTAATATGACTGTATTGTGCAGCCTAATAGGCTGTGTAGTAGGAGAATAGAGGCCTTTATCCCTTCATCCACCCTCTTGCTAAGAGTATTGACACAGCAAGGTTCTGTTAAGTTCAAGGAAGTCCAGGTGGGGGTGAAAACTGCTAGCACTCTACTCTTTCTGCCCTCTGCACTTCCTGGAAGGGGATTTGGAGGCCTTTTGGGCTGCTCCTCCACCTACGTAGAATGACCTTCTCTTTTGTAGTAAACCAGGATCGCTTTGGTCATGGCTGCTTACAGATACACTGGCCCGATACACAGAAATATTGTGTATTTGTCCAAGCACAAACTGTACTGTGACTCTTTGCATCTCAACCCAAAGAATAGAGTTATATGTATTTCCTGCAGTGACAAATAACATGACAGATGTTAGAACCATATTGGCCTTTATTGGCTAATTTCTTCCGTATTTCCACCAATGGTTTGACGTTTCTGTTGCATTCCATCGAAATTCTAAGAATAGGCCTGACAACTGACATCATCACTATTAACATTGAAATCTGGTTTTCATTCTGCTCTGTCAACATCCTCTCAATTCCTTTCATTGATTTCGATACAGCTCAATAGCTATAAGTTCAAATTATATTCGTTTTATTTCCTCATTGCCCTTGTGCTTGAACGTCAAGGCTACTACACAAACATAGAAAGGCACGTTCTGATGCATTCGAATCACTCTGTTGTGTGCTCCATTAATTCAGAATGCTTCCAGGTAGTGATACTGCATCATGGGCCAATTTACCAACATGCAAATAACAACTGGCTGTTACTTCATCGCTAACTTCCTCCAACGGGTGGCCGAGAGACATGGATGACATTGTGTTCCTTCACTACGGTGACCTTCCCAAACTGACTTATTATTGGCTGTGGAGCTCAACTGTATGTGTCCACAAACATTTAACAACCCGCTTTTGGAAATTAACTGGAAATGGTAGAGCACAAAAAAGATGTCCTGGTCCATGGTTCAGAGGGTTTAAACAATAGATGGCTTGGCTAAGGCTAAAACCACAAACGCAGGTGCACACACACAGAGCAAACCATTAAAATGTGTCCATATTACAGCCATTATCGTGCTGTCTAGAATTGTTCCATTCCAAAAGAAGAAACATTTCTATAATGCATATTTTCCCTAGATGGTGTGAACAACCGTCACTCTGTGTAGGTATCCCTGTTTCTAACTGACCTTGGTAAAGGCTCTGTCTGCGAACACAGCACAGTTACAGTAATAATGGGATTTTACCTGTGTGTGAGGCTAGCTGATGTTTCCAAGCCAGACAGATGGCTTTTATAAGTATTAATATTAATATGTGCCTGAGCTGAAGCCCATCATATCCATGCCCTGTGGCTCTGTGTATCCCAGCCATTATCACCCTCCTCGGACTGTCACAGAACCACACTAACCCAGGACAGGAACATCTCTAGCCAGGTAGGTCAAACACCAAGGGTTATTCAGATCAAATTCCTCTTAAAGCCTGGAATTCTCAACAACGCTAAATGCAAAGATGCAACAATTTTAAAAACTGTCTCTGAGGGTGTTTTTCACTTTACATGTGTGTGGATCTAACTCCAACCAAACATGCACATAAAGTATGCAAACATGCACACACACACACACTGCAAGGCAAGGCATGGGCCAATTGTGCGCTACCTTATGATACTCCGGTTGTGATACAGCCCAGACTCAAACCAGGGTCTAGCACTGAGATGCAATGCCTTAGACCGCTGCGCCACTCGGGAGGCCAATGCAGTCCCAGCAAACCAAAATTGGTTCTGTGAAAATTCCCAGAACATTCGTTAGGTTACAGCACGTGTTCTCATAACACAAAAACAGTCAAGTCGTGCAGATGATTATACAATGTTTGTGCAAGAAAGTTCCCAGAACACATTTCATCTGTTCTTTAAAGGTTCCCAGAATGTTTCTTTAGGTTGTGGGAACATTGACAAGAGGTAGGTTCCCAAAACACTAAAACTGTCCAGTTGTGCCGACATTCAGATAATGTTTGTATCAGGGTGCACAAAACATTCCTTTGATGTTGCAAGAATGTTGACAGAACAGCCTATTCTGAGTCAGACGATTCTCTCTGCTACTGCACGGCAAGCTGTACCGATGCACCAAGTATGGCACCAACAGGACTCTGAACCGCCAAGCCATAAGACCGCTAAATAGTTGGTTAACTTAATAGCTACCCGGACTATCTGCATTGACCCTTTTAGAAGAATTTTTTTTTTACTCATCACATACGCTGCTCTCCAGATCTAAGTCATAATTGAGGATTGCATTGTAGGCTTACTCCAAGGTGATATAGACACATGTCATTTCATTCATTGGAACAGCATTTAATCATACAAACAGAACCATATTTTTTACACTGCATATGTTGACAATGTGCACATGCAGGGTATGAACCAGCAACGTTCAGCTTTACAGACAGATCATTAACCCTCTGCGCCACCAGGGGATAGCTGTGATACTGAGGGTTTGTTTCAGGCTATATACTGTAGATAGGGTCAAACATGGTCAGTCAGGACACCGTTTTCTGAGTTACTGAAAATGTTCCCATCCTCTTCTTATGCTGTGTACTTGTAACACTGTATATTATGATTTTCTGTCTTCGTCACGTGTTGAAAGTCTTTCGAAATGTGATTTTCGTTGGATAGATATTTATAAAGCTTCCTTTAATTAAATAACTTATATTCCGCACAACTTTATTACGAGTGATTCAGTACACATCACTGCATTCTGTTTACAAAAATTGGTTGGCCTCCTTTAAAGTCTCATAAATCGATACTGCATGGCTCTCTTCTTGTTTATACAGCTCTTTTACAAAAAATCCTACTGTACCTAACATCATTAATTACATTTAGAAGTACGAGTTACCATACCCAGTCTCAGGGACGGCTAACTCTGGAAATTCCTTCGGTCTCTACTCTCTACAGAGTTAGGTAAATCAGCTTTTCGCTTTTTTCCACCTTATTTGTGGAATAATCTCCAAAACTCTTTAAAACTGGATGAATGGCTCATCTGTAAAAGAGACACTGCGAGAGCTTGAGACTAGAAGGTTCTATCTGCATTTTTGTCAAAATGTATTTATTGACAGCCTTTTTCTGTCCAATGTTCTCTACCTATAAAGTACTTTAAATACCCAATTCATGTTGTTAAGTTCAAAATAATACAGAAATTGCTGACACTATTCAAAATAATAAGAGTTCAGGAAATGTAAAACCAATTATTGCAGAATCATCTTTTTCTTGTCAAAATGTAGGTTGAATAAATGGCATGGCTATAACTAATCATTTCCGATTAATCCAGTCTTCAGGTCCAAAGGCTAGTATTGATGATGACATTAACCATGGCCCATGAAATCAATCAGTCAATAGGCATCCAGA
Source organism: Brachymystax lenok tsinlingensis (assembly GCA_030435695.1). NCBI lineage: Eukaryota > Metazoa > Chordata > Actinopteri > Salmoniformes > Salmonidae > Brachymystax > Brachymystax lenok. The sequence goes on from CM059805.1 coordinate 9,358,874, forward strand.
GGGATATTGCATGTATATGTCTCGGATCCTGTGTGTGCAATGCTCTGGGGTGACTCTCCAATGGCCTGTCAATGTTTATTGCTTTTTATGGGAAAAGCACCAAAGCATTGTTTTCATGAAAATACGCCTGTATATCATGTAGACTGCAGTGTTCAGCCACAATTAATGCTTGTGCGAACACACACAGCTCCATAATGGTGCAACAATAGATAGCTCGTGGTCATTAAAAGTAAGATAAGAACATTTTTCAATACCCGAGATTGTGGCTGGAAAATGTGCCAATAAGCCTGGAATCAACCCAACTCGTGATTGGGTTGATGAAACGGCCCACCTCAACAAAACCACAACAATGGACAAAAGTAAATAGAAATCAAATTAAGCAGTAGCGATATGAAACTGCAAGGGAAATTCACTTCTCTATGGCCTTTCAATACTGCACCCAGTCTTCACGTGATTTATATCCGATCACAAATAATGTTTATCACCCCCAGATCTCTCCTGCTTATCTAAACGCCATAGTATTTGGGATTAGGGGAGTGTTTTGATTGGCAATGAGGCCTGGGCAGTGGGCACATGGCCAAGCAAATGAAAGCCAATTTATATTTTACTATATAACTAAGTAACATGCACCCATGAGAAGTTAGAATCAAGCTTAACGTTCAGCTTTTTCATAAACTACTAACGGCTATTCATTCAGACTGAACCTTGATCTGGGGCTCTATTTACTTGCAGGTTTCCAATGGTTTATTCTAGCACACTGGGCACTCAACATTATAGGTCTTCAACATAGATTCCCCCTAGAACCTCCCCATCAGGTATACTGTAGGCAGGAAAAAAGGAGAAGCAGCTCTTTCAATATGAACTCTTCCAACTGACAGGTTTGATCTTACTGAAAGGAGACTAGCCATAGCACTTGAACAAAGTCATTTGGTACAATGTTTATGAGTTCAAAAGGACTATCAAATTTCATGTAGAATAAGCTTTCATGCAGGAGTCGATACTAATATTTTATGTCTAATTCGGGGAGGGAAATATGTATTTCCTGCTCCCCAGAAAACTTGATTTGTGTGACTGAGCGCCATGATGATATCACTTGCCGGGTGTGAGGATAAAATGTCGCTTAGTATAATGTGATTGCCCTTAAGGTACGAGGAGGTGAATTATATTCTGTGATTTATATTCTGGAAATTAATGACTCACTCATTTTCTAATTTAATACCATCTTCAATGGAACAATGTTCACTCTGAGCCAAATTGGCGAATAATGTTACTAATTCAAATGCAGATGTAATTTCAATTCGGGTTGCAGTCGCTTGTGATGGACGAGTCCCTGATGGATCGTTGCCACTCCTATCTCCCCGTCTCGACAATTCTACTGCAGTTGTGATAATAACCTAGGCAATAAAGGAAGGAGAGAGAGTACTGCATGTTCCACTCCTTGCGGCCTTACTCGTATGGTACTTCATTTAATAGTATTTCTGTTCTTTACTGTGTCATTGTAAGGCCACCATCGTACTGGAGGTGAAAAGGAAAATACATTGGCTATATGTAGTTGTCGATGTATAGCTCCATGTAACAGAGACTCTTTATAACATGCGTAATTACTGCGGCCTTCTGAAATACAAAAAAGTCCTGGGGATAAAACTGCTGGTAGGGAGTTGATTGAATGCAGGGTAAATGTCAAGCTAATTAAGTGGCAGCGAGGGTTAAAAGCAACGTTAAATCCTTACGCTGAGTGGTGACATCCAAACCAGAGATACAGAGAGAGAGAGAAGATGCACACTATATAAATGAATCAGCCAATGCGAATCTACCAATCTTGCTTGTCTTTGGGCGTTTATGTACGATGATGAACCAGTTAAGAGATATGACCTCACTACGACTGCTCTCCTCTTCCTGTGGGCTAATGTGTATATTATAATACATATCCATCACATAATGTGACGTAATAGAAGAAACTACATGTACTGTATTACTGCCTCTTTCAGAACTAGTTGAATGACTCCGTGCCCGACTAAAGAGCACACCCTCACTCATTGCTAGCTACACAGCTCTACCAGACCAGTAGTCCTGCTGAGCCACTGAAGATGGAGGGATGAAGAGGTAAAAGAGTGTGCACCTGATCCCTCTTTACCCTGAAATTAACACTCCACATTGTCCTGGAGATTGGAAAGGAAATCTATAGCTTCCCTCAGTCCTGTTCTCTCAATCAGTGCACCGAGCATCCAGTGGAGGGCATTGGGGCATTGTGCAGGTCAGGCCATTTATTCACAGTGCACCCCCCTCCTAGTGAAGGCTCTGGAGTGGGCAGAGGTGGAGGTCTCAGACTCTCTGGCGTGTGGCCCCTCTCCAGACCCTAATGATCTGCTGGGCTTAACGGCCCCTGAGCAGAAGGGCCCCACACTCCCCGGCCTCCTCTTTACTCTCACACCCACCACTTGAGGACGAAACGACCTGAAAGGGAGGATTACCTTCTCACCTTTTTGTTCTCCCTCCATCCCTCTCGTCAAAGCCAATAGAGCTGCCTGCCAAGGCCTGGAGGTCTGAGAGGGATGACTGGAGCAAAAGGTTAAAGCAACAATGTGCTCAGTCCCATTGAGCTGCTTGTGTGGTTCAAAATCAAATTGACTAGAATACAGTTTATACATTTGAAATGAGTAAAACAGTATGTAAATATTATTAGTGACCAGTGTTCCATTATTAAAGTGACCAGTGTTCCATGTCTATGTACATAGAGCAGCAGCCTCTATGGTGTAGGGTTAAGTAACCGGGTGGTAGCCGGCTAGTGACTAAGTTCAGGGCAGGGTACTGGGTGGAGGCCGGATAGTGATGGCTATTTAACAGTCTGATGGCCTTCAGATAGAAGCTGTTTTTCCAGTCTCTCTGTCCTAGGTTTGATGTACCATTGAGCTGCTTGTGTGGTCTGCTTGTGTAGTTGTGTGCGTGTGCATGCTCACGCGTGTTTGTGAGTAGTACCAAGCCCACTTGAATGGAAAAACTGAACATGTGTTTGCGAGGTGTCAAGGGTCGCTAGACTGCTTATACCTCTCAAAAGGACACCTGTTCATTAATCTAGTGTAGTTTGAGGCTAATAAAAGAGATACGATTAATATTAACCCTCACAAAGAGAACCATGAATATTGAAGGGTATGACAAGAAACTGCATGGTGTATTATTCCCTACATGGTATATTTAAGCAATAAGGCACGATGGGGTGTGGTATATGGCCAATATACCACAGCTAAGGGCTGTTCTTATGCACAACGCAACGCAGAGTGCCTGTATACAACCATTAGCCGTGGTATATTGGCCATATATCACAAAACCCGAGGTGCCTTATTGCTATTATAAACTACTTACCAAATTAATTAGAACAGCTTTCAGCCAATCAGCATTCAGTGCTCGAACCACCCAGTTTACAATACAGTATGTTACAGTCTACACAATATATAATACAAGCTTGAAATACAGTAGTGCATACAAACCAAAGCTAATAAATTAAGTCCTCTGAGTGTAACTGTCACAATCTTCTTTATTAACGGACCAAGACGCAGCAATGCTTCCAGTATACATATTTATTTAACAAACGTAACTGGGAAAACCAATAAACAAAACGACGATCGTAACATCCAACTATAACATAGAACTTACACTATGAACTAAACAACAACCCACAAAACCCTAGTGAAAACTCCAAACATATATATGGTTCCCAATTAGAGGTAACGACACTCAGCTGCCTCTAATTGGGAACCATTTACCCAACATAGAAATAGTACACCTAGAACAGAAAAACCCTACACTTAAAACGAAACTAAACATGCCAGCCTGTAGACTCAGGCCTGGACGTGACAGTAACAAACATTCTTATCTAGAGGATAGATTTGATTGCTGCACAGAAACCAAACTACCTTTATAAAATGATGAAGGATTTTTAAAAGATCTAAATTCCCATTGCTTTCTCAGTCACCGAAGGTAAGATCATAAAGGTATGATGTCTTTGCCCTGCAACCCTTAATAGTGCTAGAGAATGACAGGTATATGAATGAGGCCTTCTCTTTTCCTAAGCACGGCAAACCGTGGCCATTCACCATGCATTGTTTTTAGCGTAATAGCTCCATTTACAAAACGTTGTCAGAATTAATGCGGGACAAATGTGGCGGTAACCGAGCCAACTAATTTTTGCTCATTCGCCTTGAATTATTAATCGCTGAGAAATATACCATATGCTCTCAGAGGAGCTACATACATTCATTTTATACGAAATTGACGCTGTTTGGTGAAAAGTATAAGTAGCTTAACTGCTCTTTTCAAAAGGGGTGACTTATATAGGAGCTTTAATCACGTATAAATCAACCCATGTAATTACACTTCCAGCTGCTGCCTTCCTAAGCCGAAACTGGAGGCTCTTAGCCGTGGCACAGGGGCCGTCATCACCTGAATTACTTTTAATCAACTATCATTAGTTTTCACTCCTCAGTTCACATTATTATGAGTTAGTGAGAGGGAGAATAGTCCTCTATAGGGAAACAGATTGCAAATGGAGCAAAGTACGGGAATGTGTGTATGTGTGAGAGAGAGAGAGAGAGAGAGAGAGAGAGAGAGAGAGAGAGAGAGAGAGAAGAGAGAGAGAGATAAAAAAAAAAAGAGAGAGAGAGAGAGAGAGAGAGAGAGAGAGAGAGAGAGAGAGAGAGAGAGAGAGAGCATATGTGTGCATGAGTGTGTAGTACAGAAAGCTTGAGAGGGAGAGACCAAGATAATGATTTCTATTGTATACTGTCCAACCATTCCCTGCTCAATCTTTACATCCAATAATATTCAGGTGAACATACATCATTTTGATTTGTATTCAATCTGTATTATGTTAGATGTTTTGGACCTGCTTATACTTATAGCTTGCCCTTCCTTGGGTGGTGGATGCAATAAAGACACCCTTTAATCTCTCCAGCATAGGGAACTAATGATGCTGAGGTCAGTCATGTTAAATAGACAATAAACACAAGCATTAGCCGATTGAACAGAGGGCTAATATAGTAGCATAAATATTTGAATATAGCTACACTGTTAGAAAAAAGGTGCTATCTAGAATTGAAAAGGGTTCTTCGGCTGTCCCCATAGGAGAACCATTTTTGGTTGCAGGTCCAACTCATTCGGGATCCTGTAGAACCCACAGAGGGTTCTACATGGAACCAAAATAATTTGTACTTGGAACCAAAAAAGGGTTCTCCTATGGGGACAGCCGCAAAACCGTTTTGGAACACTTTTTTCTAAGAGCGTAGCACCTCTGTACTGAGAACTGGCCCTGTAAACTAAGAAGAAAGATATAGGCTAAATAATATTACAGCTATACTTATGCATATGCAACTATAATATATATATACTATAATATATATATATGTATGTATATATACTGAGCAAAAATATAAACGTAATAGGTAAAGTGTTGGTCCCATGTTTTATGAGCTGAAATTAAAGATCTCAGCCATTTTCCATATTCAGAAAAAGCTTATTTCTCTCAGATTTTGTGACAATGCTTTACTGTATGTATCTGGACTAAGTATAAGAGGCTCCACCTGGTTCTACTATATACGGACGAAGAGAAAGGACACCACCTACCTACCGTAAAGCTCTATTCCCAGCTGTGGATGAGCCAGATCTGGGACCTTATGTGTTGATATTACACATCATCACTGATACTCTAACATGACTGCTTACAGGGCTTTATCTTTGAGAATAGGGAAACTGTAGTGAATGCCAGGGACTGGAGACAACAATTGCTCGTTAGCATAACATACAGTGCATTCGGAAATTATTAAAACCCCATGACTTTTTTCCACATTTTGTTACGTTTACAGCCTTATTCAAAAATGTATTAAATTATTTTTTTCCCTCATCCATCTCCACACAATACCCCATAATGTCAAAGCAATAACAGGTTTTTACAACTGTGACTATCTGGTACAGTATGTTGATTATTATGCTTTGTCCCTGTCAAATAAAATTTAAATAATGACATGTTTGGTCTCAAACCAACCAGAAACTAATAGTTACTTAATTACAATATAAATCCTATGTCATTTTCAGGAACCTTAGTTCTCCATTTTACCTAATGAAAATAAGGTGAATATACACCTGAGGCTAGTAAAGTAGACATTGGGGAAGACAGTTAGGAAAACTCCATGTAAACAGCATCATGGAAATGACCTGCTGCCACAGTCAAAAGCAGTTCATGTTAATCCCACAACCAAAAGAGGAAGATGCTTAGAAGAACAATCCCCAGTTTGTTTCAGACCAGAACAGTCACCGCTTTCAGCTGGCTGTCAAGCGCCATTCAAGAACCATATCAGGGGGTTTCGTGTTGAAGAAAGTGGCTACTTTCCTGGTGTATAAAGCCGTACATTTTCACAGTAATGCCATGGGCTTTGCATACATAAACTCCATTTGTTTAGAAGGGCTAAAAATTATGCAAAGCAACACGGCTCTATATGGTCTCTTTAAACAACAACCGATGAGCATTTACCTGGAGGTCCAACAACAGTGGATGTGTTTACAGGAGATAAATCTCTAGCGAAGAAATCCCGTGGTTAGGAAAATGGTATTGAAATGTACTGACAAGATAGCTGCGGTACCTAGATGGTTTTCATCACAGTCCATTGTTAGATGACAAACTAGATCATTTACATCTGTGGTTCACACAAGGAAATATACATATTCTTCATGCAAAGTGGTATACAACTACACAACTTAGAAAGTCACTGTCTGGTAACAGAAAATGTTATAGTTATTATGACAGACAAGACCTGTCACTGATGTAGAGAGGACTAGGCAGTCGTAGGTTTAGAAGTTTAGAAGAGTTTATTTAAGCACCGTAGATCAAAGCGGGACAAAACCCAAATGCTGTTGTGCTCAAAATATATCTTCATTAACAAAAATTACATGTTAAACCCAAAGTGCAAAATATAAAGTACTCAGGAAATATTATGAGAGATTCCTCTCAGGAAAACAAGTAACATTTGCAATGACCAACAAAGACAAATGGCAGAGGGAGTATATATACAGTGATAGAGTGGGGGATTAGAACCAGGTGTGTGTAATGATGACTGAAGGGCGTTTTCCAGCAGGAGGTTCGGCAGCAGTTAGACGGCTGCTGACCTTGGGGACGACCCCGGAGACTTGGTGCGGGTCGGTCGGGACGACGCCTGTGGAAGTCCCAAATGAGAGAATGATCCGGGACGTCCCGCGCTGGAATCCAGCACCACTCTTCGTGACCGTAACCCTCCCAGTCGACCAGGTACTGGAGAAGCCCCCCACAACGCAGTGAGTCCAACAGGCTGTGGACGGAGTGTGCCGGGGCCCCCTCGAAGTCCAAGGGAGGGGGAGGTGCGTTGTGGGGTCCAGCACTAGCCAAGGGACCAGCTGCCACCGGCCTGAGGAGAGTTAGATGAAATGAGGGTGAGATAAGGTAATTGACGGGGGAGCTGTAATCTGTACATCACCTCATTGACTCTCCTCAGGATGTTGAACGGCCCCACAAACCGCAGGCTCAGCTTCCGGCAGGGCAGGCAGAAGGGCAGGTCCTTCGTAGAAAGCCAGACCCTGTCACTGGGGTGAAAGACCGCGGCGACGATCGGCCTGCACCTTCTGCCGGAAGACGACGTGCTAGAGACTAGTGTGCGCGGTGTTCCATACCTCCTCGCCGCGCCAGAACCAATCGTGCACCTCTAGCTGATAGCCTAGAACACACTGAACGGGTGTGAGGTTAGTGGAGGAGTGACGGAGAGAGTTTTGTGCGTATTCAGTCCAAGGCAGGAATGCAGCCCACTCCCCCCGGCCGGTCCTGACAGTAACTACGAAGGTACCTACCCAGTTCCTGATTTACCCTTTACACCTGCTCACTTGATTTGGGACGGTACCCGGAAGTGAGGCTGACCGTGACCCCCAGCCGTTCCATGAAGGCCAACCAGACACGGGAGGTGAACTGAGGACCACGGTCAGACACGATGTCCTCTGGGATCCCGTAGTGCCTGAAGACGTGAGAGAAGAGAGCCTCCACGGTCTGCAGGGCCGTAGGGAGACCAGGCAGAGGAATCAAACGACAGGCTTTGGAAAACCGGTCCACAACGATCAGGATGGTGGTGTGCCCCTCCGAGGGGGGGGGTTTGTGGCAAAGTCCACAGAGAGATGGGACCAGGGTCGTTGTGGAACCGGCAGTGGGTGGAGTTTACCATAGGGGAGGTGTCTAAGTGTCTTGCTCTGTGCGCAGGTGGAGCAGGAAGAGAAGTAAACCCGGACGTCCTGGGCTAAGGTGGGCCACCAGTACTTGGCGGAGAGACAGTCGATAGTATGGGCAATACCCGGGTGCCCCCGACACAAGTGCTGTGTGTGCCCAGGCAAGGAGACGGTCCAACACATCAGAGGGCACGTAGATACACCCTTTGGGACAGTGGGCAGGTGAGGGCTCGACGGATGTCCGCGTCTACATTACACACGACAGGATCCACATTGTGGGACAGAGGAATAATGGGTGTCACTTTCTCCCTCTGATCATCTGTGTCATGCACTCGGGACAACGCATCGGCCTTAACGTTCTTTGATCTCGACCGGTAGGAGAGGGTAAAGTCAAACCTGCTGAAGAATAGGGCCCACCTGGCCTGACAAGTTCCTGTCATCCGTCCAGACAAGGACTGGGTGTTTAGCACCCTCCCGCCAGTGCCGCGATGCTTTCAGCGCCTTCTTGACGGCCAACAACTCATGATCCCCTTAGTCGTAATTCCACTCCGCGGGAGACAGTACCTGTGAGTAGAAGGCCCATGGATGGAGTTTAGGCGGGAGAGAACAGTACCTACTCCCTAGTCCAGCGCAGCTGTCGAGGACCTCTCTTCAGGAGGGAGGTGAGAGGGGCCACCACTGTGCTGTGCTGAAACGCCTAATGAAGCAACGGAAATAGTTGGCAAAACCAAGAAAGTGCTGCACAGAAAGACACCTCCCCTGACACTCCTGCGACCAACTCAACAATCTCCTCTCTGTCCACGATATACTGGGGTTATGCAACAGTAGCCAGGTGAAACCTAAAAACACAGGGTGTGCAGGAGAGTCTAGATGAGGAAAGTGATGCATTCATGGTGGTTGGGAGTAACTGTGAGGGAAATGGGAATTGTGGTCTGGCGCACCAGTTCTTTTCACAGGGGACGGTTGTCTAGGGCAAGGACTGGGATAGGGGGTTGTAAATGGACTAGAGGAATGCGTAATGATAAGGCCACTGACCGGTCTAGGAAATTGCCAGCAGCACCTGAGTCCACTAAAGTCAAAGTCACCATTATTAGTCAGTTGTACAACCAAATGCCTTCAACCGAAATGTGTCTTCCACATTTAACCCAACCCCTCTGAATCAGAGAGGTGCGGGGGGCTGCCTTAATCGACATCCACGTCTTCAGCGCCCGGGGAACAGTGGGTTAACTGCCTTGTTCAGGGGCAGAACGACAGATTTTTTCCTTGTCAGCTCGGGGATTCGAACTTGCAACCCTCCGGTTACAAATCCAACGCTCTAAGGGGCAGGACTCAGCGGGGGGCGAGGATAGTCAGGGAAGGTGACAGGGAGGAAGACGATCTGGGTGGACAGAGAGGAGCAAGGCACATCCTCACCTACCTGTGAAGGTGCAGGAGCGCTGTTTAGCACCCTCCCGCCAGTGAGGGAGGCCATCCCGGCATGACAGGCTAGGTGGAGGTCACACTGCAGGAGAAACCCCCTACAGTGAGCTGGGGTGCTGTCAAACCGCTCCGGGAGGGGCAGGTAGACGTTGCTGATCGGCCCGGGTGACGTAGATGGTGGTGGGATGGCTGGAACGACCACAGGGAGATGGGAAGGTGGTGATGAAGCCCGCAGTTGGCGTACGGCCCGGAGTACCTCGTTCATGGCAGTCCTGAGGCGCTCAAGGCACGAGTCGTGGTTGCGGGATGTCCTCCTGCTTCCTGTTTTCTTGGGTCGGTCATTCTGTCACTGGTGTAGAGAGGAGTAGGCAGAAGGCAGTTGCACGTTTAGAACTACTGAGTTTATTTAAGTACCATAGATCAAAGTAGGACGAAACCCAAACGTTATTGTGCTCAAAATATATCTTCATGAACAAAAAGGCACAGGGCGAACCCAAAGTGCAAAATATAAAGTACTCAGGAAATAGTAGGAGATATTCCTCTCAAGAAAACAAGCAACATGTGCAATGACCAACAAAGACAAATAGCAGAGGGAGTATATATACAGTGATAGAGTGAGGATTGGAACCAGGTGTGTGTAATGACGACGAGATAAGTCCGGTGTTGATGAGTGAAGGGCGTTTGCCAGCAGGAGGTTCAGCAGCAGCTAGAGGCCGGCGACGCTGAACGCCTGAGCTGGACAGGGTGGGAGCCAAAGCGAAGGCTGGTGTGACAATACCTATGAGTACCAGACTGACCCAACTCGAAGGCCCCTTGTGGCTCATCTTCTTTCTGTAAGCATATTCACAACATCTTCTTGGTGATAACATTACTTCAGTCCTTATATAACACAAAATCAGTAATGCTCACAAGTTGAGTAATAAACATAGAAAAAATGTATGGTTAAATATCGATACAGGAAGCTGAACAGAGGGAAAATTGTTGCTGGTCCTTGTTTTCATCATCACTAAATGTTTTCCATAAACATAACCAAGTGGGTAGGGCCCAGAAACATTAATGAATAGAGAAGCAGTGAAACCATATTGAGATTAATGACCAAGCAAGCAGCCCAGTGTTAATTGCGACATCAAACAAGCATGTTTTAATTGTCCAGGGTTCCAGCCTGGTGATAAGTGGACACTGAGGTGGCCCTATCTCTAGATTGGTATGTTTGTTTCTTTTGATTAGAGGTCAAGACTCTACAGTACGGAGCCCACACTGCAGAGCCTCTTTCATTGGTTGGGAATGAAACACACAGCTGGCATCAATTGAAACTTGAATCGTCATATTAATCTAATAATCTAATATCATATTAATCTAATATCTAATATATAATATTGAAACATGAATCTAATATCATATTAATTTAATATCTAATATATAATATTGAAACATTAATCTAATATCATATTAATCTAATATTCTGATATAATCTAATATCTTCTGTTTATGATCTATCCTGTTTGCCTAGTCACTTTTACCCCTACCTTCATGTACATATTACCTCAATTACCTCAACTACCTCATACCCCTGCACACTGACTTGGAACCGGTACTCCTTGTATATAGCCTCGTTATTGTTATTTTATTGTGTTACTTTTTAACGCTGCATTGTTAGGAAGTGGCTCGTAACCATTTTGCGTGTGACAAATAAAATTGTGTCTTGTCTTTCAGTTTCCTGTGTGTGTGTGTGTGTGTGTGTGTGTGTGTGTGTGTGTGTGTGTGTGTGTGTGTGTGTGTGTGTGTGTGTGTGTGTGTGTGTGTGCGAGAGAGAGAGAGAGAGTGAGTGAGAGAGAGAGAGAGAGAAAAAAGGAGACTAAAACAACAGGTCACTCCTTGGGATCAAATCCTCTCCTCAGCCTCCATCCTCTGTAGTCTGCCATCAAAGGAGAAAGTAGGCAGCTGAGAGTAACAGGAAGTGATGTTTACCAATGTTTAAGCCTTACCTTGAAATCAAGAGGGGTGGTAATTATCACACACCCGCATACACACACATATGGTCACCTATCTTGAAAATGGTAATTTATGATTAGTGTGATTTTACAAAAGCCTCCCTACTGGGACACAAAAGACTCATTCAATGCCATAGCTCCACTGAGTGAGGGAGAATTATAGCACAGTTATTAATTCATTAATATGGACCAGGATTTATTAGATAATTATAAACCTGCACAGTTTTAATTCCACTTAATGAGGAGCTGCATGGTGGGTTTCCTACTTGGAGTGAATATTGGATTGTTAAAGAGCACCCTTGTTTCTCAGAGATTTGGGTCTTTTCAATAATAAGGATCAGCCTGAAGCAGAAATTTTTAGTGAACTATTATACAGTGCCTTTGGAAAGTATTCAAACCCCTTGACATTTTCCACATTTTGTTATGTCACAGGCTTATTCTAAAATAGATAAAAAAAAATAAAAAAAATACATAACATCCTGTTTCCATTGATCATCCTTGAGATGTTTCTACAACTTGATTGGAGTCCACCTGTGGTAAATTCAATTGATTGGAAATTATTGTCTATATAAGGTCCCACAGTTGACAGAGAAAAAACTAAGCCACGAGGTTGAAGGAATTGTCCTTAGAGCGCCGAGACAGGATTGTGTCGAGACACAGATCTAGGGAATGGTACCAAAAGATGTCTGCAGCATTGAAGGTCCCCAAGAACACAGTGGCCTCCATCATTCTTAAATGGAAGAAGTTTGGAACCACCAAGACTCTTCCTAGAGCTGGCCACCCGGCCAAACTGAGCAATCGGGGGAAGAAGGCCCTCGGTCTTGGAGATGACCAAGAACCCGATGGTCAGCCTGACAGAGCTCTAGAGTTCCTCTGTGGAGATGGGAGAACCTTACAGAATGACAACCATCTCTGCAGCACTCCACCAATCAGGCCTTTATGGTAGAGTGGCCAAACGGAAGCCACTCCTCAGTAAAAGGCACATGACAGTCCGCTTGGAGTTTGCCAAAAGGTACCTAAAGACTCTCAGACCATGAGAAACAATATTCTCTGGTCTGAATGCCAAGCATCACTTCTAGAGGAAACCTGGCACCATCCCTACGGTGAAGCATGGTGGTGGCAGCATCATGCTCTGGGGATGTTTTTCAGCTGCAGGGACTGGGAAACTAGTCAGGATTGAGGCAAAGACGAAACAGAGCACAGAGGGATCCTTGATGAAAACCTGCTCCAGAGCGCTCAGGACCTCAGACTGGGGTGACGATTTACCTTCCAACAGGACAACGACTCTAAGCACACAGCCAAGACAACACGGGAGTGGCTTCGGGACTAGTCTCTGAATGTCCTTGAGTGGCCCAGCCACAGTCCGGACTTAAACAAGATCGAACATCTCTGGAGAGACCTGAAAATAGCTGTGCAGCAACGCGCCCCATCCAACCTGACAGAGGTTGAGAGGATCTGCAGAGAAGAATGGGAGAAACTCCCCAAATACAGGTGTGTCAAGCTTGTAGCGTCATACTCAAGAAGACTCAAGGCTGTAATCACTGCCAAGGTGCTTCAACAAAGTACTGAGTAAAGGGTCTTAAACTCATGTAAATGCGATATATATACAGTGGGGCAAAAAAGTATTTAGTCAGCCACCAATTGCGCAAGTTCTCCAACTTAAAAAGATGAGAGAGGCCTGTAATTTTCATCATAGGTACACTTCAACTATGACAGACGAAATGAGAAAAAGAAATCCAGAAAATCACATTGTAGGATTTTTAATTTACAGTGGGGAAAAAAAGTATTTAGTCAGCCACCAATTGTGCAAGTTCTCTCACTTAAAAAGATGAGAGAGGCCTGTAATTTTCATCATAGGTACACTTCAACTATGACAGACAAAATGAGGAAAGAAAATCCAGAAAATCACATTGTAGGATTTTTTATGAATTTATTTGCAAATTATGGTGGAAAATAAGTATTTGGTCACATACAAACAAGCAAGATTTCTGGCTCTCACAGACCTGTAACTTCTTCTTTAAGAGGCTCCTCTGTCCTCCACTCATTACCTGTATTAATGGCACCTGTTTGAATCAGTATAAAAGACACCTGTCCACAACCTCAAACAGTCACACTCCAAACTCCACTATGGCCAAGACCAAAGAGCTGTCAAAGGACACCAGAAACAAAATTGTAGACCTGCACCAGGTTGGGAAGACTGAATCTGCAATAGGTAAGCAGCTTGGTTTGAAGAAATCAACTGTGGGAGCAACTATTAGGAAATGGAAGACATACAAGACCACTGATAATCTTCCTTGATCTGGGGCTCCACGCAAGATCTCACCCGTGGGGTCAAAATGATCACAAGAACGGTGAGCAAAAATCCCAGAACCACACGGGGACCTAGTGAATGACCTGCAGAGAGCTGGGACCAAAGTAACAAAGCCTACCATCAGCAAGGGCATTGAAGATGAAACGTGGCTGGGTCTTTCAGCATGACAATGATCCCAAACACACCGCCCGGGCAACGAAGGAGTGGCTTCAGTAGAAGCATTTCAAGGTCCTGGAGTGGCCTAGCCAGTCTCCAGATCTCAACCCCATAGAAAATCTTTGGAGGGAGTTGACAGTCCGTGTTGCCCAGCGACAGCCCCAAAACATCACTGCTCTAGAGGAGATCTGCATGGAGGAATGGGCCAAAATACCAGCAACAGTGTGTGAAAACCTTGTGAAGACTTACAGAAAACATTTCACCTCTGTCATTGCCAACAAAGGGTATATAACAAAGTATTGAGATAAACTTTTGTTATTGACCAAATACTTATTTTCCACCATAATTTGCAAATGCTGAAAGAACTTGCACAATTGGTGGCTGACTAAATACTTTTTTGCCCCACTGTATATATACCATATATAAAAAAATTGCAAAAATATATAAAATCCTGTTTTTGCTTTGTCATTATGGGGTACTGTGTAGAGATTGATGAGAGAAAAAAACTATTTAATCAATTTTAGAATAAGGCTGTAACCTAACAAAATGTGGAAAAGGTCAAGGGGTCTGAATACTTTCTGAAAGCACTGTATATACAGTGGGGCAAAAAAGTATTTAGTCAGCCACCAATTGTGCAAGTTCTCCAACTTAAAAAGATGAGAGAGGCCTGTAATTTTCATCATAGGTACACTTCAACTATGACAGACGAAATGAGAAAAAGAAATCCAGAAAATCACATTGTAGGATTTTTAATTTATTTATTTGCAAATGATGGTGGAAAATAAGTATTTGGTCAATAACAAAAGTTTATCTCAATACTTTGTTATATACCCTTTGTTGGCAATGACAGAGGTCAAACGTTTTCTGTAAATCTTCACAAGGTTTTCACACACTGTTGCTGGTATTTTGGTCCATTCCTCCATGCAGATCTCCTCTAGAGCAGTGATGTTTTGGGGCTGTCGCTGGGCAACACGGACTTTCAACTCCCTCCAAAGATTTTCTATGGGGTTGAGATCTGGAGACTGGCTAGGCCACTCCAGGACCTTTGAAATGCTTCTTCTGAAGCCACTCCTTCAAGCGTTCGGGCGGTGTGTTTGGGATCATTGTCATGCTGAAAGACCCAGCCACGTTTCATCTTCAATGCCCTTGCTGATGGAAGGAGGTTTTCACTCAAAATCTCACGATACATGGCCCCATTCATTCTTTCCTTTACACGGATCAGTCGTCCTGGTCCCTTTGCAGAAAAACATCCCCAAAGCATGATGTTTCCACCCCCATGCTTCACAGTAGGTATGGTGTTCTTTGGATGCAACTCAGCATTCTTTGTCCTCCAAACACGACGAGTTGAGTTTTTACCAAAAAGTTCTATTTTGGTTTCATCTGACCATATGACATTCTCCTAATCCTCATCTGGATCATCCAAATGCTCTCTAGCAAACTTCAGACGGGCCTGAACATGTACTGGCTTAAGCAGGGGGACACGCCTGGCACTGCAGGATTTGAGTCCCTGGCGGCGTGAGTGTGTTACTGATGGTAGGCTTTGTTACTTTGGTCCCAGCTCTCTGCAGGTCATTCACTAGGTCCCCCGTGTGGTTCTGGGATTTTTGCTCACCGTTCTTGTGATCATTTTGACCCCACGGGTGAGATCTTGCGTGGAGCCCCAGATCGAGGAAGATTATCAGTGGTCTTGTATGTCTTCCATTTCCTAATAGTTGCTCCCACAGTTGATTTCTTCAAACCAAGCTGCTTACCTATTGCAGATTCAGTCTTCCCAACCTGGTGCAGGTCTACAATTTTGTTTCTGGTGTCCTTTGACAGCTCTTTGGTCTTGGCCATAGTGGAGTTTGGAGTGTGACTGTTTGAGGTTGTGGACAGGTGTATTTTTATACTGATAACAAGTTCAAACAGGTGCCATTAATACAGGTAACGAGTGGAGGACAGAGTAGCCTCTTAAAGAAGAAGTTACAGGTCTGTGAGAGCCAGAAATCTTGCTTGTTTGTATGTGACCAAATACTTATTTTCCACCATAATTTGCAAATAAATTCATAAAAAATCCTACAATGTGATTTTCTGGATTTTTTTTCCTCATTTTGTCTGTCATAGTTGAAGTGTACCTGTGATGAAAATTACAGGCCTCTCTCATCTTTTTAAGTGAGAGAACTTGCACAATTGGTGGCTGACTAAATACTTTTTTGCCCCACTGTAACTAATCAGTAGAAGTTGATGCCTAATTGGTTATTTATAAGACATAAGAATATGCATTCATTTCCGGATTCAAAATATAGCTAGTAATATTAGATCGCATTTTAAAAGTACAATTGACCAATGAAACCTGACACCAAGTTCACTTTACATGTTTTCCTTATCCAGCTCCATTTTCTGTTTACTTGTCATGTTTTGTGATAGCGTCCTGGCACTGGTAGAAAATATCAGCATTATATATCATCATGTCAAATCCTTTTTCCCATAGACAACAATATCTATCATGATTGTGACGCCATGCTCCATAGCTCTGTTTTTGTGAAGAGGTAATTGAGTCGCTAAAGTTTAATTGTTCAATTACTATTAGCGGTGAGCAAAGGGGCACGGATGCCCCCTCTACACTTTACCTACTATATTTGTAATGGTACGCAATTAGAGGAAGGACCCTTTTGCTAAACTAATCCTGGTACAGGCTGCTATCGCTAATGAAAAGCCATCATTACCCAGCCCACAGCAGTTGTTAGTGGCATATTATGGGTCACGCAAAGGGCTAGGCTAGCTAGCAGCATTGCATTAAGACAAATGGCATATCTACTCATGCCATACACAAGAGGGGGGATGGGGTAGCCATCATTCTCATTTAATCTATAAAGCTCACATGGTGAAATTTGATTTATCAATCATCTTTTCGATTTTGAGTACCGTGACGCTATTGTGCTTATGTACTTTGATAAATGGAAATCAATGTGCTCCCGCTAACGCAAATATGTGTTTACATTTGGGAGGAAAGGTCTCAAAATCCAACATTTTTTCCAAGACTCTACAAAATACATGGTTTGGTCTAGCATAGAGTATGGATCTAATCTATTCATGCATATTACCATCTTTTATCATGCTCATGGTTTAATATACCTTTGGAATTTTGCCATTTTAACAACCCGTCTTTTGATACTTCTAAACCCATCTTATACACTGTTCATTCAGTGCTTTAGACATTCGTAACACATGGTTATTGTTACAGTGAACATGTTCTGTGCTGGTACCAGTGCTCCTCTAAATGCAGTATTTATGTAGCTGAGATCCTGAGCGCAATAGAACCCTCTATCTGTGTTGCTCGGGGTTAGCCCAGTGGAATGCTCTGTCTCAGTGATCAAGTCTCCGTTTCTGCCAGTCAAAGAGCTGATGTTAAGAGGCCAGCTCATGGAAAAGCACATGCGCGACTACTCTCTCTGGGCGGGCGACTTACAAGATGCAACAATCACCAGACATTCCTCCTCCTGCGCTGTAGGGACATGCGTTAATGAGAAGTGTCCATGTCCACACGACTCTCCTGACAGCCCGTCCCCAGTGGGAATTCTTGTCGCTGTCATTCAGGCATTGCTGAGAGCTATTAGCAACCCAATGAATGACTGAATGACTGACTGACTAACTAACTGAATGGCTGGATATATCAATTAGGAAATAGCTGACATGTCTGTGATGTTGTGTGGTTTCACTGTGCTTCCAATCCCTGTGCTTTTGATTCTTTGTGCGTCTTGGTTACTTTGGTTTTGGTTTGGAAGCCCTTTTAACCTTTTTTTTCTTAAAAAGACAGTTGTGTGCGTGGTCATTTTAAGGAGGTCCTCTGGCACAAATTAGATGGGCCTAATTGATATTTTGTAGACAAAGTACCGTGTCTCATATCAGCAGAGTTGCTCTGTTGTTGTTTGCATAATATGCCGTTCAGTGTACCTATAGGTAAATATAGAAACAATGTGAGATTACCCATGGAAGGCTAAAATAATCAGATTGTGAAACCTATGTCTTGATTTATTATACCGTAGTTGTAACTATAATGACAACTGTGAAGGAGCAACTACCTGACTTGACCAGGAAAACTCAAACTAGGTACCATAACAAGTCAGACATCAATCAGAGAGAACTACACTGAAAGTCCTATAGTGTCTACTTCACATACTACAGTAGGCCACCTACCTTCGACTAGAATCTGCTTGCTGCTACCATGGACCGTTAAGGGCTGAATACTGAACACCCTACATATTTTTGTTGTGGACACAGAGATCTTATTAAATTAATAAAACAGATTATATATGTACTTCTATGGTTGTGGATCCATAAACAACATAGAATCACACGTGCCCTTCTCTTCTGCTATACTTATCAAATAATAGAGAAAAAGTAATCTGTTGCCACCTAGAGGCAAACTGAAGAACTGTTAGACCATCTAGACAGTTCCAATCATCCTCTTATCATATCCAGCACGTCTGGTCTACCTGAGGAGACATTTGTTTTTTAAACTTAAACTGAGAGGTCACTTGGTTGTATGAACTTACTTCTTGTTATCGTTCATTTCAACTGTCATTTTGTCTGGGAGGGGGATAAAACTGGCTTCCCACAAAAGTAACTGTCGCTGCACGTCCAGTAAATCAGTTACTTGACTTTGAATGGGAATGGTAATGAATAATCAGTTGATAAAAAAAAAACATTATAAAAAGAATCACTGTTGTAATTCTCACAAGGTGAGAGTAAGGTAAAAATAGAATTTGTTTAACGGCCGGCAAGCGCCCGGCCACCTACATAATGTATGCAATATTCCCAATGAGTCATTCATTGTTTGAAGCTGCGTAGGCAAATCTCAGGCAAATAAAGTTTGTTTTTCACAAACATTATTTCCTCATTTGGTGTCAGCATTAAGATAATAATATGCTCTTTTGCATGCATATCTGATGTAGAGATGCTAGAGGTGTTCAAATCAACATCTGCTCATTGCCTGGTTCAGTCCAAAGCAGTTCATTGGAAAATGTAAGAACAAATATGAGGGAAAAATGACACACCACACATACACACATGTATATATATATTTGTTTATTTAACTAGGCAAGTCAGTGTGTGTGTGTCTGTATATGTGTGTGTATGAGTGTGTGAGTGTATGTGTGTGTGCGTGTGTGTGTGTTTGTGTGTGTGTGTGTGTATGTATAACTGATACCATTATTTGCTCATGTAGTCCTTATTTGCATTAACACTGCAGAGCAATAAGGTATCAGTTATACTGCAAGGCCTAGTTGAACTGTGTTTTCACATCCACGTAACAGTTATTGTGAGAATCCACTTTCTTTTCCATGCATCCACAGAAATCACATATTTGGGGGCTCGTCCGAGATCAAACTTGGGCTGTAACAAAGACAAATCACAGGTTCTGGTAATTAATAACAGAATGCATTACGTCACACCTACAGCACAACAATATGATGTGTCTCTGAAAAGGAGGCCTTTTAAATAGGCCTGTTGAAAGGTGCGACACCCACAGATGCCCTAATCCCTTGGAAAATAAACAACACATTACCTCAGTCAAAGAGTGATAGAAATAGACCATGTTGTCTGCTTTATGTTATGGTTGTGATACTTCTGGTCAAGAATCCTGAATGTGTAAGTAAAACTCCAACTGCAACAAGGACATAATGTGTGTCATACAGACCAGGCCTGGTTGACAGGTACTCCATAAACAGTCAAACTTGTTATAATTGTGCTCATATCAGGTCCTTAACCTTGAATAGAATTATAAAAGAGAACAGGAAACCGAAAAGTAAATAAGGCAGAGACACTGACAGCCACCTGCGTTAAAATATTTTGCTATATAACCTAAAATTAGTAAATATGAATATGTTTCTCTCATGTGAAAGTGTTTCATACTATTAGCATTGTGGCGCTTGTAATTGAAGAAGCTGTCTACTTAGTTGTGACTGGGGGGTTAGGGTTGAATAGGGCAAGGGGGGTTTGATCGGGGTCTGTGTTGTTGCCAAACAAAGCCAGGGGTGTATTGGCGCATAGACAATAAGCCCAGCCAGGGCTGAAAGGCCTTTTCTGCGGATCCCTGTTAGCTGTCTATTATCCCCAGTCTCCAGGGTGCTGGTAAATAGGGGGCATGTGTTAGGCAGACATTTATCATGTAATTACAGCTCTAGGATCAGCTTCTGATGGTGTGTGATGATTACTAATAATTACTGTGCATTTCACGCCTCCAAAAGACCCCAGATGGGGTCCCAGGGCGTCGATACAAAGAGAGAAGGCGGGGGCATGTCTTATGTCCTCCCTCCACCTTTTTAGAGGTTCTCATTAGCTAAATGAATTGAACCATATGTGTCCAGTGGCTAATTAACTGCATGAGAGGAATAAGTAAGTAGAACAGAGAAAAAAAAGAGGGACGAGATCAAGATGTTTTAGTTAAGCATTTTTGGGAGGTATTTACTTTTACTCCACTACATTCCTAAGAAAATAATGTACTTTTTACTCCATACATTTTCCCTGACACCTAAAAGTATTCGTTACATTTTGAATGCTTAGCAGGATAGGAAACTGGTCAAATTCACTGGACTCACTAAACATAAATGCATTGTTGGGGTATGTCCTTGGCTGTCTGTAAAAAAAGGAAAAGAAAATGCTGTCTTGTTTGCTTAATTCTTTCGAGTCTAAGATGTTACCTGGGGCTGGGGTGTAAGCTTACATACGGAATTGTTTAAGATGGTCATACTATGGATCATTTAGCTATTTGATTTAGAATTTTAGGACCCCTTTAGGTATCAGGAAAAAAAAATATTATTTTGGGGGATAAAATATAGATTTTGGACTTATAAAGCCCACAGAAATGCATCGAATAAGACATTCATAAATGGCAAAAAGGACAGTCAAGAAACAAATAATAAGAAACAAGGTTTTAAAGTGTCTGTCATAAATCTAGGAGATATAATAACAACATAGGATATATATATATATATATATATATATTTTTTTATATATATATATACATATTAAACCCCTTTTTGGGGTGAGCACAAAACTACCTTCATACTTCCATTAGTTTTTTTTAACCGGTACTGGTTACCTTCAGACATGTCCACTGACAGTTGTAGGGGTTGTATAGGAAAATGGATACCACCATCATGAGAGTCTCCCCTTTCTATAGAGTGGTCATAATAGTTTGTACGCTACAGACGTTTTCGCGAGATGACCAATTTTCAGAGTGTCTCATGGTCTGACAAACACCGCTCTAGCTCTGCCACCTTTCACCACAGATGCGGGAGTGTTACATCGGCATATTGAGACGCATCCAATGCAAACCCCCCAGATCTCTAGCTCGAACTGACACATGGGGATTTTTTATTATGTGACTTAGATTGATGCACCGGTGCGTTAATATTAGGAATTCAATATTTTAGCAATTACATGTACTTTTTGATACTTAAGTATATTTAAGTATACCACTTTTACTCAAGTAGTATTTTACTGAGTGACTTTTGCTTTACTTGTGTAATTTTCTATTTAGGTATCTTTACTTTGAAAATGGTGTACTTTTTCCACCAGTACACCATGTACAGTATCACAGAAAATCCTCCTCCTTTTTTTTTTTAAGATATACAATAAACTTAAACAGTCAGCAATAACCATGTTGCTTTATTTCATAAGCAGCATACATTTATTGTGTGGTAAAATAACCACCCTGATCCGTTGGCATGCTTTACGGTATCCCGACTGATATACAGTCACACATTAACCATCATATCTGAAGCACTGTCTGAATGGATGGCTTACACTGGGGTTTAAATAAAAAAGAGAAACACCCTCTTGTGAAAGCAGCCTTCTCGTTTCTGTCACAGTGTGTGAATGAGCCTGTATAGCATGGGGAGCAGTGTAGGTGAATTACAGTGGGCAAGCATTGTATTTCTGCCTTGTAGGGACCAGGGTAAATCAGAGGGGTCAAGCAGCCGCAGATGTGGACCGGTACAGAGGCCTGGGCGATAGCTTCTGGTTGGGGAGGGCAGAGGGTTGTTGAGGGGAGTTGTGTGGAGGGGTTGGTGGATGATGGGGGTTGGGAAGGTTGTTGGGGGGTGTTGCGGTGACCCCACCATGAACTGAAGGAGACAAATCACCAGCAGGTGCAGCAGCCAGCCTTACAGACCTCTCCCTGAATGTCGCATTCAACTTGACTTTCTTTTTCACCACTGGGGGATTGTGTGAGTGAGTGCGTCCGTCCGTGCATGAGTGTTTTAAATCCAATAACCCAAAGTATCCCCTCTACATTCTCTCAATTACCTTGGCCAGAAAACAGAGGGGTTCTAGTGAGGACCACAAGGGCTTGACTGTCACAGGTTACCTGGCAGGACAAAAACCAACAGAATCAGGAGGTGGGACCGTCCTGTTTAATAGAAACAAATTGCTCTCCACTTCCCGGTGACACAGATAGCAGACCATTTGTGCCTGCTGGCCTTTATTGGGAACAACAGAAAGGAAATGTACTCATCCCGGCAAAGGATAAAGTTCAGGGCTTTTTGTTACACATTGGTTACCTTAGCCTCCTTGCCCACCCCCTTGAACAAGCACAGCGGTTAAGTAGTTCAGGTACCTGGTACATTCTGTTAGATTAAAGGTCCTTGCTTCTGGCCTGAGTTGAATTGCCTCAGCTGGGGTGGAAGAGAGGAAGGGGGGGGAGGTGGTGGGGGATGGAAGAAGGCGTGGGGTGGACGACATGAATGGGCGTCTTGTGCGCGCTCAGGGGGGCGAAACGCAGTGGGACAGCGGCCGGCTTCTTTCTACACCAAGGTCCTGAAAGAGAGCCTGTAGAGTAGTGGCGATGCCTCCAGCCCCCACTCCCCTCCGTCCTCTCTATCCCCCCTTCCCCAGGTTGGAGAGAAGCTGTGTATTTCTTTGCAACAAGGCGTGGGTTAAGGGGGTAAGGAAGGATGCCTATGTTTCACAAGGTTGATTTCAAAGGCCTTTTTGACTACAGGAAACACATACTGTTGCCTCTATGGAACATGGAACTAAAGAGGACACACCACAGAGAGGTAGGAGGTAGTCGTGTAACTGTGTACCAGCGTGCACCTGCTCTACCCACACTTTCACTCATTCACAGAGGCTGGGGGGCAAGACCCCAGGGGCCACAGAACTGATGGTGATTGACATCTGACATTGGTAGTCTTTTGTATTAGATTCAATGCTGATGCATTTTATATGGTAACAAGTTGTGAACAAATTGGATGAATGTCTTGAAGCATGCTACTATTGATTCTAAGGCCCTATGCATTTTTCTCTGCTTATCTCTCAACATCAGTCATTCTTTCCAGGTAAAACACACAATTAAACAGAGCGCACACACACCAAACTATCCAAATTAATGTTTGTGTGATGATTCATCTTAATGCAACATTTTCTGGTTTAGTTTACTAAACCATTTACTCAATGGATGGTAGAAACATTTGGATGAAAGTCAATGTTTGCGGTTGTGAATGTTTGATTTAGAATGAATCATATTAGAGTGGTTGTTTGGGTTTATACATCAATCAGTCATCATCAATCAGCCACCTTTTGTAATCTTGTTGCTGGAGAGAAACCGATGTAGACCTTAGTCCCCATCTCTCTCCAGCCCCCCCAGCCTTGTCCTCCCGTTCAACCTGAGATTGGTCGAGCAGCACAGTTGGTCAGAGTTTGAGCGGGCCTGACTTCCAGCAGCTCAATCCCAAGGTCAGGGGTCAAGTGCAAGTGTTGAAAGTGAACTCTGCCCTTGGGATCAGATTCCTATCTGGAGAAAACAGCTCAAAGATGGGACAGATTGTTCGCTAGAGATTCAAGAGATTAAACGTCTTAGATCTTAAAATGACAAAGCACCAAATAAAACATTGTGAAAATATATGAAAAAGTACCACAACTGAGCGATGGGACTGTATGGACTATGCAAAAGTATGGCAGAGCTCACTGAAGAAAGATGTCTCCTTCCCCGACAGTAACCACACGCCACTCTCAGCGTGACATGAAGTAAATGTTCAGTAATCCACGTGTTAATCTTCTGCCGTGCTCAGCGCAGCTTAAAAGAAACCGATACTCCTGCGACTACTTTAGGAGGTGATTGTGTTACCTTCACAATTCAGCTCCCCCCTTCCTGTTTTTACCTTTGGAATGCCCGATGAAGCTAGCCGTACTGTGTGTTTCCACCTGTTCTGGAGAGGAGGGAAAGGGGGAGAGGTTGGAGGGGGCACAGTACCGTTAAAAATACTTAGAGACACTTCTCTCAAGGCTTCTCTCAAGACACATAATGCCCTCAGAAAGTCTACATACCCTACATACTAAATATAGTCTACACTTGTTTATGTAGGCAAGTGTTCTAATAGAGTAACACTAACAGAGGATAGTGCTTGGTCACTTCCTTGACTGCAAATGGCAATACACTTTATTTAGTGTCATACTGATTGCACAAGGCCAAAGCAGGTACCATCAAAACACTTTTTGTACTCTCTTTTTCACCCCTCTCCATCCACCCACAATATGACCACTCCATAGAGATGGAGACGATGAGGAGTGACTGGAGCAATTCACAATTTGATCTTCCTAATAAACTGTCATGGAGAGTCAGGTGAACCAATATGACATTTGAATAGGGCAGCATTTGTGTATACAGGAATGAAAGGGCGGAATAAGGAATCAAATAAACGTTGGTTGAACAGGGCATGGGGAGATTGAGGCAGTTGATAATAAACTGGCTTTCAAGGAAACAAATGACACACAGATAGTGATATCATTGATCAATATTCTGAAGAAAGAAAAACACTTACTTAGCCTTATTAGCTATTAGCATAGTGGTTATTCGAGTTTCTTCTCACTGATACTGTAAAACTGTTTTAACTGTTCAACTTCCAAAAGTCAAAAGTTGCCACCTGCAAAATGATCAACAACTATAACTATGGCACCAGTGGCATGTTTGTCAACCCCTAAGTAATAAACTGTTGAATACTACACAACAACCTGTGCACGACCCACTGACATTAAACACGCATGGTGTAGCTTGAATCATGGGTGTGGTTCTGTGTTCCCTATCTTATATTATTTTTTTAATAAAAGGTAAGAGTTATTGGACACCAGTTTACTTAAAATACTTTCTAAAAGATACCAGGGGGGTTCAGATATGTACTTGTTTACTGTGACATGTTATTTGTTACCAGGGAGTTCCTCCAGAGCCTCTTTCACCATCCGGCAGGCAACATAGCAGAGCACTGCCCCCTAGCCAACAGGAGGGTACTGACCTATCAATCCCATCTGGGATAGGAGGTTATAATTAAGACCTTTAGCCCTGTTTATACCTGGTGCTAACATAAGTCCTTTGTCCTGATTTTGTCTACATTCTGATTGAGCACGCATTTACAGAAATGTGTCTACACATGGTATTAAAATGTGTCTGTTATCCGTCCGGTGTGTCTGCATTGTGACCAGATTTCCTGGTCCCTTCCTATATGCAAATTATTTCACAGGTATTTTTTCTAAATAATATTTATTTATTTATTGTAAGATACATATTGATGTAATCAGTCAATGGTGCCACCTTTTCAATGGTTTTAAAGGGCAGAATAATTATGATTTAAATGGTTTCTCTGTCCAGATCTGTCTGCACTTGTAAGATATCCATAGACAATGCGTGTCTGACTACCTCTGGAGGTGGGCAGGATGATCTGATCACAATCAGATCTTAATGTGTCTTTTGATTGTCTACACCTGTCTAAAAATGTGAGCACAATCAGAATGTGGAAAAGATCAGGACAACGGATGCAAGTTAGAACCAGGTATAAACAGGGCTTATGTGCAGGTTGATCTGTTAGAATTGGGAGATCTATGTCAATGCTTCACAGACCATTTCAATATTGCAATCATATAATCCTACAGCGTCAAATACTTGAAATACTTAGAATTTTGGAAAATGTTCATATGTCTTTATACAGACGACCTAACCATGACTAGTAAAGCTGGCGCTCCAAATTAATTGCAAGCTTTCAGACACAAGGCTGTGGTTGTGGTTGTCACCAAACAATAACATATTTATTTTCTTACTCTAAATGATGTTTCATTCCGCACAGGGGAGGCAATTTGTCTGTCATTGCCTTCCAAAGAAGTGTCCCAATTTCCCCCGGCCCCTACCCCATTAAACTGACAGCACCCTTATTAACCACAAGTGAAACGAGCTGCCTATGAATTTGGCCACTGTTTTGGCCGGGCAGGGCGAGCCTCAGTGATAGCAGCATTGACGTCAAGATTTCTTTTTCAGTAATTAATTTGATAAATATATTAATTATAACCTGGGGATGACAGTCCAATCAGATTGCTAGGCGCCCAGACCACGGGGGCCCCTATGTAGTGATAAGTCGTCTCAGGTTCCTAGAGCTGTCAACCCTGGGGCTCGGCCCTCTTATCAGCTCCAGGCCCATTCTTAGGGTCATTTCCTGTGTGTCATAATTAAATGGTGGCTTTCTGATGGCGAGTGACTCCCCCTTAAAACAGGATCCTCTTGGGTTTCATGCAGGGGGGATCATTTAGGATGGAGAGCACCCTCTGACTGGGTCACATGTGTACTACTGCCTAAACTAACGCCTGAGCATCGTTTATTTTTTTCTGGTCCTGACAAGATTTCTTCCGCACTGTTGAACCAATCCAGTAAATGTGAAGGAGGAGTTAAGCTGGATCGTCATCTTAGCCATGTTTATACCTGGTTCTTACTTGCATCCTTTGTCCTGATCTTGTCCACATTCTGATTGTGCCCACATTTTTTGACAGGTGTAGACAATCAAAAGACACATTGTGATACGATTGTGATCATATCAACCTGCCCACCTCCAGAGGTAGTCAGATGTGAGTTGTGTCCAGTGGCGACCCGTCATTCACTACTGTTTTGAGCCCCACTTTTTGGCATTAATATGTGTCACATATCAGTTTGCAAACAATGTAAAAATTATATAATTGAGTTAATAAAGTCACATACAAACATGGTCTCTCTTTTGCTTTCTTGAGTAAGGCAGCTCCTAAATGCAGGTGTTTCAGCCTAGCCCAGTGCTTTCTATGGTAGTGGGGCAGCAAGCGGAAAATACAGAACGTAGGGTTTGGTAATGTTCTCTAGTGCCATGATTGGATCAGTGTTCTGTCACTCATCGGGGGACACTGCGTCACTGCAAAATCTACGGGTAGAGCTAGAAAATTATAGATAAAACGTATTGGTGCTCTTCTGCCATTGGACATAAACATTACATAAGTTGGAAATCGCAAATTCAACAATGAGTGGTTTGGAAGGAATCAGTGGCTAACTGCAAGCATTGCAAAGCAATCACTAGCCTGCTATTCAGTGGACAGGGTGTGTGGCCCAAGTCTGGGTATAAGGGTCTCTTTTCAAGCTTAAACATTCAACTGGAAACTCAGAACTGGGAAATCTCAGACTTCAGTGAGTTCAAGACAACTGGGTCCGACCGGGAAAATACGCTTTGAACGGTCATCCAACTCGGAATTACAAGTTGGGAACTCAGGCCTCTTTCCAATGCTCCGACCTGAACAGGTTTTTATATATTTTTTCCAATTTATAAAATATGACAAAATGAAATATCACATTTACATAAGTATTCAGACGCTTGGCACTCAGGCCAATGAGTTCAATCATGCCTTACTGGTGGAGTGCTGCAGACATGGTTGTCCTTCTGGAAGGTTCTCCCATCTCCACAGATAACTCTGGAGCTCTGTCAGAATGATCATTGGGTTCTTCATCTCTCTGACCAAGGCCCTTTTCCCCCGATTGCTCAGTTTGGCCGTACGGCCAGAACTAGGAAGAGTCTTGGTGGTTCCAAACTGCTTCCATTTAAGAATGATGGAGGTCACTGTATTCTTGGGGACCTTCAATGCTGCAGACATTTTTTGGTACCCTTCCCCAGGTCTGTGCCTCGACACAATCCTGTCTTGGAGCTCTACCGACAATTGCTTCTACCTCATGGCTTGGTTTTTGCTCTGACATGCACTATCAATTGTAGGACCTTGTATAAACAGGTGTGTGCCTTTCCAAATCATGTCCAATCAATTGAATTTACCACAGGTGGAATCCAATGAAGTTGTATAAAAATCTCAATGATGATCAATGGAAACAGGAGTAACCTGAGCTCAATTTCGTGTCTCATGGCAAAGGGTCTGAATACTTATGTAAATAAGGTATTTCTGTTTTTTATTTTTAATACATTTGCTTTGTCATTATGTGGTATTGCGTGTAAATTGATGAGGTAAAAAAATTATTTGTTACATTTTAGAATAAGGCTGCAACGTAACAAAATGTGGAATAAGTCAAGGGTCTGAATACTTTCTGAACACACTGTATGTATACTGTAACTAAGAAAGCAATACTAAGTTTATGTTGTGTAGTAAGCTGTTAGCCCATGTTTTTTTATTTTACCTTTATTTTACTAGGCAAGTCAGTTAAGAACAAATTCTTATTTTCAATGACGGCCTAGGAACAGTGGGTTAACTACCTGTTCAGGGGCAGAATGACAGATTCGTACCTTGTCAGCTCAGGGAATTGAACTTGCAACCTTTCCGTTACTAGTCCAACGCTCTAACCACTAGGCTACCCTGCCGTACCTCACCCTAATAATTTGGTCCCTTTCCCCCTCATAACATAGCCTACTGTTCTGATTGGTGGTGCACATGTAGTCTATAGCCTGTTTTAGAGAAATGTCATCATCGAATATTGTAAGAGCTTTCATTTTCTGCTTATATGCCCCCTTTATTTATCCTACGGTTCTGACTTTGTGTACAGGGAGAAAATTGTTAGAACGGCCCATGTTCTGAATTCTGTTGCTGTACATTTCAAAAGTGCTGAACAAGTAGTCATATTGACTACTTCCGTCTTAGCTCTTTTATTAATGACTTAATCGAAATTACGGATTGCCTCTTATCCACTCATCATTCCCTTATGCCATAGTTAGTGCATCTCAATTGTCATTAGAACCCACATTTGTTTAAGCAAGTCAGCCATAACAGCTATGTTTGTTTTTTTTTAAGCAGTAAATGAGGATGAATGAACTGTTCCGCTGCCAGACAAGGCTCCGCGCGGATAGCCAGGTGTAGTGGTGGTAAGGATTCACTCCATAGTGCTGAAAAGAAAGCTCTGCTGTTGGGACAGCTTTATGTAGGCCCTAACAGTTTGTGGGCTCCGTTTGTCACCGTTATAGTGCAGTTAATGTATTGTTTCGATTTGTGTTGTGTAGTGGCTTTGCTGGCATGCATCTAAAACATTTTTTTCCCCCACCAAGATGTTAAAAGAAATTGCCTCCGATTTTGGATATCTTACAAGTGTAGACAGATCTGGACAGAGAAACCATTTAAATCATAATTATTCTGCCCTTTAAAATCATTGACAGTTGGCACCATTGACTGCTTACATCAATATGTATCTTACAATAAATGAATATTATTTTGAAAGAGGTGTGAAATAATTTGCATAAAGGAAGGGACCAGGAAATCTGGTCACAATGCAGACACAGTAGATGGATAACATACACATTTTAATACCATGTTTAGACATATTTCTGGAAATGTGGGCACAATCAGAATGTAGACAAGATCAGGCCAAGGAACCATGTTAGCACCAGGTATAAACATGGCTCTTGTTAACGTCCAAAAGCGGAAGTCGCATTCCCATTTCCCCTGAAAACCCTATGCATCCAGTTGTTTCTGACCCGCAGAGGGTACCTGTTGCCCAACGGGTTATGAAAGTAGACTTCATACACTTTGAGAAGCGGATACGAGGTCCTCCAATCCAAGTGATTCTGGGAAATGTAGAAGATATTTTTTTTCTGCTTTGCATGTAGTATCATATTAACTTTTCTTTTCATTAGCAAATACACTTGCTTTAAACATTCCCCAGGGACCTTGCTACCTCACACAACAGGCCATGTAATATCACTGGACATTGTCTATATTAATTGGATAGATATAGAACTACTGTAAATGTGGCTTACTTTGTAAAAATGTAATATTTGTATAGAGGCTCAGTTCTCTATAAAAAGTGGCCCTCTCTATAAGAAGTGGCCCCCAGGAGCCCTCCACCCATCCTCTCTGTCAGTGGGGCTTGTCTGACAACCGTCTGGACTTTAAAAAGGGGTGATAACTTAATTTCTACTCATGTCAACACTAGCACAGGGGCCAAGATGAAACTGTGGCTCTTTTGTGCATCTGTCATAACGTCCTACTTATTGCGGCCTCAAGAATGACAAATATTTAAGTGGCTTTGATGTCCGGGATCATGTTGAACTGCTCTGATGGCCCGCGTACACTGGACTCCAGGGGCCCTCTTCTCCTCCTTGCCAACCCACATGCACACAAGTAAAGAGCCATAGGTCCAACCCAGGTTGTCAGTTTTATCTTGTGTGTGTGTGTGTGTGTGTGTGTGTGTGTGTGTGTGTGTGTGTGTGTGTGTGTGTGTGTGTGTGTGTGTGTGTGTGTGTGTGTGTGTGTGTGTGTGTGTGTGTGTGCTTCCCTTCAGCCAGTGGCCATGGCCTGAGTCGAACACAAGTGGAAGTCTTGTGTAGGAGCAACCCTGGGCCTGGGGGCGTTGACAGCAGCTTATATCTGCCAATCTCACTGTGGATATTGTTGCAGTACTGGCAGACAGACAGCCAGGGCTTGCGGATAGACAGATCCCCTCAGTCAGCGGGTTATCATTTCCAATTAAACCATGGCCCTTTCATCTAAACGTACAGTCAACTCCCTGGCAACTCACAAATGACCTCTCATTGTATCCAGAGGCCAGATGATTGGCAGATCTTTTAAGCATTATAGTTCTAGAATATTTTATTATCTTGACATCAAATAGTTTAGAATTTGGGGGTTGTGGTGGCTAAGGTCTATACTGTATGAAGAAATATACATTTGATTGACACACTGGTATTTCCTGAAACCTCAGTTATAATACAACAGCCTTCTTGTCGAAGTTTGGTCTGACAGCACCACTAAGGACACCAGTGTCCCTATCAGCTACAGTAGAAATAAGAGGAATGCTCACTGAATTCAATAAGTCTCTGTTGAAAACAGCCTCACAACATTTCATTTCCCTTCTTAAGATGGCCCCTGCGGCAAAGCAATGGCATCCGGATGAGCAAACTATATAAATGGAGATTAACCCCCCAAGTCATCATTGCCCAATCAATCATCAAGTGTGTGTGTGTGTGTGTGTGAACTCATCTTATCATGAAATGATTCCTATCAATATCCCATTTCAACATGTGAGAGGACTGAGGTAGTCAAGTACAGGCATGCTCAGTACATGGCCATTCACCTAGACTCTCAATTTGTTGGCACTGGAAACTGAATAACTCCATACTTTTTGAACTGGAACTACAGTACATTGTCAAAATGTGCCGATACAGAATAACAAACCACAAGTGCATGTGTTGTATTTAAAAAGTGTAGTAGGTTATGTATATTCGTGGGGCAAGGACCAATCAAATAACATGGACGCAGTACTCTGCTGTTAAGACAGGACAAGTTACAGTGCAGAACGAGCTGCAACTGATACCCCCACCAGCAAATCCAGTCCAACTGTTCTGGCATGTGAATACACTTTGCGATCTGTCTTGTTTTACAAAGAGAGGTTTTAAGTGCAATTCAACTCACAATTTCCTCCTTTAACCCTACAGTGAGATATCCTGCAGCCTTCTAGAAATGTACCCCCTCTAACCCACACCAACTTCCTGCTCAAAGACACAAAAGTGGACACTATTAAAGCAGTCAAGAATTCCGATAAGTGCGGCATTAAACCCAGTGTCAGACTTACTCCTTTCCCATTTTCTTAATCTGCTTTAAATCGGACAATAGTACTTTATTTATTCAGAGTGGAAGGAAGGTACAATTGTCCAATGGTGAGATGCGGTTGCGCTTTAAAGAGTGCAATTCATGCAGAAACTAATCCTTTGGAAGAGATGGATAGCAGAGAGGGAGAGAGAGGTGGGGGGACAGGTGGGGGGGAAGGGTGGGTGAGAGGGAGAAGGTAGGGGTAGCATAAATAAAGCGAGAAATTTACCTTTGCCTGAAGTACTGTAAAAGTACACCCTCAGAAATTCTAAACTAATCTGCTTAGTTCGAATGGTTTTGAAATTCTATGAAAGATTAGGTAAACAGTGTATTTGATTAATGGGAAGAGAAGTCAATTGGCCATGGAGCGTGAAGTAAAACCCTCAGCTCACAATGCTCCAATCAAACAGCACATCCTACCCCTCACTGGAGGGATAATAACACTATGGAGGTTCGCTTCAGAACTTTTTTTTACTCTCTGCTCCTCAAAATGCAGTGTAACTCATTTTTTGAAGGACTGATAGTTAATAGTGGGAATCTTGAAGAAGTGCCAGAACAAGAAGTTAGGTAACCCAGGCCTACTTCCTCTCCCTAGGCCTACCTCCTCTCCCCAGGCCTACTTCCTCTCCCTAGGCCTACCTCCTCTCCCCAGGCCTACCTCCTCTCCCTAGGCCTACCTCCTCTCCCCAGGCCTACCTCCTCTCTCCAGGCCTACCTCCTCTCCCTAGGCCTACCTCCTCTCCCCAGGCCTACCTCCTCTCTCCAGGCCTACCTCCTCTCCCTAGGCCTACCTCCTCTCCCCAGGCCTACCTCCTCTCCCTAGGCCTACCTCCTCTCCCCAGGCCTACCTCCTCTCCCTAGGCCTACCTCCTCTCCCCAGGCCTACCTCCTCTCCCTAGGCCTACCTCCTCTCCCTAGGCCTACCTCCTCTCCCCCCCAGGCCTACTTCCTCTCCCCAGGCCTACCTCCTCTCCCCAGGCCTACCTCCTCTCCCCAGGCCTACCTCCTCTCCCTAGGCCTACCTCCTCTCCATAGGCCTACCTCCTCTCCCCAGGCCTACCTCCTCTCCCCAGGCCTACCTCCTCTCCCTAGGCCTACCTCCTCTCCCCAGGCCTACCTCCTCTCCCTAGGCCTACCTCCTCTCCCCAGGCCTACCTCCTCTCCCTAGGCCTACCTCCTCTCCCCAGGCCTACCTCCTCTCCCTAGGCCTACCTCCTCTCCCTAGGCCTACCTCCTCTCCCCAGGCCTACTTCCTCTCCCCAGGCCTACCTCCTCTCCCCAGGCCTACCTCCTCTCCCCAGGCCTACCTCCTCTCCCTAGGCCTACCTCCTCTCCATAGGCCTACCTCCTCTCCCCAGGCCTACCTCCTCTCCCCAGGCCTACCTCCTCTCCCTAGGCCTACCTCCTCTCCCCAGGCCTACCTCCTCTCCCTAGGCCTACCTCCTCTCCCCAAGCCTACCTCCTCTCCCCAGGCCTACCTCCTCTCCCCAGGCCTACCTCCTCTCCCTAGGCCTACCTCCTCTCCCCAGGCCTACCTCCTCTCCCTAGGCCTACCTCCTCTCCCCAGGCCTACCTCCTCTCCCCAGGCCTACCTCCTCTCCCCAGGCCTACCTCCTCTCCCTAGGCCTACCTCCTCTCCCCAGGCCTACCTCCTCTCCCCAGGCCTACCTCCTCTCTCCAGGCCTACCTCCTCTCCCTAGGCCTACCTCCTCTCCCTAGGCCTACCTCATCTCCCCTGCTTAGTAACCTAGGTCTACCTCCTCTCCCCTATAGCTCAGTAAAGGATAGATAACCCAGCCCTACCTCCTCTCTGCTAGCTCGGTTAAGCAGTAAAGTTGAGGTAACCAAGGTGCTTGCCCTCTAATTGATTCCTTTCCACCAGACCGGGGATTTGTGGCTGATTCTGCAATGACCCATTCAAACTTAATGTTATCTTTGCTTTTGAGAGTGAAATCCCTAAGGACCAGGATGTTCATATGGCGGGAGACGTGAGGGGGTTGTCGGCTAGCATGAGTGGCCTTTTCAAAGGCGCCTTTCACCTCCTGGGCCAAGCAGGGAATGTTTGGGCACGCTCTCACACACATACACACTGTTGCAGACACACACTCACTCACGCACACAAACACATTGCTGAGGAATGCATGTTTCAAGTGGTAAGCCTTTTAATTGCTGTATACAGTAAACATGGTAATAGGTTTGTCTTGGTTGCAGCATTTCACTTTCATGCATTGAGTGCATTCTTTGCAGAGTGGCTACACAGATTCTAAACCTCTTATTGACCTTGAAAAGGGATACTACAGCTTTTCTCATCAATTAATTAATATTCTGTCACACCTATTCAATGTTATTACTATTCATATTCTATTTCATTGTACTCAATAACACACACATGCACATGCCTGTAGGTCACAGTCCACAGGACACCACAGAGTCCACAGTAGCTGCTAAACCCTCTCTGTAGCCTGAGGCAGTGTAAGGCAGAGTAAACCCTCTCTGTAGCCTGAGGCAGTGTAAGGCAGAGTAAACCCTCTCCTATCCTCCCTGCTATCTTTAACCTGCTTATTTACTACTCTAGGATCCCTCCGGTCCATTCATCCTCCCTCCTTCCATCCATCCTTCCTCAAATCCATCGCATAATCCTCTTTAAGGACATTACCTGCTAATATATCCAGTCATAAGGTATAAAAGCTCAGCTATCTCTTTACCGCCATAGGCAGTGTGCTAAAGAGCCCATTTAGGAAGGCAAGCAACCAGGGGATATCACTGTTTTGACCCTAAATACCATTGAGTTATCTGTCTGAGTGTGTGTCAGGGGCAGAGATGCTCCAAGTCTAAAGGACTATTGGATAAGACAGGGAATTCTGGTGGTACAGATATGGTAGCGCAATAGGCTATATGGCATTAGACTTGGTAGAGTCTCCTCTGGGGTAAAGCTCACTATGACCCAGGATCTAGAACCTGCTTAAAGAAGTGTTCAATTAATGCTGTGTTTCAGGCAGGAAGAGCAGAAACACTGGTGGGGAAGGCACAGACAAGCTCCATGCAAATACATATCAGATAAAAAAACAAAACAGACTTAAAAATCACTATGACAACAACCTAGTGGTTCTGTCTTCAGAGTTGTAAATAGAGCAT
The DNA here is from genome assembly GCA_030435695.1 of Brachymystax lenok tsinlingensis. Classification (NCBI taxonomy): domain Eukaryota; kingdom Metazoa; phylum Chordata; class Actinopteri; order Salmoniformes; family Salmonidae; genus Brachymystax; species Brachymystax lenok. Next base: position 9,393,950 of record CM059805.1, read on the forward strand.
TTTAACCTAACAGTGTGATCTTAATGGACCTGTCAAAGATCACTTGTTTAGTTGCTCAGAGGCCAAACAGCTGTTCATTGAGCCACAAATAAAGTGCTATGCACGGATAATGTAATGAAAACCCACTAGTACATGTTGACAGGTCAGGCACTACTCAAAGCTCAACATCAAGGCTGTTTGTAGAGTAAAGAGTGCCCTCTGCTGGTTAGAATAGGGAATGGCAGTTACCAGGAGTTGAGTACTGGGTTCTGATACTCGTAAACACCATTGCTGTTCTTGTCTCCTTCCTTTCCTTCTCGGCCTCTGATCTGAGAGGGACTGAATACATGACAGGAATATAGGGAAACCCATTGAAGATTTCCTGATCCAGTTATGTCTTGCATAGGAAACCGTTTCCCGTTTAAGAACCAAACGGAAGTAAACACAGGATAAGGAACATGGAGGCGCGTACCTGAATTTGTCCAATAGAAACTGTAGTTTTCGTTGCAAAACGTTTTCCGTTTGGAGTAAATGTTTTGCAACAGACGAAACATTTTATTACAGAATCGGCGTAATGAATACACCCCTGCTCTCAGTACTGTTACATTAGTGCAGGTGAAAGAGATATTAGGATATGAGACAATGTCTATGTCCCAATACTCCGAACTGGTTTCATTTTCTTGTCTCGTTGTCTACCGCTCTATGTGAGAGATACTGCCGAAACACCAACAGGTCCGCTAGTTTTTCAAATGTTTCATTGATTATGTTGAGGCAGCAGGGGGAGCCAATGTTTCACTAATGATCAACGATAACCATACCGTAGGCACTCCAGGAATGTAAGGTTGAACAAATCTATTGCAGACGAGACATTAGTGCATACATAAATTTCAGCAGCATTATTTAGCCATTGTCATTCAGTCATTCAAATCCTCATTCAGACCCACCACAGAAACACAGTATTAGACAGTATGCACTCAGCCTCTCTAGTTAGGAATTAGAGGTGCCAGCACAGGTTCAAAAGTGGTGTGGCAAAATGTGCAGGGGCCTGGAGTTTTTCCTTATCTCATGACCTGGTCAGGTAAAACTCTGGGTCCTATTCCTAGGTTATGACAAAATATTATTATTATAGATAGCTTCCCTTTTCATCTGTGCTATGACTGGGCTGTTATAGCACACTTGTTATTATTTATTCTGAATCTGATATCAAAAGAGCCAGAGACCACAACTTCAATGGCCAACATACTCTGTAGTTTTGTGAACTACTGTAGCAGGGCTGGGCATTATGCAAATAATAGTTTTAATGTCTTTAAATATTAATTTCACTCTATACAGACACATGTTAAGCAGTGGACTTTGAAAAGTAAAAAAGACAGACAGGTTTCAATTTTTATGAAATAAAACCTATTTGTTGCTCTTCTGCAATTATACATTCTGTAAGCTTTGTGTAAGGCAGGGTTACATTTAACACTATACACAGTATACTTTTTTCTGTGTAAGTCATGAAACCACTAACGTAGTTGTCCTGGTCTCCATCTGACCGATCAGAGGCTGGTTCCCTGGCGCTCACTGTAGGAACTGATTGCCTGTAAAATCCCCCTTTTCAAGAAGTAGATTTTATTGAATGTCACTCATTCTATTGCACTCTATTCTAACTAAACCCTCATTACTATTTCTTATCAGTAGGTGTCACTATGCACTAGCTAGTCGAAAAAGACTGACGCCACGATGGCTGCCTGTCTCTGTATATGTGAAAGTAATGGTGGTGCTAGAATCCACCAATTCTCTCTATCTGCATTTGCCATCCATCTATTACGGTTGGACAAATATGTTCATATTGTCTGTGTAGACTGTTCTGTGGCAGAATTTTTTATTTTGTTACTTTAAAGACAGTGACATTTTCACCACAAACATTTGTGAATAATCACCAAATCAAATCAAAACGTATTGGTCACATACACATATTTAGCAGATGTTATTGCTGGTTTAGCGAAATGCTTGTGTTCCTAGCTCCAACAGTGCAGTAGTATCTAACAATTCACAACAATACTCACAAATCTAAAAGTAAAAGAATGGAATTAAGAATATATAAGTATTCGATCGAGCATTGTCAGAGTGGCATTGACTAAAATACAGTAGAATAGAATACAGTATATACATATGAGATGAGTAAAGCAGTATGTAAACATTATTTAAACGTTATTAAAGTGACTAGTGTTCCATTATTAAAGTGACCAGTGATTCCAAGTCTATGTATATAGGGCAGCGGCCTCTAAGGTGCATGGTTGCGTAACCGGGTACTACAGTTCGAGTACAGTTCAAGTACTACAGTCAATGTGTTGGTAGAACTTCGGTAGCATTTTCCTCAAATTTGCTTTGTTAAAATCCCCGCTACAATAACTACGGCCTCAGGATTTGTGGTTTCCAGTTTGCATAAGGTTCAGTGTAATTTTTTGAGGGCCGTCGTGGTATTGGCTTGAGGGGGAATATACACGGCTCTTCGGAGGTAATATGGTCAGCATTTGATTGTGAGGTATTCTAGGTGGGGTGAACAAAAGGACTTGAGTTTCTGAATGTTATCACAATCACACCATGTGTATTTAATCATGAAACATACACCCCCGCCTTTCTTCTTCCCATAGAGTACCTTATTCCTGTATGTGCAATGTACTGAGAACCCAGCCGGCTGTATGGACGGGGACAGTATATCCCGAGAGAGCCATGTTTCCGTGAAACAGAGTATTTTACAATACCTGATGTCTCTTTGGAAGGAGATCCTCGCCCTGAGCTCATCTACTTTATTATCCAGAGACTGAACATTAGCGAAAGCGGTGGAGGGTGTGCATGCCTCCTAGAAGCCCACTCCGAATACCTCTTCTCTGCTGGCGGTGTTTTGGTGCAGCCTCTGAAATAAGTTAAATAGCCCTGGGGGGTACGAACAAAGGATCCAATTCGGGAAAGTCGTATTCCTGGTCGTAATGCTGGTGAGTTACCGCCGCTCTGATATCCAAAAGTTATTTCCGGCTGTATGTTAAAACACACAAAAAAAAATCTGGGCTAATAATGTAACCAGCAGGGGAAATAAAATAATATGCCAACCAATATTACTGGACTAACAAACTAGCTGAATAATCTTTTCAGGAACTTCAGTATCTCTTGGCCTTGGGTAGCAGCAGCTGATCGTTTCACTCTCTTTATCCTGTGCCAAACACATTTATTCAGGAAGTCTAACTTATTAACGTTAGCAGCTGGCTGCATGATTGCATCAACCTTACTAGCTAATGTTAGCTAGCTAGCCATCTAGCTAGTCTACTTAACCTAACGTTAGGAGTTTTGTTTACTAGCTATAGAATGGATAATTCTAGATAGTTTTAGAGGATGACTAAACTGCTTTTATTAACTGCATTTATAAACACATATAGTACCTTGTTTTCCATTATAATGTGTGTTTGCTCTCACAGGCAACCAGGCATGCAGGAGAGGAGCGTGAGTGAAGAAAGAAAGAAGTAAGAAGAAAGAAAAAATAAAAGATTGTAGAGTCAAACAACGTGGTGCTGGTGCAACCAAACATAGTTGTTGATGAGTCTCTGTAGGCTGTAGCTAGGAGATGACTGTGACTGACAAGTGAATCCACCAATCGCAGCGAGCGTGGGGGTTACCATGTGAAATCCCAGGGACAGGGATGAACTCACTAGACAAAACAGAGGCAAACGGGCTGAAATTGGGGGTGGTACTATATCACCTTATCCAATAAGAAATGCCTGCTTTCTTTTCCATTGCACAATGTTTTTTTATGACGTGAACTAATGAATATGTCGATATGTCTGGTAAGCACATTTGGTCCCGCTGCTTTGAAAGTGGTGTGGTGGCTCCACACCAGATTGAAAAGTACTGGGGCAAATGCTGTCTCGCGTTTTCTGGAGGCTCTGATAAGAATGTCTGCCTAAATGACAAAGTGTGAATAATGAATTCGGCCAGTCTGTCGGAGAGGATAGCTGGACGGATGAGCTTGCGCCTATGCCTCAGACAGGGTGGGCGTGATGAGGAGAGGTGACAACAGAGAAGTCTAATCAGGATGAGCAGGCAGACTCACAATGTGAACATTCTTCATTTCCACAGTCACTTTCTGTGTTGGTACAGAGCTTTTAAAAAGCTTTCACAAGGCCAACATGAGTCTGTGAAACAGCCATCCAATCAAACCTGGTTTCAAGTCAAGGCCCTTTCAAAATTGTTATAGTTGACAAAGAGTTCTGAGTCAGCCACCATCATAATGATTACCTGGCTGTAAGAACAACTGAATGAAACCAACCTCTGTGACATACAGTGCTAGTCCTTGAAGTGAATGCATTTGGCAAACAAGGACTAAATTGAGCAACAATTCTGCAGGCTTTTTAGAGATGTTTTGTTGAAAAGCATGAAACAATACAAGTGGTTGATGCGCTTTCAAAATAATTGGGAGATGGGGGACAGGAGGGATGGGAGAAAACATTATCTCCATCACTCATAACCCACATGACTCGCATACACTCTCTGAATATTTGCAGTTGGGACCCACATTTCAAATAAATAATTTGTGACATGACGGGAACATGAATATGTTAGTATGACATGGTCTCTAGCATCATATTCAAATGTTCATTGACAAGTTTTGAAGTGTTGATGGAAAATATATATTTTTGCTGTTTTTGTTGCTAGCTGACAATCAGAACTCCATTATGACCCACATACTGAATGTAGGCTATACTCCCTTACAAAAATAGAACCACATGAACAAATCACGTGAAAAATGTAATGTGTGAAGTCTCACATGATATTTCACACGACTCAGTCATGTGATAGTGTAAGATTCACATGTGTGCTTTTGTAACTGGCAGGATTAGAAATCAGGTCTCCCAATGTCTTGACCATTCGACCAAGAGGGCCAGCACTAATTTTGAAGTCGCAGGCGGGGCTACCTCATCACTTGACCATGAGCAACCATGACCGACTCATGTCCACTACACTTTCACATGTGCATTTTCACATTTTAATATCAACCAGGGCTGTCAAATGACAAAAAAATGTCATTTGTTTGTCACAGGGTTTGCTGAGATTAATCACTATTAATCGCAAATTCATAATTTAATCAAATTGAGCTGCAATTTAAGATTTTGCATACAAAAAAAGCATTACAACTGTATTGCCGTTTTGATTTTGTCCAAAGTAATAGTTAGAAAAATCTGGTAAATTGATAAACATACTTTCTTAACCTTAAAGTCAACTTGTTTTGACATCACATCGCTGTTTTTAGCTGTATAGATGATGTGTTATGGATGTTTTCATTGTATTTTGAACGTTTTTAGACAATAACCAGGTTTCCATTCAAAGTTTTTTATGTGAGTAAAGTACTAAATGTCACGACAGGCCTGACGGACATTTGTTGGTAAACGTTTAAAATTTAGACAAAACAAAATACGCTAGACAAGGTGGGATCGTTTTGTGTCTGTAAAATGTATTAAACGAGAAGTGGCGGTGGACACATCTTTATGCACAAATATTGACATAATAACCATCATATCGAAGTAAACTTGGAGTAAAGCAATGATATGTTGTGTGGTCCTCCCACTACAACTTGGGAAAACATGCAGTTTATTAGGCTACAGATGAAATACGTTATGATGAACTTCACAGGGTGGTGAAAGTGCACGGTGATGAGCTTGATGCTCCTTTCCAATAAATATTGATATAATAACCATTATATCAAAGCAAGCTTAGAGTCACGCGAAGACATGTTGTGTGTAGTCCCACTACGACTGGTTAGGAAAGCATACAGTTTATTAGGCTACAGATGAAATAAGTTATGATTAACTTCAAGGTGATGAGCTTGATGCTCCTTTCCAATACATATTGAGGGTCTTATTCTGATGACATGATGATCGATGCTTGGCTGCCATTTGACAAATAATAATAATCTCGCTATCCGTAATTATCTACCCGCACTGTATAAGAGCTGTTGGCTAGAGCGCAGATGCCAATACTAGACTGGGCACATTTGCTATATAATGCAAAAGAAATTCTGACAAAACCATCAGTACAGTTAAAAACATGATGGAAACCCATTTGACTTAAATGTACATGAAAAGTTAACAGCAAAAGTTATTTTTATGTGCACTACATCATCACGCACAGCCTTTTAACAACAACAAGGGAATTTGAGGGGAACATCTTGGTGGGAAAAGTTGCAATGCTTTTAATGCAGATTTTACAATAGTCACATGAAAATCTCTGGCCATTTGGATGAAAACCTAGTTTATGTGGTAACATTTTTTGCACTAAAGTTACAAAAATTTTACTTGAGTTACTTTATTAATTCAGACAGCGCTAATTTGAACATGTTAAACAGGATAAATAAGGAGACACAGAGCACTAGCTTCTCTATTCTTTTCACTCGGCTTCTTCCAACGGTCACTGACAATCGTATGAAGAAGAGAGGCGCTTCTTAACACCTGCCCGCATAACCCGGAAGGAAACACTGTTCACCTGATGACCAAGGTCTGCCTGCATTTGCCCGGCCCACCACAAGGGGTTGCTAGAGCGCGATGAGCCAAGTAAAGCCCTCCCGGGCCAAATCCTCCCCTAACCCAGACAACGCTGGTCCAATTGTGCGCAGCCCTAACCTGGGTCTGTAGTGACACCTCTAGCACTGAAATGCAGTGCCTTAGGGCTCCCGAGTGGCGCAGCGGTCTAAGGCACAGCATCTCAGTGCTAGAGGCGTCACTACAGACTCTTGTTCGATTCCAGGCTGTATCACAACTGGCCGTGATTGGGAGTCCCATAGGGTGCTGCACAATTGACCCAGCGTCGTCCAGGTTTGGCTGAGGTAGGCTGTCACAAGAATTTGTTCTTAACTGACTTGCCTAGTTAAAGATAAAATAAATAGACCGATGCGCCACTCGGGAGGCTCAGAAATAATACTTTTTTACCCACTTGAATTATTATACTCAGGTAGGCTTAGTTACCTTTTTACAGAATGGCATTACAGAATCTGCAATTCCATATGTGGAAACATTGCTACTGCAAGTTGTTTACACCACCTTTTCACATGTGAGGAGATTAACACTATTTCACCACCACATGCGAACTTGCAATTCCACATATGAAAGTGAGATTCTCACATGTGAGAAGGTGGTGTTAACATGTAAACTAAAGCTCATGTAAATTTAAGCTCAACATGTGAAAACAGCGATTTTCACATGTCATTTTGAGGGGGGTTCTCCTATGGGGACAGCCGGAGAACTCTTTTGGAACCCTTTTTTCTAAGAGTGTATATACTGAGGTGTTTCAAGTTTGCACTATTCCTCTTGTATTTACTGAGATCTCAGATAGATATGTGTTGAATCCCGGCTTTAATCAGACATTTTTAACTATTATTTGACACACAGCAAGGGGGCGACTGACCAGATTCTAGACTGTCAAAACATATTTTGAAAGAGTCAGTTTCACTGATTTAAATAGTTCACTAGCCATCTCCCAGAGGGAGAGAGTGAGAGAGAGAGAGAGAGAGAGAGAGAGAGAGAGAGAGAGAGAGAGAGAGAGAGAGACAGACAGACAGACAGACAGACAGACAGACAGACAGACAGACAGACAGACAGACAGACAGAGAGAGAGAGAGAGAGAGAGAGAGAGAGAGAGAGAGAGAGAGAGAGAGAGAGAGAGTGGAGTGCCTGGAGGAAGGAGAGGGCTGCCCAAGCACAAACAAACAAAGGCTAGTGTGAAAAGACAGCATCTGAAATTGTGCATAAGCCAGTAGGGGCTGCATAGCCTAGCCAGGCGTGTGTTCATTCTGCTACGACATGAGTCACCCCTCACCAACAACCATAAACAGAGAGAGAGAGAGAGAGAGAGAGAGAGAGGACATGCTTACAAATGTATGAAGGTCTGATATAAACAATGTATTACTGATTACTGTCATATGAAACTATCAACTATCTTTTTTTAATGAAAGAATATACCATGTACAGTATAACCTCCCCTCCATACCAATTTGCTGCATTGTCACCCATGATAATCATAATGCTATCATACTGTAATTATCCCTGTAACATGCCAAAAATTATGACAGACTTGATGGCCCTAAACACCTACACCTTCACCCACACATATGCACATACACACACACACGCCGAAAGAGCACTGACATCCACCACCACACTCACTCATTAACACTTCCTCTCCTTCCATCTTCAAAAGCAGAGAGCTGCTGACTACCATGCCAATATATTGTATACTGTAACATCATGCTCATTGCCAGGGACAGCGCATCAAAGCAGATGGGAGAGCATGATTGGCTGGGCCCAGACTGGTGATGGGTTACAGCCAGTCGGCCACGTAGGCCAGCACAGGGCATCACAGACGGCAATATACAGGAGAAAGACCATGATGATGGGATCTAATTAAAAGTATGATAGGATAGGGTGTAGATAATTTGCATGTGCTGTTATCTCTGGCCAAGCTTTCACAGCTAATGGATCATTAAAACTGGGTGTTTCAAGCCCTGAATACTGATTGGCTAACAGTCATGGTATATCAGACCGTATACCACGGGTATGACAAAACGTTTATTTTTACTGCTCTAATTACGTTGGTAACCAGTTTATAATAACAATAAGGCACCTCGGGGGTTTGTGGTATATGCCAAATGTACCACGGCTAAGGGCGTTGAGTCGTGGCTAAGAACAGCCCTTAGCAGTGGTATATTGGCCAAATACCACACCCCTTCTGGCATTATTGCATAAATAGAGCACCACAAAACTTCTCCAACTACCGAATAGACATATCAGCAAATAGCTGTAGTGTCATATTTAGAATATGCAGTAGTACGCATCATATCAGCAAGCATAGACTTTTGTTCGTATTGTACCTGTCATATTTACAGATGTTTGGATAGCTTTATGGTTCAGAAAGTTTCAAATAATAACAGCCAACAAACTTTCGCGACCATCTAGTCGTATCTCCCAAACTCTGCCTTGTCAAAAATGTACCATTAAAAATGATTTTCTTGGTTAAACTATTAGAAGCTGTAGACAATATCAATGCCTTGCGACTACCCAGAATTCCTGGATCACGGTCTTGACCACTTTCTATTCGAAGACTGATTGTGGTCCTCTCTGGTGGTGGAGAAATCTCTTTCAATCTAATTACATCATATCAATGCTTTTAATTCAGCCCAGAAACGAATCTAATATATAAATGATTTTGTGCAAATTAGTCATTTCAACTCTCCTCTTTACTCTGGCCATTCTCATTGAGCATGTTAATTGAACTTTCCAATATAGAACAAGACGGGAGGGAAGTGTCTGACAGTGTTAAATGAGGGCCATTTGATCATGTGTGATGATTGTGTGAACAGTCTGGGGCAAAAACTAGAGGGGAAAGAGACATGGCTTACAGGCCACGTATGCATCCCATGTCATAGTATGTTTAAATTCTCAATAAATACAAAATAATTCCTCTATTGATTGAGACATGACTATATCTATCTGGGTCTGTCTGTTCTATTCTGTGTTTACCAGATGCAAGTCCCCCGTGGAGTCCCCACCCCAGACTCTTGTAAAGAGGACGTCAGGGGGAATCCACAGTAGAAACAGCATCTGCCAAAGCCATCTGGCCCTGCCGCTGTCATTGACGTGAATCTGTGCAATCACCTGTTGTCAACACCGTCAGCAGCAAAGTCCCCTGTCCACTCCAGCAGCATCGCAACATGAACCATCCTCTCTTGTCTTGTGGAGAAATAACACGTATTTGTAATCTCTTTACATTGTGTAATTCTCTTGTGTTATTCATTCACATTACTAGCATTCAACACTTAGCAGAAATAGTAGCTACACTTAGATACCCTCTCATACGATCCCATTTAGTATGAATGCCAACCTATGCTTGTAGGTCATGGGATGCTATCAGAGATCTTTCTAGACAGGGGGCTGTAAATAGTGTTTGTGTGTTGTGTGTGCCTAAGGAGCCAGTATAGTATCTGTGCAACGGACCATGCAAATATGGATGGGGACAAGCTGAGCATTAGTCATTGGAAAAGCAGTGTTTTTGAGGGAATGGCAGCTTCAGGCTTCAGAAAGCTTTTGTAGATAATCACACCGGTTGTTTGTCCACACAATTAATATAAAATAATACAACTGTATTGTCCATTGGTTAGAACATAGATTTGCCTTCTGCCTTTATCAACACCCCCAGATACACATCAACACCCCCCAAACACATTGAGAGGTACAGGGTCAGCAGAAGTGCAACACCGCTAGGTGGAGAGCAATTGTGGGGGGTCAATGGCAGGAGATGGTACATGGGATCAGAGACCAGCAGCCATCCAAGTAGAAGTTCAGTTCCATTCTAATGTATGTGTTGCCCCGCCTGTGGCTTGAACCAGAACCCTTCTGGCTGCTGGACAGCCTCTCCAACCTCTAGGGCCTAAGAGCTACTGGTGCCCGATTGATCATACGTTGTGTCTATAATAATTATAAATTGTGATATCAGTCATTTATATGCTCCATACTCTTGTGGATTAACTACATCCTGGTTAACTCCTATAACGTAGTAATATGGGATGTACATCAGCTAGAGTTAACACAAAGATCAATTCGTTGTATGATGTTTATCGAATTGTAGGGTCTAGCACGATGTCAGTTACATAAGTAAACACTTACCGTATGATATTGAAGAAAAATACATTTTTGGTAGCTTTGGGGAGGCGACGGAGTGTGTAGCATATGGGTGTGGGTGAGGCGTGACATATACGACATAAGCTTCGCCAGAGACAGACCATCTGAGAGACTGCGCTGCGCGTTTGCAAAGCTGTCCATAAGTGCACTGCGCAATTGCGCAATAATGGGATGTTGCGCGAGCAGTGGCAATAAATAAATTGTTAGAAACTTAGTGCAGCCACACGTGCAGGGGTGTGTCTGTTTGTAATCACCCGTCCCTGGAGACACTGGGTTCCGCACATCGATGATACTCGGATGTCCCTTCTTGCGACTCTCCATAGTGAGCCGGCTGTATCGTTACATGGAGACACAAGAAGGACAACGAAGAATAACCGTGGAACTGTGTCGGATGTTTGCTTGTTGGACCTCGTAGTTCCAGCAGGATGCTATATGTAATTTGTTTCAGAATCTGGGCGGTGGATACGATTGTCAAAAGTGCGGATATTTGAGCGGGACGCACGCACAATGCACATAGCGGACATGGCTGTCTCTGTGTTTATGGTAGTGATCATCGCCGTCTCGTTGCTGTCCAACGTGGTGGTTCTGATCTGCTTTCTGTACAACCAGGAGATTCGAAAGCAGGTGCCCGGGTTGTTTATCCTCAACCTAACCATCTGCAACCTGTTGCTCACCGTGTCCAATATGCCTCTAACTCTGGTCGGACTTATCAACAAAGGAAACACTGGAGGCAGCGGGTTCTGTCAAACTGTGGGTTTCCTGGACACTTTTCTCACCACCAACTCAATGCTCAGTATGGGGGCTTTGAGCATCGATCGATGGGTGGCAGTGGTTTTTCCGCTAAGCTACCACTCCAGAATACGACACCGGGACGCAGTGATAGGGCTTGGATACACGTGGATGCACTCGCTCTCCTTCTCCACGGTGGCCACTTGCTCTTCCTGGGTTGGGTACCATCACCTTTACGCATCATGTACGCTCTGCAATGCGAGAGCAAGTGGCTCCCGTACGCAGTTCATCATCTATACTGTGGTTTTACACTCTCTCACTTTTCTCTTGACCTTAATCGTGTTGTGTGTAACGTACCTGAAAGTGCTGAAAGTTGCGCGGTTTCACTGTAAACGCATCGACGTGATCACTATGCAGACCTTATTGCTGCTTGTGGATATTCACCCGAGGTAAGCCGTTGAGCCTACTGTTGAGGTGTCCTTGTCTGAATCATTTACTTAAAAAAAAAAAAATCTGATTACCCCACAAATTGTAATTGCGTTACCCAATGCGACTTCAGTGGAGTTAGGATTGATTTCAGAACCACCGTTTTGGTCCAATGTTACGGTCTCAGATCTCAGCCTCCTTTATCAAAACTAAAATGACACAAACATATTCCAAACCAAGAGCTCTTCACATACAGATCCAAACCATTATACATTGTGACCATTATAAAACTAGATTTTTCTGTGTTTTATATACATTTCCATCCTATGACGTTGAAATAATAATGTGAACTTTTGAAAATGATAATAGGAGCTGTTTGAAAAGGGCCCTGAAATGTCAGCCTGTCGTGATGGGATAGAGTTTTGGCCTGCCTTCCCCTCCCCTGACCACTCCCTGACAGTCCTAGCTAAAATTTTGTTTGAGAAATTGCTCTTTGCTATGAAGCTATTTTTTGTTTCTTTTTGGCCATGTAAATTGAAAACAATCACATTAAGGTACTTAATTGTTACCCAGAAATGATTTGATATTGAGATAAAAACAACTGCATTAATTTACTGCATTTGATTATCCATTATTAATCACCTCCACATTACATAACTCAAATAGTTAAACTGACCTCAAATCAGTAAATTGATGTCATCTCACTGTCTGCATAACTTTCTCTGTTATCTGTCTTTCTTCTTACTCAGAGGCCGGGGTCAATTCCATGTGATTAGCAATCAATTAAACAAGAAGTATTGACCTGGAATTGGACTTGATTTACACAATGGATGTGTTACAGTTTCGATATCCTGAACAATCCATAGGCATTGACCTGAGGCTGTGCTGTGATACTGTCCATAGAAGCATGCTGTTTTCTCCACCACCCTTCATTCCACTTGAGAGGCCATGTTTGAGGCTGTGCTCCTGGTTCGTCCCCTGGGTTGATAACGTTCCCATTTGTCCTTTGATAGTGTGCGCCAGCGATGCCTGGATGAGCAGAGACAGCGGAGGCAGAGAGCCACCAAGAAGATAATCACATTCATTGGAACGTTTGTGGTGTGCTTCGCCCCCTACGTCATCACGAGGTGAGCAGGGGTTCAAATCTATCCTCAACACCCCTGTGCATGTGGGATGGTGTTACATTGTGGGATTGGCTGCTGCGAACTGTGGTGACACCAATTCCCCATCTGAGACCAACGAAAGTTGTCTACTTCCTGCGCAAATGGCTTGTGCTTTAGCCCACTGGGTAGAAAGATTGAATTTGCAATGTGGACGATGGGCTTTGTGTTAATTAATTTCAATCCAGGCTACAGTGGACCATAGTCAATTTCTACAACCCCATCTTATTATGTTCTATCGATCCATATCTAAATCCCTAACCAATCACCTTGAGGGTGATTATGTTGTAACCCTTTTTTTCATGAGTTTTAGGATGAAACCCCAGGGAAGGGAGAAAGAGAATCTGTAAGAGAGTTAGCACGAGTGTACGTGTCATGATGAGTGAGTCAGAGACCATGACGATACTTCTCATTGTAGAAGTGCAGCTTCAACCCTTCAGAAGGGGATAGAACAGAACCGTGAGGATGGAGATCACATCAGGGGCTATAATGATAGTGAGATCCCCATTGTGGGTTTGATAGCTGCTGTAAATCACAAGACCAGTGACCTGAGCTCGTCATTCTGAGAATAAGCCTGGTCCTTGTGAAACGCCTCCATACACTTACCTGGTAAGGCCAGTGAGACAAGCAAGAGCAACTCCACATCCCCTAACATTCACTATCGAATCAGAACCATGGCATTTTGAAGCAAAATGTTGACATTTCTGAGAGCTTATTGAAGAGTTTTCTCAGGACATTAGGTTTTTTGACACCTGTGTTGTTTTTTATGAAACAGTCCTTTTAAGCTATCCACTGTTCATAATGTAACTTATCTCTCTGTGCTTGTCATGGCAGAATCTTCGAGCTCTTCACGCTAGGACAGATAAACCCTCACTGGGGTGTCTTGTCTAAGTGTTTGGCCTACAGCAAGGCAGCCTGCGACCCTTTTGTCTACTCACTGCTCAGGAACCAGTACAGGAAGACATGCAGCAACCTGACCAACAAGATCCTGAAGAGAAGTTCCTTTAACTCCTCCGCCCGCATGGTGGAGAACGGCAGGGCCAACGACACCAACAACATCAAACCCACCCATTGACTATGGCAAGATGGAGACATTGAGGTACTTACATACCTAAGTATTGAGCCATGGTTGGAGAGTGGAGAGAGTTGAAAAAACCTGAGAAGAGATTGTTGCTTTGTATCGATTTCGTACTTTCGCAGTTTTGAGCAGGGTTAAGTGTTGCTCTGTTGTCTCATGGTGTGACATGAGTGAGAAAACATGACGTCCTTAATTGGAAAGATATGACGGAGAGTCATGTGGGTCATGAATTACTGTTGCTAAGCCAGTGAGTCACTCGTAGTTCATTAAAGTATGTTAATTAGTGTAAAATGGTTTCATTCCAACCAAGTGGTTTTGATGGAGTGATTTCTTGTTGTAGCACGTATGACTTCAGATAAGACGAATTAGATTTTGACATATGTTGCTGCTCATTAGTGTAGCAACATCACCAGGATTCACTGTTCCTGGGCCCAATGAGTTGGTGTGCAAGGTAGCATGCCCTGACTATGACATAGCTAAGATGATGTAGCTGCATGGGCAAAATTCTACACAATTGAGTGCCTTTCAAACATGTGATTAAATGATTAAATCACTGTAAAAGGGATAACATGTCTCTGTATCACTATCACTTAAGTTTAGTAACATCTGGATGGATAACTATGGGAATATAAAGCATTTGAGATTATTTTTTGTTGGTATGTTACCTTGCGCGATATAGCTGCAAAAGTGTATACAATGACTCAGCGTCATAGTTGTGTACAGATGTAGGGTCTTAATTTGATCATTGTTTTGTTGCTGAGAATTTTCCTGCACAGCAGGAAAGGTTTAAAAAGGATTCTAAAGTTTGTAATTTCCACAAAAAAATCTGAATTGATTTGCCGTAACAAAAAATGTATCAACCCATACAAAAAATTGTCATTAATTATAATACACATCATATTTAACATTTCCTGTTGCTGCAGGATTGTTTTCCTGCTGTAGCAAACTGGCTGATGATGTGGCATTATCAAACTGTTTCTTGAATATTGTTAAATTGTATTATCATATCATGCATAAAACTGGATAATATTGTCTTTGAATGTGATAGTATAGCCATTATATCCATACTGTATAATGCATTTTTAAACATTCTATTTTTACTGTACATTACTAACACCCACAGTATTACTACTTCATCTATAGAGGAGTCACCTGAGCGGTCTGTAGATTACATTTTCAGTTGTAAAGTTGATGAATTCTGGTGATGTTGGCAACCAAGGTAAAGTGTATTACTTTCATTTCCTTTGAGTGTTTGATGCTAGACAGATGAAAATGTATATTTATTTTGTTAAAATCAGTCAACGCAGTGTTCAGTTTTGCTAAATATATTTGTGACTTTATTGAAATAAATGCTGTGCATTTCAAAATGAAAAATGCTTCACTCAAGTTATTTTGTTGTATGCATAATGCCTTTGGTGGTATCATACTGTCCAGTTGTTCTTATTAGCCGCTGTGACATGATACTCAACTCTATTTCACAGTTTTCATCATTGGCCATTGCACTCATACAAAATGAGCTAAGGAGACTATTTGTATTGTAGCTCAATACATGTTACTGGTGAAGAAGTAGTGAACAACTACTAGTCTTGTCTTTGATTAAGTGACAAGGATATGGGTTGAGAGCTGACATCTGTGTGCATTTCTTTGCTATAACAAGACAGACCCTCACAATCTGTTACCTCGATAATCAAAATGTTAGCCATCTAGTAGTATGGATATCATAAAGATGTCATCCAGACATCCGGTCACATTTAATATCCAGGATGTGGTATTATGTGGCATGTTAAAGGTGTGAGGGTACCATTAAAAACTCGTTATGGCGTACAGACAATTTACCCAATTGTGTCCTACTTTGAATGTTCAACAAACAGCACATCTCAAAGGACAAATCTTTACATTGTAATACTACACTCACAGTCAGAAGTAAAAGACAATGTAGGAAGGATAATTTGTTTGAGGATTAATCGTTTAAAATATGTTACACCCACCTCTACCCTGCTGAAATGATGACAGCGCAGCTACATTCTCTTACCCTGGGATTTCACAATAGAAACAGGTTGACAGTTAAGGGCCATGGTAATTGCAGGGTTGTGAGAAAATAAGTGGAAAAAGAGGAAAGAGAACAGAGGAAAGGAGAAGGGGGGGGCATATCTCTAGAAGCTCTACAGTGAGCAGGCAGCTGTGACAGAGCCAAAGGATGATGGGTAATGACGGCCCATCGCCCTTACCATCACCACCTCACAAAACGGTCTAAACTAACACAGAAATGAAAGTGAACGTCAAATAGAGTACCACAGTATGAGTCATAATACCCATAAAACCTAGCAATCAAACAAGGAAATGGTTCCAATTGTTTTTCCACCATTCATTTTACCCATAGGGGATAAGGGCTGTGTTTCGTGTAGGCTTACCCTGGCATGACATTTTGATAACCGTGTAAATCTCTCTAGGACAAGGTGAACTTTATCAATATATCCGCCTGTATTGACCCCTAAATGAAATGCTAATTAGCTGCTAATGTGGCTATCATAAAGAACTACAAATGCCATGATGTTCTGGACGAGACTGCCAAACAGAGGCAAAGGTAAGAATCTCTGGATTAACTATCTAATGTTAGCTAAATGTAGTAATGATTAAATTGGCTGCACTTATTTAAATTGACAATTCTGTGAACTGTCTTGTACACGTTTTGAATTGACACAATACCTGTTAGCAAAGGTGTCAGCGAGAGATGATGTGCAGGAGCTTGCAGGAATTTGTAGTCTTGTATGATGTCTACTATGATGCTAATCAGCATTTTCGAATCTCAGAGTAAATAGAGCTGAATGCTAACTTGTAGTGTATTCAAGGTATGAAAAGGCTTCTAAAGTTAACAATTTCCACTTTAAAATTACAGACTTGATTTGCCGTAACATGATCAACCCCTACAAAAAATGTCCATTCATTATAATCCACATAACAATTCACATTTCTTGTTGCTTTATGATGTAGCAAACTGGCTGAAATTTAGATCCTACATCTGTATGTCATGAATCATGATGATACAACTTCACTGGAGCGTTGACCATTAAAAAGGTCACTGTAAAATCATCTGCTTCATTTTTAGAAAGCAAATTCTTCACCTGTCAGTATTCATTGTTAACACAATGGATCTGAGGGAAAGGTTCCCCAAAAAGTTCTGATCACAATTCTAATAGATTCTTAATGAGAGCCATTATAAGGAGGAATTCATTTTCAATGCTTATAGAGGACTACAACTAGAACTATTATGAAACCTGTATTAATAATAGCCCATACTGTATGGCTTTGAAAAGGAACGCCATATGAAACTACGAGCTGATATGAATGTCTATGTGAAGTCTTAAAATGTACTTTAGGGTTATAAAGGGTTACATAAATACATTCACATGAATTCAGTACACATAGGCAGTTCATTGAAAGTATTAGCAAAGTACCTGCCTCCTCAATCCTTTGAGAGTCACGGAGTGGGCTTGAGATGGAATCAAACCTGCACCAGCCACGGTGAATACCTGCCCTGTGACTAAATTACAGAGCGTAGGTAGATAGAGAGATAACAAGTGGAGGAGCGAGGGAGAACAGACGAGTGAGGCAGCCGACTTCACACAACCCCACCTCGTGGGAAGGCCTGGCCTCATTAGGAGAAGTAAAAGTTAGCGCAGACAGGATAAGAACAGGCATCACCTATGGCAAGTACATAAGGCTGCTCAGGAGACCTCAGACATTTTGGTTTTTATCTCGTATATGTTCCCCACAAGCGTTAGACTTATGTTTATAGAATCAGGGTTGCTAATCGTGGACAATGATCTGTGGACAATGATAACATTGTGGCACAGTCCACCTTGCCTGACACTCAAACTGAATTCTTCCTCTATGTTCGCTACAGTACATTCTTCAGTCTGAGACTGCAATCGTTGAAGTCGTTTGTGGTGACGTCATCTCTAAACAATCAGGATATCAAAGCCAACGACACATTTTCTAAACGGTGCTTTACCCATGCGTGTTCTGGCTCTGGCCCAATCCAAGGTTTCTGGGACCAATCAGAATGGTTAGAATGTGCTTACGTTTTAGAAATCGTCGGGGAGGTACCTACTCAGATCCAGACTCATTGCGGAGAGAAATGTACGTCCGTGGGTGTGGCAGAGCGTTTGACCGGAGCAAGGAGTTTGGCTAGCCAGGCAACAGTCCACCAGCCATATAATGTCAGCTGACTGTACAATGAGGCTAAACCTCATCAAAGTTAAGCATATAAAAAATAGCTGTGTGAGGCTCATTAGAACATGCATGTTGGCCAGCATCACTGGTAAGATATTAGACCAATGCAGCTACAGTATCAACTAAATTGAGTTATGTCCCATGTGGTCTAGATAGATTTGTCAATTTTTTATGTTATTTCTGAACTCAGAATCTGGGATTGTCTGGATGGGTTGTGTTGAAGTCTTTCAATTATTATATATATTTTTTTATCTCCCACAGGTAGAATACACTATTCCTTTTCTATCTTATTGGTAATTCTCAGCAACATTTCTTCAGACTCCAAATTAAAATTACAGAAGAGCCAAGCCATTTAAAATTCAGATTTTGTTTGATAAATCACATAGATAGCAACTTTTCCAGTATGCAGACACTCCTTTAAAACAACAATGCTGACATTAGCGTGTGTGTGTTTTCAGGTATTCTGCCTGGGGTGGTTTGGTCTTCTTCAGCTGTTGTCGATAACCTAGTGGTTGCTCTCTGTGAGTCATCATCATTTCAACTCCTCTCAGTAAGGCTGGCATAACCTTTCACCATCACAATGCATTCCCTGAGCTGCACATTGTTCAGGTTTCAAAGCAATAAAAGATGGGAGAACTTAATTCAAGTTGCCCTTTAAAAACAATTAAGGAGTGAAGTGGTCCAACCTGTATTCACCTTCAATAGAATTATTTCCGGACACCACCAGATAGATAAAGCACAATAATATAACACCTGGGGAATATAGTGAGAGATAAGATTCAGTCTGTTTACTCAGTATTTTACAGTGCACCCTGGAAATAGCTTTGTTGTTGCTTTGTTCTCTTTCTTCGTTGACCGATTGAATAAAAACTGAGGCTCTTTTAACTTTTCAGTGAGAATCTGTGGGTATGTGTGTGCCTGAGTCTGGGCTTTTCTTTGTGGGTTTTTCCATAGGTTCTTTACCCTATTACAGTATGTGGGTCCACGCACACACGCACACACACACACACACAGACAAACGCATGAACACAAGAATGCATGCAAAGATGTACAAAAACAAGCAACATAAAATAAAGATTGCAGAAAAGTTGTTCTGATATCTTTGTGCCTTGAGTCACACATTATTCAAAACTCTATCACCCACACAAACGCACTGACAGATGGGCAATGTTACTTTTCACAGTAACTGTAGTGACATTTGCTGCACCAAGAAGCAAAACATAGTATTACTGCTTTACATGGGTGAGTCAGAGCCAATGCTGAGTAATACCCCCGAATTAAACAACCAACAAGAAATTCTGGAGGAGGGAATCCTATCATATTCTGCATTTAAAAATAGATCCGAGAAATCTTCGTCCTTTCTTTCTAATTACGATACGAACATGTCAAGGAGTAGCCAGAAACCTGTAATTTCCATAGTAATGCGGAATGAATTGACTTGGATCTAAACGTTTATTTCAGAGCACCACGTAGAGATAAGAAAACGTGTGTATTTTTAATGAAGACTTAGGTGTTCTTAATGACAGTTTGTAAGTGGCCATATTGTGTTGACTAACTGCACCAGCAGCTGAAGATGCTTCTCTAACCGTTAATGACTATGTGATTTATGCAGTTAGAATTTTCAACCATCTGTTTATTCATTAATCATGAACTAGAATAACAGAGGAAGGGAAGGAATTTATAATCTGGATATGCATGCATATAAATTATCTTCTGATAGTTTTATTTTTGCCCATAAAAGTTTGTTTTAAAACATGGTCTGTTTGTTGTCTGGACTCTGACATTGTCAGGGAGGAATTATGATTATACTGAGAGAAGGGATGTTAGGAGTATGTGTTGTCGACTGTTTTTTTGTTCTCATGTGATCGATAAGGTTTGTATAACTGAAGACTGCCCACTGAGCTAACAGGAGTTTTCAGGTCACAGGTTTCTCAGTAGATGAGCACAGTTCACTGAATCACCTCTGCTACTCTAAGGAAAGTTATACCTGAAATTTTGAGGATCTTCTTTAAGGAAATTCAAATTCATACCATCAGTTATGACTGTGCCTTGGTTGTTATTTTTTTATTATATTTATTTATTTCACCTTTATTTAACCAGGTAGGCCAGTTGAGAACAAGTTCTTATTTGCAACTGCGATCTGGCCACGATAAAGCAAAGCAGTGCGACAAAAACAACAACACAGAGTTACACATAGGAGAAACAAACGTACAGTCAATAGTGGATGTAGTTTAATGCAATGTTACTGACATGTGCCCTTGAGCAAGGCACTTAACCCTAATTGCTACTGTAAGTCGCTCTGGATAACAGCGTCTGCTGAATGATGAACACGTAAATGTAACTCTAATAAGGTCCATTTAGTCTGATATAATGGTGTCTGTTTCTCAGATAAAGTACTATCTCTGACAATGTATGACCTTCACTCACCGTTTAGTATGTTGGCCATGTTTATTACCATCGGCTAGTACACCAGGGGCATATCCAGGCTGCTACTTCCATTCATCAATGACTCGATGTAGACCTGCATGCAAACACACACTCGTACTGTACTGAAATCCATTAACCTGGAGGGTTCTACTAAGCTAATATGGAATTCTTTTAAGATGGTCATACCATGGATACTTTTGCTATTTGATTTGGCATTTTGGGACCCCCTGTAGGTACTTTTACTACTATAGCCCATACACATGCATTGAATAACACATTCATCAACAGCAATTAAATAATTTTTCAGCAAGCAACATTTAATGAATTTGCTCTTAAAGGGTGCTTGCCTTTTCTTCTGTCAAGACAAAATCCGATTACCTTCCACTCCTGTGTAAAGTACCATCCATGCCAACAAGTCTGTTGATCCAAATACACAGTCAAATATTAAAAAATACTTAACATGGCAGAGATACGTGCACCTTGCTCCTTTTAAGATGGAATAGAACATTAGAGCATACACTAAAGTAAAGATTACAAAAGGGATAAAAAAGTGCAAACTGCATATAAAAGACCATATCATTTTGATGTGTTTCTTAAGCCTATAGATCTTTCCCTTCATACTCATAATGTTCTAGATGAAAGAATAGGGAATATAAATTATACAAGCAAAATAAATGTCACTCATCACATCAGTTCAGGTCATTCTATCTCTGAGACAGCCCACTGGGCACAGACTTCATTTCAACGTCTAGTTTTGATTTACATCTGGTTGAGTTTTCAACTAATGTGACTTCAATGTGTCAAAATGTCACTGTGTCATTGGATTTAGTTTAAAAGTTGGGGGCGAGATACTAATTTCCTTTATGTGGATTACTTTTTGCAAATACAATCAGTTTTCCACATTGATTCAACATCGCCACATTCATTTATGTTGTTGTTGAAATGACGTGGAAGCAAAGTTGATTCAAACAGTTTTTGCCCAGTGTGAATATGGAGATATAACACATCCCCACCACCACTATGTTAAGCCAGAGGTTCAGAAAGGTATTTTCACCCCTCTCATTACATATTGTAGCTGTTGTAGAGGTTGTGTAATATAAATATCCAAACTGCCTCAACTCCCAGCCTTTCATCCGAAGCCAAATCGAGACATTCAATCTCCATCTCTACCATCTCAATTTAAATGTGTTTTTTGTTTGTTTAGCTTTTTATGCACTTTGAGATTCAAACTGAAACAGTGTGGTCTATCACCTTTTTCATCTGCCTGAGATAGTGCTTGAAAGGTGGAGACAGGGGGATGGAACCTTTCACTGTTGTAATATCTTTGAGATCACAATTTGATGTGTGGCGTGTGACACCACATGCCACAATGGGATTATGGGATTATGTGGAATATTGGAGCATCTCTTAATGAAAGGATGACATGAACAGGATGTTGTCAAATAGGATGAATCTACAGAGGATTGTAGATGGTCCAGGTCATCTACAATCCTTCGTCCAAGTCAACAGCCCTGAAAAAGAAATCTTAGGAGGAAAAAGTCAATCTTAAGGGGCCACAGTAAGTCAGATATATGACAGAGAGCACCCAATACGAGGGATTCCTCTCCAATCAGTAGGACAAAGCAGTACCTCGGTAAAGCTGATCCATACAATAATTGTTTGGACTAACGAAAACCACTGGCTTAGGCCCATACCATCATTGTTTCGACTAACAAAAACCCCTGGCTTAGGAGAATCCATTAACTCATTTCATTAGGATATACTTCTGATGTGAAAAGACATTGTCCAAGAATGGGGACATTCTGAGGAGCCCGAGCTATCAATATGCCTGTGTTTGCCTCCTTTAAGGTCCACATGGAAAGGAAACTCACCCACTGCATTGCAAACAGGAGGACCATTCCAGAATGAATATACTTCATAATAGGGATATTGTCAAGACCAGGGATAATATATCAATCAGTTTACCATGCAGAGGGCCTTTTACAATCTTCTTTAGCTAAAGCAAAGTACATTTTTGTAAGGCTCTTCTACTACAGTCATACTGTAGATACAAAAATATATTTGGAAAGATAGATGTCAAATGTTTTACTGTAAGATAAAGGTTTTATCTGTATTGTTGAATGAGGAATCATTACAATGGGGTAGATAAATCAAAACAATTGACATTTTATTGGTCACATACACATGGTTAGCAGATGTTATTGTGTGTAGTGAAATGCTTATGATCCTATATCTGACAGTTCAGCAGTATCTAACAGGTAATATCTAACAAATTCCACAACAAAACCTAATACACACAATCTAGTAAAGGAAGGGGATAAGAATATATAAATATAAAATATATGGATGAGCAGTTACAGAGTGGCTAAGATGCAATAGATAGTGTAGGATACAGTGTACAGTATAAACATGAGAAGTAATGCGAGATATGTAAATATTCTTAAAGTGACATTATTAAAGTGACTAGTGTTCCATTTATTAAAGTGGTCAATGATATCAAGTCTGTAGGTAGGCAGCTGCCTCTCTGTGCTAGTGATGGCTGTTTAACAATCTGATGGCCTTGAGATAGAAGCTGTTTGACATACAGATACACCATAACTCTACCTACATGTACATACTACCTCAACTAACCGGTGCCCCCGCACATTGACTCTGTACCGGCACCCCCCTGTATATATTGTTATTCTTTACTGCTGCTCTTTAATTGTTACTTTTATCTCTTATTCTTATCCACATTTTTTTGAAACTGCACTGTTGGGTAGTGGCTCGTAAGTAAGCATTTCACTGTACACCTGGTCACCTGTTGTATTCGGAGCATGTGTGTAATAAAATTAGATTTGATTTCATTTATTTCAAAATTGGTTCAAAGATGGAGGATGGGTCTGCAGAAAAAGAAAGAAAAAGAAACAAAGAGCCACCACAAATATGGATTCAATCTTTACTTTCTATTTTAAACAACCAACCCAGCAGGCAAATTTTTTTGGAATTAAGTCTTTATGATGTCATTTTAACCTGTTTTTTTCCCACTGGGAAGGCATAGGGAGAAAACAGTATAATACCATGTGGGGTTAAATGCAGAATACACATTTCAGTTGAATGCATTCAGTTGTACAACATTACTAGATATCCCCTTTTCCTTTCCGTTGTGATAGAGCCCAATAGCAGAGCTGTTACTAACCTACGAATTGACAACCTCAGTGAGCCAGTCTGTGCGTGAAGTCTGCACCCAGCCAGATACACTCTGGGATAATTAGTGGGAGAGACCCTGTTCCTGACAAGCCTTCTCCCTCTCACGCTATCACCCAGCTGTGAGGGAGTATGGGGCTGGGGGAGGCCAGACACTGGAAGAGGGGAGGCATGGAGTGAGAATTGGACACATGTTGTGTGTGTGTGTGTGTATGTGTGGGGATGGGAAACGGGGGCGGCGTGACATTGCATCTGACAAACAGGAGACATCATCTCTTCTTGTGAACTACAGTACAAAGGCTCCTCGCCCAGTTCCACTGGTCTACTGGCCACATCTTCTCTCCTAATCTGGAACGAAAATAATGAAGATACGCTGTACAGATGGAGGAAGTAACACTTTCAGATAAGGATTCTAGTCAGTGAATTGTGTGACCGGATTAACATCTCAATTGGACGTCTCAACTGGACTCGAAAAGGACACCCACTGAATGCACCTTTTTTGTTTCAATCATTCCCATTACCTTTACATGATTGAACAATATCAAAATGTACTGTTGACCAGTCTTGGGGTCTCCACAACTTGAACTGTTTCTTGCAACAGCAGCTCAGCACGAACTCAGAACAAACGTATCCTGGATAGTGATATACATTACTCAAACGTGACCAACTGAAGCATACATCTGTTACATTATGTTAAAAGGGAGCATACAGTATGTCACAGATACATTGGATTCATAATATTTACCATGACTAAGTCATCCTGTCACATGCAAACACCGACATACACGCAACATCATACAACAGCAGATGTGAGTAGGCTATGACGTTAATAGACACTGAATTAACAACCTCCCTATGAATCTGATAAACACACCCCTAGTTGCCATGGTTTCCTGGCTCTCTAAAGTTTTGAAACTGTTGAAAATGCGTGGTACATATTTGAAGACTATGTGACGGAGGAGGAGAATTGGCAAAGCAATCAAATATATTGTAGCATATCTGCCGCTCCAGGTTCAGATCAGGCACACACACAGAGAGAGCTCTATTTACTGTCACAGGTGTCAACAGATAATACAGGCAAGAATACATGCTGGGCTGACCGTTATTTGGTCCTGAAGCCACTCTCAGTGATCTCCGACTCACTGTGACTGCCACATGCCATGGGAATGTTCTGTGTTGATTGACAAAACAACATTTATTGTCTCAATTGATTGACAAAATACAATCAGAATCTGTTCCAAGAATGGTCATTTTGACATCGACGCACTCCCCTTTACAGAGAAAGCTTTGACATACAGTATGTTTGCATTTCAATAACTACTGTAAAAAGGTGTGATATGTGCTACTTTCCACACACAAACACTGTGTGCTTATTTCATCACCAACCCACATTATGGAACATCCATTTTACCAGATTACCATAATAGATTAGTGTATGAAGACACGCTTAAGCCCCGTTTATACCTGGTGCTAACATGAGTCCTTTGTCCTGATCTTGGTAGCAAGTTAGAACCAGGTATAAACGGGGCTTGCTGTCCTCTCCTGATGGCGATATTCAAACGAACCACTAGATAGGCCAGATTTAGCTCAACCCCATTCAATAATCACAACGACGCACACCAATCACTGAATTACTTAACTCAGGGGAGAGAATAGAACGTCATGTGTTGCCTTGCACTGGAATGCGCTGGCGTTTTTTTTACATCCGTTATTAGACAGTGGCAACGCGGAACACTAATTAAACCCACACATTTACTAGAGGGACATGGTCTTTGCCTGCTAATGCCTGCAATGCAGTGAAGAAAACGATATGACAACAATAACGTCTAATGCAACTGGCCCCAGCTTGGCCCCCCCAGTTGAAATGGTCTAGAACTGCCACTGCTGGAATGACCCCTTTAATGTCAATGCGCAGCACACTGACATGGATCTGTGAATTGTTTTACAGCCTTTGCAAAGCCAATTAACCTCAATCAGCAACCATCTTTATTCCTCAATCTCAGATGAACATGCACATTATTGTGCAACCTGAGTTAGAAAAAACTCCTGCTACTACTATTCTAGTTACAGTAGAGTATACCATTTAAGTTCAGGCTTCTTGAAATCATGACAATGATATGGCCTTACTATGATCTGAGGGTATATGTCGTACTACTGTTCCTATGTGGCCACAGGTAGCATTTATGACTCATCATTGCATTTTCACAAATAATGTGTTTTTGTTCATGTATATGTTGAATAATGGGTGTGTGTTAATGTGTATCTTGAATAATGGGTGTATGTTAATGTATATGTTGAATAATGGGTGTGTGTTAATGTGTATCTTGAATAATGGGTGTATGTTAATGTATATGTTGAATAATGGGTGTATGTTAATGTGTATGTTGAATAATGGGTGTGTGTTAATGTATATGTTGAATAATGGGTGTATGTTAATATGTACGGTGAATAATGGTGTGTGTTAATGTATATGTTGAATAATGGGTGCATGTTAATGTATATCTTGAATAATGGGTGTATGTTAATATGTACAGTGAATAATGGGTGTGTGTTAATGTATATGTTGAACAATGGGTTATGTTAATGTATATGTTGAATAATGGGTGTGTGTGTTAATGTATGTGTTGATTTAATATTTGAGATGTGGTCAGCACAGCTAAAGGCCACCATCTGTCACATGAAGGTGTGTGCTGGCGTGGGAGGGAGTGGATGTACACCCCCTAGGCCAAGTGACTAACACTGAGTACTATGCACAGAGAATTATATTGGTTATTATAACCCAAGAAGTTCAGGGTCATATCATTCCGTCCAATTATTTCTCATCTTAGAAAATGTGCGTAGTGTCTAACCAGATTGATCCGTAAATGAATTTACATATGGCTTTACCAGTGAAACCACTGAATGAGTTAAATCATAAATTAAGCAAGCACATTGCAGAGTTCTCCTGGGCGGTCTCTATGGCAACATGACCTTGAAAGTTATCTGTGTCAAAGAAGATTTGTTTCTTCGCAGTAGTGCGTATACTGGACAGCCAGTGTCCTATCATCTTAGTTAGACTGTATTACAGTATGAACTGATGAAAATTCATGAGGCTTGGGAAACGTTTACATTATTAGATAATAAAATACAGCTTTTAGTTCATAGCACACATCATTTTGCTTATCAGTGTTAACATATTTGTTTCTTTCATGCAAAGACATGCCTGATCCTTCTTAACTCCTATAACCTTTGAGTAAATCTTTGTCTGGATTTTGAGTCATTTGAACAAACCTTGAAGTGAGCAACTATGACAGATTCCCCGCAAACACAAGTTACAATAGATACGTTGTATGCATTGATACAGAACTGTAAATACATCTACTATAGGGAGCACTAACTGAATTTTCCCATTCTTTGAGCGCAGAATGAACACATACCCAACACTGTGCAGCCAAATTAAACAGGACAATGGGCTTCTTCTAGGCTGAAATTAAAGGTATACACACAGTTGAACCATGACAGATTACTTCTGCTTTGGCCCAGTGAAATACAAAGATTTATCTCTTTCTGTTTGTCCCTGAAAATGAGACGTGCTGCATTCAGGTCAAGTTATTGTTACTTCAAGTAATACTTCAACTCTCCAGTAGGTTTACCAAAACATTCAAAGGTAATTTTAGCTTTCAAAGCAGAATTACTTTCCCATTGTTTCTCAACTGTAGTGTATGATATACAATTTTCTAGCCTTTACTTTTATCCAATGTAAAATGTTGTTACATAAGACAGAATCGAGCTGCTTAAATCATCAGAGTTATTTTCATGCGCTCTAGAGAACAACATATACTTAGTTTTACCTGCATTCAATACTTATTTCAGATCAATTAAGTTTTTCTGTAATATAATGAAGGCAGATGGTAGTTCAGATAGACCCTGGTCAATTGTATCCTAGGCATACAAGTGCAGTTTACAATTTTTTTACAGATCAGTCGATATTGTTAATGTAAACAGTAAAAAGTACAGGACAAAGAATCGACCCCTGTGGGACACCTTTCGTAACATCCAGGAAACGTGATTTAACACCATCAGTAGATACACATTGAGATCTATCTGTCAAGTAATTTTTAAACCAGTTACATGCAGCCTGGTCTAGGCCAATTGAGAAAAGCCAGTGAGTGATCAACAGTATCAAAAGCCTTTGACAGGTCAATGAAGAGGGCAGCACAATGTTGCCTTTTATCCATACAGTTAACCACATAATTTATAACTAGGGATGCAGCAGAGATAGTGCTATGACCTGGTCTAAAACCTTACTGACGTACATTTCGAATACATTTCAAAGATAAGAAAGATCTTATCAAGGATTTTAATATTTTAGCTAGGCAAAAAAGTTGAGAAATAGGGCGATAATTATTTAGGTCACAAAGGTCACCACCTTCTAACCTTGGGGATAGGACCAGATTGAATCATGAGCTTAAAAATATGGGTTAATTATTATTTAACAATCAGGGGGGGCAGAGAGCCGCAGTAAAAATGGGTCAAGCATATCAGCCACAATGGATTTGTTTTTACCTCAGTCTTAAGCAAGGCATCTAGCACATCACAGATAGTAAATTGTTGAAATGAAAACAAAGGTTCAATAGAAAATGACGGGTTAACCGTCGAATCAGCTAGAGGCTGACAGAGGGAAGAGCAGTCCATTGACTGACAAGGGTCAATTAAACAACAGTTTATCTCAAATAAAAAGCCTGCCGTGATAAAATAATGATTAGTTATGATGCCAGAGTCAAACAGAACTTGCTTATGCAGGGAAGAAGAGGAATTTGTACACTTCAGTGCATTTACTTTTTTCCATAATGTTGAAGAATCACCTGCAGAGTCAGAGATAGTAGCTTGATTTAGATTTCTTAATGGAGATAGTACATCTGTTTCTCAATTGTCTGAAAAAATGCCAGTCCACTACAGAGTCAGTTTTCCTTGTTTTGGTCCAAGCCTGATTTCTCATCTGATTAAGCTCAGAACAAAAACCAAGGGTTAGATCTATCTTTGACTCTTTGTTTAAAAGGAGAGTGTCTATTTGCCAGAGGAATAATTATTGAGGAAACATTTTCCAGAGCCAACTCAAGGTCAGCAGTAGAATCAGAGTAGAACATGTGTTGTAAAAACCCTGTATCTTTTTAATTAAATTAAACATTTTTGCTGTTTTGTATCTCTAATACTATGGGACAATGATCCAATGTAAATACTCCACTATGGGGGTTATTAGTAAGAATTCAATCAATCAATGAGGAGTTAACAGGTTTTTTAAAGTTATTTTTAACACATTTTTCCCTAATGTGTAAACAGCAAATAAAATCAGATCTTTTATCTTCCGATTTAAACCATCTCCATATAGGGATCTGAATCCTGATACAAACCCGATCCTCCATATGCGACCTCTGTCTGGACGCTCAGATCAGAAGTGTTTTATTGTACATGACCTGATGTTGACAACCACCCCAAAATGTAAAGGAACAGTGACAAGAAATGAGTGACAGTGTGAATTTGCAAATTTGATATGGGTCACATGTACAACTGTGTTTGGAACAGTGGAGGCTCCTCGGAGGAGGAAGGGGAGGACCATCCTCCTCAGTGAAATGTAAAAATGTAATACAAATAAAAATAGTGAAACACATTTTTTAGATAAAACTATACTAAATATATTCATATGTCATCAAATAATTGATTAAAACACACTGTTTTGCAATGAAGGTCTATAGTAACTTCAACAGCACTCTCTGGGGTAGCACTATGGTGTAGCCGGAGGACAGCTAGCTTCTGTCCTCCTCTGGGTACATTGACTTCAATGCAAAACCTAGGAGGCTCGTAGGCCTCACCCCCTTTTATAGACCTACATGGTACTTATGACCACTTCCTGAGGATGTCCTCCAACCAATCAAAGCTTTTTCAGTATGAACTGACTTGTTGTCCATCCAATCATAGGATTAGGATCAGAGAATTAACCTAGTGTGTTGTATTGGGGTTGTGCCGCAGAGCATTATGGGGGGTTATATGTGTTGAAAAGCTTGGAGAGTTGGTGACATTATTGGATAGAGATTGAAAAGTGATAGTTAAACATTTTTGGGATATTATTCAATTCAAATTAGTTTCTTCAAATTACAGGAGACGGAGGAGGTAGATTATGTTTTCTTTGTTTTCTAACTTTATTTTTGTGTCCAGTTAGTGCAATTTATTAGTGCAATTAGTGTTTCCTCTCCAAGCACTGTGAGTACCCCTATCAATGTTCTCTCATTACTGTATGTAGAGTCAATAATATGCACAAACACATCATTACACATCAATGATTTTACTCCTTGCTTGGACTAACTCATTCTTAGCTCTTTTGTCTAACTGTGTAGTGTGTTGTGTTATTGTTTTTTGTCTTCCCAGTTAAATTCTGTCCTTCACTGAAGTCAAGTCTCTGAGCACCTCAACTCTTGCCTCATACCCTCATTCAATCACTGCTGTGGTCCCTTCCCAAAATGGTGTAAGTAGCCTTCTCATTCCCATTCCCCATAATATTGTACTATAAATGTCTTTATTAAATGCTTTAGGTAAAACATAATTACTCTTTAACGATGTTTGAAACACACTTACAGTAGAAGTCTCCGTGTGTTCCAGGTCTATACCGTGGGTCTCCCATCCTCCTACATTTTTGAAGTCACCAGCCTCCACTGGTGTGGACAGTCGGGAAAAAAAGAATTGGATATATAAAGAAAATTCGATTTGGGTTCTTAGGGTGGCTGTCTCAACACCGCCTCAGCCGTCTGGGGATGGGCCATGAAGTGTAATTAATATGGCTGATTGCTTTCTGAATCACTGAAGAAGACAGAAACATTGGGTTGTTCACAGCATGCATGACGTCAAAATGTTGATGTTAACAAAGAATTGTCTCAAATTAAATTAGAATTTGGTTTATGAATAACAAAGTATGCCTCCTAACCTTGTAAAAAGCCTTTTTGGCACACTGTAGTCATATTCTCTGTCTATTTATTTTTTATTTGAAAATTTCCCATTTGTTGCTGATAATTATCATTGTCATAATGTTAGTAGCAGCATTGTTGTCATCATCATCGCCATAATCATCATCACCATCACCAGCCTTTCTCATCCTAAACTTAACTAGATAGAAAGTCACTTTCATGCACTTTTTCATGTGCAATGAAGTTAAATCACTACTGTTGTGGTTGTTTGTTGAGGTGGAAACAACTCTAAAACAATAGAAAGCCTGATGTGTGATTAGCTGGAGTAACTATGTTGGCTTTTCCCCATCATTGTGTGGGTCACTATACCCATGGCAACACCTCGAGCCTGCTCTGTGCTACACCACATTGCTGGTAGAGTACAGTGTTAACAAGTGGAACATCCACATGATAACAGCTAAAGAAGACATGCTAAGCTGCTGCCTGGACATGGATGAGCTGAATGGATGCAGTAATTTAACATGAAGCCCAGATCAGGGATTTGCACAGATCTTCTGGGTGGCGTGCTCAATTTCTTTTCTTTTTTCGCATGTCCTAATCATCCAAAAGTATCTCAAACGGATTGTGAAGCTCAACAAAGTCACTTATAGATGACTTGAACATGATGCACAAAACATTTTAATATCAGTCCCATGAATGGTATGTGTGCCACAAATGGGGAAACAGTCCCAAGGAAACTAAACCAAAGCATGGATTGCTGTCATACCTTGTCCATAGACTGCTTACAGGGTAAGGAAACCAAAGTGTAATTTTGTAATTTGGATCAAATATCCCTTTAATTAACTGATGAATAACATAGTATGTCTCCTAACCTTGTTAAAAGCCTTTTTGGCACACCATAGTTGTAATAGAGATTCTTAAGTCATTTTATCTGTCTTAAATTATTTTATTTTACATTTGACTTCAGTAGTTTTGTGCCACAAATGCTAAAATGTTAGCATGTGGAAATAGTGCCAGGGAAAGTAAACCAAAGCATGGATTGCTGTCATACCTATAGACTGCTTACAGGGTAAGGAAACCAACATGTAATTTTGTAATTTGGGTGAACTATCCCTTTTTTTAACTCTAAGAAGAGTTAAACTCCGTTTAGACTTTTCTAGACTCATGGCCGTAGTTGTTGGCCTTAGAGGTTTTTATTGTTTGTCCAGTAAGACGCCTCAAGGAGAAAGTAAAACAATATATATACAGTATGTATATTTTAAAAAAGAAAATGAGAAAGATAACAAAACTAAAACTATAGTAAATACTACAGTATACTAGAGTAATGTCCACTGAAACACTAAAGTAAATACTACTGTATATTACAGTAATGTCTACAAGAACACCACAGTAGATACTACAGTCATGTCAGCAAAAACACTGTAGTAAATACTACAGTATTCACCTTCACTAGCTGTTGTGCTAGCTAACATGCTACTGAACAGTGACAATAGCATAATGACATGCATATTGGTATTAAAAAGACAGCAACTTCACCTAAAAATATACAGTTTTTTTCAAATATCCTGCAAATCAGTAGTTTGCTAGCTTATTACTAGCTATCACATTAATTGTGCAAAGATATGACTGGCTAGCTAGCCAGTCAGTGGCACTGACAGGTTGAAACTGATATACCGACAAAATGTGTTTCATTCTATCCCATAAAACATGGCATTACTAAACAGGCAAACATATTGTAATTTTAAAGTTTATTAGGAAGTTTACTGAATAAGTTAGTTACTCAGCAGACGACTTTGGTAGGTAGATCGCATGGTTTCCATTTCCTACTGATTTTTATTCTCCCCCTGACAGGTTGTCAATGGTTACTGGTCTTCAAACTCATGTGTTCACCAGAAACTGTTTCCCACTAGTGGCAATAAATATTGCCATAACCTTAGGTTAGAGGGGAAGGAGCTAGTCTCCAGGCTCCCTCTGTTCAGCTACCGATGGCAGTTAATCTGGCCTCCATTAAAGGGAGAATGGACACACTGAGCCAGAGTTAAATCACTGTACCCTGGAATCACTCTTGTTGTCTCAAGGGAATGTTTGGAAAGAAATGAATCACATGGGCAAGCTGATGCCATAGATCCAGCTTCACTGTTGCTACTTCCCTCACAAGCCCTCACTTAACACTGTAGGTGGACAGTCTACATTACCTGATCACCTGGTCTGGAAAAACTCTTGTCCCTATGCATTAGAAAGACATGAATGCCTTGAAAAGCATTACATACTGTAATGTATCTCTCCCCTTCACATACAGTGATGCCATTGCACATTCTGGTTCAGTATGCCTCTATTACACCCCTCTAATTCTATCGAACCTCAGGGACTGTAGGAGCGCTGATTGTTATTCATTACAATCTGAATTGATTCAGTAATCAATTGAGCGGAAGATGTTCCAGAGCTTCAATTGCTTATGATAATGTTTAGTAATGAATAGTGGGACTCCCGAATGGCGCAGTTGTCTAAGGCACTGCATCAGTGCTAGTTGTGCCCTTAGAGATTCTGGGTTCGAGTCCAGGCTCTGTAGCAGCCCCATTGCGCACTAGCAACTCCTGTGGCGTAGCGCCGGTCGCAGTGCACGCTGACACGGTAGCCAGGGGTACGGTGTTTTCTCCGACACGTTGGTGCGACTGGCGTCTGTCAAGAAGTAGTGTGGCTTGGTTGGGTTGTGTTTCGGAGGATGCACGGCTCTCGAACTTCGCCTCTCCCGAGTCTGTACGGGAGTTGCAGTGATGATACAAGACTGTAACTACCAATATGATACCATGAAATTGGGGAGAAAAATACAAGGAAAGAAAATACATAAATAAATAATAAACAGTGCCTTCGGAAAGTGTTTCCTTTACTTTTCCCACATTTTGTTAAGTTACAGCCTTTTTCAAAAATGTATGTTTTATTTTAAATACCACCAAATACACACTATACCCCATAATGACGAAGCGAAAACAGTTTTTTAGAAATGTTTGCAAGTGTATTCAAAATAAAAACAGAAATACCTTATTTACACAAGTATTCAGACACTTTGAATGAGACTCGAATTTGAGCTCAGGTGCATCCGGTTCCCGTTGATCCTCCTTGAGATGTTTCTAAAACTTGATTGGTAAATTCAGTTGATTGGACATGATTTGGAAAGGCACACACCTGTCTATATAAGGTCCCACATTTGACAATGCATGTCAGAGCAAAAACCAAGCCATGAGGTCAAAGGAATTGTCCGTAGAGCTCCAAGACAGGATTGTGTTGAGGCACAGATCTGGGGAAGGGTACCAGAACATTTCTGCAGCATTGAAGGTCCCCAAGAACACAGTGGCCTCCATCCTTCTTAAATGGAAGAACTTTGGAACCACCAAGACTCTTCCGAGAGCCGGCCGCCCGGCCAAACTGAGCAATCAGGGGAGAAGGGCCTTGGTCAGGGAGGTGACCAAGAACCCGATGGTCACTCTGACAGAGCTCCTCTGTGGAGATGAGAGAACCTTCCAGAAGGACAACCATCTCTGCAGCACTCCACCAATCAGGCCTTTATGATAGAGTGGGCAGACGGAAGCCACTCCTCAGTAAAAGGCACATTACAACCCAATTTGAGTTTGCCAAAAGGCACCTAAAGACTCAGAACATGAGAAGCAAGATTTTCTGGTCTGATGAAACCAAGATTGAACTCTATTGCCTCAATGCCAAGAGTCACATCTGGAGGAAACCTGTCACCATCGCTACGGTGAAGTATGGTGGTGGCAACATCATGCTGTGGGGATGTTTTTCAGTGGCATGGACTGGGAGGCTAGTCAGGATCGAGTACAGAGAGATCCTTGATGAAAACTTGCTCCATAGCACTCAGGACCTCAGACTTGGGCAAAGGTTTACCTTCCAACAGGACAATGATCATAAGCACACAGCCAAGACAACACAGGAGTGGTTTCGGGACAGGTCTCTGAATGTCCTTGAGTGGCCCAGCCAGAGCCCGGACTTGAACCCGATCGAACATCTCTGGAGAGACCAGAAACTGAAAATAGCTGTGCAGCGACGCTCCCCATCCAACCTGACAGAGCTTGAGAGGATCTGCAGAGAGCAATGGGAGAAATTCCCCAAAAACAGGTGTGCCAAGCTTGTAGCATCATAACCAAGAAGACTCAAAGCTGTAATCGCTGCCAAAGGTGCTTCAACAAAGTACTGAGTAAAGGGTCTGAATACTTATGTAAATGTAATATTTCATATTTTCTTTATTATATAAATTAGCAAACACTTCTAAAAACTTGTTTTTGCTTTGTCACAATGAGGTAATGTGTGTAGATTAATGAGAACAAATACAACAATTTATTCCATTTTAGAACAAGGCTGTAACCTAACAAAATGTGGAAAAAGTTAAGGGGTCTGAATACTTTCTGAAGGCACTGTATTTTCCTGATCACAGCAGATTATTTTTTAAAGGCATCTGTTGTGTTGGTAATTTAAATGACTTCTGGGGAGGAATGGAACACTATTGAGGATCAGCTCTTCTTTTGGAATGACCACAGAATGACCAGTTTATTGATGAGCAGTAATTTTGACTTCTCACTCTTGATAAGAGACATGTCTTGTTTGACAACCTAATGACAACCTAATGTTTGACAACCAGTAGGAGGTGGATCACTCTTGCATTACAGTATACTTTTGTCACACACATTTTGCACTGATCATGTTTTTTTTATTTAATTTATTTCACCTATATTTAACCAGGTAGGCAAGTTGAGAACAAGTTCTCATTTACAACTGCGACCTGGCCAAGATAAAGCAAAGCAGTTCGACACATACAACAACACAGAGTTACACATTGTAAACAAACATACAGTCAATAATACTGTAGAAAAAACAAATCTACATACAATGTGTGCAAATGAGGTAAGATAAGGAACGTACGGCAATAAATAGGCCATGTTGGCAAAGTAGGCCATGTTGGCAAAGTAATTACAATATAGCAATTTAAACACTGGAATGGTAGATGTGCAGTAGATGAATGTGCAAAGTAAAAATACTGGGGTGCAAAGGAGCAAGATAAATAAATGAATGCGGTAGGGGATGAGGTAGTTGGTTGGGCTATTAACAGATAGGCTATGTACAGGTGCAGAGATCTGTGAGCTGCTCTGACAGCTGGTGCTTAAAGCAAGTGAGGGAGATGAGTGTCTCCAGTTTCAGGGATTTTTGTAGTTCGTTCCAGTCATTGGCAGCAGAGAACTGGAAGGAAAGGCGGCCAAAGGAGGAATTGGCTTTGGTGGTGACCAGTGAGATATACCTGCTGGAGCGCGTGCTATGGATGGGTGCTGCTATGGTTACCAGCGAGCTGAGATAAGGTGGGGCTTTACCTAGCAGGGACTTGTAGATGACCTGGAGCCAGTGGGTCTGGCGACGAGTATGTAGCGAGGGCCAGCCGACTAAAGCATACAGGTCGCAGTGGTGGGTGGTATAAGGGGCTTTGGTGACAAAGCGGATGGCACTGTGATAGACTGTATCCAGTTTGCTGAGTAGAGTATTGGAAGCTGTTTTGTAGATGACATCGCCGAAGTCGAGGATCGGTAGAATAGTCAGTTTTACTAGTACAAGTTTGGCAGCATGAGTGAAGGAGGCTTTGTTGCGAAATAGAAAGCCGATTCTAGATTTGACTTTGGATTGGAGATGTTTAATGTGAGTCTGGAAGGAGAGTTTACAGTCTAGCCAGACACCTAGGTATTTGTAGTTGTCCACATATTCTAGGTCAGAGCCATCCAGGGTAGTGATGCTAGTCGGGCGGGTGGGTGCAGGCAGCGAACGGTTGAAAACCATGCATTTGGTTTTACTAGCATTTAAGAGCAGCTGGAGGCCACGGAAGGAGTGTTGTAAGGCATTGAAGCTTGTTTGGAGGTTAGTTAACACAGTGTCCAAAGAAGGGCCAGAAGTATACAGAATGGTGTCGTCTGCAAAGAGGTGGATCAGAGAATCACCAGCAGCAAGAGCGACATCATTGATGTATACAGAGAAGAGAGTCGGCCCAAGAATTTAACCCTGTGGCACCCCCATAGAGACTGCCAGAGGCCTGGACAACAGGCCCTCCGATTTAACACACTGAACTCTGTCTGCAAAGTAATTGGTGAACCAGGCGAGGCAATCATTAGAGAAACCAAGGCTGCTGAGTCTGCCGATAAGGACGTGGTGATTGACAGAGTCGAAAGCCTTGGCCAGGTCAATGAATACGGCTGCACAGTAATGTCTCTTATCGATGGCGGTTATGATATCGTTTAGTACCTTGAGCGTGGCTGAGGTGCACCCGTGACCAGCTCGGAAACCGGATTGCACAGCGGAGAATGTACGGTGGGATTCGAAGTGGTCAATGATCTGTTTAATATCTAGGCTTTCAAAGACTTTAGAGAGGCAGGGCAGGATGGATATAGGTCTATAGCAATTTGGGTCTAGAGTGTCACCCCCTTTGAAGAGAGGGATGACCGCGGCAGCTTTCCAATCTTTAGGGATCTCGGACGACACGAAAGAGGTTGAGCAGACTGGAAATAGGAGTTGCAACAATGGCGGCGGATAGTTTTAGAAAGAGAGGGTCCAGATTGTCTAGCCCAGCTGACTTGTACGGGTCCAGGTTTTGCAGTTCTTTCAGAACATCTGCTATCTGGATTTGGGTGAAGGAAAAGCTGGGGAGGCTCGGACAAGTAGCTGCGAAGCTGTTGGCCGGGGTTGGGTTAGCCAGGAGGAAAGCATGGCCAGCCGTTGAGAAACGCTTGTTGAAATTTTCGATTATCCTGGATTTATCGGTGATGACCGTGTTACCTAGCCTCAGTGCAGTGGGCAGCTGGGAGGAGGTGCTATTGTTCTCCATGGACTTGACAGTATCCCAAATCTTTTTGGAGTTAGAGCTACAGGATGCAAATTTTTGTTTGAAAAAGATAGCCTTTGCTTTCCTGACTGACTGCGTGTATTGGTTCCTGACTTCCCTGAACAGCTGCATATCGCGGGGACTATTCGATGCTATAGCAGTCCGCCACAGGATGTTCTTGTGCTGGTCAAGAGCAGTCAGGTCTGGAGTGAACCAAGGGCTGTGTCTGTTCTTAGTTCTACATTTTTTGAAAGGGGCATGCTTATTTAAGATGGTGAGGAAGTTGCTTTTAAAGAATGACCAGGCATCCTCGACTGACGTAATGAGGTCAATATCCTGCCAGGATACTCGGGCCCGCTCGATTAGAAAGGCCTGCTTGCCGAAGTGTTTTAGGGAGCGTTTGACAGTGATAAGGGGTGGTCGTTTGACCGCGGGCCCATAGCGGATGCAGGCAATGAGGCAGTGGTCGCTGACATCCTGATTGAAAACAGCAGAGGTGTATTTGGAGGGCAAGTTGGTCAGGATAATATCTATGAGGGTGCCCATGTTTACAGATTTAGGATTGTACCTGGTGGGTTCCTTAATGATTTGTGTGAGATTGAGGGCATCTAGCTTAGATTGTAGGACTGCCGGGGTGTTAAGCATATCCCAGTTTAGGTCACCTAACAGAACGAACTCTGAAGATAGATGGGGGGCAGTCAATTCACATATGGTATCCAGGGCACAGCTGGGAGCTGAGGGGGGTCTATAGCAGGCGGCAACAGTGAGAGACTTATTTCTGGAGAGATACATTTTTAGAATTAGAAGTTCGAACTGTTTGGGCACAGACCTGGAAAGTATGACAGAACTTTGCAGGCTAACTCCTCCCCCCCTTTGGCAGTTCTATCTTGGCAAAAAATGTTGTAGTTGGGTATGAAAATCTCAAATTTTTTTGTGGTCTTCCTAAGCCAGGATTCAGACACGGCAAGGACATCAGGGCTGGCGGAGTGTGCTAAAGCAGTGAGTAAAACAAACTTAGGGAGAAGGCTTCTGATGTTAACATGCATGAAACCAAGGCTTTTACGATTACAGAAGTCAACAAATGAGAGTGCCTGGGGACACACAGGGCCTGGGTTTACCTCCACATCACCCGAGGAACAGAGGAGGAGTAGGATGAGGGTACGGCTGAAGGCTATCAGAACAGGTCGTCTGGTGCGTTGGGAACAGATAATAAAAGGA
Source organism: Brachymystax lenok tsinlingensis (assembly GCA_030435695.1). NCBI lineage: Eukaryota > Metazoa > Chordata > Actinopteri > Salmoniformes > Salmonidae > Brachymystax > Brachymystax lenok. Next base: position 9,432,892 of record CM059805.1, read on the forward strand.
GCAGATTTCTGGGTGTGGTAGAATAGATTCAGGGGCGTAGTGTGCAGACAGGGGTGTGGTGGAGTGAGGGTACAGTGGAGGTAGGCCCAGGCACCGAGTGATGATAAGAGTGGTTGCATCTCTGGAGGTGCTGGTAATACTGGGTGAGGTCCCTGCATGTGTGGGAGGTGGGACAAAGGAGGAATCTGAGGCATGTAGAGTGGGCCTAGGGGCTCCACTGTAAACTAAAACAATGATAACTATCCTAAACAACAGTAAACAGGGCATATTGACATTTGAGAGAGACAAAGTGAGGCATAAAGCAAACACAGGTGTTGATTGGGAGAGCTAGCTAAGACAACGGGTAAGACCACAACAGCTGTGATATGAATGTGATATGAAACATGTGCATTAAGAGATTGTTAAAGCCCATCACACATCGGGCATGTCGTCTAAGTCCTTGACAAAATGAGAGAATGTCAAATGAGACCTTATCAGTTTCCTTCCGCCTGTCAAAATCCAGGGGAGGATTACTGTTGAAAGCACAAGGAGGGGGCAATCAACCGCGCTTCACTGCTGCTGCTTCACTTACCACACACTCACTCGCCACTGTAGGAAGACAGTCTACATTACCAGTTCTACCCAATCACACTATCCAACCGTAACCACCCCACAACTCCCTAATCAGAAAGCTAAACATGTTGCTATTCATCCTCTGCACTAATCACTTTTCATCAAAAGAGAGAGCTGGTTGCAAAAGATTATCTCATCTAACACCTGCGGTTATAATTGCAATCAAGGTAAACAACGCTTATGCCAAAGAGGCATGTTCAAGCACTGCTATTTTTGAAATAGCAGTGACTGATCTTACAAAACAGAGCACTTAACCACTTTATGTTGAGAGTCAAGCTGATCCATTGCTCGAAAAATACTACCACATGCAACAGGGACAGTTTTTCCATAACAGTATAACACTATTCCAGGGTATGCCTCTGCGTTTGTCTCTGTTTGGATCTATGGCATAAGCTTGCCCATGTGATCATTTTTAGAGACAAAAAGAGTGATTCCAGGGATTTTTTCTGTCGAACAATTCTCTCGAGATTCTATTTTAATGTTAACAATATCTATTGCCACTAGTGGCAAACATAGTAGCAAACAGTTGACCACATGACTTTGAAGACCAGTAACTGTTGACGACCAGTCAGGGGAGAAGACAAATCAGTTGGAAATGGAAACCTAGCGATCTACCTACCAAAGTTGTCTGCTGAGTGTCTAACAACTTATTAATTAAACTACCTAATAAACTTTCAAATTGTGTTAGCCTGGTTAGCAATGTCATGTTTTATGGGATAGAACGACACATTTTGTTGGTATATCAGTTTCAACCTGTCAACGCCACTGACTGGCTAGCTAGCTATCTAGGGCTAGCACTTAGCTAACTATGATATTTTTGCACAATGAGTGTGATAGCTACTAGCTAGCTAGCAAACTAATGATTTGCCAGATATTTCAAAACATATATATTTTGTGAAGAAGTTGCTGTCTTTTAATACCAATATCCATGTCAATATGATATTGTCACTGTTCAGTAGCATGTTACTGCACATGTTAGCTTGCACAACAGCTAGTGTAGCTAGCAACAATATAAGCGGACTTGATATTAAAGCAAAACTTAATTTTTGCAGATGGATATCCTTCCCCTACCCATGGTGTTGGAATAAGCTGTACTGAGAAGATGCATCAACACCCTTGAAATATGTTTGTGGTGCATTCACACATAACACTTTTTGTGAGTGATAAATTAGTGTATCCTCTTCAAGCTTGATATGGTAAGCAAATGCATGTATTATTCTCATAAAAGTAGCCAATACATTAATTATTTCAATAAAGGTTTCATTGCTTTAAACTAGTAGCTAGCTCATCTTGATCATGTGTTCCCATATGAAAAAATATTATAGCATACTGTAGTATTATTATACAGTTTATTCGGAAAGTATTCAGACCTCTTCCCTTTTTCCACATTTTGTTATGTTATAGCCTTATTCTAAAAACGGATTGAACAAATATAAAAATCCTCCTTAATCTACACCCAATGCCCCATAATGACAAAGTGAAATCAGCTTTTTTTTTGCAAATGTATTAAAAATAAAAAACAGAAATACCTTATTTACATAAGTATTCAGACCCTTTGCTATGAGACTTTAAATTGATCTCAGGTGCATCCTGTTTCCATTGATCCTCCTTGAGATGTTTCAACAATTTGATTGGAGTCCACCTGTGGTAAATTCAATTGATTGGACATGATTTGGCATCGATTACAGCCTCGAGTCTTCTTGGGTATGACACTACAAGCTTGGCATACCACACCTCTCTATATAAGGTCCCACAGTTGACAATGCATGTCAGAGCAAAAAACAAGCCATGAGGTCGAAGGAATTGTCCGTAGAGCTCCGAGACAGGATTGTGTCGAGGCACAGATCTGGGGAAGGGTACCAAACATTTATGCAGCATTGAAGGTCCCCAAGAACACAGTGGCCTCCATCATTCTTAAATGGCAGAAGTCTGGAACCACCAAGACTCTTCCTAGAGTTGGCCGCCCGGCCAAACTGAGCAATCAGGGGACAAGGGTCTTGGTCAGGGAGGTACCTAAAAAACACGATTCTCTGGTCTGAAGAAACCAAGATTGAACTCTTTGGTTGGAAAAGCCAAGCATCACGTCTGGAGGAAACCTGGAACCATCCCTACGGTGAAGCATTGTGGTGGCAGCATCATTCTGTGGGGAGGTTTTTCAGCGGCAGGGACTGGGAGACTAGTCAGGACCGAGGGAAAGATTAACTGAGGCAAGTACAGAGAGATCCTTGATGAAAACCTGCTCCAGAGCACTCAGGACCTCAGACTGGGGCAAAGGTTTACCTTCCAACAGGACAATGATCTTAGCACACAGCCAAGACAATGCAGGAGTGGCTTCGGGACAAGTCTTTGAATGTCCTTGAGTGGCCCAGCCAGAGCCCGGACTTGAACCCGATCGAACATCTCTAGAGAGACCCAAAAATAGCTGTGCAGCTATGCTCCCGATCATCCTGACAGAGCTTGAGAGGATCTGCAGAGAAGAATGAGAGAAACTCAAATACAGGTGTGCCAAGCTTGTAGCGTCATACCCAAGAAGACTTGAGGCTGTAATCGATGCCAAAGGTGCTTCAACAAAGTACTGAGTAAAGGGTTTGAATACTTATGTAAATGTGATATTTCAATTTTTTATTAGTACATTTATAAAAAATTACAAAAACCTGTTTTTGCTTTGTCATTATAGGGTATTGTGTGTTGATTAATGATATTTTATCAATTTTTGAATAAGGCTGTAACGTAACAAAATGTGGAAAAAGTCAAGGGGTCTGAATACTTTCCAAATGTACTGTATATACTACAGTATTCACCGTAGTGTTTTTGCGGACTGTACTGTAGTATTTACTGCTGTGTTTTTGTGGACATTACTGTAGTATTTACTGTGATGTTTTATAATTTACCTTTTGTTTATTACCTTTTTAATTAAATTTATTTTATATATCTTTTTGGGGCTTTCTCCTTGAGGAAACTTACTGGACAAATACTAAACAAGCAAATAGATATGTAGGATGGTGGTCTGACCAGTTAGAAAAGAGCAGAAGCGCTGAACCTATAACCTGTAGAGAACACAATATCTGATATATTCTTGGCATGTAGGTTTTTCAGTCAAAGGTGGCAAAAATTGGGATATGGAGGAGGGGAATGGGCAGGGCATATGCAAATGTTACAATAGCATATCAATACAGTGTGTAGTCTAGTATTCTACAGTGTACTATGAAATTATAGTAAGCACTTCACGACCAAAGGATACTACAGTGTGTAGTATAGTATACTACACTTAACTACAGTATACTATAGAATTATATAGCAAGTACAATAGTATTCTATAGTAAACTGTAGTATTTGTTATGTGGGTTGTTCCTTCTTTGTTTCTTTCTAGAAGCAACCAAGTAAAAAAACAGATTGCCAAGCCTGTCCATTAGCTACTGAGTCTACCTTTTAAGATGCCAAAATATTTTAAGAATTCAGTATCTTAATGATGATTTTGTTTTGTGTTTTCTAATTGTTTAAGTGCATGTATTCAACGAGCTTTGGACGAAGGACTTCCACAGGTCCGCAATCTCCAATGTTCACTCAAAGTCAATAGCTCTGAACTGGGTTTGAAAGCTCATTGCTCAGTCTGTCATGGAAAGAGCAGGTGTTCATAATGCTTTGTACACTCAGTGTAGGGTGTGATTTGAGTCAAGGACTCTATTATGACAGTAAAACAAATCAACCTGTGCTGAGACTCATAAAAAAAATTGACTAGAAATTCAAGTGGGTGGCTAGTAAGTTATCAAATCAAATGACATTTTATTTGTCACATGCGCTCGAATACAACATGTGTAGACTTCACCGTGAAATGCTTACTTACAAGCCCTTTCCCAACAATGCAGAGTTAAAAAGTAAGAACAATTTGCAAAATAAAAAGGAAATAGTAACACAAAATGACAAGGCTTTATACAAATGGTACCAGTACCAAATGTGCAGAGGTACAAGATAGTTGAGGTGAGGTAATATGTATATGTGGGTACGGGTAAAAGTCACTTGGCAATCAGGATAGATAATAAACAGAGTAGCAGCAGCGTATGTGAAGAGTGTTTCTATGTGTTAGTTTGTGTGTGTGTGGCGTCAATGTGAGCGTGTGTGTGAGCGTGTGTGTTGGAGGGAGTGTCAGTGTAGTATGTGTGAGTCCAGTGAGTGTGCATAGAGCCAGTGCAAGAGAGTCAGTGCAAAAAAAGGGGGTCAATGCAAAAGGGCCTGGTGGTCATTTGATTAACTGTTCTGCAGTCTTATGGCTTGGGGTAGAATCTGTTCTGGAGCCTTTTGGTCCCAGACTTGGTGCTCCAAGATGAGAGGCTGTTGTTCTGGCACCACACTGCCAGGTCTCTGACCTCCTCCCTATAGGCTGTATCATCATCGTGGTGATCAGGCCTGCCACCGTCGTGTCATCGGCAAACTTAATGATGGTGTTGGAGTCGTGCGCGGCCACACAGTCTTGAGGGAACAGGGAGTACAGGAGGGGACTAAGCATGCACCTCTAAGGGTCCCCCATGTTGAGGGTCAGCGTGGCAGATGTGTTGTTGCCTACCCTCAACACCTCGGGGCTGCCCGTCAGGCAAGTTAGGCTTGATGCTTGAGTTTACGTAAAATGTGTCCATGTGCAGATCATGTACAAACAAGAAAACTACTGGAAAATTAAAGTTAGACACAAATATGCCAGTCTTTGGTGAGAAGATAGACTTGCATTGGCGGGAAATGAGATTCCATAGTGGGTCTCTGTGGTTCTGTTGCCCTCTGGTGTGAGGACATGTCCATTGTGTGTCTAGGCCAGTGTAGAATGGCATCAACATATTTCACATTAAAAAAGCAGATGATGACCACGTGGTCACTTCTTTGCCCTTTACTTAATGGAATGTAGTTAAAAAGAACAGTGTATGACATTGAAGACAGGGTGTTTCATGTTTGTTTTTAAAGAAAAGTGAAGGCAACATCATGATAAAATCCATTAATGCTGTTTGCTCCCATATCGTTTCTTACATAATGGTTTCACAATGATTGAGAGTGAAATGCCCAGTGGCAAACATTATATCAAAATGATCCAACATTAGCATGTGAAGGCTCTCTTTCTACTCTCAATATTTGTTGTGTCAAAGCTTCCCCACTAGAGGGAGTAGTCCAGCAGGCTCTACCCCAGTCATTTTCCAGGAGTCTCTCCTACAAAAAGCAAACTATTCTCCAACATACAGTATAAGGGCACCGCCATCAATGCATTATCACAAAAGGCAAACAAAAGGAAAAACTTCAAGCACTAGACAGATGCATTGTTCAGGTCTTCAGAGCACCTCAGACATGTTACTGTCTATATGTTCTCCCATTGTGACTTAATTCATGTCCATGGCTTATCCCACTTGACAGTTAATCTCATAGGACTCAAAGGACCATGGGGGATTTAGTACAGTACTTATTCCTCAGGTCTGTATCCATCTGAGATGGAGCCATTCCTCATGTCTCCGTCCAGTGGAAGGCCTTATTGTCCAGGATTGTGGCCAGTTTGTTGTTGAATGGCTGGTGGAACACCCTGAGGAGGTCCCTGGTGCTGGGCAGCATGGGGCCCAGGCTCCTGTCTGCTGCCCTCCGTGTGTTGGACATGGGCCTCTTGGTGAGAGCTGCCTCCGTCTGCTCAGATAAAGGCCCTGAGGGACATGCAGTACAGACAGGCACACACAGGATCAGCAGATGTTGAAATGCACACAGAGGAAGAAGCAGACATGCATCACCAACATTGTGTCCTAGCTCTGGACACACCTAGAATGTTGATGAAGAATCAGTCGAATAACTGTTTTTATCCCGGTACGTACCCACGTTTAGGAAGTCAAAGACTTTATGTATGGTGAGTCTCAGATTTGCCGCGTAGTCTTCTAACTGCAGAACTAGGATCTGATCTCTTTGGAAGACAGTCAACCAGTCCAGCAGGAAGACAATATACAGTCCTAGGTTCAGTCTGACCTGGAGAGGATCACAACAAACACTGCAAGTAAGACGTCCGTATGATTTCCATAACTCTTCTACCAAGGCTTCAATGTGAAGGTGGAGAACACGCTACATGCTATGACTCCTGTTAACAGTACACAAGCTAACCTGCAGTGAGTGCTAGAGACCACCGCATGACTCCTGTTAACAGTACACAAGCTAACCTGCAGTGAGTGCTAGAGACCAACTGACAAAAGTCATTATGTCTCTGCAGATGCAGCAGAGAGAGGAGGCACCTTCTGAGATAATGAACTTTACATATTTTAAAAATGATCATAAGCTCAACAGCATGGATTCAGAAGTAAAATGTAAATGGGTAGCTACTGTAGGTCAACATCCATGTCGGTTGACAATGACATCCACGGTGCTGAACGTCAAACACATTTTAAAATATATGTGCCTTAATAGGTACACACGAAAATCTGAGCACCATGTTGGCACCAATACAATAACATTGCTACCACAAATCAGGCTGAGATGTATGTAGAACAGTGTGAACTCTGTCAGTAGGTATCTAGATGTGTGCTTTTCCTATGTAAACTTGCTGTGCCCCAAGCTATGACAGCTGCACCCAAGTAAGGAAATGTTTACAGCATTAAATCTTGTGGACCCCAGGAAGAGTAGCTGCTGCATGTGTAACAGCTAATGGGGATCCTAATGAACTAAACAAAGCATACATACAGTACCTGTAAAATAGTAAGATAAGAATTTCAATTTCAATTACCTTTAGTTCGTTTTTTTGTGAGCTCAACGCTCTGTTTCAAATCAAATCATTCAAGAGAGAAATGAAGTCAAGAACTATGTGTGACCCTGGATCATAGGCACATTTTAGTTGTAGTTTTCATTAGGCAAATATTCAACCTAGTTCAGAAGAGAAACATGGTAATTAACTACAATTACCCATTGTGCCTGTTCTTCCCGGCTCTGACAGAGACGGATAGTCTACACACAGACCGCATGAGAGAGGAATGTACACAACACAATGATGAGAGGGATAGAGAAAGTTTGTGAGGTAGCGCTACTCCATTGATAGCTGTAGTAGTTGGTAATAAGCAGTCTTGAAAGTATTGGGACAGTGACCATTTTTGTTGTTGTTTTGGCTCTGTACTCCAGTAATGATATAATACAATGATTTTGTCACACACTGATCTGTTCCACCTGTCTTTGTGCTTGTCTCCACCCCCTCCAGGTGTCGCCCACCTTCCCCATTATGCCCAGTGTATTTATCCTTGTGTTCTCTGTTTGTCTGTTGCCAGTTCGTTTTGTCCGTCAAACCTACCAGGGTCTTTCCCCTTGCTCCTGTCTTTTTCTGTAGTTGCTGTTTTCTAGTTGTTTTCCCGGTTTTGACCATTCTGCCTGCCCTGAGCCTGCCTGCTGTTCCGTACCTTGTCACACCGCCCTGGATTATTGACCTCTGTCTGCCCTGACCCGGAGACTGCCTGCCCATGCTCTAGTAATAAACCTTTGCTACTTTGACACTGTCTGCATCTGGGTCTTCCCTAAAACGTGATACATTTGCTATTTGTTTTGGTTGTGTTTCAGATTATTTTGTGCCCAATATAAATTCATTCTAAATAATGTACTGTGTCATTTTGGAGTCACTTTTATTGTCAATAAGAATACGTTTCTAAACACTTCTACATTAATGTGGATGCTACAGTACCATGATTACGTATAATCATGAATTAATTGTGAATAATGAGTGAGAAAAAGTTAGACACACAAATATCATACCCCAAGACATGCTAACATCTCACCATTACAATAACAGGGGAGGATGTTAGCATGTCTTGGGGGTATGATATTTGTGTGTCTGTAACTCTCATTCATCATTATTCACAATTCATTTCAGATTATTCGTAATCAAGATAGCATCCACATAAATGTAAAAGGATTTAGAAACACATATTCTTGATGTAGTCATTGCGTTCTATGAATATGGGACCAAATACTTAACTTTTTAATACACATGTGAGTGAATTTGTCCCAATACTTTTGGTCCCCTAAAATGGGGGGGAATATGTACAAAAAGTGCTATAATTTCTAAACGGAAAATACCCTCAAATTAAAGCTGTCAGTCTGCACTTTAACGTCATAGTCTTTGTATAATTTCATCCAAATTGTTGGAGTACAGAGCCAAAACAACTGTCACTGTCCCAACACTTTTGGAGCTCACTGTACTTGAAGAACTGGTAAAATGATTTTGTCAGACAGCTCTCCAATGTGGACCTGACAGAAACAATGTTTTGGAAATTCAATGTTCACTATTTTTGGCTTTGGGATATTCATTAAAAAGCTCTAAAATCCTTTTTAATGTCATTATTTCATAATGCATTTAGTGTTTAAAATAAAAAAACGTGATTATTTTTTTATAACTGAACCGAAATCGAACCGAATTCAAAAAGCACTCAATACTAATCGCTCAGCACGAACATACAGTTGAGAGTGTTGTACATTTTCAATGCCAGCAATAAGAGTAGAGTATGTCTGCTAAATGGCATATTTATTATTTATTCATAAGAGTCCCACTCACCGTCATGGCATTGGAGAGGCTAGTGTTGTAGACACAGGAACGCACAGAGTTTTCTGCTAAACAAGCCTCAAACAGCTGTAGGGATTCTGAGACCCTCAGGTCAAAGTCCTCCACAGACTTGTTAGCCATGTTGAAGTACAGGTAGTCTGAATATAACCTAAACGAGAGGGAGACACACACACACCATCCAGAAAACATTATTTCTTCAGCTACATTGACCAAATGCACAGACATTCCTATAGTGAAAACTATGTGACAGCATGCCAAAACATTACTGAGTCCTACAGGTCTAGGACTTAATTTGATCACGCTGTTGTGTGAGAAGTTTCCTTGATCACCCTGTTGTGTGAGAATGGTGTACTCAAGGTTTAAAGATTGTAATTTCCACTTAAAAATGTCAGACTTTATTTGCCCTAACAAAACATTTATCAACCCCCTACAAAAATGTCCATTAATTATTATCCACATAATCATTTACATTTCCTGCTGCTGCATGATTATTTTCCTGCTGTGGGAAACTGGTCAAATTAAAATTCCCACATATTTACCTCTCTACTGGGTCTCTGAGCATGACAATGATTTTAGCGTTGGGCTGAACTGCGTGGATGAAGTCCTGGGCCAGGAAAGGAGGCTCCCCATCTGCCCGGTAGTTATAGAGATAGCTCCAGGCTTGGTTGTCCCACATTGTGGATGCGCTTGCTTCACCTGTCAATCAAACATATTTGTGATACCCATTATGCGATTACACTTGACACTGCATATAACACAACAGTGGTAGCCGCTCATAATTCCTAAATAACACTGGACCTTATGGTGGCTTTAGCAACCACATTCTACTTCAAAACCTTGTCCTTAAAATGTCAGTTTTGAGTGTTGGCATTATTGTGCTGGTTAGTGCAGAGCCAATTAAGAGGGAATGGAGTGAATAATGGAGTGAGAACTGATAATGGAGGAAGGAGAAACAAACTGTCAATCAGTGTCGAAGATCCTAGACTGGCTGTGAATACTGAATGAGGTTTGTAATCACACAAAATCTCTTTCTCACACACACACACACACACACTTTGTTGAAAGCAGTACATCCCAAGATTTTTTAATTACCTAATATTATAATTCAATATGTACCAAGTAGATATAAATCACCAATGATGACCTGTAGGTTACCTGTAATAATGTGTCGCTGGCTGTGGTCTCCAGAGGTATTCCCCAGTATTCCCTCCTGGATGTGGTAGGCAGCCAGTTCAAACAGGTCCAGGTAATCCTCCACAGGGAAGCGTTCTAGGAGGCCATCTTTAAGATGGATGATACCTGCAAGGGAGAACAACACCATGGTCAATGACATCATCATTCAATAAAATTTCACAACCGTCTACTTCCATCTATGATCTACCACAGAACTTCTCAAAAGCAAATGAAAAAGTGTTGTACCAAAACCTCTCTGTCATTCAAAGGTGATCAAAGTCTGAGAGTAAGTTCTGTCCATATTTTCACACTTGTCAGAGCTCAAAGAAGATCAAGACTTCATACTAGATCGCCCCAAGAGACCTGATGTAGATGCCCTTCTGATTCAGTTGTCAGCACAAAGATCATCATCCCAAACCATTTCCCCCTGCTGCTTTGAATGCCCACGAACCCACTTGGCGATGGAGCCTGCAATCAATGCGCTCTGTGTGATCAACAGTATAGCTCTCCTCAGAGTGTGATCTGACACCTACGCTGCCTCTCAGACTCTGAAACATCTCATTCAATTAGATGAATTACAACAGACACTAGTTTGGATGGCTGGACCTGGTCTCATCGATCACCCACACACTACAGTAGAGGTTCAGAACAACACTTACTCACTCCGTACAAATCTTTGAAAAATAACTGTAAGGAAAATTATACGCAGATAATTATCATAAAAAGAGACAACGCTTTGGGTTTTCATTCAGTTATATTGTTACTAGTGTACAAAGTGTAGAATGTAGGTACAATAATTAGGAAAATAAGCACACAGTATTACCTCAAAATAGATATAATATGAATATAAATGGAAATAAGTTATTCTACACATCACTGGTGGTTCCCCCTAGAAATGTATTTTGGCAGGGTGAAAAGGCAGTTGAAGTCAATGTAAAAGTTTTCAATCCAAATCAATGGAAGCCAAGTTCTCTGGGCAGCTCTACCAAAATAAAGATGGGGGACTAGTGCTTACCAAACCTTTTCCTTGTCCACCAGTGGGGCTCTTTCATGGTGGTGAACTTGACCTCCGGGTGTAGCAGCAGTCGGTGAAACAGGTCTGTTGTACCACATTTGGGCTGGCCAATTATGTAGAAATATGGCAGACAGCGCAGGCGGTACTGCTTGTTGTCGTCACTGTGGTACAAGTGTTCCTGGACATTTTTCCTTAGGTAGTCACAGACAGTCCGGAAACTCTTAGAGCGAACTGCATACAAGTTTTTACTGTAAGGATCCACTTTGGTTTTCCCAGAGAGCTCCTCATACCAGCATGGACTCTTGATATTGGGTAGGAACTGACGAGGAATAACGGAAAACAACTGGGAAGTACAAAACAGATAAATTGTCAAAATACTTTTCAAACACTTCTAGACAATTGTAATGATGCTATCATCTTATTTGCTATTATAAATGCTTGAAAGGATTTTCGTCCTGAGACAAAACAGCACACATGAAACAACAGGCCAGACACTTTGCTCATACTCACATGAGAGTCTGTATTGACAACGTCCTTCAGAAGAGGCAGCTTCCTTGGGCTGAACTCAAGCTTAGACGTAATGCACTTCACCAGGAGCTTAATGTTGGCGTAGTCCTTGGTAGAAGACAGGTTATGGGAGAGGGTGCTGCTTGGGTTGACTATAGTCCTGAGTTGGAACGGTGACAGGGTCAGCATCAGACCCTTTTTATCCCAGGTTAAGATGTAAGAAGCCATGATGAGGAAGGTCAATGTCAATCCTAGAAAGAAGCTGATAACCTTGACCTTTCTGACACTCCTCAGGGGCCCGAATGACCATAGAGGAACCTGCCTCACCTCTAGGACACTAGGCAAGCCTCTGCGGCTGTTATCCCCATCGTCCAAACAGGGCATTGTGTGTCTCTTCCTGTAGTTCTCAACTTACATAGGGCAGGTTGGGCCATATGTGTAGTCCATTTGAGGAATGGCACCATGTTTGTAGTCTGTGAGAAACATGCTGTAGACAGGATGGAGCAGGGCTCTGGGGAGGGGGATGGAAATGTCAGAGGGGAGGGACTTTGAGGCACATCTGCCGTCAAGGCACATCTATTGTGGGATGGAGGTGTGTGGAGGAGCAGTGGAGGGTTCATCCATCATGACTGCTCCAAATGTTGCTGTAGGCACACCAAGTACTGTAACACCACATATGGTGCTTAAAACATAGGACACTTTTGGACACGGCAATTCTCAATTGATCTGTGATTAGTTTTTCCCCTTCAATGGTGTAACGTTTTGGGGGGCCCTGGACTTTGTTATAGACAACTCACAGCTGTTTCCTGACCAGGTGCTAAGTATTATTCCAGAATGAGGGTTCAGTTAGGGGCGATCGAAAATGAGACATCTCAGATGAATTCTTCTTCCTCCACTAGCAAGGGTGACTTCAGCCCAATTACTCATGACAACCTCACAGGCAGCTCATAGCAGAGAGAGTGCAAGTTCTTGCCAGATAACGCTCCCCTGCTTTAGGGATAAGAATAATACAGTGGGTACAAAAGCTTATAATGTGATAGCATAATGGTAAGTCTGCACATTCATCCTCTGCATTTGGGGCTTATCAAAGTCCTTAGAAGACAGTTTCATAGCTACAGGCTAAAATAAACAACATTTTAGAACACGCCAGATCTCTATCCTACAAGGAAATACAAGGTTGATCCATGAAAATGTTTTGTTTTGGAGATGAAAGGTTTTCTCATGACAGCAAATGTATACTGTATTGATACAGGTGGACGAGCAGTGCTGCAAAGTCCTTCCCTCAAGTTAGAGAGAGAAAGCGAGTATTATTTCTGGACCTGTGTGTTGAAGAATTCCAGACACATGACCGACCAAATGTTTCCAAAACTCTTCCACAACACTTCCTGGAGCCATTATTCATTCTGCTTTCTTTTCTTCCAGAGTTTATACACGTTAACAATTACTCTGGACGTTGAAATTAAACCCCTGCCCAGATACATGTATTACTTCTTACATTGTTACCCCGAGAAATATTAAGTTTTATTACATACAACCGGGAGGAACTATTGGATATAAGAGCAACGTCAACTTACCAACATTACGACCAGGAATACGACTTTCCCGAAGTGGATTCTCTGTTTGGTACCCCAACTAGGACAATAGACTGGATCCCAGCCGTCGACTCAAAACAACGGCAGCGCTGGAGAAGGGGGAAACGCGGCGGTCTTCTGGTCAAGCGATGTAGACGGGCACATCGTGCACCTCTCCCGAGTATTTTACTTGCCAATGTCCAGTCTCTGGACAACAAAGTGGATGAAATACGAGCAAGAGTTGCCTTCCAGAGAGACATCGGCGACTGCAACGTTCTTTGCTTCACGGAAACATGGCTCACTCAGGACACGTTAGCTGAGTCGGTACAGCCACCTGGTTTCTCCACGCATCGCGCCGACAGAAACAAACAGCTATCTGGTAAGAAGAAGGGCGGGGGTGTGTGTCTTATGATTAATGAGACGTGGTGTGATCATAACAACATACAGGAACTCAAGTCCTTTTGTTCACCTGACATAGAATTCCTCAAATGCCGACCGCATTATCTACAAAGAGAATTCTCCTCGATTATAATCACAGCCGTGTACATCCCCCCTCAAGCTGAAAATCGACGGCACTGAAATTGGAAACCACATATCCTGAGGCTGCATTTATTGTGGCTGGGGATTTTAATAAGGCTAATTTGAAAACAAGGCTCCCAAAATGTTATCAGCATATCGAATGTGCCACCCGGGCTGGTAAAATCCTGGATCATTGTTATTCTAACTTCGGTGATGCATACAAGGCTATTCTCTGCCCTCCTTTCGGCAAGTCTCACCACAACTCCATTTTGTTGCTCCCAGCCTATAGACAGAAACTAAAACAGGAAACGCCCGTTCTCAGGTCTGTTCAACGCTGGTCCGACCAATCTGATTCCACGCTGCAAGATTGCTTCGAGCACGTGGACTGGGATATGTTCCGGATAGCATCTGACGACAACATTGATGTATACGCTGATTCAGTGAGCGAGTTTATTAGTAAGTGCATCGGTGATGTTGTACCCATAGCAACTATTAAAACCTTCCCCAACCAGAAACCGTGGATCGATGGCAGCATTCGCGCAAACTGAAAGCGCGAACCACTGCTTTTAACCAGGGCTCAGACACGAGAGGAATGTGGCTGGGTCTACAGGCAATTACGGACTACAAAAGGAAAACCAGCCCCGTCGCGGACCACGACGTCCTGCTCCCAGACAAACTAAACAACTTCTTTGCTAGCTTTGAGGACAATAGAGTGCCACAGACACAGCCTGCTACCAAAACCTGCGGGCTCTCCTTCACCGCAGCCAACGTGAGTAAAACATTTAAATGTGTTAACCCTCGCAAGGCTGCTGGCCCAGATGGCATCCCTGGCCGTGTCCTCAGAGCATGCGCAGACCAGCTGGCTGGTGTGTTTACGGACATATTCAATCAGTCCCTATTCCAGTCTGCTGTTCCCACATGCTTCAAGAGGGCCACCATTGTTCCTGTTCGCAAGAAAGCTAAGGTAACTGAGCTAAATGACTATCGCACCGTAGCACTCACTTCTGTCATCATGAAGTGCTTTGAGAGACTTAGTCAAGGATCATATCACCTCCATCCTGCCAGACACTCTGGACCCACTCCAATTTGCTTACCGTCCCAAGGTCCACAGATGACGCAATCGCAATCACACTGCATACTGCCCTAACCCATCTGGACAAGAGGAATACCTATGTAAGAATGCTGTTCATCGACTACAGCTTAGCATTTAACACCATAGTTCCCTCCAAGCTCGTCATTAAGCTCGAGACCCTAGGTCTTGACCCAGCCCTGTGCAACTGGGTCCTGGACTTCGACGGGCCGGCCCCAGGTGGTGAGGGTAGGAAACAACATCTCCACCCCACAAGGGTGCGTTCTCAGCCCTCTCCTGTACTCCCTGTTCACCCATGACTGCGTGGCCAAGCACGCATCCAACTCAATCATCAAGTTTGCTGACGACACTACAGTGGTAGGCTTGATTACCAACAACGACGAGACGCCCTACGAGGAGGAGGTGAGAACCCCTCGGAGTGTGGTGTCAGGAAAATAACCTCTCACTCAACGTCAACAAAACAAAAGAGATGATCATGGACTTCAGGAAACAAGAGAGGGAGCACCCCCCCCTATCCACATCGACGGAACAGTAGTGGAGAAGGTGGAAAGTTAAGTTCCTCGGCGTACACATCACGGACAAACTGAAATGGTCCCTCCACACAGACAGCGTGGTGAAGAAGGTGCAACAGCGAAGGCGCAACAAATTCGGCTTGTCACCAAAATCACTCACAAACTTCTACAGATGCACAATCGAGAGCATCCTGTCGGGTTGTATCACCGCCTGGTACGGCAACTGCTCCGCCCACAACCGTAAGGCCCTCCAGAGGGTAGTGAGGACTGCACAACGCATCATCGGGGGTAAACTACCTGCCCTCCAGGACACCTACACCACCCGATGTCACAGGAAGGCCAAAAAGATCATCAAGGACAACAACCACCCGAGCCACTGCCTGTTCACCCCGCTATCATCCAGAAGGCGAGGTCAGTACAGGTACATCAAAGCTGGGACCGAGAGACTGTTAAACAGCCATCACTAACATTGAGTGGCTGCTGCCAACATACTGACTTAAATCTCTAGCCACTTTAAATAATAGAAATTGTATGTAACAAAATGTATCACTAGCCACTTTAAAGAATTTTGTATATAATGTTTACATATCCGACATTACTCATATCAAATGTATACACTGTACTCTAAACCATCTACTGAATCTTGCCTATGCCGTTCGGCCATCGACTCAAATCTCTAGCCACTTTAATAATTATAATTGGATGAAATACATGTATCACTAGCCACTTTAAACGATGCCATTTATATAATGTTTACATATCCTACATTACTCATCTCATATGTATATACTGTACTCCATACCATCTACTGCAAATTGCCTACGCCGGTCAGCCATCGCTCATCCATATATTTATATGTACATACTCGTATTCATTCCTTTACTCTTGTGTGTATAAGGTAGTTGTTGTGAATTTGTTAGATTACTTGTTAGATACTACTGCATGGTCGGAACTAGAAGCACAAGCATTTCGCTACACTCGCATTAACATCTGCTAACCATGTGTATGTGACAAATACAATTTGATACAGTGAATTACACTTGGTACATTCAATGATTTCACAGTGTTATACCTCATTGCATAAATGTTGTTCTATTCATTCTTGGTCCGTATTAAACAGAGACCACCAAACACTTCATTGATTTTAAATAAATCACATATTATACTTCTACCACTGGCTGTCAAAAACTGTGGGTTACACTTTACTCGAGTCATGTGTCATACAACCTATAGCGTACAGCAATTCAAAACACATTTAGTTAAAAGACACATTCAATGTATAATATGATACAGTACTTGCCATTTAGACTTAGTCATGCATGCATACATTTGTTACATACGAGTGGTCACGGGAATCAAACCCCCTATCCTGGCGTTGCAAGCGCCATGCTCTACCAACTGAGCTATGCATCATTATGTAGTATAAAGGTTTGTATCCTACTTACAAGTTCTCAGCTGAATGGGTCTTCTCCTGGTCTTGATCTTGGTGTTGCTGATGGAGAGGGTCTCCTGTCCTCTCTCTGTAAAACCCATGGAAAGTTATTGTCTGCCAGAGCCTGCATCAAACACCCGAATTGTAGACTGATTTCTGTAGAAAGAAAATAAGGGGAGACAGGGGATGGTGGATGTGCAGGACAGAGATGAGGATAGACAATATGAAGGAAAGAGTAAAGACAAGGTACAAAGGAGAGAGGGCAAGACAACCATTAAAGCCCATATAGACGCATCTAGAACCTGTGACGGAACTTGTGTGGGAAACTGACAGGGGGCCGAGAAGGAGGATGGGGCTGAGGAGGTCATGAGGGGAGGTGGGAGTGTGGGAGCCAGAACTGAAAAAATATATATAAAAAATATATTCTAGCTAAAAAACAATATTGCAGCTTTAAAAGACATTTTAAATACATTCCAACATCTATTACGGAATGTAGTTAAAATCTATAAATAAATGTTTGTAAAAATGTATAACAAAATATATGTTAAATGCATCGGAAAATGTATTTAAAGTATTTAAAAAAATATATATACAGTACCAGTCAAACATTTTAACACCACTACTCATTCAAGAGTTTTTCTAGAAACCACTACTAAAGGACACCAATAAGAATAAGACATGCTTGGGCCAAGAAACACGGCAATGGACATTAGACCGGTGGAAATTTGTCCTTTGGTCTGGAGTCCAAATTGGAGATTTTTGGTTACAAACGCTGTGTCTTTGTGAGACGAGGTGTGGGTGAACGGATGATTTCCACTTGTGTATTTCCCACTGTAAAGCATGGAGGAGGTGGTGTTATGGTGTGGGGGTGCTTTGCTGGTGACACGGTCTGTGATTTATTTAGAATTCAAGGCACACTTAACCAGCAAGGCTACCACAGCATTCTGCAGCGATACGCCATCCCATCTGGTTTGAGATTAGTGGGACTATCATTTGTTTTTCAACAGGACAATGACCCAACACACTTCCAGGCTGTGTAAGGGCTATTTGATGAAGAAGGAGTGATGGAGTGCTGCATCAGATGACGTGGCCTCCACAATCCCCGACCTCAACCAAATTGAGATGGTTTGGGATGAGTTTGACCACAAATGCTCAGCATATGTGGGAACTCCTTTAAGAATGCCAGGTGAAGTTGATTGAGAGAATGCCAGGAGTGTGCAAAGCTGTCATCAAGGTAAAGGGTGGCTATTTGAAGAATCTCTAATATATTTTGATTTGTTTAACACTTTTTTGGTTACTACATGATTCCATATGTGTTATTTCATAGTTTTGATGTCATCACTAATATTCTGCAATGTAGAAAATAGTAAAAATAAAGAAAAGCCCTTGAATAAGTAGGTGTTCTAAAACTTTTGACTAGTAGTGTGTGTGTGTGTGTGTATATAAATAATTTGGTAAATATATTGTAACATTTATTTGAAAATGTTTTTTTAAATATATTCCAACATGCATTTAAATACATTTTTAGAAAATGGTGACTGTCTTAACAATGAAACTTCAGGAAGCTCTTTGGTATCATACACACTTTGGTAACACATGCACTTATGTCAGTCTCATTAAGGCTTCATAACTGACAGTTTACAAGCTTAACCTTGGATCACCGAACACAACATAACAAATTAACTTGGATGACAATCCTGTCTCATGGGATTCCAAAAAGCACTAAGACATGACCACAACAAGCCACACCTCCAAGTCTTCTAATAGGCTGCAGTCCCTGCAATATATTTTGTCAAAATGCATTTTTTTGTACATACTGTACCAGAAAATCAAACATGCATTTAAATTACTACAAACATAATACATTATCAGTCATGTAATGAGTCCATGTCTTTCATGTGCATTTAAAATCAAATCAAATTTTATTGGACACATACACTCACAATAACATCTGCTAACCATGTGTAACGAAATGCTTGTACTTCTAGTTCCGACAGTGCAACAATATCTAACAAGTGATATCTAACAATTCCACAACAAATACCTAATACACACAGATCTAAGTGAAGGAAGGGAATAAGAATATATAAATACAAATATATGGATGAGCAACAACAGAGCGGCATTGGCTAAGATGCAAAAGATAGTATAGAATACATATGATGAGTGCAAGATATGTAAACATTATTAAAGTGGCATTATTAAAGTGACTAGTGTTCCATTTATTAAAGTGGCCAATGATTTCAAGTCTGTATGTAGGCAGCAGCATCTCTGTGCTAGTGATGGCTATTTAACAGTCTGATGGCCTTGAGATAGAAGCTGTTTTTCAGTCTCTCGGTCCCAGCTTTGATGCACCTGTACTGACCTCGCCTTCTGGATGGTAGCAGGGTGAACAGGCAGTGGCTCGGGTGGTTGTTGTCCTTGATGATCTTTTTAGCCTTCTTGTGACGTCGGTGCTGTAGGTGTCCTGGAGGGCAGGTAGTTTGCCCCCGATGATGCGTTGTGCAGACCGCACCACCCTCTAGAGAGCCCTGCGGTTGCGGGCAGTGCAGTTGCTGTACCAGGCGGTGATACAGACAGGATGCTCTCAATTGTGCATCTGTAAATGTTTGTGAGGGTTTTAGGTGACGAGCCAAATTTATTCAGCCTCCTGAGAAATAAACACACTTACTTGACGAGAGCATTGCAACTAACGTCCAACGGGCAGAACAACGTGTACTGGGTAGTTCCACAAATGAGTGCCTTTTGCATCCCTTTCATATTTTAAGTAGAAATTGTGCACTAATATTTAATTTAAAAAAGCCTGTTATTTTAAATGAAGTGCCCTTTAATATAGACCACATGGAGAATTCAATATACTAGATTTTCAATATGAATAGACTTGCTAAAGTTCCAAATGCTGTATTTAGACATGTCCCTCGGTGCACCCTATAGGAAGATTTTAACCCACTAACCCCTAAAATACTCCAAGTTTTCCCATCATTGTAAAGCCCTAGTTATTTTGTTGCTTTGACAAAGTTATTTCTGAAGATTATTATTTATTTAATGTGATTAGTGATTCATTTACATCTGTCCCTCAGGTCAACCCTGTTATGTGAACTGAGCTCTCCTTATTTATTTCAAAAGAAACATTGAACATCTAATAGTCAAATCACAGTGTAAAAGCAGGTGAGCTGGTTCTACTCTTTTTGGCCATATTCTGGTATTTTGCGGTCAAAAACTGAGCGGGTCGGGCTTAACATGTCCACCCTATTACCCATACACTGTGATCGTGAGAATGGAAATGTTTAAACAATGAAAAAACATTTGTGAATCTTGCATTCAATTGCCCCTCCCTGTTGCACACAACAAGCTTCCTTCCCCCGTTATAAGGGGAATCCATGTGTGATTTAACTATAATTACTGGTTGGAGGGCCGTTCAAGTGGATTTTTCCCAGATGTGGTAAATTCACACTTGGTTACGAACGCACCATAACACTGCTAACCATCCACTCTAAAGCCATATAATAACCTACACTTTGACATACTGTGGAGCGTTGTATGATGTATAGTTTTTGTTTAAATCAATAAATAATAATACATTCATGCATGTCTTTGTATTGCCATATTACCAGTAGCCTATTGCAATTCTACATATTGAGCGCTGCTAATGACCTTTATATTAAAAGTGTTTATCACATGCTACCTTAGTGACTGTAGAGTTTCGTTAACTTTCCAATCTGCTCTAGCGCATGTACAGTCGCTATGCCATTAGATAAGATATGTAGCCAGGAAAGAGAAAGCTATGCCTTAATCCCCTTAGAGAGAAACGTAAGGCCTTTCTGTCACATGGTTATTTCTTATGGCATGTAGGTATAATATCATGCCTTATGTTTGTATATTATTACTATGGAGTATATTACTGTGCATTGATCGGCATGGCTCTGAACGATTGTTTACTCTGACTTTTTTAGAACCACAATCACATAAAACACATTCAAATGGAAACAGCTGTCTGTGTGTGTGTGTGTGTGTGTGTGTGTCTGATGGACCTCAATGTCATGTTCTAACCGAACAGCACTACATTGAATAGAACCAAAACCAATCAGTATTAAGTGTATAGTGGGTGAGTGCATATCCAGCCAACCACCGTTTTTACATGGTCCTTCGCACCCCCGGATTCTGACCTGCTATATTTGAGACGTTGAGGTGGCCCAAAGAGGAGTCTATGTCTCTTGCCAAGAGACGCCTGTCAGCACCCACTTCAGCCCACAGCACCACACAAAGCCGCCGCGTCACTGAAGAAGGCGGCGCAAGTTCTGGTTAGCAACCAAGTTGCCTGTGTTTATTTTTAGGAAGTGTTGTGCGTGCATCACCAATGTAAGTTTGGGGGTTTATATTGTTGGGGATCATTGATGATGTTCACTGCATCCTACTGATACTGTACCTGGCTAGTGGAATTTATCTTGTTATATCTGTAACTTATTTGTTCTTTCGCCAGCTGGTAGCATTGTTTACCTGTTTAATGCATAAGTCTAAGTTCAGAATGGCCAGTTAAAAGATGCACTATGCAGAAATTGCTCCACCATTTCCTGGTTACTAAAATTCTAATAGTTTGCCTAGTTTCAGTTTATGAGACAAAGAAAGCATGGATAGTGTAGAGGATCACTATACCATCTAAACCGCTGTGAAATATCGTTTCCATAACCAAAAATATTGTGCTGGTGTACAAAACCGAAAGTAAAAGACGCAAAAACAAAACTTTAGAACAGGAAGCATAAACATATGGCACGTAAAACAGATCTATCGCTTCTTAGACATGCTTTCAATGAGAATGACAGCCCAAAAAGTTACATATTGGCGCTTTAATGGGCCTATTGCATCATTATATTTATTATGAGTATCAAATTAAATTAATGCACAGAATACAACAGGTGTAGACCTTAACGTGAAACGCTTACTTACAAGACCTTAACCAACAATGCAGTTAAGAAAATATTGACTAAATAAAAACGTTTTTTTTTAAGTTACAGAATAAAATAACAATAATGAGGCTATATACAGGGGGTACCGGTACCAAGTCAATGCGCGGCGGTACAGGTTAGTCGAGGTAATTTGTACATGCAGGTAGAGGTATAGTGACTATGCATAGATATTAAACAGCGAGTAGCAGCAATGTAAAAACAAAGGAGTATGAGGTGGATGTTACCATTACTGGAAGAGAGTTTGTTATATGCCAGCTAAAGTTAGTAAGTTAGTAGAAGATTCTAGACCCCTGGAGCGCTTCCGCATACGCATTTGATTTATCTGATAAGCTCTTTAGCTGGCGAGAGGTTCTAGAAGTTTCAGAGACCGTCCTCCGTGCTCCAGCATGCACAGTAAGATTCATGACTCAGGCATCAGACTCAGATAAGATCTCCAACAGTCCGCAGAGAGGGCCATAAATCTAGTCTAAGTAATTAGTTCTCTCTCTGAGATATGTTTATAAATATACTGCTGTAAATGTGTATGCTGTTATGTGAATATCCCTGTATAGATGCTACGCCATTCTTTCCTGTGTATATATTCTCGTTGCATAGCTTACAACATTGTTTGTTATTGCCTTTCAGAACCACAAGTCGATTTCTAAATCACTGAAGAGTGTGTTTATGTGTTAATACCACATGTGGTGGTAATGAAGATAAATACAAGTGTATATGGACATATCTGGCTTGTAGTGAGTCAGAACCTTAACAATCAGCATTAAGTACTTGCGGGTGAGGGCATTCACAGCCGACCGGTATTCACAGCTAGTCGAGGCTCTGGCTGAGGGGGGTGCAGACGTTGGTGTGTGGGACTGTGCACTCTGCAGTTGTCTTCATCTGCTGAGGGGGAGCTAAGGCCGCTCCGGGGAGCAGAAGCGAACCCGATGCTCCCTTGCCTCTGGTCGGGGGGGACTAGAGGGAAGTCTGTCGGGAAAGAGGCTCGACCACCCTGGGGGGGCGGTGCGGCGCGACGTAGGCTCCAACCGGGGGGGCCTGGAGTAGCGTATCTCAGGGGAGGGCCGACTAGGGGAGTATCAGCTGCGGTGGCGCTCCAGCGGCGGTGACGATGGTTCTAGCCAGGGGTGCCTAGAGCAGGGTTTCTAAAAACTTGATGTGTCCATATCAAGAGTTTTATTCTGTAGTTCACCACCACACAGTTGCACACTCACTTCTGACACAGCCAACTGCTTAGATGGCTCCAGCTACCTGTTTTTTGACTACCAGAAGAAGGTTATCATTAGCATCATCGCTAACAGCTACACAAAGTGTAGACAAACGCTCGCCCCGCACATACAATGCTTTCGGAAAGTATTCAGACCCCTTGACATTTTCCACATTTTGTTACATTACAGACTTGTTGGAAAGGTGGCATCCTATGATGGTGCCACATTGAAAGTCACAACTTGTAGACGACTTGTTTACGTGCTGCTGTGCGTTTTGTTGCTAACCTTACTTTGCTACCTGCCAACTTTACGGTTTTAACTTTTTAATTACCGTTTATATATATTTTTTGTTTCTCCCCATTGCTCAACTTTTTCACTCCGGACGCTTTATGTGGATGTGGTTCGTCAGGACCTCCACCAGCCAAAGCAAAGTAGTAACATTAACATGATGCCTTCTAATTGCAGTCGCTGTACTCATAATATACAGGAGAACGATCGCCTTGCGGCGAGGATAGCTGTGCTGCAACCCCAGCTTCAGATGCAATCGTTAGGCAAGGGTAATTTAAGTGTAGGAAAGGATCTCCCTCTCTCTCTCTCATGAATGATTGGCTATGAAAAGCCAACTGACATTTACTCCTGAGGTGCTGACCTGTTGCACCCTCGACAACCACTGTGATGACCCTGCTGGTCATCTATGAACATCTTGGCCATGTTCTGTTATAATCTCCACCCGACACAGTCAGAAGAGGACTGGCAAACCTTCATAGCCTGGTTTCTTCCTAGGTTCTGGCCTTTCTAGGGAGTTTTTCCTAGCCTTCTTTAGGCTGGATTTCTGTACAGCACTTTGTGACATCAGCTCGTCAATCTACACACAATACCCCATAATGACAAAATAAATAAAATATATATTTTTAATAAATAAATAAATAAACAAACTGAAATATCACATTTACATAAGTATTCAGATTCTTTACTCAGTACTTTGATGAAGCACCTTTGGCAGCGATTACAGCATTGAGGCTTCTTGGGTACGACGCTACAAGCGGGGGCGGCAGATGTCCAATGCTCTAACCACTAGGCTTAGTAACCGAAAGGTTACAAGATCGAATTCCCGAGCTAACCAGGTAAAACTCTGTCGTTCTTCCCCTGAACAAGGCAGTTAACCCACTGTTCCTAGGCCGTCATTGAAAATAAGAATTTGTTCTTAACTGACTTGCCTAGTTAAATAAAAGTAAAAAAAAGCTTGGCAAATCTGCATTTGAGGAATTTTTCCCATTGTTCTCTGCAGATCCTCAGTGTCAGGTTGGATGGGGAGCATTTCTCCACAGCTATTTTCCGGTCTCTCTTTTCGATCGGGTTCAAGTCCGGGTTCTGGCTGGGCCACTCAAGGACATTCAAAGACTTGTCCCGAAGCCACTCCGCGTTGTGTTGGCTGTGTGCACTATGGAACAGGTTTTCATCAAGGATCTCTCTGTACTTTGGTCCGTTCATCTTTCCCTCAATCCTGACTAGTCTCCCAGTCCCTGCCGCTGACGAACATCCCCACAGCATGATGCTGCCACCACCATGCTTCAGCGTAGGGATGGTGCCAGGTTTCCTCCAGATGTGATGCTTGTCATTCAGGCAAAATAGTTCAATCTTGGTTTCATCAGACCAGAGAATCTTGTTTCTCGTGGTCTGTGTCTTTAGGTGCCTTTTAGCAAACTCCAAGTGGGCTGTCATGAGCCTTTTACTGAGGAGTGGCTTCAGTCTGGTCACTCTACCATAAAGGCCTCATTGGTGGAGTACTGCAAAGACGGTTGACCTTCTGGAAGGTTCTCCCATCTCCACAAAGAAACTCTAGTGCTCTGTCAGCGTGAACATCGGGTTCTTGGTCAAATCAAAATCAAATCAAATTTTATTTGTCACATACACATGGTTAGCAGATGTTAATGCGAGTGTAGCGAAATGCTTGTGCTTCTAGTTCCGACCATGCAGTAGTATCTAACAAGTAATCTAACAAATTCACAACAACTACCTTATACACACACAAGACCTTCTCCCCTGATTGCTCAGTTTGGCCCGGGCGGCCAGCTCTAGGAAGAGTCTTGGTGGTTCCAAAGTTCTTCCATTTAAGAATGATGGAGGCCACTGTGTTCTTTGGGAGCTTTAATGCTGCATACATGTTTTGGTACCCTTCCCCAGATCTGTGCCTCAACACAATCCTGTCTCAGAGCTCTACGGACTATTCCATCAAACATGACTTGGTTTTTGCTCTGACATGCACTGTCAACTGTTGGACCATATATAGACAGGTGTGTACCTTTCCAAATCATGTCCAATCAATTGAATTTACCACAGGTGGACTTCAAATCAAGTTTTAGAAACATCTCAAGGATGATCAATGGAAACAGGACGCACCTGAGCTCAATTCCAAGTCTTATAGCAAAGGTTCTGAATACTTATGTAAATAAGGTATCTGTTTTTTATTTTTAATACATTTGCTAAAAATGTCATTATGGGGTATTGTGTGTAGATTTCTTTTTGTTTCTTCCATGTTAGAATAAGGCTTTAAAGTAAGAAAATGTGGAAAAAGTTTAGGGGTCTGAATCATTTCTGAAGGCACTGTAGACAGAGGAATGCAACTTCAGAAAGTAGCATGAAAATACAAATCACTGATGCATTTTGTTCATGTCTTATGATTAACTTGGGCAAAATACATTTAGTTGATTTCCAATTAAGTTCAATACATTTTTAGATATGTTTTTTTTTTTACATTTATTAAACTAGGCAAGCCAGCTAAGAACAAATTCTTATTTACAGCTCATAGCGCGGCCAAACCCTAACCCGGACGACGCTGGGCCAATTGTGCGCCACCCTATATGACTCCCAATCACGGCCAGTTGTGATACGGCCTAGAATCGAACCAGGGTCTGTAGTGAAGCCTCTAGCACTGAGATGCAGTGCCTTAGACCGCTGCACCACATATTGTTGAACTCAGTTTTAATGTCTGGATTCTGTGATCCCATCCGTGTTCTCCACAACGCAGATTTTATAGGGCCCTACAATACGTTTTATAGGACCTTACAATACGTTTTATAGGGCCCTACAATACATAGAGAGGAATTTAAGAAGCCAAATTAGGAATCACTTTGGCCACTCTGTAGACTAGATGCCATTGCCATTCATTTATGGAATATTGTCAGGCATTACATACATTGAGGAAATATGCTAATTTATTTCAAATACATTTTTGTTTTACCGTATGGAAGGGAATGATTGATACAGTAACACACACCCCAGTAATTTCTACCATAACCTAGAATCCTTGTGGATATCCGAGCAGATGTTTCCACCATGAGTGCTCAATGTTACAAAGGTTGATGTGAGTCCAATTTCCATTTGGATTACTCACAATGTCTACATGCTTTTGAGCTGAGTTAGAAATACAATTACTCCAAAAAATGCAATGTGTTTGAGGTCCTCTCCACAAGGTGGTTGCCTGGCTACCCATCCACATCGCTCTGGCCAATCTGTCTCTTTCTCTGTTTTCTGAATTCAATTGTAGAATTACGGCCTGCAGGAGCAAGTATCAAGATTTATACGTGGCTTTCATTCCCTGCCAAGGAGATAAATTGTAATCTATTGACTTGAGCTGAGTGAGGCCAGCCAGATAAACATTAGGAAGTGTGTGTAAATTCAGCATTATGCTTATGAACGCAAACACATTCCGACTGTTTGCTTTGTCCCAGAAATCAATGGGTTAGACCAGAGCCGGCCTAAACAATTCCGTTATCAACTTTGATACTCTGATTGGTTACATTTGTTAGAGACGTTCCAATCACTAATGAATTTTTTGGTACAACGTCCCTCACACAAACAACTTCTAGGATGGCAGATTAATATATTAGTATTGGGAGAGTGACAAATATTTAGTTGTTTTGGCTCTGTACTCCAGCACTTTGGATTTTAAATTATACAATGACTATGAGGTTAAAGTGATGAGTGAGAAAGTTACAGACGCACAAATTTCATACCCCCAAGACATGCTAACCTCGCACCATTACAATAACAGGGGAGGTTAGCTTTTTTTGGGATGGTATGATATTTGTGCATCTGTAACTTTTTCACTCATTATTCACGATTCATTCAGGACTATCTGTAATCATGGTAGCATCCACATTAATGTGTAAGTGTTTAATAACATATTATATTATTATTTACAATAAAAGTGAGGACACAAAACATTATTTACCATTCACTTCTACTGAGCACAAAATAATCTGAAACACAACCAATACAAACAGCAAACACATCAAGAGCTCAGTGACTTTCAACGTGGTACCGTCATAGGACGCCACCTTTCCAAGAAGTCAGTTCATCAAATTTCTGCCCCGCTAGAGCTTCCCCGGTACCAGGGCAGTGGAAACATCTAGGAGCAACAACTGCTCAGCAGCGAAGTGGTAGGCCACACAAGAATGGGACCACAGAGTGCTAAAGCGTGTTGCGCATAAAAATTATTTGTCCTCGGTTGCAAAACTCACTACCGAGTTCCAAACTGCCTCTAGAAGCAATGTCAGCACAATAACTGTTCGTCGGGAGCTTCAAAAATTGGGTTTCCATGGCTGAGCAGCTGCACACCAGCCTAGGATTAATATGTGCAAAGCCAAGCGTCAGGTGGAGTGGTGTAAAGCTCACCACCATTGGACTCTGGAGCAGTGGAAACAATCTCTGGAGTGATGAGTCACGCTTCACCATCTGGCAGTCCAACGGATGAAACTGGGTTTGACGGATGCCAGGAGAACGCTACCTGCCCAATTGCATAGTGACAACTGTAAAGTTTGGTGAAGGAGGTTATAATGGTCTGGTGCTATTTTTTTATGGTTCGGGCTAGGCCCATTAGTTCCAGTGAAGGGAAATCGTAACGATACAGCATACAATGACATTCTAGTTGATTCTCTGGTTTCCACCTTGTGGCAACAGTTTGGGGAAGGCCTTTTCCTGTTTCAGCATAACAATGCCCCCATGCACAAAGCGAGGTCCATACAAAAATGGTTTGACGAGGATGCATAAAAATATGCCCCACCTCAGACAAACTGATATCTCGTCTATATGACGCTTTTCAATCTGTTAGCACACCTTCTACAGATGCCATTAAGGCAAAATGGGAGGAAGAACTAGGGACTGACATTTCTGTGGCAGACTGGGAAGATAGCTTGGAGTATATCCACACCTGCTCCATTAACTCCAGACATCGTCTCATACAGTTCAAGGTATTACACAGATTACACTATTCAAAAACTAAGCTGCATTGGATATTTCCTGATACATCCCCTATGTACAATAAGTGTCATGCTGCGCAGGGTACACTACTCCACTGCTTTGTCCTATGCTCTAACTTGTATGGTTATTGGTGTGGAATTTTTAGGATCCTCTCTGAAGTTCTTCAATTGACCCAGACCCGCTTCTGATTATCCTGGGAGTGTCTCATTCCCTAAACGGATTAACCATCCCCCAAAAACAACTCATCTCTTACGGGGTGACATCTACCCTTTTTTTTCAACCTGTCCGTGTTCTGTTTGTCTTATTTTGTATTATTTACTTTGTACCCTGAACTCTGGGTCTTGTTGTTTCTGTTTGAACAAAATAAATGATAAATGGTTTGTCGAGATCGGTGTGGGAGAACTTGACTGGCCTGCACAGAGCCCTGACCTCAACCCCATCGAACACCTTTGGAATGAATTGGAACGTCAACTGCGAGCCATGCCTAACATCAGTACCCAACCTCACTAATGCTCTTGTGGCTGGAAAGCCTTCCCAGAAGAGTGGAGGCTATTATAGTAGAAAGGGGGGACCAACTCCGTATTAATGCCCATGATTTTGGAATGAGATGTTAGATGAGCAGGTGTCCACATACTTTTGGTAATGTAGTGTTTAAGGGAATTTGACCCAATACTTTTGGTCCCCTAAAATGTATGTACAAAAAGTGTTGGACTTTCTAAACAGTTCACCTGATATGGATGAAAATACCCTCAAATTAAAGCTGACAGACTACACTTTAACCTCATAATCATTGTATCATTTCAAGTACAGGGCCAAAACAACAAAACATTTGTCACTGTCCCAATACGTTTTGAGCTCACTGTAAGTAGGGATTGATAGAACAGCGGAATTAAATTTAGTATGAGTCGTCAGGCAAACAAGGTGTAGGTCCAGTATGTAGTTTGCATGCAAGCAGAGCATACATAAACTGTGTCTCCGGGATGAGAGATCAGTGGTGGTACTAGTACAAATGTAGGATCTTAATTTAAGCCAGTTTGCTACAGCAGGAAAATAATCCTGTAGCAACAGGAAATGAAAATTATTATGTGGATTATAATTTATGAACATTTTGTAGGGGTTGAAACATTTTTCATAAGGGAAACCCAAGTCTGAAATTTCAAAGTGGAAATTACAAACTTCAGAAGCCTTTTTAAACCTCAAATACACTACAAGTTTTACATTTCCTGGAAAGTTTCCAGGAAGCTGAAAGCTGGGTTCTGCCCTCTCTTCTGTCTTACTTTTGTAGTTGGGCGGGGGTCGAGGGCCAGTGCAGGGTGGTATACTCTGAGATCTCATCCATAGTGTATCTGTGTGCTGCTGTCCTGATTCTGAGATTTGGCACGTTGCTAACACACACAGCGGCTATGTTACCACAGGGCATTGCCAGTGTGATTAACGGATCATGGTAGAGGGTGTCTCATCATGCTGTAGACTGGACGGGAATGCCAATGATCCACTCCATCTGGGTCAGAGTTCAGCCCTGCTGCTCGCTGGGCTATGCAGTCTGCCCTACCGCTGAGGAATGAGCTAATGTAAAACCCCCCCACACTCAGGAGGGCACGGAATACACAAATACACCTGAATACACAAATTAAAAAACGTTAAAAATAGCAGGTCTCCTTGTAATGATATGCAGTTACAAGCCATATGCCTAAAGACTCAGGGCCATGGAAACCCAGCAGCCCCAAATCTCATGTTTTACTTTCTCTGTAAATAGAGGAGGGATGTCTCCAGGAGCCCATTACAGCAGGTCTCTCCCTTTCCCACACACACACACACACACACACACACACACACACAATTGTCCACCAAGGTACACACACAAACCCCCCACAGTGACTGTACGTACATTTCCCAACCAGAAGCCATGGATTACAGGCAACATCCGCAGTGAGCTAAAAATTGAGCTGACAATTTCAAGGAGCGGGACACTAATCCGGACTCTTATAAGATATCCCGCTATGACCTCCTACAAGCCATCAAACAGGAAAAGTGTCAATACAGGATTAAGATTAAATTCTAATACGCCGGCTCTGATGCTGGTCGGATGTAGCAGGGCTTGCAAACTATCACGGATTACAAAGAGATACCCAGCCGCGAGCTGCCCAGTGACACAACCCTACCAGACAAGCTAAATGCCTTCTATGTTCGCTTCGAGGCAAGCAACACTGAACCGTGCATGAGAAAACCAGCAGTTCCAGACAACTGTGTGATCTCGCTCTCCGTAGCAGATCTGAGTAAGAACTTTAAACAGATTAACATTCACAAGGCCCCGCGACCAGGCAGATTACCACG
The DNA here is from genome assembly GCA_030435695.1 of Brachymystax lenok tsinlingensis. NCBI lineage: Eukaryota > Metazoa > Chordata > Actinopteri > Salmoniformes > Salmonidae > Brachymystax > Brachymystax lenok. Next base: position 9,463,630 of record CM059805.1, read on the forward strand.
ACACGTAGTCAGAGCATGCACTGACCAGCTGGCAGGGGGCTTTACTGAAATGTTCTACCTCTCCCTGACCTATTCTGTAATACCTATATGTTTCAAGCAGACCACCATAGTCCCTGTGCCCAAGAACGCTAAGATAACCTATCTAAATGACTATTGCCCCATAGCACTCAGATCTGTAGCCATGAAATGCTTTGAAACGCTGGTCATGGATCACATCAGCCCCATCATCCCAGACACCCAGGACCCACTCAATTTCACATACCGTCACCACAGGTAAACAGATGATGCAATCTCTATTGCACTCCAGTGCCCTCTCCCACCTGGACACGAGGAACACCTATGTGAGAATGTTGTTTACTGACTACAGCTCAGCATTTAACACCATAGTGCCTCCAAGCTCATCACTAAGCTAAGAACCCTGGGACTAAACACCTCCCTCTGCAATTGGATCCTGGACGTCCTGACGGGCCGGCCCCAGTTGGTGAGGGTAGCAACAACACATCCGCCACGAGGACCCTCAACACGGGGGCGCCTCAGGGGTGCATGCTTAGTCCCCTCCTGTAAGACTGCGTGGCACCACACGACTCCAACACCATCATTAAGTTTGCTGATGACACGACGGTGGTAGGTCTGATCACCGACTACGATGAGACCGCCTATAGAGAGAGGTCTGTGACCTGGCGGTGGTGCTAGGACAACAACCTCTCCCTCAACATCAGCAAAACAAAGAAGCTGATTGTGGACTACAGGAAACGGAGGGCCAAGCACGCCCCCATCCACATTGACAGGGCTGTAGTGGAGCCGGTCGAGAACTTCCATTTCCTCTGTGTCCACATCACTAAGGAACGAACATGGTCCACACACACCAACACAGTCATGAAGAAGTCACAACAACGCCTGTTCCCCATCAGGAGGCTGAAAAGATTTGGCATGGGCCATCAAATCCTCAAAAAGTTCTACAGCTGCACCATTAAGAGCATCGTGACTTGCTCCATCACAGCTTGGTATGGCAACTGCTTGGCATCCGACCACAAGGCATTACAGAGGTTTGTGAATATGGCCCAATACATCATTGGCGCCGAGCTTCCGGCCATCCAGGACCTCTATACCAGGCAGTATCAGAGGAAGACTAACAGAGAAATGCATACGTTCGGGCCCTAAAAATGGTCAAAGACTCCAGCCACCCAAGGCATAGACTATTCTCTATACTACCGCACGGCAAGCTACCCAGAATTGACCCTTTTTGCACTAACTCTTTTGACTCATCACATATGCTGCTGCTACTGTTTATTATCTATTCTGTTGCCTAGTCACTTTGCCCCTACATATATGTACTGTACATATCTACCTCAATTACCTCGTACCCTGCACATCGACTCGATACTGGTACCTCGTGTATATGTAGTCAAGTTATCGTTACTCATTGTGTATTTATTCTTCATGTTATTCTTTCTCTATAATTTCTCTCTACATTGTTTCGAAGGGCCCGAACATATGCATTTCTCTGTTAGTCTACACCGGTTGTTTACAAAGCATGTGACAAATAATTTGAACACATGTGTACACACACACTGTTCCCTACTCCATTCCATTACCTATTCCACCTGTCAGTGTACTATGTCCCTATGACCATTACCACTGGTCTCTCTCCATGCTCATAGGGGATGTCTCCTTCCTTTAAAGTACTCACTTACATCCATGTTCTGGAATGGGAGTGTGAAGTATTTTCTAAAAAATATAATGTATTTCAGACGTCAACATTTCCTCAATCAAAATTTGTACCGACAGATGTAGCCAATTGAATAGCATATCATTATAGAAAATGCATCCTCCTGCAACGTCTGCCTATGCCCACACATATTGGTTAAAGAAAAGGTCATATTTTAATACCCTCAAACACCAATCATACAGTAGGCTACCTAATTTCAAAATAGGTGTCACGACTTCCGCCGAAGTCGGTCCCTCTCCTTTTTCGGGAAGTGTTCGGCGGTAGACGTCACCGGTCTTCTAGCCACCGCCGATCCATTTTTCAATTTCCGTTTGTTTTGTCTTCATTATACACACCTGGTTTCTATTCTATTAATGTTCCTTATTTAAACCCTCTGTTTCCCCCATGGTTTTGTGCGTGTTTGTTTTATGTAAGATGGTCTGTTTTGTGAGCTTGTATTTTACTACTTATTTTGGTAGTTTGATTTTTGAGATTTTTGAGTTGTCCTGCGCCTGACTCTGCTTACCTGCTACATTGAGACCCCTTGACAATAGGCCATCATCACCGTCAATGGTGAATGAGAATTTTTACCGGTGAAACATCCAAACTGCATCTCCATAGCAATGACTTGATTGATCTCAATCAGTTTCAAGGGAATATTCATTTAGAGTGAATTAGAGCAGATGGTATTAACAAACTATAGCCTTTCTTGTATTTTGTTTCAATCAAAGCATACAGAGCATTTGTAAAGTATTCAGACCCCTTTACTTTTTCCACATTTTGTTAAAGCCTTATTCTAAAATGGATGAAAATATTTCTTCCCCCTCACCAATCTACACACAATACCCCATAATGACAAAGCAAAAATAGTTTTTTTTACATTTTTGCAAATGTATTAAACATTAAAAAAAACAGAATTACCATATTTACATAAGTATTAGACCCTTTGCTATGAGACTCGAAATTGAGAGCAGGTGCATCCTGTTTCCATTGATCATCATTGAGATGTTTCAGCCACTCCTCAGTAAAAGGCAGATGACAGCCCACTTGGAGTTTGCCAAAAGGTACCTAAAGACACAGACCATGAGAAACAATATTCTCTGGTCTGATGAAATCAAGATTGAACTCTTTTGCCTGAATGCCAAGCGTCATGTCTGGAGCAAACATGGCACTACCCCTACTGTGAAGCATGGTGGTGGCAGCATCATGCTGTGGGAATGTTTCTCAGTAGCTGGGACTGGGAGACAAGTCAGGATCGAGGGAAAGACGAACAGACCGAAGTATAGAGAGATCCTTGATAAAAACCTGCTCCAGAGCGCTCAGGACCTCAGACTGGGGCGAAGGTTCACCTTCCAAAACGACAACGACCCTAAGCACACAGCCAAGGCAACGCAGGAGTGGCTTTGGGACTGAAGGTCCTTGAGTGGCCCAGCCAGAGTCCGGACTTGAACCTGATCTAACATCTCTGGAGAGACCTGAAAATAGCTGTGCAATGACGCTCTGCATCCAACCTGACAGAGCTTGAGAGGATCTGGGAGAAGAATGGGAGAAACTCCCCAAATACAGGTGAGCCAAGTTTGCAGCGTTATACCCAAGAAGACTTGAGGCTGTAATCGCTGCCAAGGTGCTTCAACGAAGTACTGAGTAAAGGGTCTGAATAATTGGGTAAATGTGATAGTTTTTTTTATAACTTTGCACACATTTCTAAAAACCTGTTTTGGCTTTGTCATTATGTGATATTGTGTGTAGATTAATGAGTGAAAATAACAATTTAATAAATGTAGAATAAGGTTGTAACATAACAAAATGTGGAAAAAGCTAGGGGGTCTGAATAATTTCCGAATTAACTGTATATCGGCTAACCATCCTAAAATCTCATCAGAAATTAGGAGGTGTTCTTGGTGTAACAGTATGTATAGGCCTGCTATGCTATCATATCAGGTTCTCATTAATCCACATTATGCTCATTATGTGATGTAATGTGCCATTTTATCAAATCAAATGCTTACTTACAAGCCCTTAACCAACAAAGCAGTTAAGAAAAATAAGAGTTAAGAAAATATTTACTAAATAAACTAAAGTAAAAAAAATAAAAGACCAACAATAAAATACCAATAACTAGGCTACATAAAGGGGGTACCGGTACCGAGTCAATGTGCGGAGGTACAGGTTAGTTGAGATAATTGAGGTAATATGTACATGTAGGTAGGGGTACGCACAGATAATAAACAGCGAGTAGCAGCAATGTAAGAAAGGGGGGGTATAGAGGTCCTGGATGGCAGGATGTTTGGCCCCAGTGATGTACTGGGCCGTACGCACTGCCCTCTGTTGCGCCTTGCCGACCGAGATGGAATAGTTGCCATAACAGGTGGTGATGCAACCATTCATAATGCTCTCGATGGTGCAAATGTATAACTTTTTGAGGATATGAGGACCAATGCCAAATCTTTTCAGTCTCCTGCATTGGGAACAGGCGTTGTCGAGCCCTCTTCACGACTATCTTGGTGTGTTTGGACCATGATAGTTTGTTGGTGATTTGGACACCAAGAAACTTGTAAGCTCTCAACCTGCTCCATGCTCAGCCCTCCTTTTCCTGTAGTCCAGAATCATCTCCTTTGTTTTGATCACGTTGAGGGAGAAGCTGTTGTCCTGGCACCACACTGCCATGTCTCTGAACTCCTTCCTATAGGCTGCCTCATCGTTGTTGGTGATCAGGCCTCCCAGCTGCTTTGATCTAACGTTACAAAATGAGCACCATTGTGAGTAGAGGTTGGTATGGCCGATTAATTAGGGCCGATTTCAAGTTTTCATAACAATCGTAATCATCATTTTTGGACGCCGATTATGGCAGATTACATTGGGACTCCATGAGGAGACTGCGTGGCAGGCTGACCACCTGTTACGCAAGTGCAGCAAGGAGCCAAGGTAAGTTGTTAGCTAGCATTAAAACTTCTTATAAAAAAAACAATCAATCTTCACATAATCACTAGTTAACTACACATGGTTGATGATATTACTAGTTTATCTAGCTTGTCCTGCGTTGCATATAATCAATGCGGTGCCTGTTAAGTTATCATCGAACCACAGCCTACTTCGCCAAATGGGTGATGATTTAACAAGCGCATTCGCAAAAAAAGCACTATCGTTGCACCAATGTGTAGCTAACCATAAACATCAATGCCTTTCTTAAAATCAACACACAAGTAAAAAAAAATTAAACCTGCATATTTAGTTAATATTGCCTGCTAACATTAATTTATTTTAACTAGGGACATTGTGTCACTTCTCTTGCGTTCTGTGCAAGCAGAGTCAGGGTATATGCAGCAGTTTGGGCCACCTGGCTCGTTGCGAACTGTGTGAAGACCATTTCTTCCTAACAAAGACCAAAATTAATTTGCCAGAATTTTACATAATTATGACATAACATTGAAGGTTGTGCAATGTAACAGCTATATTTAGACTTAGGGTTGCCGCCCATTCAATAAAATACGGAACGGTTCCGTATTTCACTGAAAGAATAAACATTTTGTTTTCAAAATGTTTCCGGATTTGACCATATTAATGACCTAAGGCTCGTATTTCTGTGTGTTTATTATATTATAATTAAGTCTATGATTTGATATTTGATAGAGCAGTCTGACTGAGCGGTGGTAGGCAGCAGCAGGCTCGTAAGCATTCATTCAAACAGCACTTTCCTGTGTTTGCCAGCAGCTCTTCGCTGTGCTTCAAGCATTGCACTGTTTATGACTTCTAGCCTGTCAACTCCCGAGGTTAGGCTGGCATAATGCCTATAAGAACATCCAATAGTCAAAGGTATATGAAATACAAATGGTATAGAGAGAAATAGTCCTATAATAACTACAACCTAAAACTTCTTAACTGGGAATATTGAAGACTCATGTTAAAAAGGAACCACCAGCTTTCATATGTTCTCATGTTCTGAGCAAGGATCTTTGACTTTCTTCTCCAACAATGCGTTTTTGCATTATTTAAACCAAATTGAACATGTTTCATTTTTTATTTGAGACTGAATTGATTTTATTTATGTATTATATTAATTTAAAATAAAAGTGTTCATTCAGTATTGTTGTAATTGTCAACATTACATATACATATATATATTTCTTTTTAAATTGGCCAATTAATCGGTATCGGCTTTTTTTGGTCCTCCAATAATCGGTATAGAAAAATTGGTCGACTTCTAATTGTGAGAAGTGATAATCTTCTATTTGTAATAATACAAATAAGTGATCAGTATAACTATTCGGCGTAGGCAACAGATCTTGATGATATGTCATTTTAATTTAAGCGATTGGAGTGCCCTTCGTGGTGCTGAAAGGACAGCCCCAGGATAGCGCAATGATGTTAATTATTTAGAGTCTAAGACGGGGGGAGGTGCTAATCTGACATATGGAATTGATTTAAAGACGGTCATACTATACATCATTTAAATATTTGATTTAGAATTTTAGGTTTAAGAAAAAAATATGTAAACAAAGATATTGATTTACTACTAAAGCCCATGGAAATGCATTGAATAACACATTCAGAAAATGGCAAAAAGGACAGTCAATAGCTAAATCATGAGAAAAAAGGTTTTGAAGTGTCTGTCCTAAATCTAAGAGATATATAAAAAAAACTGGTAATATATATATGTATTTCTTTTACACATATTTAACCCCTTTTGTTGAGTTGCCACAAAACTGCCTCTTACTTCCATTTGTTGAACCAACTTGTAATGCTGAAGGGTAGCTGAAGGATAGCTCTGCCATTCGGCCAGTTCACGAATAAACCACAATAATGTGCAGTAACCTATAGCCTAATAGGCCTACGACTATTTGGTATAGCTATTTGTAGGCTATAGTCTAATGTAAATACAAATACATATAGTTTAGTTTATTACTCCTACCATAAAAAAAAAAACAAGCACCCTTGAAAAAGCCATACATGCACATGAGTAAAATCATGAAGGATAACCCACAATACAATCTGGGACTTATTTCCATTGTGGTCCTCCTGAAACAAGATGGCTAGGCAAGATCGAACACAGTATGACAGCGAGATAATAAAACTTAAAACAAAGAGGAAGATCATATATCTCATCATTGCAGTTACATCAGTGGAGTAAAGTACTTAACTAAAAATACTTTTAAAGTACTACTAAGTAGTATCTGTGCTTTACTATTTATATTTTTGACAACTTTTGCTTTTACTTCACTACATTTCTAAAGAAAATGATGTACTTTTTACTCCATACATTTTCCCTGACACCCAAAAGTACTTGTTACATTTTGAATGCTTAGGACAGAAAATTGTCCAATTCACACACTTCAAGAGAACCCTGGTCATCCCTACTGTTTCTGATCTGGCACTCACTAAACACAAATGCTTTGTTTGTAAATTATGAGTGTTGGAGTGTGACCCTGGCTACCTGTAAATAAAAATTAAATAAAATAATAATTGTGCCATCTGGTTTGCTAAATATAAGGAATTTTTAATTGTTCGTACTTTTACTGTTGATACTTAAGTATATTTTAGCAACTACATTTACTTTTGATACTAAAGTATTTTTAAAACCAAATACTTTTACTCAAGTAGTATTTTACTGGGAGACTTACCTTAATAGAAAATGACTCAATAGAAAATGACTCAAGTAAAAGTGTATCTTTACTTTTACTCAAGTATGACAATTGGGTACTTTTTCCACCACTGGGGGTCATTCATATGGGCACAGAAGACATCAAACAGTTTCTTACTTTATTTTTAAAGCTGCCCAGAGAGGATGTTGTTTTTAAGGGCAGAGGCAACTCGTTCCAGTCTGAGGCTCCAGTATACAAGAAAGTACCTTTCCCAGCATTACTCCTGAACCTCTATAAGCACACATGAACAACACCTGATCTGGTGCTGTGATTGTGTAGATCCCTAACATGGGGAAAGTAAGCAGTTAAATATCTGGGCACAGAACCACAAATACTCCTGTAAACCAAACCCAGTCTAATCTGGGATACCCTAGCCTCAACAGGCAGCCAGTTGAGTTCCTGAAAGCAGCTCCTGCCTATGTGTGTACGTGGACTCACCTTCAATACTACCCTGATCAGCTTATTCTGGGCTATCTGGAGCTTCCCATTCATAAGCTTAGATAAGTCCCCAAACCAGGAAGTACTAGCGTAGTCAAAATGGCATTTAATAACGGCAGTGGCTAGTACTTTCATGGAGTCCTTATCAAGCAGCTTGGACTTTCTAGACAAAAACTCAGTCCTGGCATTAACCTTCCCTAGCACTTTAGTAGCCATGCTCACACCTCCCAAGCGTCCATCAAAGAAGCATCACAGGTAGCTAACAGAGGTTGTAGTAGTCAGCACCTCACCCCTTAACTCTACTCTGATTTCAGAGGACTACTGTACTCAATTCAGGTCTGGATCCAAAAAGAATTGCCTCAGTTTTACCTAAGTGCAGAGATGGTGTATTATCTCCAAGCCATTTGCTAATGTTATAGTAAGCTCTGTGCTAAGTATGCTCTCCAACATAGTTTTACTTTTGTGAGACACAAAAGTGTAGAGTCATCCGCATAAAGGAAAAGACAGCAAGAACAAGAATCTTTCATATCGTTAATATACAGTAAAAACAGTAGAGGCCCAAGCACGCTCCCCTGCGGAATGCCTCAACTCATTGGTTTTGCCTGAGACAGTGAACCATTAACCTCTACTACTTGCTCCCTTTCTGATAAATATGACTTTACCCAGCCTAGAGGGATACAGCTAAACCCAGTGCCTCCAGTTTGGAGATCAGGAGACAGTGGTTAACTGTATCAAAGGCCTTCGGTAGGTCAAGCAGTACCATTCCACACATATTTCCCTCATCAATCTCTTTCCTGATGAAGTCAGTCAAGTAAAGTAGACATGAATCAGTGGAGTATGGTTTTCTAAAACCAGACTAAAAATCATACATTAGACTTTGTTTGTTGTTACATTTGCTCATGTACAACTCTCTCCAGGATCTTTGATGTTATACTGAGGATAAATACAGGCTTATAATTCCCAGGTTCAGACCTTAATCCCCTTCTTATACAGAGGTATAACTTTAGCGTGTTTAATATCCCTGGGAAAGATGCCTTGTTCAAAAGAGAGATGAACGATATGCGTAATACAAGAGGCAATTTGCTCAGCAGAATGTATAAGAAACCTTGCAGGAATATTATCCAGGCCTGTGGCTTTGGAGCGTTTAAGCTCTGCTAGTATACTTGCTATTTTGGCTGTTGCTCCCTGTGCTAAAGAAAAAGAGTTTGGCTGAACCCCTAACTCAGCATAATACTTCTTGGTCGTTTCTATACAAACCAGAACTGGTGGGCAGCTTGCTAACCAGCTTACTGGCAACAGAAGTAAAAAAAAGAGTTGAATTCATTGGCAACCTCTGCTTTTTCATATACCATCTTCCCCCTGATGTTCAGCCTAATACTGTTTAGTTTGTTTTTGGTAGTACTACTACAGCCTAGTTAAATGATTTCCCAAGATTTTTAAGGTCTTTTTTTTTTTCAATGATTTTATCAGCAAAGTAACCCCTTTTAGCTTCATCCATCCCGCTCTGTGCTTCATTTCTGTGATGTTTATATAGGACAAAATCAGGCTGCTCTTGAGAGTTCTTAAATTTGGCCTTATTCCTTGCTTGGATAGATTCTAGAATCTCATAATTAAACCAAGGGCTAGATCTCTACTTTATTCTGACCCGTCTAATGGGAGCCATCACATTCACCTCACCAAGGAATCCACATTTAAGGGCTTCCCAGGCACTGTCTACCCCAACACAGGTGACCAGTCAATTTTAGCCACTTAAACATTTCAACACAGTATTTTTTTGAGTCCTCTGATTCTAACTGTTGTGAGGCGCTTAAATGTATCTTTAAAAACCCTCCTTGTGCAAAATGTAATAAAATGATCACTGATTCCATATACTATTACTCCACTCTGCTATATTTTGGATTTATCAGACACCAATATTAAGTCAATCGTACGTTGCACTGTTTCACATACACTGGTGGGATCTTTTATCAATTGGGTCAGAGCAAGTGATCTACAGAAGTGCATAAAGACATTGTGGGTTCGGTTTTCCTTTTTGCAGACATCAGTATTGAAATCCCCTAACAAAATGATTTCCTTCTGCAGGGAATCATTACAGTTTGACAAAAATTTCATGACCTTCATAGAATGCAATATGATTGGGCGGCCTGTAACACACCCAACAAAATCGGCTTGGTTTTGGGAAGCCAAATATCCAACCAGACAATCTCCAGCTTAATATCATTGCACTGTTTGTGAGGATAACTTTATTGTGAGTAGGCATTTCATTGTATTGTGTCGCTTATTATAAATTACTATAAATAAACTTTGATTTGATTAGTTTTGTGGACATGAGACGGTCATGGTAACACGACGAGGTAACCCTGCCTGCGAACTTCAAAACCAGTGTCTGCCCTCAGCCCAATTGGGAATTTCCTATTGGTCTAACGGTCTAAGACATTGGTTGCTCCTGTGGGAGACCTAGGTTCATATCCCATGTGTTAGCTTGAACACATGGTTGCAATGTACTGTACAAAAGAAAACAGAGAAGTGAACTATCAATTCATATAATTTATTTGCGTAGATTAAACATGCTATCAAATCAATTGAACAAGCAGTGAAAATAAATAATTGCAGGACATTTGTTAAAACAGCCATAAAATCAAGCTTTTGGTGTGGTGTATTCATGCATCTCAATAAACTATAACCCCAATGCATTATTGCCTCCAATTGCCCACCCTGACATACCAAGCTAGAACGTCCTTGCGTCTCAACCTATAGCGAATGTAGGCTAAATATCCCAAGCAGGGCTACAGCAACTTCCAGAGAGTCAGGCTCCTTGGGCTATGCGGTGGCCACTCTGGTTTGTGTGTCCTTGGCAGAACGGTGTAACCAAGTGGTCACATATCATTCTGGGTTCCACTGCGCAAGACGGGTCCGTGGAGTTTTATGAACATCAAGGCAGACACACAGTGAATTTGGATTTTTTGTAATGTTCTGATTGGCCAAAGTGGTCAAGACTCCGAGGGGCCTCCGCATTGCACACATAGTTCTTCATCATTCTCGCCACCACCAGAGAGAAGACAGGGAAGAAACCTCCATTTACCTCTAGGCTACTATACATATTTATTTGGTTTGTGATTCTATAATCTTTCATGGAATTTTTGTGGTAATTAAATAGAATTTATTCGAATACATTTCCAGAAACAGTTTTACCAGCACTGTGTATTCTTAAATTGAAAAAAAGTGAGTGAGAGCCACTCCTCCGCGCTCTGGCAGCACTACACCCCTGGTATTTACAGCCTTCACAAAGATCTGCTGTGGGCAGGATTGACTACTGAAAAGGAGGAGGAAATAAAATACTACAGAGAGTGTGTTCTCTATATCAATCATGCCATTATTTCAGATAAAATATGACATTAAAAGGTCTTCTCTTCCCTCTCTCTCCTCAAACTCTGTCTTCTTTACCCCTTCTACATTTCTCCTTCCTCTCACATTGACTGACTATAGACAACTCTTGCCTGACTTTGTTGTGCAGTCGATCTCTCTCTTAATACTCTGTCGTTCCAGAGACTTGGCAAAGTAGTTAGAGAGGAGAGTAAGAAAGTGAATTAATCCTGTCTACATGTTTACCACTTCCAGAGGAATGTCTTGTTCAGAACACTCTGTGAGGGGCTACCGGTAGTAGACCAGAGAAGCTTATTCTCTGGGATTGGGAAAGAGATGGCACAAAAACACTGAACCATTGCAAAAGAGTGCGATAAGAGAGGAAACCCCTTTTGGTAGGGGAGATTTGTGATTTCTATTGTGCAAAACCATAAGTAAAAACTAGGCTTTGTGGTAAAAAGGACTGGAACGCTTTGGAATAACAGAACATCGTTCATCACCCATTGAGAATAAGTGCATCCAGGTAGAGAACATAGCCTTAGGCCTGGCCCAGCGTAAGTCCAATTAGATGTTGGCAGGGACATAGCCTTAGGTCTGGCCCAGAGTAAGTCCAATTAGATGTTGGCAGGGAAACCAAAATGTGTTCTAGAAGAACACAGAGATCTGGAAGTCTGATTAATTTACCTCATTGAGTCAGATTAGGTTTCCTTTTTCCACCATTATTTTTGTTACAGAGGAAGAGAGTGATTCACTACTGAAATATATTAACATCAGGCTTTTTTTCTCTCATTTCTGAAAATGTAATGAAGATGTAACCACAAGAATCTTTCCTTCAATATTTTAACTTCTGACATTTATTGGAGGGTTGTGTCTGTAAGTTAATAAACTCACAACCCCATTGACATGGGTTGAATATCTATGCAACTAAAGACTCTTACCGGCAGCAACTATTACATTAGCACAAGGGTTCCCAAACTGGCATAACCACCCTGATTCTATGAACCAAGCGTAATTTCAGAGTTTCCCCTCGCGACCCCATTTTCAAATCAGGTGACCCCACATGGGGTCGCGACCCCTATTTTGGGAAAATGGGGGCCTGAAAGGAGTCTATAAGACCCATTTTGTATGTCCATGTCCTATCACTTAAGAGATAAGGATAATTAATGTTGTAAGTCATTCCCAGCAGACACTGTTTTCACTGGTGAGGTCTTGACTAGTTCAGGACAGCTGGTCATTGCAGTCCAGTGCTGAGACATCTGGCACCAAGCTGTGGTTTTGAGCTAAGATCTGTATGTTTCTATTGAAGTGTGGGACCATTGCACGGTGCTTTAATGTCATTAAAACATCATAACAACCAGGATTATGTTGAAAGGTTCCTACTACTGTTTAACAGGTGCATTTTCACTGAGGGGACAGGGGGCAATGGATCAATGGGGATAGGGGGTATACAGAAGCTGTGGAACTATGACTGGATGGGGAAAAGCATAACAAGGCAACAGACAAACCATTGTAAAATAGATTACAAGTATCTAGAACCATATATTTAGATATATGTCTCTGCATCTATCTATTCAAAGTAATGTATTTGATGGGGGGGCATATCATGGAATCCTGTGGTTAGATGTAACGTGAATGGCCTGAAACAACAGATAGCAAATGCACTAAATCTTTGTTAAGGCCCACAGAAGATAAATTATGTCAGCACAGCCTATTAAACGTGAGTAGCCCTTGGGGAATAGAGTCTCTCTGCCTGATCACTAACTGGGCATCGATCAAGTAAATCAATATCTGCCATGGAGGAAGGGGTGGGGCTTGTGTTAGCATTACCCATAAAACAACAGATAACGATCTTCATGTCTCAAAAACAAGTCAAGGCGTCAGGCCAATATGCCTACTCCTCCACTGAGCCTATCAATCCGAGGATGTAGCTACAGTATATTGGTAGAAAAGAGCAGAAGCTCTCCAAGGAGGTCTACTGTACTACAGCACTCTATGAAGCTGGCACTGTTTAAAGGCAAAGCCTCACACTGAAGATATAAAGTAACAGTGATATTGAAGCTTCCATCAGGAAGTCTATTGATCATTTCACCTGTCATCTCCTTCTCCCTGGACTAGTGTCAGCAGTGTGGTTGGCTGCTCTTACTGTGAAACTGCTTAGAAACACAGACTGTCATCACCACTGCTGTGGTTCTGAGTGTGGATCCTGGGTTGTGCATGCACGCGCGCACACACAAAAGCTATTCCTAAAATGACTTAGTATTTTTCCCCCCCAATTTGGCCTTGGCGGCAGGGTAGGGTAAGCTTCCCCAAAGCATTCTCTCTTTGCATGCCTTGACATCTCAAAAGCTCCAGACTTTTGCTCAGCCTATGGGTGACCACGAAACGGGACTGGGGGGACCAAGTTAAAAAGAGGTCCTCCAACCTCAACCACCCACCTCTCCCTAACCCCAACCCACCGCTTGCTCAAAGGCACTTTAAGCGTAAGTCAACATGAGTCCACAGAGACAGGTTTATCCAAAGGTCATTTGTCCACCTACCATGGCCTCATGTCAGAGCCCTGAGCAATAGCCTACCACAGCTCTCAGACGAGGGGGAGAGGAAGTGGAGAAAACATCAGAAGGAAACAGTGGGCACTCTGACATCTGGCAGATCGACAGATTGTACCACTGATTCAGACATCAAACACCTCTGGATAACGGTGGATGATTCATACAATATGGTATTGCCATCCTACCTGACAGGTGTGTGTGAGTGTGTAGTCAGATATAAAGTAATGAAACAATTAAATTGTGAGAGAGAAGAATTTACATTTCTGATGTGCCGAGGACAATAAAGACATTCGGAATGTTCTCAGAAATTAATTTGTTAATTCCACCTCATGGAATAGCCTTTTGTGGTTTAGTCTCTGGTGGACTAGAAGAGGATTTGACCCCCAGGAATGACACAGAGATATTCTACAGCTGTTCACTGAGTAAAAATAAGTCTGGCTCAGAAGAAGAGCTTTTGGACACAGCTCCTATCTGAGCAAGCACCTCTATAATATATTCCACTCGATACAGACGTCTAGTTTTTATTTACATTTGGTTGAGTTGTCAACTACTATGAATCCAATGTGAAATCAACAAAACGTTTCACAGTGTCATTGGATTTAGGTTCAAAGTTGAGTGAAAGAAAATACAAAATGCCCTTACATTGATGCCTTTTTGCAAATCCAACCATTTTCCCACGTCAATCACATTTAGTTTTTGGGTTGAAATGACATGGAAACAATGTTGATTACACCAATTTATGCCCAGTGGCAGGTGGAAATGCAATTTGGCATTCAATTTGGCCCCAATAGTGTGTTAGATATAACGTGTTAGTGGATGTAATCTTCAATTAATGGGTACACTTTTAGTTCAACCTGAGGGAGGCAGTTTGTCTTTGTATGTCTTCTAATGCAATCTATTGTAGGAGTACATAGCCACAAAGCATTAAACTAACTGGCTGCTCTTTGTGTGTTGAAACTCTAGTTTGATTCCAAGATGAGAACATTAAAATGTTGACAACTCACAAAAATGGTCACGGTCGCTAAAATATTGTCATTGGGCATTGACTTTAATTCAGGATAGGCTCATTTCCAAAACATATTTTCTGCAAAATCTTGAAGTTGGTTGTCAGACACAACTACAGCGACGGTTCCATTATTTATTTTGTTCATAAAAGTCATCACAAGTTGGAGTGAAGGCTATATATAGTACAACCCCTGAATAGGGTAAATATTTCTAGGTGGAATAGCAGTACTCTACGAGAGAATGCTCTCATTACTATGCCACAGTAAGACCAAACTTTGTTTGGTTTGCATATCTGGCAAAAAGAAACGGTCAAATGTTGCCTACACATGCAGGTAATAACGAGTGGCCATATTATATTGTTGTTTACTCACGATCAAGATCCGATGAATCAATCAACGCGACTTCTTTGCGCGCTCTTCATGAACATTCCATATCCATTCCAGTAATACAACATTTACTCAGTTTTGTCTCAATAAGGTAAGGTATACGAGTTTACACAGGCACATTATAATGAATTCACAACTGCGTTCTTTTGAATGGCACTCTATCAAACACTGGTTGTATAGCGCAGGCGTTCAGTGACTATCAAGCAAGGATCTAAATGGGATCCTTCGGATGGCCACACTGACGTCACTACATTGAAATTCAAATTCAAAAGGGTTAAATTAAGGTTGATTAAACAGTTGAGGTTAGGCTTTAGGGTATGGACGTCCCAAGGAAACGAAAAGGCAATAATATATAGCATCTCGTCTCTCCTCCAGATTATTTGTACGGAGCTGCAAGAGTCTGAAGAGTGGAAGGGACCAAGGGAAGAGAGGAATTGGGTACTGGACAGCCGCAGTAATCACAGCAATACAACGAACATTCCTACTGTAGGCGACACCAGGGTCTACATTTCTAGCACCTTCTACTATCCTTCATTGAAAAGGTGCAGACTGACTGAATCTAGCTTTGATGCAAAACTAGGTTCATAAATTAAGGTTGGCAGCAATATTTAGGAAAATTTTCAAAAAGACTGACTATATCATCAAAAAACACAGAGTCCAAAATAAAAAGGATTAGGCCTTAACAGGCATTCCTGCAAATATACATTATTTTAGCCTACTTGGCACAGGTGTAGGTAGGGTCTACCAGGCTCTGACCTTTTTGAGAGCAATGCCATAAGGGAACCACTTTAGGGCCTCTGAAGAACCATAGATGGGATGGGTCTTTAAAAAATTATAACAAAATCCAAACCAGAAATGTTTCGGCCCTCCAAGACAGGAATGGAATAGCCCTTCTGTAGGGTTTTAAGCCTTATTTCTTTATTTCCCAGGGTGCCTTTCAAGTGAATTCTAGAGTTACCAGTATCACCCATGACTGTGTTTGCTAGTGACAGAGATTTGCTTGTTGCGTTCATTCATTGTCAGTCAAGTGGTCTTCATCAAGTGAGACCTGAAGTGAATATGTTGTGATAAAAATGGTATTATTTAAAACAATACAATTTCTTAAGATATTCTGTTGAGGGCCTAGTTTTACCCGAATACAGTGACCTGAAACTCACGTTTTACAGACCACATCAGGCCTTTACATCACATTATGCTGATTTGTAAAGTGATGTGTAATTCCTTTTGGAATCCAACTAGAGTGGGGATATCTAACATTTTACATTTTTCTTCACCTGCAACTTGTTTCAGAATGACTGCCAGGGTTGGGAAGACTAAGATGAACGTCTAAACTGGAACAACCATTTCAGTAACGGGTACAATAATTGGAATTACAATAATTGGAAGTAACAGATTGGAATAGTTTAGAAAATTATGTTATGTTATTTATATTTGAGTAGCATAAGATTATTTAATCAATCAATGAACGCAGCCCTGTGCAACTGGGTCCTGGACTTCCTGACGGGACGGCCCCAGGTGGTGAGGGTAGGAAACAACATCTCCACCCCGCTGATCCTCAACACTGGGGCCCCACAAGGGTGCGTTCTCAGCCCTCTCCTGTACTCCCTGTTCACCCATGACTGCGTGGTCAAGCACGCCTCCAACTCAATCATCAAGTTTGCTGACGACACTACAGTGGTAGGCTTGATTACCAACAACGACGAGACGGCCTACAGGGAGGAGGCGAGGGCCCTCGGAGTGTGGTGTCAGGAAAATAACCTCTCACTCAACGTCAACAAAACTAAAGAGATGATCGTGGACTTCAGGAAACAGCAGAGGGAGCACCCCCCTATCCACATCAACGGGACAGTAGTGGAGAAGGTGGAAAGTTTTAAGTTCCTCCGGCGTACACATCACGGACAAACTGAAATGGTCCACCCACACAGACAGTGTGGTGAAGAAGGCGCAACAGCTAACATCCTACACTACTCATCTCACATGTATATACTGTACTATATACCATCACCTAACCTTTTACGTAAATTCTCCTTGTTGTTAGTTCTCTTTTCTCCTTTGTTGTTGACACAACAAGCAACCTTGTCTCAGATAAAGACGTATAATACTATACACCGGTAACGCTAATAATCAGTTACTGCAATTTGGCTGTCAAATTCTAAGCCATTAGAGTCTTAACTCTTTTTTTTGTGTAGGCACAAAACTACCTTCATACTTCCATTTGTTTTTTTTAACCGGTACTGGCTACCTTCAGGCAAGTACCGTGACACTTATGGGGGTCGTAGAGCAAAATGGAGAACACCATCGTGTTTGTGAGAGTCTCCCCTTAATAGTAGGTCAAACCGTTTGATGCTATAGATGTTTTCGTGAGAAGACCAATTTTTGGGATGTCTCATGGTCTGACAAACAGCGCTCTAGCTCTGCCACCTTCCACTGCAGATGCGGTGGATTGAGACACATCAAATGCAATTAAACATCTCTAGCTTAAACTGACACATTTTGATGGGGATTGTTTTGTTACGTAACTTATATTGTGTAGATGCAAAGCCTCACACTGAAGATATAAAGTAACAGTGATGTTGAAGCTTCCATCAGGAAATCTATCTATCATTTCACCTGTCATCTCCTTCTCCATGGACTAGTGTCAGCAGTGTGGTTGGCTGGTCTTACTGTGAAACTGCTTAGACACACAGACTGTCATCACTAGTGCTGTGGTTCTGAGTGTGGATCCTGGCGTGCATGCATGCACACATGCAATTTGGCCTTGGCGGCAGTGTAGGGTAAGCTTCACCATAGCATTCTCTCTTTTCATGCTTTCAACATGGCCAAAGTGTACAACATAGGTTCAAGAGAAACACAGTCTTGGTGTCTCAAAAACCTCTAGTCCAGTGAGAGCCTCCAGAGTAGGGCAATGCAGAGAGAAAGAAAATAGAGAAATAATAGAAAAATAAAACACATTATAATAAAAGTAATAGTAGATACACAATGACTAATGATAACTTGGCTGTATACACAGGGTTCCAGTACCGAGTCAATGTGCAGGGGTACAAGGTAATTGAGGTAGATATGTAAATATAACTAGTCCCACTTGGCACACACTGGTTGAAACAACGTTTTTTCCCAAGTAATTTCAATGAAATTACGTTGAACCAACGTGGAATAGATGTTGAATTGTCGTCTTTGCCCAGTGGGGTAAGGCCTAAGGCTTTTTGCTGATATATTGTATTATTTGTAGCAGACAGTCTCCTAGGAAATTAAATAGTAATTCACCATAGCCATCCACATAGAACAAAAGGATCCTCATCACAGCAATCGATTTTCATTACATGCCAAATTGCATAGAACATTAAAGTGGCTACCAGACAAAGATTGTAATGAAACCTCTTCAGATGAGACTGTAGTCTTGCAGTGGTGATGGAAGACATGCTTATACATCTGTATCAAGCACATCAAATATTTTCGAGGACTCAGTGAAGCTTGTCCGTTTGGCTACAGTCATGTTCCTATAACGGTAACCTGTTATGATCTCCACAGACTGAAATATGTCAAACCGTGTACTTCACATCACATTGCAGCTAATTGAAACACACTGTGATGTGTTCAGGGAACAAAAGAGAAGATTCACTACCCACACGTTTCCTCTCCTACTTTGAATCTACATGGTCACATAAGACATGGGGATATCACTGTGAGACTAGTGAATTATGAACTGTATCATACAGAGGCTATTAGGATTTAGACCTACCTTTAAAGTGATGTGATTAGCATTCTATTCCATCATCAGACGTCAAAAGACTCTAGAGTGCAAAGAAGCAAATACAGTCAGCTGTGTTATACAGAAACTGTATAAGACAACTAGACTGAATATAAATCAATGTGAAGGATGCATCGACTTGTAATGAAGGAAGGTTCCATTTTGACAGGCAGAGTTGACTGAGCAGGGGGTGCAATTGAGAGCAGGGCCTGAAATGTACACCCAGAGCATGTTAAGGTCCATGTATGACATGCAACATTTTTCCACTCACATTGTTGGAGATGAGATGTCTAGAAGACTAGATTAGGGGAATAGAGACATTAGAGGAGGGAGTTGCAATGACCTTTGACCGTAAGAGGACCATCATCATCATCATCATCTGTGTTTTGGATTCCATAAGAACTCTGACAACTCTAACAACTTACAACTTATAACGTGGTCTCTTTTGCCTTCAAAGGCCATATGAAACAGGGATGCTATTTAGATTTGGAGAGAAATATCTAGAATGATTGAAAATATTCCCAGAATCCCCTGGTTTTTAATGGAATAAGAGACCACTTCCCATTGTTTTTGATAATGCCAAACACTCTGTCAAGGACAATCCTCTTGACATAATATTACATTTGGTGACAACCAAGGTTATGTAGAAGTGGACGATTGTAGGGTAAATGATACTGAGTGTTGTTGTTAGAGACTGCTAACATTTACTGTGATGAGTCGTTGAACTGCTCTATTAATAAGGTATATGCAGAGTTGGAGTTATCCACATGGAAAAAAAAAGAGACCAGTGTTTTTTTGTGGGGGTTATCCATAGAATGGTCTTTTGGAGGAAGGATTGTTGAAATATATTTGATATTTATATCTAAAAGCATAATTTTGAAATGATTAATCAAATTGTTCTATATTCATCCATTAATGTAAGAAAAGTGTAAGAAAAGATATTCCAGAACAAGCGGTAAAGCTTCATATGATACCAAGTTTTGCTTTGTAGAATCTACAGATTAAACACTATGGAGTCTTAAAGGAGGCCTGGTTAAGGCCACTATGTCATAAATATACCAACTTTGAGTAATGATTTCTCAATTATGCTTTTAGATAGACATGTCAAATATATGTCAACAATCCTTCCTACTAAGGACATTTCTATGGATAAAATGTTGTGAATTACTCTTCTGTAGTGTTTCTTCTACTTTGAGAAGAACATTTATTATTCTGTGGAGATCAAGCTCTTCCCCAATCCATTACAACATCTGTTTCTTGGGCTGAAAAATAAATGAAATGTTGTTTGCTGCACGATGTTCATCTTTCCAAACTCCCAGCAGTTGCGGCATTAAAGCTGAGATAGTTCATTTCTGACAAGTGAAAAAGCCAGCCGGAGAAGGTCCATGGCTCTGCGCACAGGGAGATAAACACTAATTTGAATAAATCATTTCCCACCAGAGAGAATCCATATTCATGAGAGGCTGAGTCTAATTGCTGATAATTCCCGGCTTGTGCGATACAGATTTATACACATCTCACTGTAGGCGGCTGGGTCCGCATGCCGATTGGATCACATCATCTGTCAACTCTCTCAGGCTCTCAGGCGAATCCTGTTAACTGGATAATCAGTTCTGATCGATATTTAATTGGTTTGTTATTGAATCTCTTTTTTAGACAGGGGTTGATGCACTCATGCACACATCATTAAATGACTAAACACAAACACATCTGGATCGGCTCAGGAAGGCAACTCCATTTTTATGTGGACACACATTACTCTTTGTCATGAAGTGCCCAAATTACACTTCAGATGATTCATGCCATCACACAAGGACAATAGCGGACTGGCCACCGAGAGCACCGGGAGAATTACTGGTGGGCTGGTCAACCTCTGGGCCGGTGGGCCGCCTGCCTTATACATTTTTTACTACTAATAAAAAAGTTGGGAGAAGGTTGAGCGACACAGGCCAACCCCCCCTTTACCCCAGGCCTGTTGGTCTATTCCAAACGAGCATCTATGCAACCCTTTGCCCCGCCCCCTTTGTCTCGCTCACACTCACAAACACATTGACACAAACATCTCGAAAACTAGCTACAATAGAAAATGGAAAAGCGGAGTAAAAAAACGTAAGGGTGGGGCTGAAAAGTTAAGAGACAAAAGAGTCAAAAGTCTTCACTCCAATGCAAGTAACTGTAAAAAACGGACTTATTCGGTAGTAGCAGTACTAAACTCAGCAGTACTAAACTCAGCAAAAAAAGAAACGTCCGTTTTTCAGGACCCCATTTAAAGATAATTCGTAAAAATTCTAATAACTTCACAGATCTTCATTGTAACGGGTTTAAACACTGTTTCCCATGCTTGTTCAATGAACCATAAACAATTCATGAACATGCACCTGTTGAACGGTCGTTAAGACACTAACAGCTTACAGACGGTAGGCAATTAAGGTCACAGTTATGAAAACTTAGGACACTAAAGAGGCCTTTTTACTGACTCTGAAAAACACCAAAAGAAAGATGCCCAGGGTCCCTGCTCATCTGCGTGAACGTGCCTTAGGCATGCTGCAAGGAGGCATGAACTGCAGATGTGGCCAGGGCATTAAATTGCAATGTCCTTACTGTGAGACGCCTAAGAGACTGCTACAGGGAGACAGGACAGACAGCTGATCGTCTACGCAGTGGCAGACCACGCGTAACAACACCTGCACAAGATCGGTACATCCGGACATCACACCTGCGGGACAGGTACAGGATGGCAACAACTGCCCGAGTTACACAATCCCTCCATCAGTGCTCAGACTGTCCGCAATAGGCTGAGAGAGGCTGGACAGGGCTTGTAGGCCTGTTGTAAGGCAGGTCCTCACCAGACATCACCGGCAACAACATCGCCGGACAAGACAGGACTGGCAAAAAGTGCTCTTCACTGACGAGTCGCTGTTTTGTCTCACCAGGGGTGATGGTCAAATTCGTGTTTATCGTCGAAGGATTGAGCATTACACCAAGGCCTGTACTCTGGAGCGGGATCGATTTACAGGTGGAGGGTCCGTCATGGTCTGCGGCGGTGTGTCACAGCATCATCGGACTGAGCTTGTTGTCATTGCAGGCAATCTCAACGCTGTGTGTTACAGGGAAAACATCCTCCTCCCTCACGTGGTACCCTTCCTGCAGGCTCATCCTGACATGACCCTCCAGCATGACAATGCCACCAGCCATACTGCTCAATCTGTGCGTGATTTCCTGCAAGACAAGAATGTCAGTGTTCTGCCATGGCCAGAGAAGAGCCTGGATCTCAATCCCATTGAGCACGTCTGGGACCTGTTGGATCGGAAGGTGAGGGCTAGGGCCATTCCCCCCAGAAATGTCCGGGAACTTGCAGGTACCCGGTTCGCGGGTAAAAGAGTAGGCGGAGAGGATAGCGAAGCCAAAGACAGTGCAGCCGAAGCGGTAGATATGTGCCTAAATGTGTTACAAATACAACATATTATATCAGAATTTATGAGTGAAATGAAAATACTATTGGTCAGCTATTGATGTGTAAATGTACCAGAAAGAAAGAATTGAGGTAAAGACGTACAGTAACTAGGTGCTCAAACCGGCTAGTGGAAAAACTCAAATGACGCCTAGCAAAGCTCTGAATGCCTAGATGTCGTGTGGGGATTTTGTGGGAAATCACTAAGTATCAGTGATTTTCTGTCGTATAATTTTACTTAGCTAAATAAGCATTTTTGTTTGATTCTGATTGCTTTTGCCTTGTCTTTCTAAACGCTAAATTGCATTAGACATATACAAATGTTAATTAGTAAAATTGTATTTAATGTCTATACAGCTATTATGTCGCGCTGGTATAAAGGGTCGGGAGACAGGCGCAGGAATTCGTAATAGGGTTTTTTATTAAGCCCTCTCAAAAAATACTGTCAACACCGTCATTCACACAATTCAGGGCATTATCCAAGAGACCATGTCAAATAAAATTGAGCAAGCTGGAATGTTCTCTGTCCAGATCGACACAACTCAGGACATAACTTCTCAAGACCAGTACTCTGTTATTGTGAGATATGTGACAGACGTCGTACAAGAGAGGCTTGTGGCTGTTGTGAAGTGTGAGGCATCCACTGGACAGTACTTTGTCCAGTTGTTGACAGATGTCGTGGATAAACTCAAATTAGACATGAGCAAGTGCATTGGCATTGCTACGGATGGAGCATCCAATATGCAGGGCAAATATAAGGGCTTCTCTACTCTGTCATCCTCAAAGTCCCCCAATCAAGTGCATGTATGGTGCTATGCACACGTCCTTAATCTAGTTTTGACACAACTGAAATTGTCTTAGCAACTGGGTCAATGTTTGCTCTCCTTAACGACATTGCTGTGTTACTCCGTGAATCCTACCAAAGGATGGGTGTGGGAGAAGAAGAGCCAGAACAGGCGACACAGACGCCTATCTCCAATAGGAGAAGCAGGCTGGTGGGCTAAGGATAGTGCTTTGAAGAAGGTCTTTGGATCCTTTGGAAAACCAGACCAGGGTCTCTATGCCATACAAGGAAAGGCCAACATGAAGACAACTGTTCGGGTGAAGGCTAGAGGATTTACTGAGGTTCTTCTCCGGCATGAGACAATACTGACAGTTCCAATATTTCTTTGGATATTTGAGAACACGTCACCCCTGTCCAAATACCTGCAGACAAGTAGGATGAGCATCCTGTCTGCCAATCGAATGGTTGTGGCTACACAGGAAACCCTGAAAGGCATGTCAAGAGACTGACACCATTAAGGCAGCTACAGACACATTTGTTCAGTTTGCAAATAAGAAGATCAAAGAACAGGATGAGGACATAGAGCTGGAGGTGGAGGAAGCCCCTCTGCCACAGAAAAGGGCAAAAAATAAGAAAATCATGTCTGGAGAGATGGCTCAAGATGAAGCTTTGACAGAGGCAGAGAGTGCCTATAAAGTTCAAATCCACAATCAAATGATGGATACAGTCACAGAGAGTATCCACAGGCGATTTCTGTCTCATGGCACTCTATTTGCTGACCTAGACCTTCTGGACCCTAGAAACTTCTCCCAAATAACATCCAATGGTCTTCTAGAGACAGCCCTTCAAGAGCTCAGCA
Source organism: Brachymystax lenok tsinlingensis (assembly GCA_030435695.1). Lineage (NCBI taxonomy): Eukaryota > Metazoa > Chordata > Actinopteri > Salmoniformes > Salmonidae > Brachymystax > Brachymystax lenok. The sequence continues at coordinate 9,487,560 of CM059805.1, forward strand.
AGTGTTTGCTTCGATTTGATAGCCGAGCAACTGTTGACAATTTGCAGTGTGAGCTGAGGAGCCTCGATGTACAGTGGAAAAGACTGAAAAGTTCAGGATCGGAGGAATACATGACCAGGACAGTGGAGGATGGCCCTGATTGAAATTAAGATGAGGTGGAAATTAAGAATGAATCCTGCAAAGAATGCCCACTGTGTTGTTACCAGATGCTGAGACGGTACAACCTGCTGACTGATTCATACCACATCCTTGGCCTTGGCTACATGTTCCTACTCACCCTCTCAGTTACCCAGGTAGCTTGTGAGCGAAGTTTCTCTACCTTAAAGTATATCAAGAGCAGACTCAGGAGCACTCTCTCAGAAGAACACCTAGAGGCCTTCATGCTGATGGCCACCGAGAAGGACATGCTAATGGCCCTGGATACTGACATGGTCACTGAGAAGGACATCCTAATGGCCCTGGATACTGACATGATGATCTATAGAGTTGCAGAGAAAAGCCAGCTGTTGAGAAAATTGCTCTTCTAATAAGGTAGTTGCGACATATTTCCTATAACTTGTTTACTTACCATTATTTTACTCCTTCATTTCTAATGTCTCTTTTTCCAGTCTGTAATATTGCTGTCCAGTACTTTGACAGAGTGAAGCCAGTCAGCTGACCCTGAGCAGCAGTTAAACAGTTCTGTGTTTCAGTGAGTATTGTGGTTATTAAAGCATATATTTTTTACTCTAGGCTTCAGGTGATGTAGATGAATCATGACTCATGATGGATTGTGCTGCTCTCTTACAGGTTACGTTCTATGTTTGGAGAGGTGTTCAACCATTGTTTTTTAGAAGGTGTACTCCCATGACATAAACCTAGCCAGCTGACCCTGAGCAGCAGTTAGACAGTTCTATGTTTCAGTGAGTATTGTGGATATTATAGCATCTCTTTTTCACTCTAGGCTTCATGTGAGGTAGTTCAATCATGATACGTTCAGTGTGTGTTCTGTAGAAGTTTTATAAAAATGTTCAGCGTTTGTGTGTGTGTTCTGCAGCCTTTTTAAAGTAGTACTGCGGTAGTGATCAATGGTTGATGCAGCTAGGTGGTTGTATTAAGGGCTGGTCGTGTGTGTACATGCGTGCATTAGCAGGGTGGCTGTGGTGGAGTATACGGGGGCCGGTTCTGGTGGGCCGGCCTGGATCAAAGTCCAGTGCCAATTTTTTTCTCACAGTCTGTCCCTGCAAGGAAGATTAATCCATCTCACTTTGAATGAAGAGGGTTTTCCAAATGGAGCTTTGTTGTGGAAAATTCTAATGCTTGTTTCCTCCTCAAAACACAACAAAACTCACATATACTATTCTCACATATACTGTAGTTATATGAAATCTGTTCTATTAGTAATCTCCTGAAGATATTATTTTTTAACTCTATTTTTCATCAACAATGACAAGAGGTATTCTTTGGCCTTTATCCTGCCCCCTCAAGGAACCCCATCTGAGATAAGATGTTGTAATAAAGAAATAGTGTGTATGAAGTGTTATGAAGTGTTATTACGATTCTGTTCTGAGTCCCTAGATGTCTTAATGATCTCTACAACAGAAGAAACACTACGACTGTAGCCTTTGCCTTTCTGCCTGTAATCTATCACAAAACAATCTGAATCTCTGCTCATGGTTCAGTGATTCATCTCTAGCACTGATTGAACATTGTTGAAACCATGCCTCTGTCTTCTGGGAACCCAGTCGACCTTCGTTCAGAGGATGCTGCTAGTGGTACCCTCTTCCAGAATAAATGATTTAGTCTGTTGCATCTCCTGTCTGTGTCATTGGGCCTATATAATATATAGAATAACATTGAAGTTAATTAGTCAGTCATTAGTTCGTTGGCAAAGCCATTTTGAAGGGATGTCTACAAATGATTGCGTTAGCGGGTGAAGGCACTGACAGCACTGAGGTCTTTGACTCTGACAGGATGTGCTGTAATTAACACTGTTGTGTTCTGTTGAATGTTATCTGTGCAGCTGACCTTTGACTGGACCAAACCAACAACAAAATGCATTCTAGCGAAAACATGACAGCATTGTAGCTTTTGTGAGTGTAGAGATGAGAATGTGCTGCCTAATATAGAGAGGGAGTGCATGTTTCAGCCTGACGAATATAGTGGGGACATTAGGCTGTATTGATTCCTGGAGAGGACTTGCCGAAAGTGCCTTTTGCTTTATGTGGCACTTTGAGATTGTCTATGTAAACATGAAATGTATGATTCTGTAAAAATGTTAAAGTATCATTATGAAGGTATTCCCAAAGAGGACGTGCCAAAGGACATACAGTACGTGGCCAATGACCTGAGCCTCTCTGTGAGTCTGCAGTAGGATGTGTTTGAACAGAGAGTGTCTACGTAATTCGTTTTTGGCCGAGTCCCTGTGATGAGAAACATATTCCTCTCAGCCTATCCTGGGTTCAGGCTGAAGTTCAGGATGACTCAAGGATACGGAATCCCTCCTCTAACCATGATTAGATCCCCCACATGCCCTAGCTGAAAGGCTTTCTCTTAAAAAATATATTTTCATCCACCGCTTGCAATGGGGCCAATGGCCATAGAACCACATCAATTTGCTCCCAAAGACTTGGGAAAGGGAGTTGTAGCATTAAAATGTGGAGTGGACAAGCTTAATCTTCATGGATTGCCATGGATTTACTCAGGCCTTGTTGCTTGCATCACTCAAACACTGACTTGCCATTTCCTGACTGTCTTGTAAATTGAAGTAGAGTGCAGTCGGCCTGGGAAACCATCCAAATGTTTTCCAAAATGTCAGACTAGACTCCAAACCCCGTTCTAAATCAAGTTTGCCTCTGACTCCATTTTGATATTGACTTAACGATTCCATGACACCACAACAAGGTAAGCTTCAGGAGAATAAGTTAGAGGAAAAGAGTGGAGTTATAATGAGCCATAAGAGTAGCAGTAGTTCTGAGTTGTATGAACAAATCCTGCTGATCCATTAGTGGATTTAAGGGGGATAATGACCTATAAGAGTAGCAGTAGTTCTGAGTTGTATGAACAAATCCTGCTGATTCATCTACAACACTATAGCTTACTGCAATACTGCAACTGACATATATCTCCATCTGTATATCTTTATCTTATAAACTCTTTAAAGACTATAGTAAAAGTGTAGGCTATAGAATGCAATAGGTTTGTTGATGCTGTGCAGAAATTGGAGCCCACTGGTATGCATTTTATGCCACTTGTCTTTAGTGTGTGCTGTCTACATTTGTGAGATTTCTGATTTGTAATGAGGTTTGGTGGCTTGGCTTCTCTCTCAACATTGCCTTGATTTTCTCCTTCAAGCATGTATCTTTTGTGCTTTTCAGTTGCTTTGTATGCTGTCGCCACATTTCCATGAGAAATATCTGCTTGAGGGAGACATTAAAAAAAGTACATTAATAAGATTAGAAAGGGAACAGTTTTGTATTTAGGGGAGTTATCACAAAGATAGATTGTTGAGAATACCCAGTCTCAGAAAAGTCACAAAACTGCAGATATGAAAATATGAATCATCTTTCTCTTCCAGAGATCAAGACATTCTGTTCTATATCCTTTTATTACGTGCTATCTAGCCAACAAAGAGAGCAGCAACTGTTATGGGATTGTTGAATCCTAATAAAACAGATCATTTTGTTATGACCAGTTCTTTGTACCGAGCCAGCTGTGACAGGAAGCTCAAGGCATGACAGGCCATGGCCTAAAACAAGGGAGTAGTTGAGCTGCCGTGCCCTTGGCAACCTTTTCACTTTAATCACAGTCACAGTGTCAGGGTAATTTGAGGTTAGGGGCATTCTATTGTAAGAGGATAGAGAGAGACATGTCAAGGGCTAACAGGGAGAACCATATGGGTCTATAATCATACTTTATAGACCTTGACTCTAAGATGATTTGTTGTATTCATTCTGTATCTATAGCATAGTGTTATGTGCATAGTAACCGATGAGTATAGTGTATAGAATAGTATAGTACAGTATAGTAGCCAATGAGAATGGCACCGGAGGGAATGGATGCCGTTTTATGGGCTCCTAACCAACTGTGCTATTTTGTGTGTTTTTTCACATTGTTTGTAACTTATTTTGTACATAAAGTTGCTGCTAACGTCTCTTATGACCGAAACTAGCTTCTGGATATCAGAACAGCATTTACTCACCTTGAACTGGACAAAGATTTTTCTTTAATGTGTCTGACACAAAATACTGTATATACTGTTTCGCTGAGACCAGGCCCAAATCCCTGTCATTTGCATGAAGAAAAGACGGAGGTTCAGGGGGCACAGATCGGGGTGCCTTGTGAGAATTTGTTGGCGTGTAGGTAACCCGCCTCTACCATCGGTTCTATTGTGCGACGTGCAATCATTGGAGAATAAACTGGATGAGCTCCGTTCGAGAATATCCTAAAACTATAATATATTGTGTTTCATTGAGTCGTGGCTGAACGAAAACACGGATACTATACAGTTGGCTGGGTTTTCCGTGCATCGGCAGGACAATACAGCTACGTCTGGTAAGAGTCACTGGCTCTTCCTAATTTAGTTTTTTTTTTTTTTTTTAGGGGTTTGTTCTGGTAAGGGACATTAGCTCTCTCATTGCCGATGCCATGCTTTAATGCACTGTGATATTGGCTTACAGGGTACTTTCCTACTACTTGGTGAAACATCTTTTTTCATCAGATTACCAGCATAATGGTCAAGTTATTCATCAATTAGGCTCTGATTATTAGCATAATGGTCAAGTTATTCATCAATTAGGCTCTGATTATTAGCATAATGGTCAAGTTATTCATCAATGAGGCTCTGATTACTAGCATATTGAATAATAAAACATGTTTTCTAGGGAGGTCAGTCAGAAACCTACAACATTTATTGTCTTCTTCTTATTTTTATATCTTGTGTGTTTTTGTTCTACCTTGTTAGTTCTTTTAGTACATTGTTAATGATTACTGCATTGTTGGGTTTTGAGTTTGCAAGAATGGTGTTTCACTGTACTTGTGCACGTGACATTAAAACGGAAAACTTGAACTTAATATGTATTCCTGCACGAACTGCTCTGTGCGCCAATCAACCAACCCAACTTGAGTTTCAGGCCTTACAAATGGAACTCCTAGTAGTCTGAGCCATGTTGCCAGACGACTGATAGTGTCCCTGTGACAATATTTCATCTGAAGTACCTAGGTGATGGTGTTCAAGTGTGCATCTTCAGCACGCTCTTAAAATAAAGATGGATACAGCCATACATATACCATACCTCATGCAAGATGAAGAATATCCCAGTTGTGCTTCACTATCTCCAATACACAAAGATAGAACTTCAATATTTAGCATGCTTTGTAACAGTCAATAATCCCCAGTTCCCACTTTATTCAATAATTCTTGGAGCTCCAAGCCCAGTCTTAGACTCTACTGACAGATTGAGGTCAAACCTGCATTGTTGAGTATATCAAACATTAAGAACACCTTCCCTTCTTTTTCCCTCAGAGCAGCCTCAATTCGTTGGGTCATGGACTCTACAAGGTGCCAAAGGCTGGCCCATGTTGACTCCAATGCTTCCCACAGTTGTGTCAAGTTGGCTGGATGTCCTTAGGGTGGTGGACCATTCTTGATACACACAGGAAATTGTTGAGCATGAAAAACCCAGCAGCGTTGCAGTTCTTGACACAAACCGGTGTGCCTGGCACCTACTGTACTACCACGCCTCATCAAAGACACTTACATCTTTTGTCTTGCCCATTCACCCTCTGAATGGCCCCACATACACAATCCATGTCTCAGTTGTCTCAAGACTTAAAAATCATTCTTTGGCCTCCAGAGTGGTGCAGTGGTCTGAGGCACTGCATCACAGTGCTAGAGGTGTCACTACTGACCCGGGTTCGATCCCAGTCTGTGTCGCAGACAGCCGCGACCGGGTGACCCATGAGGTGGCGCACAATTGACCCAGGGTTTGGCCGGCTGGGATGTACTTGTCCCATCACGCTATAGCAACTCCTTGTGGTGGGCAGGTGCATGCACGCTGACTTCGGTCAGCAGTTGTACAGTGTTTCCTCCGACACATTGGTGCGGCTGGATTCCGGGTTAAGTGAGCAGTGTGTCAAGAAGCAGTGAGGCTTGGCGGGGTCGTGCTTCAGGACACATCCGTACGAGAGTTGCAGGGATGGGACAAGACTGTAACTACCAATTGGAGAGAAAAAGGGGTAAAAATGATTTAACATGTCTCCTCCCCTTCATCTACACTGATTGAAGTGGATTTAACAAGTGCCAACAATAGTGGATCATAGCTTTCATCTGGTCAGTCTATGTCATGGAAAGAGCAGGTTTTCTTAATGTTTTGAATACTCAGTATATACAGTATTTTATAGTATTGTAATTGTGAAATCCCTTGACTGGTAATTTATCACAAATATTTCAGTTCAAGATAAACTGCAGCTCCAGTGAGTAGTATTTAATAAAATGTTATTCTCCCCTAGCCATATAACAGGATTTGCTATTTCTGAATCAAACTGTTAACACTAAGGACATTAATTAAACTGAACCTGTATCCAGAAGTCTGATGGTTACAACAAATAGCACTCGTATTTTTAAAACACTAGCTGTAAAGTGGTGCTGAAAGAGTTAATATGATCAGAATGGATGACATGCTTTCGTCTCCCTCATTCTAATGCAAAAATATGCGATGGAAAAATAACCTTGGCGACCTGCTGTGGAATGCAACTTCTGTGGGTGGCAACTGGCAACATCAGGACTGCTGCTTGTCCTATTGTCTGTGCCACGCTTATCTCTGATCAAAACAACCTTGGTACTAACATTAATTTTCTTCTGCTGCTTGGAGGAATGTGTATTCAATGGATGTCGCCTTCTCTCATTAGGAATTAATAACCCAGTTATTTGCCAAACACCAAGATGGAAGATCTTTCCCTCCCAAAAAGCTAAAGCGTAATTGAATCCTTCAATTTAGAAGTATGAATATCGTTCCATTTGGATGGTATGGAGAGCTATGGAAGCTATTAAGAGCTATGGAAGCTATGGATGGTATGGAGAGCTATGGAGAGCTATGGAGAGCTATGGATGGTATGGAGAGCTATGGAGAGCTATGGAGAGCTATGGAAGCTATGGATGGTATGGAGAGCTATGGAAGCTATTAAGAGCTATGGGAGCTATGGATGGTATGGAGAGCTATGAAGAGCTATGGAGAGCCGTGGAGAGCTGTGGAGAGTTATGGAAGGTATGGAGAGCTATGGAGAGCCGTGGAGAGCTGTGGAGAGTTTTGGAAGGTATGGAGAGTTATGGAAGGTATGGAGAGCTATGGAGAGCCGTGGAGAGCTGTGGAGAGTTATGGAAGGTATGGAGAGCCATGGAAGGTATGGAGAGCTATGGAAGGTATGGAGAGCTATGGAGAGCTATGGAAGCTATGGAAGGTATGGAGAGCTATGGAAGGTATGGAGAGCTATGGAAGGTATGGAGAGCTATGGAAATTATGAAGTAAGTAAAAAAGGGTGGTAAAAGAGGGATGGCCTTGGTATTCTTCTTCTCCTGAAGATCATGATGGATGATCAGCGACAGTTTGCAATAGCAAGTTGAGTTGAGGCCAGGGTGAGCATTCCTTGGCACTGTTAAACATGTCTCTATAAACACACACACACACATGTCTTACAAGCTTTGCTGACCTCTCATAGTTGCGAACAGTAATGACATTCCAGCTTCTCCGTGTTTGTGTTATATTTCCATTTTGACTCAGAGGTACACCATGTTGAGGTCAGTGACCAACCATGTAGTTTATACTGACTGCTAATACTGGTTTGTACACCGCATTAGCTGAAGTACTTTGGTTGAGGTTACAGTAATATTGTGTCACGATTATACATTCTAGCTACTAAAAACAAAGGAGCCTAAGAGTTTACTTTAACATACATTTGAGTTGAACTTGTTTATTTAAAGTCAACAAACCATTATTAGATAAGCAATATTACTAGCATACAAACTAGGTAATCAGTACCAGTGTTGTGAAACCGAGATATGTAGTTAAATCTGTGTTGAATCTGTTTTGTCCTCATGCACTCACTGCTTATCGGGTATATTAAACAACATGAGAAGATGGCGACCCTCTGTGGTTATGGTGTGTAGTTGAAGCATGTAAAAAATGATAGTGTGAGTGCTTATGCATGAACTAGGCCCCCTGAAGTCTTACCTTTTTTGTCCAGGAGATGGCAGTATATACAGATTTTTCAGAGAGGCATCATTGATTAAAAAAAAACATAGTTACAATTATCTGCACTAAACAGACATGACCTTTCTAAAACAAAATAATCAACCTATTGTGACCCAAAAAGAATTTCACCAACACTCATCTCAAATGAATTATCACCAGAAACATGGACCCTAGTAAATGTTCATGATTTACCTGAATTCAGCAATTGAGTCAGTCATTGTAAACTAAATATGATTTGTAGTGGAATACAAAGTGAATCTGTGACATCAATAACATGGAGCTATACTGGCCTTTGCACAATTAATTCCATCTTGCTTCACCCTAGCAACAACAAATGCCATAATTCATCAAATATTAGGACTCCGTAAATGTTTTACATATATGTTTTAATTTACATGTGTTCATTTTAAAATGGACAGATATGAACAGTGAAATCTTGTGAGTGACAGACCCAAACATACAGTAAGGAGAGATGGTTTGTATCTTGCCACATTTTGCTCCAGATAGAGTCAAATACAGGGATAGAGAAAACGGGATATTGGTTAACTTCATTATGGCAGGCCAACAATCTCTAGAATTCCTACATACACTGAAGGATCTTAATTATGTAGATATCTGCATGCAGCAGGTTTGCATATTTATTTGGCCCTCCATGATAAGCAGCTGTACAGCAAGATCTCCACATGGACTGTTGGTATACATCATCAGATACAGTAAAGACAAATAGTCTTGTTCACCACCCATGTGTCAGAAAAGGCTCTGTCCTGACATTTCTCTCCATCATCGAACAACCCACTGGGCACAGAGGTTAGTTCAACGTCTAGTTTTGATTTACATTTGGTTGAGTTGCCAACTAATGTGAATTCAATGTGAAATCCACGAAAAATGTGACCTGGTCATTGGATTTAGGTTAAAAGTTGAGTGGAAAAAGGACGGAATTCCCTTATGTTGATGACTTTTTGCAAATCCAATCAGTTTTCCGCGTTAATTCAATGTCGTCGCATTGATATTTGGGGGGTTGAAATGACATGGAAACAACATTGATTCAACCAGTTTTTTCCCAGTTGGAAGAGTCTGAAGTTATTCTTCTGGTTATCATTTGAGGGTGCAGACTGATGTCTGTCATGACATCGTTCAAATTACACTTTTGTGAGAGAGAGTCCAATACCTAGTTGTAATCCTTTCACGGTGTGTCCATCCTCAAGTCACCATAGACGAAGTAGGTCAGGTCTCATAAATGTGGGGTAAAGTAGGACGGCTGGAGATGATAGCCATTGGGCAAGAAGTGATGTAACAGCCCTCCAGTGGACGACAATGGAACCGCACTGGCAGTATGGAAGATCACATTCCCAGAGCTGAAGGACGGGAAAGTTTGGTAACTGGCTGAACTCGAGACACAAGTCACAGGACATGGGTTGACGCTGACCAAAGAGTTCGACCCAGGCGACATCGTGCTGTCCGCGCCCGGGTTCTGTTTCTTCCACTTGGTTCTTCTGTTCTGGAACCAGATCTTGACCTGCGTCTCGGTGAGGCTGAGGGACAGAGCCAGGTTGAGTCTGTCACACACTGACAGATATTTCGTAGAGCGGAATTTGTTCTCCAGAGCCACCAGTTGTTCGTATGTGAAGGCAGTCCTGGCGCGTCGCGGCTTGGCGCAACCGTGATCCGAGCGCCGCCGTTTGTGAGGCGAGGGGTCATGTGTGGCTGAAGTTCCGGCGCTGCTGCTGATGCTGTCCCCGCCCCCCACTTCTAGCTCCTCTGGCTCAGTCGTTGAGTGTACTGAAAGTGGGTTGTTGACGGCTGCCTTAAGATCTGCGCTACTTGAGTGGTCAGTCCCTGTGTCTTCACCTGTGAACACAAACATGAACATTAGCACTGTAAATGGGCTTTCCAAAAGCTAAACAAATTATCTGCAAATTCGATAATGTTTTTGACCTCATACATAGGGAAATAAGATCTCAAAAGGCGGCGGCATGTTGTTGAGGAAGCGCATACATGCGCAAAACTGTAGGCCCTAAATGGTGCTGAATGGACAGCGCCACTCTCACTCTTCTCTAGATCCATAACTTCCACCTAAACGACGTTTACAGTAGCCTATTTGAGATTAGTCTCCCTAGTCAGACGCGTTGCCTTCTACAACAATGTTCTAGATCTGGGACTACCGAGACTAATTTGAGATCCCATGCGTAAAGTAAGAATTAGAAAAAGAAAGGATTATCCTTGAAATTGAAAATAAAAGTATATTGAAGACCCTGTCTGAAATCCCTAAAACCAATACATAGTCTAAAATAGGCCAACCTAATAAAATAACTGTAAAATGTGTTTGATTCAAATCAGGGAGTTGTGCGAGTGGAACGAAGCGAGGGTTAAGAAGGGGACTATGGGCGGTTTAGCCTCTAATCCCTAAATAATGTATTTATCACAAATCGCCTCAAATCTTATGTTGCGGAAAGAAATCCAGGCCAAATCCAGCTCCACCATCTACCTATGACGTGCTAATGGAGTTTCATATTTGTTAGTGGATCGATAAATCTAATCTATTTAAAGGGAAGTTTTAATCGAACGATATTTAGGATCAGAAAGGGATGTGGTTTGAAGTTTGTACCTGCAAGGTGCTGGAGGGAGATATGCAGGATGCAGTAATGGGATATCGATCAAAGCGAGCGGAGGCATCCTCAATGGGACGATTTCAACAATTATCTGGCCAGCCTGTCCCAATGCCAATCACACACCCGGGCAGTGGGAGCAAACCTTTATGGGTTTCTTAAAAGGAAACGTAGCCTTGAAAATTAAGGGAAGGTCATATAGAGATGACAACATTTTATCTGATATAAAATAGCGACACTCTTAGTTGGTCAGTGAACCAAGAAGCTATAGATGTTTCTCATATTGGCTATTAGGCCTACGTGGTATTAACTATGGGCATATTATATAATGTATTGTATCCCTATTTTGAAAATAAATGATATGGACATTATTCATGTAATAATGCTAAACAAATATATTATGCTGAACTGTACGAATAATACACGCTACGTGGGCTACATACGTTTGTTGATTCTCTATTTTCCCCTAAAACAAAACAAAAAACAGGTATACCTGTACCAAAAATAAATTGTTGTCTGTAGTTTTGTGATATATTTACCTGCTTCCATGCGCACAAGTGGCGGCTCTCCATCTGCGCCAGCGTCCTCTTCATAACGTGCCACTCGTAAGTTCTGCGAAGGAAACGTATCCTTTGTTGGGAAAAGTTCGAGTATCTTCTTGCTATTAAATTTATTTGGGTCCATAATATCAATTATAGAAAAAGAAATCCTATGACTAGATGTCATTTTCACATTAGACTCATTGGAATCCAACATCCTTTTAATTCCCTCCAAATTGCTCAGTGATAAGAGGTGAGAACTCTCGCGCGCTATTACGCATCTGGGTAATCACTTGGCATACTTTCTGCACTTCTTTAAACGTTGGTTAAACTAGTCAACTGTCTGTCCCATAAAGTGCACCTGCCCTCAGATTTCTCTGTCAGTCCGGCCAAATGAAGGTCGATGAGTGAGGGGAGTGAGATCTTTAAAGCGTCTCCTCGCCGCTCGATTCGAAGAGACGCGGTTTCTGGCTCCCACGTGACAGCCACATTAGCCTTTCACAAGACCTCCTGTAATTGACTTAAATCATTTAGTCGATAATCACCCATATCATTAAATCCAATAATATTTGACCCTTTACCGAAAGTGAATAGGTGACAGGTTGCTAAATAAAACTGTTTGTCCAAAACCTGCTGCCATGAAAATAATAGGTGATGCAATCCTCTATTTCCCCTCCATGATTCGTTTTTTAAAATAGTATTATTATCTGTAAAAAGTTTAAATTTTTCTAGGTTTGAAAATGTTGCTTTGTCATTTTTTACATGTAGGCAAATTTTGCTGTTGCTGTCTTCAAAACGGACACCAAAAAAGCCTAGTTAGTGCACACAACAAAAATAAAGCGAGACCTCAGTCACCATCGCGTATCTATTGTGTTTGTTTGGGATAGATAGTATTTCGTTTGGTTTGTTTGTGATATATTTCCAATACTAATACATTTGGACAACCCAACAGTCCTGTAGTCTAATTATATCGTAAAGTGGATTATGTATTATACAAATTAACTATGATCCATATGATTACAGGCAAGTCTGCCCCACAATGATCAAACGCATCTACAGTATGTTGTCTGATTATTTTCTGTCGTTTTGTGATATATTCATGTTCACAATCAATCAATTGGCACCTACATCTTTGGGATTACAATTGAATGCACAGTGACATAGGATTGTTTTATACATTGAAGCCTAGCGATGGCCGAAATGGTGAAACCAGCACTGGGTCAATATTCCCAGCGGATGTCAGACACTGATAAAACTGACCATCATTACAGAGCGTCGTTTTTAGGTTAGAAGGCCAAGCCATAACTAAAAACTGTGTAACCTATTAGAAGTATCATTGCTTGATTGACCATTTTAGATCATTTTATTTAATGATATTGAAATGTATTTTTAGTAAACAATGGCAAAATACTGTGTGTGTGTGTGGTGTGTGTGTGTGTGTGTGCACGCACACCTTGCATGCGTGTTTAGTCTATGTGCACCATGCAAGTGTATGTATATTATGTAAAGTAGGAACAATTGTCAAGATCCTGTAAAACTACAGCACCAATCTGGGCAGATGGAGGCTAAAGTTACCTATTGGCCCAGAGAATGAGAGGAGAATGAAGATAAAGCAGACTGGAAGATGTGTGGAGAAGCAGTAAGTGGAGGCCTGACTGCTGGTGAAAGTGATCTCCTAACCATGTTGGTGCAACAGTTAGGAAGGACAGAAGATGGGCAGAGGTAGAGATAAGCTTTTTTGGTGCCATCGTCATCTGCATCTTCTGCTACAGCATCTTTGTAAGACTGCTGAGGCTGAAGAAGAGGACAAGAGCGTGGAGGCAGCTGAGTCTTTGTGCATAGCTTTCTGTTCAAGCAAGTTGCTGCCTGACTTCGACTTTCATGATGCTGAACGTTGCTAAGAGACTGAACTAAGAGACTGAACTGGAAGTGAAACAGGTGTCTCTAACCTTTGTTTAAGCCTGATCAGTTTAGCATTGTTGTTTTTTGGCATGTTCTAACTACACTGTAAAAATGACTGTTCCGATCAACCTAAGAAAATTACAAGTAAATACTTTTTTTTTTCTCAATTGAAAATGACATTTGTTGAAAGCAAATATATGATTCAATGCCAACTGCTTTATTTGATCCTTAACAAAACTATATTTCAAGTTGCAAAATATTTATTTCAACATGCCACTTACCTTTCCCCTTTGGTTCAACTTAATAAATAACATAAATACAAACTAAGATCTGATATTTTTCCAATGAGATATTTTACTTAGGAGGTACCTACAGTATCCAGATATCTTTAACTGGGTAACAAGCAAGTATATCAAATTCCTGTGAATCAAGATATTAAGTTTGTTCCATAAGATTAAATAATGACGATACACTTTCTTTAAATAGGATTTTCACATTTACTGGCTACAATATTATAACCAAGTGACTATCTCAACATTGACCTTACCAGGCTCTTTAGTATCACATGCACTTACACAACTGTCGTTTAATATTCGGTGCTGGCAGTCAGCAACTATAATAATAAAACCCCCCAAAAAACTGAACAAATTAACTGGAATGACATTCACTTTCAAGGGTGGCCAAAAATGACAAACTTAAAGCTACGCCCCCAAATAATCGACGCCCCAACTCTTCCTATAGGCTGCCGTCGCTACATTTCTCCCACCACTATGCTATGCGCATGTGCATGAGTAGAATAATAAAACATTCTTCTTCTTTTGGATGCTGAAGATCTGCTAGACTACTTTACTATAACTTACTAGAAGTGAACATTGTATCTTGTGTCATACTATTGATTGACTATTGATTGGACTGCTGTACTTGTTTTACTCTGATTATTATTAGTTTAATATAAACTTGACATATTATATGAAGTATACATTTTGTGTAAGCTTTTCCTTTCTCAGCCCACAAAACAAACTACGAAGTTGACCCAAACTAAGAAGAAGTTATTGTTAACCCTGGCTCAAGGGGCAGTAATGTCTCTGTTAAAGAGTGAGTGCATGGGATAATTTGAAATAAAAACTCCAAAGCTCCCGCTTCCGCTTCCGGATGGGAATATCACGTGACAGCCTCTACCACAGAAATGTATGTGAGGTCCTACCTGTGCACTCTTATCGGTGAAGGAGGCAAACAGAAGCGCTATTACGCTGTGGTACCTGTCTATGTTAGTGAGGAAGTGGACCAAAAACAAATTTACACACTGTTAAATGATCTCCCAAATGATTCCCCATCTACCACTTCCTCCCTGGTCCTGTGTAGTTTATGACTATGGGTAATTACTACTCTACATGGCTGCTTTGTTCCTGCCAGTCGTAGTCTGGTGGACTGGCATGATCCATAGTAGTTACATAGTCAAACATTTGTTAAAGCAGCCCCCTCCTGAGGATCCTGTTTTTCTACATTAGCATGTGTATGGCGAAGGCACAGCTACAGTTACTGTGGGGGCTCCATATGAATAGAGCACTGCACACTGGAGGTTTACAACTTCCTATGGCTGGACATCTGTTTGCATGAGGCCAGCACACAAAGCACGGCCCCGGGGACAAAGAGGGACCAGGTAGACATCAGAGGACGGTGACAGCAGCTGGCCTTGTATGCGGCGACAGTGGGCAGAGCCAGAGATCAGAGGGGGACCGCAGACCCAGCCAGAGCTCCTGGGGTGCCAGGGGGCACACTTCCATCCAGGATCCCCCACCAGGGCCAATAAAGTCATTACCTCACCAGGGAGGCTGCCCCAGTCTGCTAAATGTCGGATAATTTGTCTAATGACAGGAGTCACATTGTGGGGGTGTCTTCCATTGACAGGCTACTGTGTCTCTTTTGTCCTCCTGTCTCCCCTGTCCCACTGTAAAGTGCAGCACACAAAGAGGATCAGTGAGTGTTAGGTACCGTCAGAGCTACTTGTTACCTCCACTGTGCTTCCTAAACACTAAAGCACTTGTGGTGTCCTCCATGGCTTCACTTCCAGACTCTCAGGAATGTTCAGTCATGTTGCATAGTACAGCCAAGAAGACACAAACGCAAGAAGGGAAATTATTTAAATGTTTTTTAGGAAAGTTTAAATTATACAGATGCATACAATGACATAAACACTTGCTTTGTAAATTCAACCGAAGTTCAATGATTTCTTACTCACCCAATACTGCAACCCAGCCAGCTTAATGCCCAAGTTACTGGCACCTTTCTGATGTGAGTTCAATGCAAAATCCCATCCCCAGCGAACCAAACCGAGCCAAGCCGTGCGTCATACAGATATCCCCTCCCCACACGCTGTGTCTGTGTTGGCTGCAGTGGAACCGTTGATCGATAGAATACAACCCCCTCCATTAGCACAGGTTTGGCTATGCCTAGTCTCCACACCACACCTATGGGTACCACCAGACCTGGAGTTGGAGACCTCTGCTTTAGTTTGACTGTGATTACAAGGTCAGTGGCATTGCCCAGTAATTGTCCTAACGGCCTCTGTACCTGTTGGGGGGGCCGTAATGAGAGTTTTTCATTACGGCCGGGACGGGTGAGTGCCTCTGGCAGATGCTGACAGGCAGCAGATGTGTAAAGTTGGGGGTGATTTGTAAAGGGGTTGACTCCATCGTCGGAGGGGACGGAGGGCGACGTGAGGGGATGGAGGGGGGTTGGCGGGGTAAATTACGCTGAGGGACACTGTCAGTCATGGAGCGCCCCTGTCATGGCGAGGTAAAGGTCAGTTCAACACATTCTGTTCACCAATAACAGCATACACTGGGTGTACAAAACATTAAGCACTGCTCTTTCTATGACAGACTGACCAGGTGAATCTAGGTGAAAGCTATGATCCCTTATTGATGTCACTTGTTAAATCCCCTTCAATCAGTGTAGATGAAGGAGAGACAGGTAAAAAACATATTTTTAAGCCTTGAGGAAATTGAGACATGGATTGTGTATGTGTGCCATTCAGAGGGTGAATGGGAAAGAGTGCCTTTGAACGGGGTATGGTAGTCGGTGCCAGGCGCACCGGATTGAGTGTGTCAAGAACTGCAACGGTGGTGGATTTTTCACGGTCGACTGTTTCCCGTGTGTAACAACAATGGTCCACCACCCAAAGGATATCCAGCCAACTTGACACAACTGTGGGAAGCATTGGAGTCAACATAGGCCAGCATCCCTGTGGAACGCTTTCGACACCTTGTAGAGTTCATTCCCCAACGAATTGAGCCTGCTCTGTAGGAAAAAGAGGGTGAAACTAGATTTTAGGACGGTGTTCCTAAGGTTTTGTACTCTCAGTGTATATGCCATAAGGGGACAAAAATTGTAATAAATACTCATAGAAGAATCTTCAATAGATAGGCAAGCATCCTAGCCTACAGTGCAATGGACCAGATAAAGTACACTCTTGGGAAAAAAGGTGCTATCTAGAATCTAAAAGTCTTCTTCGGCTGTCTCCATAGGATAACTATTTAAAGAACCATTTTTGGTTCCAGGTAGAACCCTTCTGGTTACATGTAGAACACTTTCGGGTTCCATGTAGAACCCCCACTAGATAAAGTACACTCTTGGGAAAAAAGGTGCTATCTAGAATCTAAAAGTCTTCTTCGGCTGTCTCCATAGGATAACTATTTAAAGAACCATTTTTGGTTCCAGGTAGAACCCTTCTGGTTACATGTAGAACACTTTCGGGTTCCATGTAGAACCCTTTCCACAGAGGGTTCTACATGGAACTCAAAAGGGTTCTACCTGGATCCAAAAAGGGTTATCCTATGGGGAAAGTCAAAGAACCCTTTTGGAACCCTTTTTCTAAGAGTGTTTGTGTCAAAAACACTAATTGTGGGCCAGGCCCCATACGCTTGTGCGTAGAGATGGAAGCAAAGTTACCTCCATTTTATATCAACGCCCACTGAAAACACACATAATAATGCTTTTCCTCAGGCATTTACAGCTTCACACCACTGCAGGTATGCAACGTGGCATCACCCAGAAATCAATTGAAAGGCACTGCTCCAATACATCCATGTTGATAGCCATAGGCTTTTTCATTTTCATTGTACATCTCATGCCATTTCTCTCTTCCATAACCTTTTAATTAAGACCACAGCACATTGATCTGTAAAGGCTCTAGTCTACATTGTATACTTTACCTCTGGAAGTAACATGCCCTCTGAACTAAAATGAAGCAGTTTTTCAAGTCAACACTTGGCTAGAAGATAGCATGGATTGGGTCTTCTCTGGCTTGGGAGTTCAACTGTGAGGTTAAACGCTGACAACAGTTCAGTAGCCAAGGTGGCCCTGTAAACACACACACACACAGTTCCAAGCTAGATAACTTGCTGCCATCCTTCCAGAGGGGGAGGTCTGTGTGTAATAGCTGTCAGCTGTGGTGGCTCTACTGTCAGTCAATGCTAGCATTGATCAGCCATTGTTCTGAGAAGGTCACATCATAATTCATTAACAATAATGACTCCCCCGACGCCACCTGCACTCCTTCACTCGATTTCCCCGTTTAAATTATGAGCGACTATCAGGCTGCAGCGTACCAAACAATAAAGATGTATCCGCCATGTAAAGGCAAGAGCTATTAGTTCCATTATTTAAATGGACCCGTTTAAACCTGGGGAACTGTCTTTATGAAGGGCAATTAGGCACTAACCATAATTGATAATTCTTACTAATTACAATTAGGAAATATAAATTGTAGGGACGGGATTTGTCATCATTGAGCTGTGGAAGGGGAGCGGCGGTGGATGAGGCAGAACAGGCGTGATGTAAAGTAGGGGAGTGGGGTTTCATTTATGTCTATCTAGTGTAGAAACAGATTGTGTTTGTCCCTTCATATTTCTTCGTTGACTGTTATCTCTTTTTTGTTTCTATGTCCTTGCCAAATGCTACGTCGTTAGCTAGCTATGGTGGGCCTAAACTGCATCGGGAATTCAATAATGACACTGAATTTTTGTATGTTATCATTGGAAATTATTCAATGTGTATGGATGACAATCAAATGTGAATTATAAAAGAGGTCTATTTTGTGTCTGTTCTTCTCATTGTGACATCTGTCCAGTCAGTCTCTCGGTTCGGTTGATCGTTTCGCATTAAGGATACAATACTGACGTTCTCTCCGTGTGCCTTTATCATTGACTATCCAGACCCTTGTATTCCCAACCTTGAATCAGAGATTTGATCAGAATTCAGGCATGAGGAGTTACCTGATTGATTGTTGGGTCATATTGGTTGAGTCCATTGAGCAGCCCAGAGGAAAACTAATCAGCGATGTTCTCATACATGTCATCTGTCATTTGAGTCAGGTCAAAGGGCTAATGAAATCTGTGGCCCTGACCTCTGTGTTTTCTCAAGATCAACGCTCATGACCTTTGAACTTTGTGTCTGCACAAGTGAGGTAGTCCAAACCAAACTCAGTAACTGCCAATTTTGTGGTCCATTTGGGTGCAAAATGGTGATTAGGAGAGGCAGTGATACAATCCAATTCATCATCCATTGGTCTGACGTCTTGTTGGATGTGAAAGTATACACTGAGTGTACAAAACATTAAGAACACCTTCCTAATATTGAGTTGCACCACCCCAGGGGCATGGACTCTACAAGGTGTCGAAAGCATTCCACAGGGATGCTAACCTAGGTTGACTCCAATGCTTCCCACAGTTGTGTCAAGTTGGCTGGATGTCCTTTGGGTGGTGGACCATTCTTGATACACACAGGAAACTATTGAGCTTGAAAAAAAACAGCAGCGTTGCAGTTCTTGACACACTCAAACCGGTGCGCCTGGCACCTAGTACAATATCCCGTTCAAAGGCATTTAAATCTTTTGTCTTGCCCATTCACTTGCCCATTCACAATCCATATCTCAATTGTCTCAAAGCTTAACAATCCTTCTTTAACCTGTCTCCTTCCCTTCGTCTACACTGATTTAAGTACATTTAACAAGTAACATCAATAAGGGATCATAACTTTCACTTGGACTCACCTGGTTAGTCTGTGTCATGGAAAGAGCAGGTGTTCTTAATGTTTTGTACACCACAATTCACCCCATACCACTGTTCTAATTGGTGATGACATCCTAAATCAGCTACATATGTAACTGTCCACTAAGTACAACTGCATCGCCAAGACAACATATACAGTGGGGAAAAAAAGTATTTAGTCAGCCACCAATTGTGCAAGTTCTCGCACTTAAAAAGATGAGAGAGGCCTGTAATTTTCATCATAGGTACACTTCAACTATGACAGACAAAATGAGGAAAAAAAATCCAGAAAATCACATTGTAGGATTTTTTATGAATTTATTTGCAAATGATGGTGGAAAATAAGTATTTGGTCAATAACAAAGTTTATCTCAATACTTTGTTATATACCCTTTGTTGGCAATGACAGAGGTGAAATGTTTTCTGTAAGTCTTCACAAGGTTTTCACACACTGTTGCTGGTATTTTGGCCCATTCCTCCATGCAGATCTCCTCTAGAGCAGTGATGTTTTGGGGCTGTCGCTGGGCAACACGGACTTTCAACTCCCTCCAAAGATTTTCTATGGGGTTGAGATCTGGAGACTGGCTAGGCCACTCCAGGACCTTGAAATGCTTCTTCACGAAGCCACTCCTTCGTTGCCCGGGCGGTGTGTTTGGGATCATTGTCATGCTGAAAGACCCAGCCACGTTTCATCTTCAATGCCCTTGCTGATGGAAGGAGGTTTTCACTCAAAATCTCACGATACATGGCCCCATTCATTCTTTCCTTTACACGAATCAGTCGTCCTGGTCCCTTTGCAGAAAAACAGCCCCAAAGCATGATGTTTCCACCCCCATGCTTCACAGTAGGTATGGTGTTCTTTGGATGCAACTCAGCATTCTTTGTCCTCCAAACACAACGAGTTGAGTTTTTACCAAAAAGTTCTATTTTGGTTTCATCTGACATTCTCCCAATCCTCATCTGGATCATCCAAATGCTCTCTAGCAAACTTTAGACGGGCCTGAACATGTACTGGCTTAAGCAGGGGGACACGTCTGGCACTGCAGGATTTGAGTCCCTGGCGGCGTAGTGTGTTACTGATGGTAGGCTTTGTTACTTTGGTCCCAGCTCTCTGCAGGTCATTCACTAGGTCCCCTGTGTGGTTCTGGGATTTTTGCTCACCATTCTTGTGATCATTTTGACCCCACGGGTGAGATCTTGCGTGGAGCCCCAGATCGAGGAAGATTATCAGTGGTCTTGTATGTCTTCCATTTCCTAATAATTGCTCCCACAGTTGATTTCTTCAAACCAAGCTACTTACCTATTGCAGATTCAGTCTTCCCAACCTGGTGCAGGTCTACAATTTTGTTTCTGGTGTCCTTTGACAGCTCTTTGGTCTTGGCCATAGTGGAGTTTGGAGTGTGACTGTTTGAGGTTGTGGACAGGTGTCTTTTATACTGATAACAAGTTCAAACAGGTGCCATTAATACAGGTAATGAGTGGAGGACAGAGGAGCCTCTTAAAGAAGAAGTTACAGGTCTGTGAGAGCCAGAAATCTTGCTTGTTTGTATGTGACCAAATACTTATTTTCCACCATAATTTGCAAATAAATTCATAAAAATCCTACAATGTGATTTTCTGGATTTTTTTCCTCATTTTGTCTGTCATAGTTGAAGTGTACCTATGATGAAAATTACAGGCCTCTCTCATCTTTTTAAGTGAGAGAACTTTGGTGGCTGACTAAATACTTTTTTTCCCCACTGTACATGAATGGCCCAGTCTCTCCTTTGTCGTAAGCTAAGACAGTGATCTGATTGGAATACAAACACACTGTCATGGTGGCAGTGGAAATAGAGTAATTGAAAAGATCAGCTATGTACCACTGGACGGTAGGTGTGTCGACTCAGATGGTAGAGTTTTTATTGCTGTGTTCACTGGGGATTTGAATTAATAATTGGCTTGTATTTTGTGTGTGTGTGTGTGTGTGTGTGTATAACGCTAGCCCCTCTCTCTCTAAGTGTGTGTGCTGAACGTCCACAGAGGTCAAAGGTTGTTGACTGAGTTAAGAGAGAGCGACGGGTAAAGATAAACTATTCAAAGACTCACACACACAGGCCGCCCACCCCAATCTCCCCTTCCTCCTCTTTCATTCCACACCCTAAACAGACAGACTCATCCCAGTCCCATGGAGACTGGTCTAATGTATTGGTAAATATCAAGGATTAAACTGATGTGCATGGACTTGACTATCCCATGATGTATGCATGTTTCAAAGTATTATGAAATACAATATTCATCAAATACACTTTTAAATATACCTCCACTAGTTATTATGCATAACTGAGTTGTTCCAAGTAATTCAGCAAAACATAGATTCATGTGATACCTGTGCAACCATGTTAAATGTGAGTGAGAAATGTTGAATGATGCGACCATGATCCTGACTGTGTTTTTTCCTGTCTGGTCTAGACTTTATCGTGAGGGATGTGCCGTGCCACGAAGCTCCCATTGAGGGCAGTTTAATTGCTACACTGAGCTCTGGATAAGTGAAGCTGCTCTAATCAAGAAAGTCTTCATCAGCCATTTCCCTCGATGATTCTCCCTCATTTCTCCCCTGATCGTTATTTTTCATCAAACAAGGTCTGTGCCGAGTGTTTGTGTGTGTGTGTGTGTGTGTGTGTGTGTGTGTGTGTGTGTGTGTGTGTGTGTGTGTGTGTGTGTGTGTGTGTGTGTGTGTGTGTGTGTGTGTGTGTATGAGCATGCAAGCATGTGTGTGTGTTTTTTGTGTGTTTGTTCATTGTAGCCTGTCTTCCATTTCAACCCCATCCTTCTCAATGAACTGAGGATAACAGATTGCCAATGGAACTTTGGCAACACATGGCTGAGGGAACCTTTCCCTACAGAGTTGACAGTGACCTTTGACAGTGCACTAGATTACTGTTGATCCATCTACACTGTAGCTTCCCCAAGGCACACCCACCTCTGAATGCGTCACACTGTTCAATCGAAACGTGGACAGAAAACCCTGTTCAAAATAATAAGCAAGCAAGCTTCAATTGAATGGAACTGACCACAGTCCGGGACAACAGTAAAGCGTATAACATGGGGAGCTTTTAACCCATTGTATATTTAGGCAATAAGGCCCGAGGAAGTGTGGTATATGGCCAATATACCACGGCTAAGGGCTGTTATTATGCACGATGCAACGCAGATTGCCCGGACACAGCCCTTAGCCGTGGTATATTGGCCATATATCACAAACCCCCGAGGAGACTAATTGCTATTATAAACTGGTAACCAATGTAATTAGAGTAGTAAAACTAAGCGTTTTGTCAAACCCGTGGTATACGGTCTCATATACCATGACTTTCAGCCAATCAGAATTCAGGCCTCAAACTACCCAGTTTATAACAGGCAGTATGTACAGGTTCACTCCTCCACAGCAACTTACAGAACAATGACTACCACAGCCAAATAATAACACAAGAATAAGTATCAGAAACAGATTGATTTAAAACAGTCTTTTACCAGGGTAAGGGTGACCGTTCCACCCCCTAACCTTCACCCTCTGGCTCCCCAGTCCTTTGGCTCATGACTCTGTCAAAGACCAGGAATTGATTGGGGAGGAATTTTTTTCCTTAAGCCACTGATAGTAAATCAGCGTGGTCCCTCTCCTTTCCTCTCCCCTCCCCTGCTTTCCTCTCTCCAAGGAGACCAGGGGAGCCAAGCGGCTGCCTCCAGATGCCTCCCCTCAGTCCCCTGCCACAGCATGGCTGGCCTCTGCAGGCATCAATGTCCCTCTCCTCTCGCCTCTCTCGACCCTCTTCTCTCATTTCCCCCTCCTCTCCTCTCGCT
The DNA here is from genome assembly GCA_030435695.1 of Brachymystax lenok tsinlingensis. Taxonomy (NCBI): domain Eukaryota; kingdom Metazoa; phylum Chordata; class Actinopteri; order Salmoniformes; family Salmonidae; genus Brachymystax; species Brachymystax lenok. Next base: position 9,510,719 of record CM059805.1, read on the forward strand.
CCTCTCTCTGCTCACCCGCAAATGAAGTGTTGCACAAAATGGCTGCCGTGCACCACCCAGGTGGGTACTATTAAACCCTGGTGGTGGATGAGGTCCTTTACTACATAATGTAGTGTTTTGAGTTTTGCTAAGAAGAGTGTTACCCATAAAAGTAATCAATTCACATGTTAATTCATTCAATCCTACCATCCGTGACTCTAAACTTTTGTCTTCTGCTCTTCTGTCTGGGAAGAACATCTGGTTCTGGCTCCTCACACATTCTAAAATCCCCCAATCAAAAAGACGAATGTGTTTATCTAATGAGGACAGTGTGTGCACAGTGTTTGGACAGCGTCTGTGTTTATTTGTGTGCTTGCGTTGCGTGTATGAATGTTGTGTGTGTGTATGTGTACGTAGCACAGTGTCTATGTCTGTGTATTTATGTGTGTGTGTGTGAGCGTGAGTGTGTATCTCAGTGATCAGTGTGATCCACTCGTGGTCTGTTCTCCTAATCGTCTACACAGTCCCATATTTATACCCTTGCTATAACACACATACACACACATTTTAAATACATTATTTAAATCCACAAATCACATTACAGTCAAGAAGGAATCAAACAATTCAAAGCATATGGATATCCGTACACACACACACCACCCCACATCACCAAGGCGATGCCATACATAAGAACTATAAATCTTCCACTTTCTAAGAATTCATCATAAAGTGTTCCTCATGATACATCTCTCAATTACAAACTTGTAAACTTATTGAACAGCATTGTGACAGATATGGGGCTAATTTTACAGTAATGGTACGTACTGTTCATTATGGGTTTGTCATTCATTTGAGAATGGCGCAATGTCATTGCAATAAATCATCTCTAGAATCTAGATGACTCTGTCTATCCTAGTGAAGTTCAGAAATCTCTGCAATGTGTTTGTGAGTTATGGGACCTTTAGCCTGTTGAGTTAGAGGCTCATATTGAGAAAATTTGATCCCAGTTGTCTAACAGCCTAGCCACTCATGGTCCTCAGTAAACTCCCATAGATTGTGTTGCCGTGGTTTTTATCGACAGATCCCATTACATGAGTGTTCACGTCTACGGCCACGTCCATAAACACTGAGGGATGCTGTCCGGGATGATGGAGACTCTGAATGCCATTTGATGCTTCAGTGCTCACTCTCTTTCTCTTTTTTCACTCCATCTTTTAACCTCTTTCTTTCTAACTCACACATTCTCTCTTCCTTTCTTTATTATCACCCCCTCTTCTCGTTCAGTTGATGGCCGGTGATGAACGGAGATGACTCGTTGAGTGATGATGGCGTCTGTGGGCAGGCTGGGTGTCCTGTGGTGCGAGAGAGAGGATGTGAGCACCGAATGCGAGATGATGAGATAGAGTGGCAGTTCAGCTCAATCAATGTTTACTGCACGAAGGCCGCTCTATATCGACCTGATAGGGTCACAGCATACAAACCGTAGGGACCGCCAGCACTGCAGCCAGGACCTCTACCACCTCCTCTAGCTCTAAGACGAATCATCTAGCTGGGGGCTGGAGGGAGTTAAAATGTTGGTGTTGGATGGGCAACTTTATGACCTTTAGCAGGGTCAGAGTGGAATCATTCTGCTTCTGCTGACCACTATCCATTACATCTGTACATTTGAAGCATGTTGGTTTACAACAGGGCTAAGTTTGGACTACGCTTCAAGAGGGGAATAGTACATCAGAGAGCAAACAGAGATCAAATAAAATAAAGTACCGCATCCATTTAACCTTTATAACGTGTGATTAAGACACGCTAGAGACATTTCGATTGATTCCACTGTACGTTGTTCCCTCTTCTCTGAATCGTTGCACTACTTTCAGAAATACTTTTGATGTAGAATTAATTCTTAAAAACTACAGGCGCAGATGATAGGTGAGTAAGCCCGGCCTGGCGTCGTGCGCTCTGGTGTTCGTCAGAAGAGGGTGCTGTAACTTCAGGGATCGCATTCTCCTCCTCCAACGAGGACCTTGTGTTCTGTTACACCGATTGTCCATTTTCATGTCTTTCTATATATATTTCTACATGTCATTAAGAACATGTAATGTTATGCTTTTATGCTATACAGTCTGTAATAAAAAAATATATAATAGCTTTCGCGAAAATCTCAAATCAATATAATTTGTGAGTAAAATCACAACAGAAAACTATGCTGCACCTTGACTTTAAATAAGGATATTTGTATGAACCATATACCTATTTACATGTAAATAATTGAAACAACAGGTGGTTTTCAGTCATAATAAGACATTTGGCGCCCCTGTCTGGCTATATGGCTATATGGCGTCATCTAGTCCTGTGATGTAAATGCAAGACAAATTGCTTTCCCTGATAACCTCAACGCCACAAGTTACATCATAATCGTGACGTGCTTTAGCCTACTTTGGTTACTTAGGCCAGCTTTTACAATACTCATGTACAGCACTATGCACTCAAAATAAAATTCTGCCCCACCAAACATTGCTAATTGAAGAAACAAGTGGTGGTTGTGTGTGAGTACTTGTTGGATACTGTACCTTCATTAGGTACATGAGAGTCATTGGCAGCACATGAAAGGCTACGAGCTGTTTTGCACACATATACACACATACAAACAAACACACACACACACTGTAATGGAAAACTGTAATTTTATCTATTATCAACAGTAAAAAACATTTAAACGTTTTACTGCAGCATACTGTAAATTGTGGTGCACAGTGGGAAAATTGCTGTATTTCTTATGGTACTGTAATTCCACCCCACAGAATACAGTACAGTACTGTATCTTTGGAGCAACAAATACCTTTTGACCACTAGTGGGTGCACGGTGTTATTTTTTCTGGCTCATTAACATATTTTGAGGCGTGCCTTGTGAGAGCCTATATGTGTTGTGCCTGTGAGTGATAATGCTGTACCAATTTAATCTCTATGTTCTTATAGTGCCCCATCAATTAAAATAAATATAGAGGCCAGATTGGAGTGGCAGCTAGTCTTAAACCTTAAATGGTTGAGCATTTTTCCATGTCCTAATGTCTGTTTTGCATTGTAGTCGCAGCCAGTTTGGAATTGTTTGCTTAGGCCACTAGAAGTGCAAGTGATATTATACACCAAATATTTATTAATATGCTGTAATGTGCGAACACTTTACCTAGCAGCCAATGTGCTTGCACCAAATCCCTTGCAATTACAGTAAAGCACTATGAAATACAAACCCTTCCCCTCAATGAATTTCATTCATTCATTCAGAATACGGTAGCGTTTACTTTTTTACAGTATAGTACAACTAATTTTACGGTATTGTAATGTGTGTCATTACACAGTACTTGCTTTGATACCGTATTTACACTGAACAAAAATATAAACACAACAATTTCAAAGATAATTACTGAGTTACAGTTCAGTGGAAATCAGTCAATTTAAATAAATGCATTAGGCCCCAATCCATGGATTAAACATGACTGGGAATACAGATATGCATCTGTTAGTCACAGATACCTTAAAACCAGTCAGTATCTGGTATGACCACCATTTGCCTCATGCAGCGCGACATCTCCTTCACATAGAGTTGATCAGGCTGTTGACTGTGGTCTGTGGAATGTTGTCCCACTCCCGTTCAATGGCTGTGCAAAGTTGCTGGATATTGGTGGGAACTGGATTAAGCTGTCGCACACGCGATCCAGAGCATCCCAAACAAGCTCAATGGGTGACATGTCTGGTGAATATGCAAGCCATGGAAGAACTGGGACATTTTCAGCTTTCAGGAATTGTGTACAGATCCTTGCGACATGGGGCCATGCATTATCATGCTGAAACATGAGGTGATGGCGGCAGATGAATGGCACGACAATTGGCCTCAGGATCTCATCACAGTATCTCTGTGCATTCATATAGCCATCGATAAAATGCAATTGTGTTCATTGTCCGTAGGTTATGCCTGCGTATACAGTAACCCCACCGCCACCATGAGGCACTCTGTTCACAATGTTGACATCAGCAAACCGGGAGCACACTTCTCCAGCATGCCAGTGGCCATCGAAGGTGAGCATTTGCCCACTGAAATTGGTTACAATGCCAAACTGCAGTCAGGTCAAGACCCTGGTGAGGACGGTGAGTGCGCAGATGAGCTTCACTGAGACGGTTTCTGACAGTTTGTACAGAAATTCTTCGGTTGTGCAAACCCACAGTGTCATCAGCTGTCTGGGTGGCTCGTCTCAGACCATCCCGCAGGTGAAAAAGCCAGATGTGGAGGTCCTGGGCTGGCGTGGTTACACAACACGTGCAGTTGTGAGGTCAGTTGGACGTATTGCCAAATTCTCTAAAATGACGTTGGAGGCGGCTTATGGTAGAGAAATTAACATTCAATTATCTGGAAACAGCTCTGGTGGACCTTCCTGCAGCCAGCATGCCAATTGCACGCTCCCTCAAAACTTGAGACATATGTGTTGTGTGACAAAACTGCACATTTTAGAGTGTCATTTTATTGTCCCCGGCAAAAGGTGCACCTGTGTAATGATCATGTTGTTCTTGATATGCCAAACCTGTCAGGTGGATGGATTGTCTTTGTAAAGCAGAAACACTCACTAACAGTTATATCAACAAAATTTGAGAGAAATACGCTTTTTGTGCTTATGGAACATTTCTGGGACCCTTCATTTCAACTTGTGAAACATTGGACCAAAACTTGTTGTGTTTATATTTTTGTTCAGTAATATCAAATACAGAATTTTACTTGCAAACTCAGCTGCCTGTAAATTACTGTCAAATTCATGGTAACCCCATTACAGTGCACACAAACACAGCCACACATACACACAAACACACGCACACAATCTCACTGGCCTGTGTGCTTGTTAAACATTGCCAGTGTGTATTAGCCATTTGAGGAGGGAGTTAACAGAAGGTCAACATAACTGTCAGGACCTTCTCCAGGTGACAGACGTTCTCTAACACTTTAGCACAATGACCAGCTGCTGTTCTGGGTTCTGTGTGTCTGTGTGTGTGTGTGTGTGTGTGTGTGTGTGTGTGTGTGTGTGTGTGTGTGTGTGTGTGTGTGTGTGTGTGTGTGTGTGTGTGTGTGTGTGTGTGTGTGTGTGTGTGTGTGTGTGTGTGTGTGTGTGTGTGTGTGTGTGTGTGCGTGCGTGCGCGTGCGTGCGTGTGTATCACCACTCATGTTCAAAGAGGAGGAATATTTGTCTAAGCGTCTCAGACAGCTGCCGTTTGTGGGTTGTGTTGAAAAGTCATTGCTAGGATCATATGTTTAGCCATGGCTTCTCGTCTTTCCTATTGCGGTTCAGGACGGCGGTCACATAGGAAGGAACACTTTGTAACAGAGGTCTGTAATGTTTGGATGGGATAAGGCAGGAGGTGTACAGCCTATGGTAGTGACAGTTGAATTTCATAACAGCTCATGTTCTTGTGTATGAATATCCTCATCCTGGTTTGACTGGGTGAGGTTGAGTACAGAGATGAAGAGATAGGAAGTATTGGTCTAGTTCTGGTCCAGATATTGTTCAAACTTAGCCCTCAGATTTGCCAACAGACCTTCCCATTATTAGTTGTCCTGAGACAATCAGTTGTGTAGGCTATTTACCCAGCAAACCTCCAGATGAACGTCACTGCTTCATTATAAAACACACACACACAAACAACAGAGCAAGCTCTTATCAAATCAGCCATTTTGGGGGGTTATTTTAGGGGTCAGGCTAGGGGGTCTAATAGCTTTGTGTAGATTATGTGGACAGACAGAGAAGCCCTGAAGGACCATGGGTAATTACCTTCTAAAACTTTTCCATTGATTAAAGGAGCTATTTCTCAACAGACCCCCAGACTAATGAGGCTTGTAGTGCCTGGGAACCCAATGCTGCTGACCACACTGTTAATATAAGTGATGAATCATTGTGGTGGCATGGACCATACTGTAGAATACGAAGGCATGGGAATGGCTGGGCTGGGCTGGGCTGGCCCACTATCAGGATGAGTTTAAATGTGTCAAGGGTTTGTTATCAATAGGCTGGCATTTGGCATAATCCTCTCTCACTCGTTTAATGTAGTTCACAACTTCCTACATTTCTCTGTTCTGTTCTAGCTGTTCTCCTCTTAACGGTTCCAGCAATACAAATGAATCATTTTCTGCTCCTGAACTGGGAAACAGTTCAGCAAATTCCCTCTTTGTGCTCTGTTGTCCCAGTGGTATTGCTCAAAGAGATAGCCAAACCTAGCCTAGCTCAAAATAGGGGAGAGAAGCCAAACTAGTGAGGGAGGTGCCTCTCAAGTGTCAAGTTTCAATTTTTATTAGTTGTATGTACGGGATAAACATGGTATACACTGTCCAATGAAATGCGTACTTGCGGGTTCCTTCTGGACAATGCAACGACCATAAGAAGTATTTAAAATATAAGTATACAAACATAAAGTAAATGTCTCAGTAGAATACATGTTAGCATAAGTATAAAACAGGAAGGCACATTTTATAGACCAATATTTACACATATTTTGGAGAAGGGGGGATTGGGGGACAAGTGTTTCAATTGTGCGATGTTTAGACTCAATCTGACCAGAGTTAACTCGGATTTGGACCATTTGGACTATCATAATAATAGTCTGGTAGCAGCAATTGTGTGTGTGTGTGTGTGCGTGTGTGCGTGTGTGTGTGCGTGTGTGCGTGTGGGTGTGTGGGCGTGTGTGGGTGTGTGTGTGTGGGTGTGTGTTTGTGTGCGTGCATGCGTCCTAAGTCGCAGAGAAGCAGAACAGGTGGTCAGTCCAGTTCAAGTGTTCAGCAGTCTGATTGCTTTACATGCAATACTGCTGAAGGAACGATTGTTATAATTATATCATCATCACTATGTTTTACAGCACAATAAATCATTATCGATAAATCCCAACACTCCGTGTTGAATCAGGTTTTATTATCGTCTGGAACTGATCCAAGAGCAGATTTGCATATAAAGGAGGTTGTTTTGACAACTGATTGTTGAAAACACTTCAAGGCAGTCTCTTCTAAAGGTGTCTGTTTGGAGAACTAAATGGTAAAATGTAGTAAATATCCCCAAAATAACTGAGTGTTTTTGAGACATGGAAGTGCTGAATAGAGTGTAAACAGTTTGCATTGCTGGTGACTCTTTACAAAATCAAAATAGTCAACGGGAACTAGACAGGACTAGTTCAGGACTGTGCAATATACCACTAGAGGATTTTGAAATAGTGACGTCTGTGTTCGCTGAACTCACTCAAACTCTGTGCTCTGGTTAAGAGAAGGAGTCAGAGCGAGTGACAGAGACACAGAGACTCAGATTTATACACAAAGGAAGGTAGAGAGAGAGATGAAGGAAGGGAAAGAGAGATAGAAAGAGGCCAGTTGAGAATGGTGTGATAGTTGTCTCTGACCCCAGTCCAGGGGCGTGAGGCTAGATGCTTCCTGTGGGGACACTGATTGCAGTATGAAGACAGACAGTGGGCTGGTGTGTGTGTGTGTGTGTGTGTGTGTGTGTGTGTGTGTGTGTGTGTGTGTGTGTGTGTGTGTGTGTGTGTGTGTGTGTGAGCATGAGTGTGCATGCGCTTGCTTGCGTCCGTGTGTGCCTGCCTGCTCCTTATAAAGACAGATTGAGACTTCTTGGAGGGAAAGGGGTGGGTTGAGTTTTTTCCCCCCTGTGTTATATAGCAAGACATCACACACAATATAAACATGTCACCCTTCCCACACGCAACCTCATAAACACATATATCCCCCCTACACACACACTCTGACGCTCTGCTGCAGAGTTCTTTGTCCCCCTGGTCTTGCTGGGACGAGGCGAGTCGACTCCCACAGATAAGTACTGACGTCCTGTAGTCTTGTGCCAGTCTTTTAGTCAGAGTCCCAGCTTACTGGGGCAATTATCCTTCAAACACGCAAGGATGGAGGAGGGGGCCATTTTAGAGAACAAATAACAGGAGCTAAAGACAGAAGTGTAGAGTTCGAGTGACTCTGGTTCATATCACGCTGTATATAGACCTTTTGTTCATGCTATGTTTGTGTTATTGAAGGAACTAGGTTGTCTCAACGTACTTGTTGCATTGAAGCACGTCGTCGTCTCAAGCTGATTTATTAAGTAGAGTCTCGGTCTCCCTACACACAGTTTGACCTTTTTCATCAGGTCAACTGTTCCCGACATGGAGTTGTTCATTCAGAGCCTTTTGAAAAGCTTACTCCCTGACCTTGCACATGCTGTCTGTCTGCCCCCGTTGCTGCGTGCTGCCCTGGCTGCAGCCCGGCCACTGTAATCAGAACGAGTCAATAAAAAACGTTTTCTGTCATCAGCTGTCTATTATGGGATCTGCAGACGGTTACGAAAGCCCATTGGCTGCGGTGAATAAACCTACTGCACCTTGAAGACACTCCACAGCTGAACTTGATTCTGAGACAACGTTTCAAGGAATTGGTTATTGTTGCGTGCCGAAGGCAGAGCTCACATACAGACTCACACATGCTTTTATATTATTCAGTTCAGATAACACCCACACACACATCCTGTTACTCCAGGCTGTGCAGTCAACCGATGGGATCCACATGTTGTGTTCAGTCTTGCTGTGTCGGCTGTTGCCACAGGCAAGACATTCTCTCCCAGGGATTCTTGAGTTCTTGAGTCCTGTGGTGAGTCAGCTAAAACATGTCAGAGACTACGTTTACACAGGCAGCCCATTTCTGATTATTTTCCCACTAATTGGTATTTTGACCAATCAGATGAGCTCTTTTGCCAATAATTGGATAAAAGATCCGAATTAGGCTGCCTGTATAAACACAGCTAAGGAAGACTATGCTTTGCTCTAGTAGATACTGTCTAGTAGATACGCTAATAACAATCACAATTCCTCTTAGCAGCACCGTGTACTTGACTATTTGTACAGTAAATGTTTGTTTTGTTCATGCCGTCAGGGGTACTGGGGTTTTCCATTGGAATTGACTGTTTAGATGCGTCTCTGTTCTTTGGTTATATGTAGGGCCCTGATAAACTCTGGTCAGGTCACGCCATTAGAAAAAATGCAGGCCTCTAGTTCTACAATACTGCTGACCTGCATGCTGTCCTTTGAGAGACCTCCCTGTGCACATGTTGCACTCTTTGAAAACAAAAGGTGCTGTCTAAAATCCAAAACGGTTCATCGGCTCTTCTTCCCCATAGGAGAACCCTTTGAAGAACCCCTTTGGGTTCCAGGTAGAACCCTTTCCACAGAGGGTGCTACATGGAAGACAGAAGGGTTCTCCTATGGGGACAGCCGCAGAACCCTTTTGGACCCCTTTTTTCTAATAGTGTGTAACTCATCTCAACTCACCCTCTGACCTCTGACCCTGTGTAGCCCTGCACTATATTTGTATGTATTATGGATACCCATTAGCTGTTGCCTAGCTACTCTTCCTGGATTCCAGCAAAATGAAGGCAGTTATACAATTTTTAAAACCTTACAATACACTCACAACAGAGTTCATATAATAAGTGTGTGCTCTCAGGGGAACCCCTGAAGACCTTGGCTGAGTGGCCCTGGGGAAACACAGACCTCCCACCCCCCAAGACCACAACAGGATCCACATTCTTTTCTTTGTTGCCAATCCCTCATAAGTGCCCAGGCACTAGAAAATAACCTAAGGGGAGTATTATGTGGCAAAACAGACCTTTGTTCAGGCCACAACACAATGTGCAGATAAAGTAAACAACCCGTTGTGTGTGGTGATGGGATGCAGGGGAGACTGGGGAGTACCTTCAAGGGTGCATGCATGCGTGCGTGTGTGTCTGTCTGTGTTGTCGTCAAGTGTGAAGGAGGGAGTAAATTACATTGTGGCATAAGTCGTTTATAACACAGTTTAAGGGAAGAGAGCTTTAAGCTTCAGACAACACATCAATCTGCTCACATGCATCCAATCTTCATTAGTCAACACCCGCCTCACTCACCTGAATACCCTTGCTTAATCAACCACCCTCTTAAACGGCATCCATCTTCACTCCTTTGTACATCTGCCTAACAAACAGTCTATAATGCGAGTTTGGGCTGAGCCATAGACCAGCTCGGCCCACCATTCGTTGCAACTGCCCACACTGCGGCCACCACCTGTTGGCTACTTTGCTCTGTGGCCTGCTTGCCTATTCTCTGCTCTTTGTTCCCAGTTTTCGTGTCAACCCTCTTTGACACTGAAGTTCAGGATCTAGTTTGCGTAGCTAACTCACCCATGGCTGCTTTTGTCCCCCACATCCAGCAGTGCAGCATAAAATCAAATGAACTGTTATTTGTCACATGCGCCGAACACAACAGGTGTAGACTACAGTGAAATACTTACTACAATCCCTTAAACAACAACGCAGTTTTAAGAAACGTAAGTGTTAAGTAAAAAATAGATAAATAAAAATTAAAGTAACAAATATTTAAACAGCAGCAGTAAAATAACAATAGCGAGGCTATATACAGGGGGTACCAGTACAGAGTTAATGTGCGGGGGCACCGCTTAGTCGAAGTAATATGTACATGTAGGTAGAGTTAAAGTGACTGTGCATAGATAATAAACAGAGAGTAGCCATTTGATTAGCTGTTTAGGAGTCTTATGACTTGGAAGTAGAAGCCTTTTGGACCTAGACTTGGCGCTCCGGTACCACTTGCCGTGCGGTAGCAGAGAGAACACTCAATGACTAGGGTGGCTGGAGTCTTTGACAATTTTTAGGGCCTTCCTCTGACACCGCCTGTTATAGAGGTCCTGGATGGCAGGAGGCTTGGCCCCAGTGATGTACTAGGCCGTTCGCACTACCCTTTGTAGTGCCTTGCAGTTGGAGGCCGAGCAGTTGCCATACCAAGCAGTGAAGCAACCACGACTGTCTTGGTGTGCTTGAACCATGATAGTTAGTTGGTGATGTGGACACCAAAGAACTTGAAGATCTCAACCTGCTCCACTACAGCCCCATCACTTGAGAATGGTCCTCCTTTTCCTGTAGTCCACAGTCATCTCCAATCACGTTGAGGGAGAGGAACCACACGGCCAGGTCTCTAACCTCCTCCCTATAGGCTGTCTCATCATCGTCGGTGATCAGGCCTACCACTGTTGTGTCGTTGGCAAACTTAATGATGGTGTTGGAGTCGTTAGGCCTTGCAGCACCTAGCTTGTGCCTTCATGTCGTAATACAGTGACTTGTTCTTCGGTTTTTCTCTCTGCCAATGATGACCTTGTGGAATATTCTGCCTTTGACGACCACAGTCGATGGCTCCTACTATAACTGTCCTGGCATGCTGCCTCACTGCCGGGGTCCATTACCGAGGTTCCACCCACGGCTTACCCAGAGTTGGAGCTCCTGGGCTTCGCCGTCTCTTCTTCTCTCACTTTCCTCTAGGAGAAAGGGAAGACAAAGCAGAACACCGCTACCGGGGGGCCCTCTCACCTTCTCGGCCGCTATCACCCCTCCCTGCTCCCTCACTGCTCCCGCAGCTCCTCCCCCTTCTCAGCCACGTCCCCCTCGCCGCTGTCCTGGTGGCCCCATCAGATCACATGTTCTCTCCCACCTCAAGATGGAACAGATCCTCCCGCTCCACCAGGCAGCCTTAACACCGCCTTTCCCTCACATGCTTCTCCTATTATTATTTATTATTTTAGAAAATGTGGAACTCGGGTTGAGAGTAAGAATAGTAGAATACATCATGTTCAATTTCAAAATTTGTTTCGGCATCAGCTGTTTACCTCGTATGTCAGTCACTGTCAGTTACTTAATTAGTCATGTCAGCTACCAATTTTTTGTTAGTCTAGCCAGCTATCTAAACATATAGTAATCATGGCCGAATACTGACTGGGCATGTGTAGCACATGGGGATGTGTGAAACCTACTCCTCAGCCTGAAGTGTCCCCACTCGCGCCTGTGAATAGCGTGGCGCTGACTGGTAAGACGCTTCTGGAGGGCGGTCAGGTGTGCTAGCAAGGCAGAGGTCCTGAGTTTGCAGCAGTGTTGGGCCAAATTGTGAGGAAGTGGTACTCACTAAGCAAGCATCATGATGTCCTTTACCTCCAGACATTCTCACTCAGATATCATTTATTTTAACATTGCATTAACATTAACAGTCATTACAAAATGTGTAGAATTGCAGGCATGTTGCTGTAAAACTGCAAAAACAAAAATATCTCCGCCACATGTAAAAATGTGTAGAATTGCAGGATTTAAAATATATATATATATATTCTCTCCACTGTCAAGAGGGGGGGCCACTAAAATGTTTTGCTGCAAGATTTTGCCCCCCAGGAAATGTTTTGAAAGTTAAAGTTAATTTACTTCATTTCTATACAATAAAAAAAAATGAAATGTTCAAATGCCGGACCTCACTAAAACTCAAACGCTGCACGTAGTATCTGCAGGCAGTTTATCCACGCAGTGACTCAATCTGACCAGAGTTAACTCGGATTTGGACCATTTGGACCAACATGCTAGCTACAACAGCAGATGTTACATAGCTATTACCTAGGTAGGTGTCTTACTGTACAACACATTATGTAGCTTTAAATCAAGGATGGGAAACTTTGATGGGGTGGGGGCCACAAAAAAACAGAACTCATCATTAGGGGCCGCAGGGGCTCTGCGTACCTACATCCATAACCTTGCCTACTGCCTTCTGCAGCTCCATGTCCCTAACTTCGACCTTCTCACCAGCCCCTCCGCTCATACTACACCACCATCAGGATATACCTCAGCAGCCTCCAATTCATGCAGAACACGCTCCTACCAAAGGGTATCCGTAAGAGGCAACCACTTTCCACTTCAATATCCGGAGAAGGTGATCAGTATCACTGGTCTCAGGACCGGCCTCTTCTCTTCCCACACCAACTGAACCCTGGAAACCATCCTCACATTCACCTCCTTCAGGTTTCTTCGCTGGACCACTTCCACTAACTGTGCTCTTCGGGGAGGTATCACAGACAGAGTACTCCCCATGACCAGAAACGGTTTCCAATTACATCTCAGTCTGGGTAGGAGCAGCCACGGCAACACACAACGGCCTCCCCAAGGCATATTCATCATCCCTCGTCTCCTCGACTACCTTGACTCCCTGTCCTCCTACATTCAATATAGCGCCCTTTACTCCTCCCCTCAAACTTTATCCATAACAGACAGACGCCACCCCGTCACCAGACACTGGTTCCAGTCACACCTGAAGACCATTTTCTCTCACGCCTGTTTCCCTGCACACCTCTACTACCACTCCTTCAGAGCTGCCACCTCGGCAGCACATAACAGCCTCCCCGCCATCTCAAGCAGCAGGCTCAGCACAACCACAGTTCACGACTGACCCTGCCAGAAGGCCAGCTACCAACCCTGATCCACAACTGACCCTCATACCAAACCCTACCAACTACTAGCCCCATCCGACATGTTCGTCAGATGGCGAGAAGCCGAACGCGTGTACTGCCACCCGCAGCTAAGTTACTCTGCTATTTCCCCAATATGGACAGTTAGTTAGTTAGCTACTTGGAAACAACGGATTTCTGAACTACGTGATCTTCTGTAGACTGTCTAAACCCCAACACATCTCTATATGCTGTAGCCCATCCCAGTGTCCCAGTAGCACTGGAGTAGCAGTAGCAGAGAACCTGACAGGATTCAACAATATAAGGCGTGGTATATTTACTTTACAACGATGGGTTGGGATCACAAGAGACGTTTACCCCAGAGCCATGATCTTCACATGAAACAAAGCTGTACAAACAATTTGTCTGTCACCAAGGCATGTAGATGTGGTGGTGGGTCATGTACAGTGCTTTCAGAATGTATTCACACCCCGTAACTTTTTCCACAGTTAGAAATTGGGATTAAAATGGATGTAATTGTTATTTTTTTATCCAACGATCTACACAAAATACTCTGATGTCAAAGTGGAAGAAAATAACTTTTTTTTTTTTAAGATTCATGAAAGATAAAACACTAATATACACTACATGACCATAAGTATGTCAAAGTCAAAATTATTAGTCAGTTGTACAACCGAATGCCTTCAACCGAAATGTGTCTTCCGCATTTAACCCAACCCCTCTGAATCAGAGAGGCGCGGGGGGCTGCCTTAATCGACTTCCACGTCTTCGGCGCCCAGGGAACAGTGGGTTAACTGCCTTGTTCAGGGGCAGAACGACAGATTTTTCCCTTGTCAGCTCGTGGATTTGAACTTGCAACCTTCCGGTTACAAGTCCACCACTCTAACCACTAGGCTACCTGCCACTAGGCTACCTGGACCTGGACACCTGCTTGTCGACACCTGCTTGTCGAACATCTCATTTCAAAATCATGGGCATTAATATAGAGTAGTTCCCCCCTTTGCTGCTATAACAGCCTCCACTCTTCTGGGAAGGCTTTCTACTAGATGTTGGAACATTGCTGTGGGGACTTGCTTCCATTCAGCCACAAGAGCGTTAGTGAAGTCGGGCACTGATGTTGGGTGATTAGGCCTGGCTCACAGTCAGCGTTCCAATTCATCCCAAAGGTGTTCGGTCAGGGCTTTGTGCAGGCCAGTCAAGTTCTTCCACACCGATCTCAACAAACCATTTCTGTATGAACCTCACTTTGTGCACGGGGGCATTGTCATGCTGAAGCAGGAAAGGGCCTTCCCCAAACTGTTGCCACAAAGTTGGAAGCACAGAATCGTGTAGAACGTCATTGTATGCTATAGTGTTAAGATTTCCCTTCATTGGAACTAAGGGGCCTAGTCCGAACCATGAAAAAGCCCCAGACCATTATTCTTCCTCCTCCAAACTTTACAGTTGGCACTATGCATTCGGGCAGGTAGCGTTCTCCTGGCACCCACCAAACCCAGACACATACTTTTGTATATATAGTGTATCTTGATTAGCTAAGTATTCAACCCCCTGAGTCAATACATTATTATTGCAGCAATTATTGTTGTGAACCTTTTGGGGTAAGTGGATTGTGCAATATTTGCCTATAATTTTTTTAACTCTTCAAGCTCTGTCAAGTTGGTTGTTGATCATTGCTAGATTTTCAAGTCATAAAGCCAATTTAAGTCAAACTATAACTAGGCCACTCAGGAACATTTAATGTCATACACAGGCACAGACTTGATACAGGCACAGACACACGCATACAAACAGACATGGATTTTGTGTTGTAGATATGTGGGAGTAGTGGCCTGAGGGCACACACTTAATGTGTTGTGAAATCTGTTGTGTAATATTTTTTATATTGTATATAACTGCCTTAAATTTTGGCAGCAGCTAATGGGGATCCATAATAAATACATACACAACTGTTGTCTTGGTATGCAACTCCAGTGTATATGTGGCCTTGTGTTTTAGGTTATTGTCCTGCTGAAAGGTGAATTTGTCTCCCAGTGTCTGTTGGAAAGCAGACTGAACTAGGTGTTCCGATAGGATTTGCCTGTGCTCAGTTCTGTTCCATTTATTTGTATCACCCAAAACACCATAGTCCTTGCTGATGACGAGAATATCTATAACATGATGCAACCATGATGCAGTAATGTGTTGTGTTGGATCTGCCCCCAAAATGATTACTTGTATTCAGGACAAAAAGTATTACTTTTGCAGTATTACTTAAAAAAATAAAATAAAAGTGTCAACATATGTTAAGATTGTCAAATAAAGTGAAGTAGATAATAAACAAAAATGAAATAAACAAAAAAAAATTACAGTGCACATTACACTCCCAGAACTTCCAAAAGAATAAAATACATTTCAAATGTCATATTATGTCTATATAGTGTTGGAACAATGTGCAAATAGTTAAAGTACAAAAGGGAAAATACATAAACATAAATATGGGTTGTATTTACAATGGTGTTTGTTCTTCACTGGTTTTCCTTTTCTTGTGGCAACAGGTCACAAATCTTGCTGCTGTGATGACATACTGTGGTATTTCACCCAGTAGATATGGGAGTTTATCAAAATTGGGTTTGTTTTCAAATTCTTTGTGGATCTGTGTTATCTGAGGGAAATATGCCTCTCTAATATGGTCATACATTTGGCAAGAGGTTAGAAAGTGCAGCTCAGTTTCCACCTCATTTTGTGGGCAGTGTGCACATAGCCTGTCTTCTCTTGAGAGCCAGGTCTGGCTACTATGCCCTTTCTCAATAGCAAGGTTATGCTCACTGAGTCTGTACATAGTCAAAGATTTCCTTAAGTTTGTGTCAGTCACAGTGGCCATGTATTCTGCCACTGTGCACTCTCTGTTAAGGGACAAATAGCATTCTAGTTTGCTCTGTTTTTTTGTTCATTCTTTCCAATGTGTCAAGTAATTATCTTTTTGTTTTCTCATGATTTGGTTGGGTCTAATTGTGTTGCTGTCCTGGGGCTCTGTGGGGTGTGTTTGTGTTTGTGAACAGAGCCCCATGACCAGCTTGCTTAGGGGACTCTTCTCCAGGTTAATCTCTCTGTAGGTGATGGCTTTGTTATGGAAGGTTGGGGAATCGCTTCCTTTTAGGTGGTTGTAGAATTTAACTGCTTATTTCTGGATTTTGATCATTAGCGGGTATCGGCCTAATTCTGCTCTGCATGCATTATTTGGTGTTTTACATTATACAACGGACGATATTTTTGCGTTAGTCTCAATTTGGTGTTTGTCCCATTTTGTGAATTCTTGGTTAGTGAGCAGACCCCAGACCTCACAACCATAAAGGGAAATGGGTTCTATAACTGATTCAAGTATTTTTTGCCAGATCTTACTTGGTATGTCGAAGTTTTGATGGCATAGAAGGCCCTTCTTGCCTTGTCTCTCAGCTCGTGCACGACTTTGTGGAAGTTACCTGTGGCGCTGATGTTTAGGCCGAGATATGTATAGTTTTTTGTGTGCTCTAAGGCAGTGATTCCCAAACTTTTTAGAGTCCCGTACCCCTTCAAACATTCCAACTCCAGCTGCCTACCCCCTATAGCACCAGGGTCAGCACACTCTCAAATGTTGTTTTTTTCCATCATTGTAAGCCTGCCACACACACACACTATACAATACATTTATTAAACATAAGAATGAGAGTGTTTTTGTCACAACCCGGCTCGTGGGAAGTGACAAAGAGCTCTTATAGGACCAAGGCACAAATAATAATAATCAATAATTTTGCTCTTTATTTCGCCATCATACATATAAAACCTTATTTGTTAATCGAAATTGTGAATAACTCACCACAGGTTGATGAGAAGTGTGTGCTTGAATGGATGCACATAACTCTGCAGTGTTGGGTTGTATTGGAGAGAGTCTCAATCTTAAATCATTTTCCACACACAGTCTGTGCCTGTATTTAGTTTTCATGCTAGTGAGGGCTGAGAATCTACTCTCACACAGGTGCGTGGTTGCAAATGGCATCAGTGTCTTAACAGCATTTGCCAAGGCAGGATACTCTGAGCGCAGTCCAATCCAGAAATCTGGCAGTGGCTTCTGATTAAATAACATTCACAGAACCGCTTGTTGCAAAGTCTCTCTTGTTCAGATATCAGTAAGTGGACTGGAGGGAGGGCATGAAAGGGATAACGAATCCAGGTGTTTGTGTCATCCGTTTCTGGAAAGTACCTGCGCAATTGTGCACCCAACTCACTCAGGTGCCTCGTTATATCACATTTGACATTGTCCGTAAGCTTGAGTTCATTCGCACACAAAAACTCATACAATGATGGAAAGACCTGTGTGTTGTCTTTGTTAATGCAGACAGAGAAGAGCTCCAACTTCTTAATCATAGCCTCAATTTTGTCTGGCACATTGAATATAGTTGCAGAGTCCCTGTAATCCTAGATTCAGATCATTCAGGCCAGAAAAAACATCACCCAGATAGGCCAGTCGTATGTGAGAAACTTGTCATCATGCAAGCAGTCAGACAAGTGAAAATGAAGAAAACTTTAAGCTTGTCTCTCAATTTTAAAAAAAATGTCAATACTTTGCTCCTTGATAACCAGCACACTTCTGTATGTTGTAAAAGCGTTACATGGTCGCTGCCCATATCTTTGCATAGTGCAGAAAATACACAAGAGTTCAGGGGTCTTGCATTAACCATTTTCACTGTAGTGTCCAAAACTTCAAGGTGTCAGGCATTCCCTTGGCAGCAAGAGCCTCTCGGTGGATGCTGCACTGTACCCAAGAGGCATCGGGAGCAACTGCTTGCACGCATGTTATCACTCCACTATGTCTCTCCGTCATGGCTTTTGCGCCATCAGTACAGATACCAACACATCTTGACCACCAAAGTCCATTTGATGTCACAAAGCTGTCCAGTACTTAAAAAATATCCTCTCCTGTTGTCCTGGTTTCCAGTGGTTTGCAGAAGAGGATGTCTTCCTTAACTGACCCCCCATAAACGTAACGGACATATACCAGGAGCTGGTCCAGGCCCGCCACATCTGTTGACTCATCCAGCTGTAACGCATAGAATTCACTGGCTTCTTTGCAAATCAGTAATTGTTTCAAAAACATCTCCTGCCATGTCACTGATGCATTGTGAAACAGTGTTGTTTGATGAAGGCATTGTCTGTATAGTTTATTGGGCTTTTTCCCCCAGCATTGTCCCAGCCATATCCGCTGCAGCAGGAAGAATTAAGTCCTCCACAATAGTATGGGGCTTGCCTGTCCTAGCCACTCGGTAGCTCACCATATAAGACGCTTCTAGCCCCTTCTTATTAATGGTATCTGTTGCTTTTATACATGTCTAATTCTCACTAAAAAATCTCCCGTGGCTTATTTTTCAAATTTGCATGTTTTGTTTCTAAATGTCTGCGCAGAGTGAAGGTTTCATTGAGTTGTGAGATAATACTTTTGCACATATACCACACTGTGGCTGAGGAAAGTCACAACTCCTTATATAAGTGAACCCCAAATCAATGTAGTTCTCATCCTATTTGCGCCTCTTCGATGGTCTAATGTCCCTGTCTGTTGTTCGATGCTTTCCCGTGTAAGGGGCCAGTAGCTCTTCGGCTGCATCAGATTCACAACTGTCAGTGTCCATGCTAGCTGGGCTAACAACAAACGTAGAATTATTGATGCCAGCATTGGATGTGCTCGTGGAAGCAGGACAACTTGTGTCATCGACAGGTGCAGGTGTAGTACTGCTGGTAGTAGTAGTACCACCAGTAGAGCTGGTACAGTATGTGTCTCTAAATGTATAAATTTTCGAGCAAACGAAATGAGCAGCAGCTACGTTTGGCTACATATGGACTGTTAGTGGAATTCCCGCGAGAGAGTAACGGTTAATGTGATTGGATGTTCATTATTTGACTATGCTACATGTATTTGACATTGTGTTGTTATTTCGCTGAACTCTAGATAGTTAAATTTTATTTTTGGCAGTGAAACGAGGCTACTCAGGCGAGAAAAAAAACTCACCCACATGTATAGCCCCGTTGGAAAATATAAATCGACTGTTTGAATATGTGAATCACATTTTTATTTGGCGTACCCCCGACGGCATTGTGCGTACCCCAGTTTGGGAATATCTGCTCCAGGGCAACAGTGTCTAGATGGACCTTTTTGTCTTACTGAGATGTACCTTTCCCTATCTCTATCCCTCTCTCTGTCTGCCAGTCACACGTTCTACATTACATGCCCATAGCGCAGACCGCGTTCAGGTAATTCCAAACAAAATACACAGCGGGCACGGCAGCCGCCAAGGAAATAAAATGTCCCACTGCTGAAAGGTGAAACAAATAACCCATGTCACAAGCATGGAGATCCCTCAGTCACGGACAGAGAGAGAGAGGGGGGAGAGCCATTAGAGCAAGTTCCCTTGAAAATCTGATTATTTATCAAAGCATAGCTAGTACTGTACATCGACACCATAATGCATGAAATAGTGAATGCTTTCTGAACCAGACCATATGTCAAATGTCATATGTCAAATCTCAAGTACTTGAGCTGTCCCGGATTTAGTGTACAATTGAACCAATTGACTCAAAAGCGTAAACTCCAAGCTACAGTACATCAGGGGCATTGGACATATTTTACCCAGGTTTATTCTGAACGTATAACTTTTACCACAGTTTCTAAACCCAGAGGCGTAACATCGCAAGACTTCCCGGAACGCTTGCGAAACAGACCAAAACGACCAGGCCGGGGTTTGAGAAGTCAATGAGAGAAGTCATTTATTTGTTTCCTTAGTTTGTTAATTTTCTTGAAATCTAAAGGCACAACCTAGATTCAATTCAATGTATTAAATAGTTTAACATGTTACTACTCCATCTTCGTGAAATGGCGAATGCGTAGTTCGGCGCGAGAAAACCGGTAGACCCAATGACGTGTTTCTGTGCATGAGCTTGGCTAGCCAATGTCGCCATTACATCGCCGATCATTGCAATCGGGGATTTCTATTGGAGAAGCAGTTTTAGCCCATCTTCATGCTGAACTGCCTTTGCTTTCTCCGCCTCAAGAACGATCTCAGTGATTGGCTACACACCAGTACGTATGAGAGATTTCTGCCTCACTTCCTGAACATGACATCCTTTGTTGTCTGATTAGAAAGAAGCTGGGGAAGAAATTTAACAACAACATGTGAATTAAAGAATGTAGATCAGACGTTTAGCCATGGTTACCTCAAAACTAAGGAATGTTGCAGTAGTACATGTGTTCTGCCTTTATTGATGTCTGGGAGCAGTTTAAGTGGCTTCTGGATATAGGTCCCATGGTATGCACAGAAGAAGAAAAAAAAAATGCTTCAAGGGAAGTGTCCCCTTTGAGGGAGACTGGCCCCCCATGTGTCTTCTACCCAAGAGCCTCTGCCTATTCTATAGGCTTTTGCTACCACAAGTGTATGGCGGAACCGTATGTTTGCCATAGCACAGCAGCACAGGATATTGCTGAACAAGGGAGAGACATATAAGATCTTGTTAAAATTTGAGTCCTCGTGCATGCGGGAAACCCCGATTATGCCATTCTTAACCTGAGAAGTTATTTCAGAAATAAATAGATGTGTCTTTGAGGTGAAAGAGATTTTGTTCATCGAGGTGGGGCTACTGTATGAGCACGTAGTTTTACACATCAGGTTTTACTCAAACTTCTCAAAATAATGAGAACTTCCTTGTCTTTACTAACAGTTAGCGTGAGAGAGAGAGAGAGAGAGAGAGAGCGAGAGAGCAAGAGCGAGTGAGAGAGCGACAGCAACAGCGAGGGCGAGACCATCCCGTAGAGCACTAGAAAGACGCAGAGAGAGAGAGGGGTGGGGGAGAGCTGTGTGAGTACATAATGTTGAAAACAGAAACCACAGCTTTAACCCATAGAGCTCTTTCCCCCTCATTTCCTGACACCAAATCAATCACCTCAGAGGTCTCATTCGTACAGAGGTCTGTTTGAGACACGGCCCTGTTCAGATGTTACCGCTAAGTGGCATGTGTTATATAAGTTGTCATTGGTGTCAGATTGGGTGTCATAAAGACTCACAAGCTGTCAAACTCATTTGTTTACTGTGTAATTTACGTATGTCAGTTCCAATTAATGTCCATTAAATGTCAAAACCCTCATAAACCCTCAAACTGGCATGAAGTGGCATTTCCCTGCGTCCTGTAACAGTACAGTTTGTTTTTGTCTGTGTTTGGCAGTGTTACCCATAACAGAGTGGGTAACTTCTGTCTCACACCTCGTGCCAAGATATGATGCTGACCGATCCTTGCCTCTTTTTTAATCCTCTGTTTTGCCCTCTGAAGACTATTTGTTTCCATTCATACATAGGGAGATGCAGCCAGCCACTAACCCTGTACTCTCTCCACTAACCCTGTACTCTCTCCTCTAACCCTGTACTCTCTCCACTAACCCTGTACTCTCCACTAACCCTGTACTCTCTCCTCTAACCCTGTACTCTCTCCTCTAACCCTGTACTCTCCTCTAACCATGTATTCTCTCCACTAACCCTGTACTCTCTCCACTAACCCATTATTCTCTCCACTAACCATGTACTCTCTCCACTAACCCTGTACTCTCTCCACTAACCCTGTACTCTCTCCACTAACCCTGTATTCTCTCCACTAACCCTGTACTCTCTCCACTAACCATGTACTCTCTCCACTAACCCTGTACTCTCTCCTCTAACCCTGTACTCTCTCCTCTAACCCTGTACTCTCTCCACTAACCCTGTACTCTCTCCACTAACCCTGTACTCTCCTCTAACCCTGTATTCTCTCCACTAACCCTGTACTCTCTCCTCTAACCCTGTACTCTCTCCACTAACCCTGTACTCTCTCCTCTAACCCTGTACTCTCTCCACTAACCCTGTACCCTCCTCTAACCCTGTATTCTCTCCACTAACCCTGTACTCTCTCCTCTAACCCTGTACTCTCTCCACTAACCCTGTACTCTCTCCACTAACCCTGTACTCTCTCCACTAACCCTGCGTTGTCTCCACTAACCCTGCGTTGTCTCCACTAACCCTGCGTTATCTCCTCTAACCCTGTACTCTCCTCTAACCCTGTACTCTCTCCACTAACCCTGTACTCTCTCCACTAACCCTGTACTGTCTCCACTAACCCTGTGTTATCTCCACTAACCCTGTACTCTATCCACTAACCCTGTTCTCTTCACTAACCCTGTACTCTCTCCACTAACCCTGTACTCTCTCCACAAACCCTGTACTCTCTCCACTAACCCTGTACTCTCTCCTCTAACCCTGTAATCTCTCCTCTAACTCGGTATTATCTCCACTAACCCTGTACTCTCTCCACTAATCCTGTACTCTCTCCACTAACCCTGTAATCTCTCCTCTAACCCTGTGTTATCTCCACTAACCCTGTACTCTCTCCTCTAACCCTGTACTCTCTCCACTAACCCCGTACTCTCTCCACTAACCATGTATTCTCCCCACTAACCTTGTACTCTCTCCACTAACCCGTTATTATCTCCACTAACCATGTACTCTCTCCACTAACCCTGTACTCTCTCCACTAACCCTGTGTTATCTCCACTAACCCTTTACTCTCTCCACTAACCATGTACTCTCTACACTAACCCTGTACTCTTTCCACTAACCCTGCGTTGTCTCCACTAACCCTGCGTTATCTCCTCTAACCCTGTACTCTCTCCACTAACCCTGTGTTATCTCCACTAACCCTGTACTCTATCCACTAACCCTGTACTCTCTCCACTAACCATGTATTCTCTTCACTAACCCTGTACTCTCTCCACTAACCCTGTACTCTCTCCTCTAACCCTGTACTCTCTCCACTAACCATGTATTCTCTCCACTAACCCTGTACTCTTTCCACTAACCCTGTACTCTCTCCACTAACCCTGTACTCTCTCCTCTAACCCTGTACTCTCTCGACTAACCCTGTACTCTCTCCTCTAACCCTGTACTCTCTCCACTAACCCTGTACTCTCTCCTCTAACCCTGTACTCTCTCCACTAACCCTGTACTCTCTCCACTAACCCTGTACTCTCTCCACTAACCATGTATTCTCTCCACTAACCCTGTACTCTCTCCTCTAACCCTGTACTCTCTCCACTAACCCTGTACTCTCTCCTCTAACCCTGTACTCTCTCCTCTAACCCTTTTCTCTCTTTCCTTTTATGAAAGCCAGGCAGGCTGGTCCAAAGCAGCGCCTGGATCTGGAGGTCCTGGGGGTAGAGTGATGAACAGAGACAGGGGAATGGGTAGCATGGGACGGGGGCTTTCCAAACCTCCATACAGGGAGGGCCTTTAACTGAGCTCTATTGTGCTTTGATAACCCATATTCCCTAGCTGAAAAACCACAAGCCCCTCAGCATGAGGAAATATATCTACTTTAAAGTGGCCCTTTTCACTTCAATGGCATCTTTTGATTGCCGTAATTAGAATCACAACACTGTTGTTATGGTAGGATAAGAGCCATCTGTGTCTTTGATGTTTTTCTTGTTGCCATGTTGTGTTATTTAGCTTTAGTAGTCCCCTTCAACCAGTTTCTACATTCCTTTTACAGTTTTCCTATTTTCCAAGAAACAAATGAGTGTGTGTATGAGTGTGTCTCCGTATTACCCCGTGGATTCCAGGAAGTAGAGACAGACAAGGCAGTACATCTAAAAAGGAAGCTGATAAATTGGAGCAGCGGTGACGGTTGGACTTCCTCCCCTCAGAGTGGATTCCCCTCCCTAACATTGGGAAAGAGATGCCACGTGCTCCACAGTTAGAGGTTGCACATCTCGCTGATGAAGACCCTCATGCCATCTTACCCTCACCCCCCTCCCACTGTGCCAGACTGCTGACTAGGTGAGTATATCAAACGGCGGGTGGAGGGGTAAAGAGACAGAGAGGAGGGAATGTTCAAATCTCAGGCAAGCGTGAAGTTTGTTCGCTTGCTCACTCCCCCCATGTGTAGCGAGCATAAACAAGCATTGCCTCTTATGCACAGGCCAGACTGTTTCATCAAAGAAATATACAGTCATCCACGTACTGTACAAGAAGTGTTCAGTACTGTAAGCTACACAATTGGAATGCAGTTAACATTGGCATGTACAGACTCTCTCTCTCTCTCTGTCACTGACGCACGCATAAATCACACCGACATTAGCACTGTCCTGGTTTGTCCTGGTTTGACCCGTTATCCGTCCATCATCCTTCACATCATGTGCAGGAATTAAGGTATTTCACACACTTGCATATCTCTGTGATGCCATAGGACCATGTCAGACATTCCCAAACACATTACAAGGCTGACACACACACTATTTATACCAAAGTATGTGGACACCCCTTCAAATTAGTGGATTTGGCTATTTCAGCCACACACATTGCTGACAGGTGTATACAATCGAGCACACAGCCATGCAATCTCCATAGACAAACACTGGCAGAAGAATGGCCTTATCTGAAGAGCTCAGTGACTTTAACGTGGCATCGTCATAGGATGCCACCTTTCCAAAAAGTGAGTTCGTCAAATTTCTGCACTGCTAGAGCGGCCCCCGGTCAACTGTAAGTGATGTTGTGGTGAAGTGGGAATGTCTAGCAGCAACAAGAGCTCAGCCGCGTAGTGGTAGGCCACATAAGCTCACAGAACGGGACCGTTGAGTGCTGAAGCACGTAACGTGTAAAAATTGTCTTTCCTTGGTTGCAACACTCACTACCGAGTTCCAAACTGCCTCTGGAAGCAACGTCAGCACAATAACTGTTCGTCAGGAGCTTCATGAGGTTTCCATGGCCGAGCAGCCGCACACAAGCCTAAGATCACCATGCGTAATGCCAAGCGTCGCCTGGAGTGGTGTAAAGCTCCCCAGCATTGGATTCTGGAGCAGTGGAAAAGCGTTCGCTGGAGTGATGAATCACTTCACCATTTTGCAGTCCGACAGACAAATCTGGGTTTGGCGGACGTCTGGAGAACGCTACCTGCCCAAATGCATAGTGCCAACTGTAAAGTTTGGTGGAGGAGGAATAATGGTCTGGGACTGTTTTCATGGTTCGGGCTAGGCCCCTTAGCTCCAGTGAAGGGAAATACAATGACATTCTACATGATTCTGTGCTCCAACTTTGTGGCAACTGTTTGGAAAAGGCCCTTTCCTGTTTCAACATGGCAATGCCCCTGTGCACAAAGCGAGGTCCATACAGAAATGGTTTGTCGAGATCGGTGTGGAAGAACATGACTGGCCTGCACAGAGCCCAGACCTCAACCCCATCGAGCACCTTTGGGATGAATTGGAACGTCAACTGCGAGCCAGGCCTAATCTCCCAATATCAGTGCCTGACCTCACTAATGCTCGTGGCTGAATGGAAGCAAGTCCCTAAAGCAATGTTTCAACATCTAGTGGAAAGCCTTTCCAGGAGAGTGGCAAAGGAGGGGACCAACTCCATATTAATGCCCATGATTTTGGAATGAGATGTTCAACTTTTGGCCATGTAGTGTATGTGATGTTTTGCATGTGCGTGTGTGTGTGAGAGAGAGATAGAAGATCAAGAACAACTGAAGATGTTAATTTGACCTAAACCATAACACGGAATATCTCTTGTATCACATTATTACACTTCCCCAACAATGTAGCACGGAAAGGTTGAATGGAGACATGAATGGGAGGTTGGGGTTGGAGGCTTACTTATTTTTTATTATTTTCCTTTACATACTCAGTGTATTATAACTTTTTAACTCTGTAATATGATCAAAATGGTCAATACTTTGTATTAATGTACTTTTCTTATTTTCTGTTGTGGCAAAACAAAAGTAAATATACTAAATAAAAAGGAAAAGCACCAGTAGTTTAGAAGAGTTTTCCAAACATTCTGGTTGTCCTTCTTGCTAGATCAAACCCCCCTATCATCGACAGAGATTTATGCCAAATACCATTCTAACTGACAGAGACCTATGCTAAAAGAACAGCAACCGACAAGAAGCTTATAAACAGTTGTGGGAACCTGAAAAACTACAGGCACAATCCCTTCAGTCCCTTCACATTCCAGTCTCATGCCAGATTGGATAGTATTCCAAGGTCCTGGTTACTTTTCCTCCTTTTATTATTTATTTTGGATAAAACGATGACAGATTTTACCAGATCCCTTTGAAATTAGATCCCAATTATGCTATTCATTCAGCAGAAGGAGGCACCATTCTGACCTGATGTCCTTCATTGCAGTACAACACAGAACATGTAAGAGAGTTCGTGATTACACTCAAATAACCTTCAACAATGCATAATTACAATGAATTTGTACCCAAAGAACATATGCTGTCTCCCTATTGGTCAGCCAGTCACCCAGTAACCCCATCCATTGCAATCAGCCCCTTCTTCTTGTCCTGGCTAACGTAGCTAATGTTCTCGTGATAGCATCGGCGACAGCAGCCCATTCGTCTGCAAATGTTTACAGATGTGTAGCTGGGTGTGTGGCAGGCGCTCACCCCTTCCTGTTAGTACCCACAGGGCCGCCGTGAAGGGTGGTGTGCATGGTAGTATGGTCGACTGAGCGATTCAGCACACCATGGCTGAAATTCTGAAACACACTCACAGATCATGTATTCTGAAACCTCTCTACTTCTGGTACATGCAGGTCAATCCAACCAGGAGAGTCACTGGGAGAGAATATCACTGCCCCAGCCAATGCCAGACAGACAGACAGATCAAGGTGGCCTGGGAAATCCATTTGGGCATGGGCTTACATCACTCTCTCCACACGGGATCCAGTGAGGGGCCACGGGGATGTGGAACAATTGTTGCAGATCATGGAATTCCCATCGGTTGGAGCTTCCCGCCTGTTTCGTGGCGGAGCTAAAAGTAGCATCTGCCATCGTTCAGTCAGAGCATCAAACTCTCCCATTAGTTTCCTTTTCCTGGCCCATAAAGTTAGGAGAGCTGTGAATGTTATCTTCTCTCTGTACACTCACTGAGATGTTTCACATTGTGTATACACCTCCATGACAAATGGTAAGATGGCTCTTGTCTGTTCTCTTTGAAGAGACTGTGTGGAGATGGATTGCACAGGCTCTGCTAGCTGACAGCTAAGTTCACAGTGTTACAGAAAAGCTGGAACAAGCGTGTGGACACACAGAGGCAGAGAGTGGAGAAAACACACACACTAAGAGACCATCCCAGAGAGCACTAGAAAGATGCAGAATGTACTGGATGAAGTGTTGTGGAGAAAAGAAATCTGAGCTGTCCAAAACATTTTATGCATATTGTTGTTCAAATTTCAGTGATACATTTCTGTAGACGATGAATGAGCAAAAAGCAGCCCTCAAAATCTTACAGAGTGCACCTTTTAACATACCAAGGGTAATGTCCATGCCTAACACACCAATAATGACCACAGGTGGCTAAGCAACACACTAACCAGTCCTTCATTAACCAGTCACTAAGGTTGCTCAGGCGGCAAGTCGCTACGATCTGAACTCCGGATCAAAGGTCATGACACATGACAGCTGCATTTCCTACATGCTTTCACAGGTCCTCTGTGTTTTCACTGCCTCTCTAATCACTGTAGATTGACAACAGCACAGACGGTCCCATTCAACCTCCCTGCCTGCCTGCCTCTCCCTCAGATGCCTAGATTAAACAAACACCCGTGGCCCTAACTCTCAGGACAGGCAGAGATCCTCAGTCCTGGGTTGTAGCAGCTCCCTCTCATAGAGTACAGTACAGAATAGGGTTCAGCTCAACTCCACCCGTCCCTCTGTCGCTGAGATA
Organism: Brachymystax lenok tsinlingensis; assembly: GCA_030435695.1. Classification (NCBI taxonomy): domain Eukaryota; kingdom Metazoa; phylum Chordata; class Actinopteri; order Salmoniformes; family Salmonidae; genus Brachymystax; species Brachymystax lenok. The sequence continues at coordinate 9,538,777 of CM059805.1, forward strand.
CAGATCTGTTTCCGTTACTTGATGTAAGCCGGGGATCTAGCTGTGTGTATACCACAGATAGGGGGTCATATGGATAGGATTTACTTGGGCTGGAAAATACAATAAACACGCAATGTAGTCAATGTACACACAAAACAGTTGTATAAGTGTAACTGTGCATTCATCTTGATGGTAAAAGCTGAATAAAGGTTGAGCATAATGCTAAAGAATCTTGACTCCTACACACAAGTCCATCCTTCATATGTACAGAAAGACATAAAGGGGTCTGCAATCAAAGGTGACGGTTCTGGATCCAGGACAGCTGGAACAATCTAAGGTCCACAATGTGACAGACATGATGGATCGTGGATGAGGAGAGTTGCCAGGTCTCGATTATTTCAGTCCTCCATTGTTCAACGTTCAGTCATCACTAGCAGCCAGTCAACAGTCAGCCCAGTCCCCTTCACCTCACAAAGGATAGGAGAGTTTATGGGAAAAACCCAGAGCATGTGTTTCCTTTCTCTCAGCATATGTCCTTCCACAGAAGTGCTGTGCTTCCCTCTTATACACTCTCACTAACACACTGGGTGACAAAATTGATAGAACGGAGTAGTTATTTACATTTTTGTCATTTAGGCGACTTACAGTTAGTGCATTAATCTTAAGATAGCTAGGTGGGACAACCACATATCACAGTAACTTTTCATCAAAATAGCTATCACCAAAGTCAGAGCTAGAGGGTGGTAAGAGACCAGCGGTGGCAGAATGGAGTGTTCGGGTTGGGGTACAGGGTTTGAGCATAGCCTAAATGTAGGGAAGGGCAGTTCCTCTTGCCGCTCCGTAGGCAAGCACCATGGTCTTGCAATGGATGCGAGCTTTGACTGGAAGCCAGTGGAGTGTGCAGAGAAGCAAGGTGACATGGGAGAACTTGGAAAGGTTGAAAACCAGGCAGACTGCAGTGTTCTTTGATAAGTTGCACAAGCGGCGAGCCCAGTCAACAGCGAGTTGCAGTAGTCCAGACGGGCGATGACAAGGGCCTGGATTAGGACCTGCACTGCTTCCTGTGTGAGGCAGGGTCGTACTCTACGGATGTTGTAGAGCATGAACCTACAGGAGTGAGTCACTGCTTTGATGTTTGCAGAGAACGACAGGGTGTTGTCCAAGGTTCTTTGCACTCTGGAAGGGCGACGCTGTGGCGTTGTCAACCATGATGGAGAGTTCTTTGAGTGGGCAGGCCTTCCCTGGGAGGAAGAGCAGCTCCATCTTGTTGAGCTTGTGGTGGTGGGCCGACATCCAAGCTAAGATATCTGTCAGGCATAGCAATTATAGGAGACCATGTGAGGATATGACGGAGACAAGTGACTTGGTGTATAGAGAGAAGAGGGCCAAGAACCGAGCCCTGGGGGACAACAGTAGTGAAAGTATGTGGTGCAGACACAGATCCTCTCCCCATCACCTGGTAGAGCAGCCTGCCAGGTAGGATGCAATCCAAGATTGTGCAGAGCCTGAGACGCCCAACCTTGAGAGGGGGGAGAAGAGGATCTGATGGTTCACGCTGTCGAAGGCAGCGAATAGATCTAGGAGGATGAGAACAGAGCAGAGAGAGTCAGATTTGTCAGTGCGGAGAGCCTCCGTGACAGAGAGAAGAGCAGTCTCGGTTGAGTGACCCATCTTGAAACCTGACTTGTTAGGGTCAAGAAGATCATTCTGAAGAGAGACAACGAGAGAGTTGATCAGAGACAGTACGCTCAAGTATTTTGGAAAGAATATAAAGGGTTACAGGTTTATAGTTTGACGTCAGATGAGTCGAGTGTTGGTTTCTTGAGGAGGGGAGTGACTAACCATTTTGAAGTCAGAGGGGATGCAGTCAGTGGTCAGGGATGAGTTGATGAGGGAAGTGAGGAATGGGAGAAGGTCTCCAGTGATGGTCTAGAGAAAGGAGGAAGGGATGGGGTCGAGCTGTCAGGTTCTCGGGCAGCCAGACTAGTCTCACTAGTCGCAGGATTTCATCTGGAGAGAGGGGAGAAAGAGGTCAAGGCGTAGGGTAGTTCTGTGTAAGTGGGACCAGTAGACTCAATAGGCTGAGTGAATGAGGAGCGGATGTTGTCAACCTTCTTTTCAAAGTGGTTGACAAAGTAATCCGCAGAGAGGGAGGGGCTGGAGAATTAAGGAGGGAGGATAAGGTGGAAAAGCGTTTCCTAGAGTTAGAGGCAGAAGCTTGAAATTTAGAGTGATAGAAAGTGGCTTTAGCAGAGGATACAGAGGAAGAGAAGGTAGAGAGGAGGGAGTGAAAGGATGATCAACTAAACTTCCAGAGGATCTTTCTCCGTTTTCACTCAGCTGCCCGCAACCCTGTTCTGCAAGCTCACAATGAGTCAGCCACAGAGCAGGAGGGCACAACCGGCCGGAAGGAAAGAGGACAGTGCGAGTCATCAGATGCGGAAAGGGAGGAGAGTAGACTGCTGAACAAAATCGCCACCGGACAATTTACATTGATACCTCCCCTTTGTACACTGCTGCTACTCGCTGTTTATTATCTATGCCTAGTCACTTCACCCCCACCTACATGTACAAATTACCTCAACTAACCTGTACCCCCACACACTGACTCAGTACCAGTGCCCCATGTATATAACCTCATTATTCTTATTGTGTTACTTTTTTATTTTAGTCTACTTGGTACATTTTTTCTTAACTGTTCTTGAACTGCACTGTTGGTTAAGGGCTTGTAAGTAAGCATTTCACGGTAAAGTCAACACTTGTTGAATTCGACGCATGTGACAAATAAAGTTTGATTTGATTTTAGGGTCAAAGAGGCAGAATCAGGAGGCAGAAGGATTTAGCAGAATGGAGAGATGATAGGATAGAAGAGGAGAGAATAATGGAGAGAGAGCAAAGATTGCGATGGCACATGACAATCTGAGTAGGGGCTGAGTGGCTAGGGTTGGAGGAAAGGGAGACAGAACAGGAAACAAAGTGGTAATCAGAGACCTAGCGGGATGTTGCAATGAGATTGGTAGGTGAACAGCCTCTAGTAAAGATGAGGTCAAGCGTATTGCCTGCCTTGGGAGGGGATTGGGAAAGGAAGAGGTCAAGAGGCGAGGGGAACCGGAGAGTTTGAAAGGAATGAATAGAAGGCAGACGTCGGTCGGGAGGTTAAAGTCGGAAAGTACGAGGAGCGGTGAGCAATCATCGGATAATTAGCTTATCAAGGTGTCAAGCTCATTGAGGAATTATCCAAGGGCACCTGGTGGGCGATAGATGACAACAATGTTAAGCTTGAGTTACAGTGACAGCATAGAATTCAAATGAGGAAATGGACAGGTGAGTGAGGGAGAAGAGAGGAAATGATGAGACCTGTACCATCACCACAATGAACAGATGCTCTAGGACTACAAGAGAAAAGGCAGTCGGATGAAGAGTTAGCAGCTGAAGAAGTAGTGTTCTCTGGTGTGATCTATGTCTCCGTCAGGGCCAAAATGTCAAGGGACTGAAGAGCAGCATAGGCTGAGATGAACTATGAGTTCCTGAGTGCTGCCAGAGACCCAGAATTCCACATGGGTTGTGTGCGCAGGGTACACTAAATTAAAAGGGTTGCAGGCAAGAGGTGGGGAGAGTCTGTAAAGCCTACAGGGAGAGAAGCAAACAGGTATAGAAGACACACAGTTGCCAAAGCTACAAAAGAGCAAATTAGATCATCAGAAATTAACTAGGTAAGACACTGAAGAGAGAGAGTGGTGTGGAGCCATCCTCGAAAAACCCGGCAGAACAACTCGGCAGAACCGTCTTGTTTCGGCAACGGTCTTAGTTTTCCCGACGAGACCGCCACTTACAGCTGCCGTTGAGAAACCAGGGGAGACTGAAGTACTAACACTAATTGCAATTTGCATAGCAGAGGTGAAGAGCACACCAGACTGTAGTAATTGCCGATTGCCTAGGAGAGGAGAAACCACTCCCCCTCCAGTACAGCCACTGATTACCAAAACAAGTCACAAATTGCCCTTCCCTTTAATCCTGGTTGATGCGTTAACAAACATCTGCAAGTTATGAGCAGTCAGCAGTTCACACACCAAGTAGGCTACTGGGAAGACAGGCAGCACTTGAAGTAGATGGCCCTAGCTAGCAAAAGGACAGTACTAGACAACAGATAAAGACAAAGAGTATACTTATCACTCCTGGAGATCAGGAGTCCTCTAGCTATAGAGTCGCTCACAGTTGTGTGTTTTTGTAGTTAGGCTATACGCCTACCAATTGAGGCTTGGAATGCAGTAATTTCTGGCAGCAGATGGCTATTGAATAGACAGATAACTAAGGCATTTCTTACTGTTGTTAAAATCTAAAAGCCTTCATTGAAGTTGGCTTCCTGCAACAGTTTTCAGCAACACTTGCATTCAATATGTTGTGATCTTGATAGAAAATAAGCAGACATAAATACCTCACCATGGCTCCATGCCCTTCATATAAGCTTACAATGATTTATAGATACAGGATTGGTAAAAGCTGTCTGAATTAAATGTTGAAACTGATTATATTGTTAATAAAAGGCACTGTTTAACCGTCCTTAACCAATCCTTTCTCTCTGTGTTTCTCTGTCTCTCGTGATAATCAAGGAAGTGAATTTGGCAATGATAAATATAAAACAATGTTGTGTACTAAAGACGCTCCAATCAAGCACATATGTACAATAATTACAATCTTTACATAAGGATTACCTGAACCACTAAGAGCTAGTTGCCGTGTGTTTGAATGCCACATTTTACGTCAAGGTTGTTAAGCTAACCTAACGTAGCAGGTGGAAAATAAATGCCTGCGCTGGGTGTCTTTCTGGGGGATTCTCTTCTGCACTGTTCAACCATTTCAGTAAATGTGGAGGAGTCAAGATGGAGTGTCGCCTTGTTAACGTGCAAAAGCGGAAGTCACGTCACAGGCTCTCTTTCCATTTCCCCTAAACAGCCGGATGCATTCGGTTGTTAGCAACCCCTCTGAGGGTGCGGTTAAGCAAAGACAATCACAGGCTTAGAATATGAATCGCTTGCATGCGGTGTGAATACTACAACTGCAATTACAAGCACCTTGAAGTGAAATTCAAATGGTCTGTGTAACTTACCTGTATAAAAATAAAACATTGGTCTTATGAGGAAGGAAACAGGATGTATAGATAGAGAGAAAGGTCTAGGCTTAGCAGAAACAATGGTGACAGACTGTAGGGCATTGGTGCCAGATCCCATTGACCTTTGAGTAGAGAGGTAGTCAATCAGTGACATGTGACACTGGCCACATGTCAACCACAGATACTGTCTCTGCTCACCCAGCTCAAAGTGGAGACTAATATGACCTAATGAGCGAGACAAATACAGAACATTCAGTGAACTAAAAGCTCTGGTAGTGACGCAGTATGAGGTAGTTAGAAGGTAGGTTGGCCTTTCAGAACAAGGCCATATAGCTAGACCCTTTTGAACATGGAAGACCAGATTTATTTTCCTTAAATGTTCTTACTGCAGTGGTCTTTGAATCCGTCTCGAAATGAACCATTACAAGACTAATAAATGCACCATGCTCTACTCTTCAGCAGTTCTAAGAACAAAAGCCTATTCTGCTGACAGTTCTTTTCTGCTAACAAACTAAAATCTCTGCTTTCCCCTAAAACATCAGTGTTTTCACATGTGTAATTGAGGCTATACAGTGCTGGTTTTGTGACTAAGTAACATGGCCTTTTCCCTCTACTACATAATGCCTCCTATTTATAGGCCTGGGCCTGTGGTGTGAGTGGGTGTTTGCGTTACCTCAGACTCTAAATCTCTATTCCTCTCAGCCTGCTACTTCCTGTCTGACAGGAAGTGTGTATATGTGTGTGGAAGGAGGTCAGTGACCTTTAGGTTTGATGTGTTGCCCGTGGCAACGTGATTCTGTGTTTCCAGGCTCATTGTTTCAGAGAGAGAAGTGGCCTGTGAACAGGTTTGTTGATTTCAACAGCCTTGCCTCCTCTTCCTTCATTTCATCTTTCATCCCCACCTCAAACCTCCCTGCATCCATCCATCCTTTGGTTGACTTGGTACTCCCACTCTGGAACTGTGTGGGAAGCTGTAACAACAGCTCTGAGGAGAGGGAATCATTGTGAGTACTCTACATCCTATCCCTTCACGCAAGCGAGAAAGGCAATACAAATATTTTCATACCAGTTTAGAACTTCTCCCTGAGTGCACAGTCAGCATTCATTCTAAGGCCTTTGGCTGTGTGTGTGGTAAGGTAACACCCCACCGTTGGGGTTAGAGTTTGTTTTACTTCAAGGCCACGGTCAAAGGAAAGTCCATGGTGAATGGAAAGGCCATGGTGAATGGAAAGGCCATGGTGAATGGAAAGATCATTCAGCTGGTTGTAACATCCTGTTGTGTTGGAAAACTACACTCCACTAATACTTTATTTGAATAATGCACCCAGAGGGCAGAAGAAAATACAGTGAAGATGTGTAACTCTATAAACTAGTTTTAAGTCTTATTTTCTTCAATGTGGCAGCAGGTGCTTTTAGCCCCTCAGACTTGGACAAACAAGAGAAATGACAGGATACCACCTTGATGATGTGTCTGTCTGCCTTCCTACTGAACTGAGGAGAGAATAAGCATTCCTGTGGCTGTGACATCACTTCCTCTTGCCTCAGTTCAAGGTATGTGGCGTTGCCAGGGTATTCTAGACGTTCTGCCATTTTGTTTAGTGCCGGTGGGCTGTGTAACGGTATCATATAGCACACAGATGTTTACCTAACTGACCCTATCCATCACAGGGTATAAACAGCCTGCGTGGCATGATGAGCCAAAGTCAACGGCAGTTAAATTACTTTATAAACAATTAGAGGACATCAGCTCAGAAGCATATCTACTGTTGTAAACACATACTATGTCATGTTTATGACATGAAGGCTTAATGTCAAGCTGTACCATGTATAATGGCACCCCTGATAATAATGAAACACAACGTGACCACAGCAGAGGCAGTTTGTGTTTTTATTTCATGTCTATCCTGTTAAAGAAAAGCCACTTAATTCAGATCCTTCACAAGCAGATCATAAAAAATACATTTAGAAAAATATTCATTGATATTAGAACTGAAAACTTAAAATTCAGTGTTTATTCAAATATACATTTTGCATATTAGAATCTATAAAAAGTCATAAAGGTTTGTTTTCGAGCAGGGTATTCTGAGGTGTAAAGACACATGTATCTGACCGACCAAATTGCCAGTTATTTCCACACCCATTAAAAGCTTATTTACATTCAGCGATGGTGTGTGAACACTTTTGGAATTCCAAATTTCAGAATTCCAAATGGACCCTTATCCCCTAGGCAACCTGAAACCCTTGGATAGGTGTAAGCAATATGGTGAAAACTCCACACCGCCGTCAGAAGGGAAGGTGAAGAAATGACCATTATACTGGTACTTTCTACCTTTCATATCTACAAGAGTGCCTAGAGTATAGGGGCTAGGGGATAGGGGCTAGGGTATAGGGGCTAACTTGGAATTCAACAGGGGGATGTTCTTCCTGCAGGTATAGTTGAAGAAAAGTGTCAAGGTGATGTCTATATGAGAAAAAAATACTGTTTCTCTCCTCTTCTAATCCGTCCCTCTCTCCCGGTCCATCATGTCCCCCAGTCTGGTAGAGAAAAGCAGAAGTTGTAGCATATTCCTGCTGCTAATGCTACAGTCCTTAAACCTTACGGTTAGTTCAGTCCAGGTGTATAGGGAGGCACTCAGGCTAAGAGGAGAGAGGGCTTTTTGGAGGTGTTAAAGACTACCTCTCACTTTCCCACTCCTGAGTTAGGCTGCACGTCGCCAAGCGGAAGCCACTGCCTTTAGATTCAGAAAGACAACGAGACAGTTCTAAACAACTGTTTGTCCCGCAGAATCTCAAAGTTCCACCAAAGAAGCCATCTGCAAATTCAACATGCAGCACCTTCTACTGACACTTCCACATGCTTTGTCTTTCGTTGACATTACACACACAATACAACACCACCACCCACTGCATTTGCAAACATCCTTCTAATGTTCCAAAAACCACTGTCTAAAATCGCTAGGTTCCTCTCTCTAAGGTAATTTCAACCTGCTCAATATCCACCTATCATACGTAAGGCATTCTTCTCGTGGTCACGAAATTCCAAATTCTTTGCAACATTCCTCAGCCTTCATAAAAGGTTATGACAATCCTTTATCCAAAGGCTTGAGGTTGCATTCAGTTCCTCTCGATCTGGTCGATGTCCAGCTCACCCCCCAGCTGGTAGATGTCCTTCTCTGTCCCATACGCACCCTTCCAGAGGCTGTGTCCCTGCCCCATTCTCTCCCCCACTCCCCTACATGGGGACCCAGGCCTGGAGTCCAGGCTACATGCCGAGTCACTGTCCAGCTCCTTATAAGAAGAGTCATCCTCCTCCTCGTCCACTTCCTGTTGAGTCTCAGCACATAGGTCAGACGCACAGGCGAAGTCAGATTCCGATTGGCTCAAGCTCCTGGCAGAGGGCGGGGGCATGTATGAGTGACAGCTGTCCGGACCAGAGATCCCAGGGCAGCTCAAGCTGTGGAACGTCTGGAGTTTCTGTTTGAGAGAAGAGATGCGAGGGAAAGGGAGATCTTGATTAGTATAACTTTATAACAACCTATGAAATATTTATTGTATCGTCGTCTCACTGTTCAATCTTGATTCAGGTCACAAAACCTATGCATGTACACTTCAGAAATGTCATTAAGTCATCTGGAACACAGAGTTGTTGAGAAACCTGAGCGCCTGACCTTTATGGCCTGTGGGTGTGTGACTCCTGCTTCATCGGTGGAGCTGAGCTCACCCTCCCACTAGGGAGCTAGTTTTGTTAATGTTCTGGTAAGTCACTCAGTCAGAGGAAACACAGTGGAACGATGACATGGTGCAATCAGTTGCAAACCACAAAGGTATCCTCTTCCTCCCAACCCCATGGGTCTCCCTGTCCTGCTGCACTCAGGGAATGAAGAACTAAAATCACTCACCAGGCAAAACGGACAAACTTTCCTGAAGATTTACAATGTTCTATATACGATTCCTCCTATTGTTTGGCTTGACCTAGCTTGGTAAACCTCCTGAACTGCACTGGCCAACTCATTCACCCATCATCTAGTTGACCCTTGTGAATAATCGTGTGTTGGACAAAGGGGGTTAGGTACGGTTATTGCTATTTGGGGGAGGGGGGAGGGAGCGAGCGAGAGAGGGAGAGTGTTCCTGGTCAATGGACGTCACAAGCCCTCAGGAGAGAAAAAACGACTCTGGAGCAGCTCTATGTTTACTCAGGGTGTGATCTCTCCTTTCAGAGACCAGAAACATGTGTGTACGCCAAACACACTGTGCCCAGGCAAGGTATGCAAAGCAGGCTATTTGGGTTACAACGACATGTGTGCTTAAGAGAGAGAGGCTGTGCATTTACTAATGAGCGTGAGAGAGAGAGAGAGAGAGAGAGAGAGAGAGAGAGAGAGAGTTTGACCATGTGTTATGTGAAGAGCTGTGTGTGTGGCTGTGTGTGCACGTGTTCAGTTGTTAACGCTTGACCTTAACCTTGATTAGCACATCCCATGTGGCCCAACACAGGGCTGACTGAGTTTCACTTCTTTGTGTGCCAACTGTCAACGCAAGATACCCCTATGTCTACGCCCATATGTGAACCTATATCATCAACATAACACATCTATATTCAGACTGGTGTAGGCTACTCTAGACATTTAAGGACGGTTCATAGCCATCTTCTTCCATCTGTGTCAATATATGTATTGAATGTGGTATTGATGCCTTATTGTGTAAATGTTTGCTTCTCTAAAAAACGTGTCCCCTCCTTAAAATGACTTTCCCCCAGCCTTCCAATAGAGCCAGACCAGAGACCTTCCAGCCGTGAAGGGGTTATTAAGCGTCCCTCTCTCCCAGTAGCAGATGTTGGAGGTGAATAGAGATGTGTTCCTGAAGCCCACGGATCCTCAAATCCCTCATTCACTTCTTCCGTTTACAATGAACTGGTAGACTTTTACCAAAAGTGTTTCCAAAACTTGCTTGTTATGAGAGAAATCAAATAAAAGCAAAAGGCATTTCAATGTTTCAATAAATATAAAGTGATACGTTTATATAACTTTAATGTTTACTATCTTTGGACGTCAGCTTTACATTTTGAGGCTGAAACATGAGCAGGGCTAACATTCAGACATACTCTGGTACACCTACAATATATTATAATACTGTATGTCAGGTGAGCACTGGAGGCCAATGCTTCGCTCTAGTTACCTCAAAAAGAAAATACAGACAAGCAAAGGCCATGGATGTAAACACCATGTGCTGACATTTAACAGTATTTAATGGCATCGTTGGGCCTTTTTGTCACACACTTTTTTGTAGTGGAGGGCCTCACTCTCTTTCTTAAACCCCTGTAGTAACCCCTCCTATAGCCCACTGAGGAGGACGGTATTCTCTGGAATACGCTTCCTATTAAATCCTCCTGGGCTACGACCAGGATTTGGTGTAAGGAGCTTTAATACTCTGAAGTTTACCCAGCGTTTTGTTCTTCTAGAGCACCCCCCTTGAAAAGTAACCCCCATATACATACACAGTACACACACAGTACACACACAGTCCTGTAAGCCCCTCCAGTCCTAGAAGGCGCATAGCATTTTGTTCTAGCTGGATAGTGTGGACAGCTGCTAGTGTGGGAACACACACACACACACACACACACACACACACACACACACTGCTAAGAGGTTAAGGAAATTTCCCCCTGGATAATGGGGCTGTGAACAAACACTCAAAACAACACTCTACTAACAAGCTGGCAAAACAGTGCTACACACACAGCTCTTCAGAGCGTATTTCCTAGCTCCATATACAAATCATGGTACTGGTACAATAAACTGCCCCCAGAGAGACAGTGTGTTATGGGGTGGAGAGAGAGAGAGAGAGAGAGACCTCCTGGAGAAAACACACACAGGCACACAGGAGGAAAAGGAACAGGAAAGGACAGGACGTGGAGGGACAGGACAAGGAGGGACATGACAGGGAGGGGAGGGACAGTACAGGACAGGGAGAGACAGGGAAGGACAGGAAAGGAAGGGAAAGCCCAGGGAGGGTCAGGACATGGAGAGACAGGACAGGGAGGGACAGGACAGGAAGGGACAAGACAGCACATGGAGGGAGAGACAGGGAGGGAGGGACAGGACCGCACAGGGAGAGACAGGGAGGGAGGGACAGGACAGCACAGCACAGGGAGAGACAGGGAGGGAGGGACAGGACAGGGAGGGACAGGACAGCACAGGGAGAGACAGGGAGGAAGGGACAGGACAGGGAGGGACAGGACAGCACAGGGAGAGACAGGGAGGGAGGGACAGGACAGGGAGGGGCAGGACAGTACAGGATAGGGAGGGACAGGACAGGGAGGGGCAGGACAGTACAGGATAGGGAGGGACAGGACAGCACAGCACAGGGAGAGACAGGGAGGGAGGGACAGGACAGGGAGGGACAGGACAGGATAGGGAGGGACAGGACAGCACAGGGAGAGACAGGGAGGGAGGGACAGGACAGGGAGGGACATGACAGGGAGGGACAGTACAGGATAGGCAAGGACATGACAGGGAGGGACAGTACAGGATAGGCAGGGACATGACAGGGAGGGACAGGACAGGATAGGGAGGGACATGACAGGGAGGGACAGGAAAGGGAGGGAAGTAGAAGTAGAGCTTAACCCATTATTGGCAGGCAGGCAGGCAGACAGACTAGGACTAGTTTAGCAGATCTACCTGTGTGTGCATGTGTGTATAGTTTGCTGTCACAGCAGAGCCCCACGCCACACCCCGCCACCACACCCACCCACTTAGGTGTTCCAACAACCCCGCAAGGACTGCAGCTCAGCTATGCTCGCCATGCCTATCATTCCAGAAATGGAGGGGAGGAGAGAAGGGATAGAGAGCGCCCCTTCATTTTATGAGCCTGAACTCAGGCCAATGAGGAGATATTAATAGACCACAAGACTCCTCTGCCAGCCCTCCGCCAGCAGGGGAGATTTAGGGAGAAATAAATACACCCCCTCTCTCTACCCTGCTGTTCTCTCAGACACACATAAATTCCCCATGGTGGCTGGGCCGTAGCCCATTAGCACAACATGCATCCACAGAATTCACACCCCATTGCATCAGTATGGCTGAGGGATATACACACAGACACACACACACACACATACATATATATCAAAAGTTGGGACAAACCTACTCATTCAAGGGGTTCTTTATTTTTACTATTTTCTGCATTGTAGAATAATAGTGAAGACATCAAAACTATGAAATAATACATATGGAATCATGTAGTAAACAAAATAGTGTTAAACAAATCAAAATATATTTTATATTTGAGATTCTTCAAAGTAGCCACCCTTTGCCTTGATGACAGCTTTGCATACTCTTCGCATTCAGCTTCACCTGGAATGCTTTTCCAACCATCTTGAAGGAGTTCCCACATATGCTGAGCACTTGTTGGCTGATTTTCCTTCACTCTGCGGTCCAATTCATTCCAAACCATCTCAACTGGGCCACTTAAGGACATTCAGAGACTTGTCCCGAAGCCACTCCTGCGTTATCTTCGCCACAGTCTGAGGTCCTGAGCATTCTAGAGCAGGTTTTCATCAAGGATCTCTCTGTACTTTGCTCTGTTCATCTTTCCCTGACTAGTCTCCCAGTCCCTGATGCTGAAAAAACATACCCACAGCATAATGCTGCCACCACCATGCTTCTCCAGATGTGATGCATGGCATTCAGGCCAAATAGTTCAATCTTGGTTTCATCAGACCAGAGAATCTTGTTTCTCATGGTCTGACAGTCTTTAGGTGCCTTTAGGCAAACTCCAAGCGGGATGTCATGTGCCTTTTACTGAGCTTAGGAACTATAGAGCTCTATTAGAGTGACCATCAGGATCTTGGTCACCTCCCTGACCAAGGCCCTTCTCCCCCAATTGCTTAGGTTGGCCGGGCGGCCAGCTCTTGGAAGAGACTTGATGATGGAGGCCACTGTGTTCAATGCTGCAGAAATGTTTTGGTAACCTTCCCCAGATCTATGCCTCGACACAATCCTGTCTCGGAGCTCTAGGGACAATTCCTTTGACCTCATGGCTTGGTTTTTGCTCTGACATGCATTGTCAACTGTGGGACCTTATATAGACAGGTGTGTGCCTTTCCAAATCAATTGAACTTACCACAGGTGGACTCCAAACAAGTTGTAGAAACATCTCAAGGATGATCAATGGAAACAGGATGCACCTGAGCTCAATTTTGAGTCTCATAGCAAAGGGTCTGAATACTTCTGTAAATCTGTTTTATTTTTAATACATTTGCAAAATAAAAAAATAAAAACTATTTTTGCTTTGTCATTATTAAGGTTTGTGTGTAGATTGCTGAGGATAAACAAAAAAAAAAATATCTTATTTTAGAATCAAAGCCAAGCATCGGCTGGAGTGGTGTAAATCTCGCCGCCATTGGACTCTGGAGCAGTGGAAACACATTACCTACCCCAACAGTTTGGGGAAGGCTCTTTACTGTTTCAGCATGACAATGCCCCCGTGCACAAAGCGAGGTCCATACAGAAATGGTTTGTCGAGATCGGTGTGGAAGAACTTGACTGGCCTGCACAGAGCCCTGACCTCATCCCCATCAAACACCTTTGGGATGAATTGGAACGCCGACTGCAAGCGAGGCCTAATCGCCCAACATCAGTGCCCAACCTCACGAATGCTCTTGTGGCTGAATGGAAGTGAATCCCTGCAGCAATGTTCCAACATCTAGTGGAAAGCCTTCCCAGAAGAGTGGCTGTTACAACAGCAAAGGGGGGGGGACCAACTCCATATTAATGATTTTGGAATGAGATGTTCGACGAGCAGGTATCCACATACTTTTGGTCATGTAGTGTTATTGTGATTGTATACAAATGTAAGCAAGGTTTGAAATGATTATGTTTTAGTCAAATATTATATCTGCTTGGGCTTCTCAAGATCAATTTGCGATCTACAAATGATTTGTAATTATGTTCCGGCCCCTCAACCATCCGCTCTAGAAACAAATAGACCCACGCCTGAATCTAGTTGATGATCTCTGATCTACAATATGCACTGGACACATAATACAAACACAGATAGAACAATGAGACAGATATATCACCGGATGTATAAATGTGAAGCATATAGTAATGAGGGGAAGCCCAGTTGCCAGCAGTGGGAGAAGATGGAATGATATGGATTTTGGCCGACAATCCTGCTAATTTTCTCATCGATGAAACATTTGATCCCAATAAAATGTTCTGTTACCAAAACTAAAATGTTACAAACAGAGTTGACTAAGTTTTGTACACTTTACTCTTTGCCAAAGTAAACAAAAAAACGCGTTGTTTAGAAGGAGTGAAAAGTCAACTTGAGTTATTGCACATGCTCACTTCACAGAGTAGGCATTCTCTAACGGAGATATGTGCATGCACGCTAGAACGCACCAATAGGATCTCGCTAGCTCGTGCTTGTTCTGCCCACTATGACTCATTTGTTCCCATTGGAAACGACAGGCTGTTGTCCATCTTGGTTTTTATTAAAAATGTTATACAAGTCATTTGATCCAAAACCCAAGGGAGATGTACAACATGTTCCACCTGCTGAATAACAAACATTTTATTCTCACTGTTGCCAAACACTGTAGTTCCCTTAGATGTAGTCTTGACAGAGGTCATAGGAGCGCTGGGAGGTCTACATGATGCAACAGCAACACCTTGATCCATTTAACCAATCCATGGTAGACCTAGTCCTGACACCTCGCACCTAGTTTCTCTACACAGAGTGGAGTGGAGTGGAGTGTGTGTGTTATTCACTGGGTAAGGCCCAACTCTCATACATAAGGAAGCATTCACTTTTCATTTTCACCATCAGGACATATGCATACACACCCAGTGATTGAAGGTGGATTTGCCCTTTTGAATCACTTTCACATGTAAAAACAGCCTCAGAGAATTGGGCAATCACATTCTCATGCAATTATGCTTGTTAAAGTCAATCTGAGTTGCTTCCCACACAAACAAGTCAAAGGTCATTAAATATGAACAGAGTGACATGACAAATTAACTACTCGATTAAAAGACAATTCAATGATTCCTTCACCAATCCTACTAGGATTGGAGAGGACAGAATTCCATCAACAGGCCATACAATCTAATCTATTCCAAACATTCCCTCTTTTCCATTCATTCTCTCTTGATGTCAGGCAGAACACATTTTGTAACCAGCCTACAATTTCCGACCTTCACACTTCCTTTTTACCAACCAGCAGTTAACACTCCTCATCTGTCCTCATCCGGAGACCACTACACTGGCGTACCCCTCGCCCCTAAACCTGCATTACAATTGTTGTCACTAGTTACAGTATCACAGCAACAAAGTCCAAATTGGCTATATAGTAAAAACAATTTAAAACAAGAATGTGCTTTTCGGGCCTTCATTTAAGGTTAGGCATAAGGTTAGCAGTGTAGTTAAGATTAGGTTTAACGTCCAATTTTAAGAAGAGAGATTGTGGAAATAGGCAGGGTTTAGCCAAAATTATGACTTTGTGGCTGTGGTAACTAATGACGACCCAATAATCAGTACAAAAATAACAACCATATTCATAGTTTAATACATACAGTACAGTTATATGGAGCTACAGTAAATCTGCAGTACTGTATACAGACTGCTATACTGATACAGAAGCAGAAACAAAGAAAAGCCTTTTGTAAACAAACACACACTTATAGCTACTTTATTCAGGAAAATGTACTGACTATGACTGTGATATGCGGTTGTCCCACCTAGCTATCTGAAGATGAATGTACTGACTATGACTGTGATATGTGGTTGTCCCACCTAGCTATCTGAAGATGAATGTACTTACTATGACTGTGATATGTGGTTGTCCCACCTAGCTATCTGAAGATGAATGTACTGACTATGACTGTGATATGTGGTTGTCCCACCTAGCTATCTGAAGATGAATGTACTGACTATGACTGTGATATGTGGTTGTCCCACCTAGCTATCTGAAGATGAATGTACTTACTATGACTGTGATATGTGGTTGTCCCACCTAGCTATCTGAAGATGAATGTACTGACTATGACTGTGATATGTGGTTGTCCCACCTAGCTATCTTAAGACTAATGCACTAATTGTAAATTGCTCTGGATAAGAGAGTCTGCTAAATGACTAAAATGTAAAATGTAAGTTTATTGTACTGGGTAAGACTCATTACCTTACCTAAACCTTACTATACTCACTAGGACTGAGTTTGACTGAGAGTGACTGAGTTTGGGTGTGTGCATCTGTGACAATGTGTTTGTGTATCTATGTGTCAGTGTGCTTTTGTGACCTACAGTATTCTGTGTTGTGAGAGAGTAAATAGAGATGTGGATATCTGGTTTCATGCGTGAGGCTTGAAACTACTGATCAAACCCGCACCACACGATCTCATCAGTCCTCGTCACACAATGCTAAAGCGCAGTCGAGCAATCCCAACCCAAAACAAAAACAAGGTTATAAAAAACTAGCCTCCATTCGGGTAGTCTCGATGCCAAAAGAAAAGCCTGTGAGCCATTGGAGAGGCGTACTGGGGAATTCCAGAGAGAGGAGGTAACTGGTGTTGATAATGAAAATGCTCTTGGTTTTCTTCTCTTAGTGGCTGGCATGGACATAGGAAACATGCTAGGCTCCATTACTGAACACTTGTTGATCCAACCTTGGCTATGCCCTCAGCGTGGCTAGGAACAGTTTCTTCGAGAGGGAGAAGAGAACAGGAAGGGGGTTGCGGTTGGATGCTTTCTAGGACAGATTTAGAGATCTCTAGAGAGGACAGGGGACCTCTGAGCAGGGTTGAGGAGGGCGGAGAGGCACACAGTAATATCAGCTAGCTTCATCAGTGTTTACACTGTGCTAGTCCTGGAGGAGCCCTATATGTGCTGGATTTAATTCCAAACTGTGCTATCTCAGCTCATTCTCAAGGGAGACGCATTGGTCAGAGGGATAGAGCCAAGTGAGCCAGAGAGGCACACAGTCTTGGGTCATTGTAGACTGCATATAGTGCTGTCTCAACATTAATTGGCTGTGTTCAACGTCTGATCAATGTGCAAAATTAGACTGTATCAAGTAGGCTATCCATCCATTCTATATGGAGCCATCAAGTAGTAATCACAGAGCAGTTCCACGACTTCCTCTGACATTACAGAAGCACAAACAAGCCTCCCCCAGGCCAGGCAGAATGTGATCCAGCTAAAAATGGAGGCAGGGAAGTGGGCTGTGTGGGTTCAACCTTTGCATCGTGTGTTTACCCAACAGAGTCAATGAAATGATAACCGGAGCCGAGTGTGGTAGAGCATGGCGGTGTGAAGCGTGACGGAACACAAGAAATGCTCCTTAGTTAATGCCACTTCCCAAAGGGGAGGCTTGAAAACACTTACCCTCTGCGCTACAAACCCCTGACCCAGAAAACTTAATACAGCCTGTTTGAAACCCCCACCAGATCAGACACAGAGAAAGAAGCCTTGAACGTTCCCCATCTCTGAACAGAAGTATTCCGTTGTTAGTCGTTTTGTTTGGCCTGATCTAACCTTATGTACTCAGGTTATTAAAGGTATTAAAGCTGTGTAAAGACTTGGATGAAACTTGATCTATTCTTAATCGAGGTGAGTAAATAAGGATAAAGCTCTGTGAAATGTCTGAGTCATCATAACATAATAAAAGTCCATTAACATGTTTTGATCTACAGTTGCCTTTCAGTCATTTGGTATGGGCAGACACTCTTGGCAGACCATTGAGGTGTGTGTGTTTCAGTGGCTACTAACCTGGGTCATCTTGGCCAGGTCCAGGGAGGGCCGTGGTTCCTGTGCATCCTCTGGTCTCCTGCGCTTCATGCCAATCTTTTTATCGTTCAGGACACAGGGCTGGGACTTGCTCCGGGACAGGCCCCCAGTCCCCCCTGCTCTCGGTCCAGCATGTCTCCCCATCTCTTGGGTGAAGTCCGGGGAGCTGGCCCCTTCCCTGTGGTGCTCTGGTAGGCTGATCTGCTCATGGGACAAGGAGAGGGGCCTGAGGGAGTGGTGGTAGTGGTGGTGGGAGGGGGAGGCAGTGAACAGGGGGTGAAGGGGCAGGCGCTGAGTGAAGCAGGGCAGCTCCAGAGCGCCGTCTGTGGGGTTGTTGGAGCGGGAGGGCAGGCTGAAACTGGAGCTCCGCTGCATGGCAGGAAAATGAACCCCTGAAAAACCTCCACCACCTCCTATACCACCTCCTCCAGAGCAGCGATGCACACTCCCTCCACTGTGGCACCTCCTCTTCTCCACCGCCGTCCACACTCGCGACACCTGAGGTCTCCATGAAGACCGGCAGCCACCAAACTCTTCAGAGAAGGAGAGCGAGCGGCACTGGCGCTTGCTAGGGGGTGCCGTGGAGGCTGAAGTGGAGTTGGCGAGGGCCAGGGACTGGGTGGCTGCCAGCTTGGCATCACCCAGGTTAAGGTCTCGAATGAGGCTGGTGATGGCGGTGGCAGGGCCAACCTCGTGGCCCCAGACCAGGCTCCTCCGCTGGCACTCCTCAGGCAGAACGTCCCACAGGCTCTCCAGAATGGCGCCGGACTCGCAGGGCGTCCCTCGCTGGATGGCACAGCCTCGGCCAAGGTCCAGCCACCTGTCTGCCTCTGGAACACATAGACACACTTATAAACATACAAACACACACATATGAACAAACACTTATACATATAATTTTATTTGACAAAATTAAATTTTCAAGTGGGCATATAAAATCAGGACAGATGGAAAGTTTATTTTATCAGGGGCCTAAGCTGAAATCATTACTATCATAACACCTTATAACGCTCCTCCTATATTTACGTGTCCCCTCTAAGAAAATAAGGTCCCTTATGCCATCTAACAGAGTAGTGAAAATCCCACTTCATCTCTTCTAGAGGATAACTTCAAGTGAAACAATAATGAAATGGACAGCAGGACTAAACGTCCAGGGTGAGGTGCAGTGTGCAGCTTCTTCACGTATGCGCGTTAGGATGATCAACCCAGTAAATAGCCACACGTACACAGAATAGGCCAGCAGTAGCAGCTCTTGTTTAAAGAGAAAACACCGTGTGAAGTGAGTATGGTCACATCGGTAGGAGTTTTAATAGAGAGAGATGGAGCGCATCACTCAAGGTCTAGACGCCCAGTTAAGGTGGTTCAAGACAGGATAGTAGAAGAATGGCTAGCTATAGACAGGGGATTGGATCGACCCAGGCTGCACTGCTTGACAGAACACTACCTGCTGGAACAGAGCTGCCAGCTCCTGAGTTGGGCAGATCTTTCAGTTGCATAGTGGCTGGCAGGGCAATAGCCTGAGCTTTCTGGTAGTACAGGATTATACAAGCAACCTGGCAGTGTGTCATTAATCAAATCACATTTTGTATTATATAGCATTGCAGTTGTCACAGAACGCTTAGCTAACAAAACTTGACACAAGAGCAGGCCTAGGGTAACCGTGGCATAGTGGTGTTTGCCCAACACCCCTACCAGTCACAAAACAAACAATGACATTCAGGTCAATGAACCGGCCAATGCTATACCACTTGATTGACTGTTGATGGGCTTTTCTCAGACTGAAAAGTTAAGTGAAGACAAAACTAAAACTTCCAAAAGTCGTATGAGTGTTGGCAGAGAGCCAGCTAGGTGTCTGGGTATTCCCTTCATTGCTTCTCAACATCTCTTTGCTAAGCACAGCTTATTGCTACCTAACATAATGGTAGCAGCCATCCCAGAAATGTGTCAGTCTGACTGCTGGTTTGGTTAGCAGGATAGGCTAGCTAGGCTTATTATTCTGTGATGGTGGATGGCTTCCTACACCAATGATTGGTTTAAATTCAGACAGAATGACAAAAGACTACGCCAACATTACTCATCACAGGCAAAACACCTACCACACTGGTTCTAGCTAACTTAGCCACCACTGAGCTCAAAGCTAGCACAGAACTCTATTGATACGTAATTGGCAGAAAGTGGCCCACCCCTGTTCAAACTCATCCCTTCAAATGCTTCTCTCCATTTTTGGTGGGCAGAAGTCTTTGTTTCACATGACCTGACAAGAATGTCTAAAATACAAAATAGGAGAAACAGGAGAAAATGTCTAAAAGGTTTGCCTAGCCCAGTGAAAAATGGGTTAAAAAAGGACTGAAATCCCACCTGAAGCCATATAATAGTACATTTATAACAGGTCTTGTGATGTCAGCTGTAACAGTAGATACAGCAGTTGTAGGACGTGCGTCCCTTTGTGTTAACCCCTCGCGGGTACATTGAACAGATGACAGGGCGGGTCCAATGGGACTCTTATTTACAGTAGCTTGTCTTTTAACCCGGGCGGGGTAAGGAGCGTGACGTTCACCGAGCCAAAAGGGACAAAGGCAGAACAACACTCAGTTACAGTTAAGTCCCATGAGTGCAGTACACAGCTCTGTGTGACGGCAGGTGCACACCAGACATGAGGGCGAGATGAGAGACAGAAGGAGAAAGAGAGAAGTGAGACAGAAGGGGGATCAGCAGAAACAGTTATAGGGGAGCTTGTAACGAGGCATCAAGCTGGTGGACAAGACAAAGGAAATGAACGCGAGCAAATGGGAACAAATAATGAGACAGTTTTTATGAAAAGCACGGAGGACATGAAAAGCAGATGTTCAATTCAACCAGTTTCCACAACAGCCCGGGTCAATAAAGCCTTAGAGGAGACAATAAGAAACGTTATGGTGAGGACAACAGAGTGTGAGTGAAGGGGAGAGGGATGCACTCACCCACAGTGCCACAGGAGAAGAGGGTAGTCCCTCTGCTCATGGTGTGGCGCTCACACTGTTGACAGACAGATGGAGGGATAGACAGGGAAAAACAGATAAAGAGGACATGGCTTAGACTAGGTTCATTTACCCAGACTCCAAACATGTCCGTACAGAACTTTTCAGGCATCGAACACGAAGGAGAGCGTGCGCTCACACACACACACACACACACACCCACCCTGTTCATCCTGGAACATATAGAACAATTCAGAGAAAATAACAAGCAGGGTGGTGCAGGCTGGCTCATATAGAAATAGGGCAAAGCAGCAGAGTCATTAACATTACTGGGAGTCGCAGCAATACGGTGTAATGTCAGCATTCACAACTGCTAGACACCTTACAGTACACAATGAGGGCTATAAAAGAGGTACAACTACTCAATGAGGGCTATAAAAGAGGTACAACTACTCAATGAGGGCTATAAAAGAGGTAAAACTACTCAATGAGGACTATAAAAAAGAGGTACAACTACTCAATGAGGGCTATAAAAGAGGTACAACTACTCAATGAGGGCTATAAAAGAGGTACAACTACTCAATGAGGGCTATAAAAGAGGTAAAACTACTTAAATTGGCCCCATTTCAGTTGAAGCCTTTTCACCCAAATTGCTTGATTTGACTGCTGAGGTAGAATAATATACAATTTATTTAGAAGGACCAACCTAGAGGCCATATGAAGTTAACACCTTGATGGCGAGCACCCTGCCAAAAACTACAATAGGCTGTATTGTAGAGAAGCCAATAGAAAGCCCAAGTCTCATGTTTCCAAGGTCAGTGGAGAGAGTGGCACCTGTATGGAACTTGTTACACTACTTTAGTTATTGGTCTAGCAGAGTTTTACTTACCAGCAGCAAATATTCAGTGTCCTTAGCCCTTACATGATCGCCACCTTTCTTCTTTTCCAGTGGTTTTGAGGAGATGATCACCATGGTAGGGCGCAGCTCTGCTCCAGTCCGTTCCAGTGCAGGAGAAGGCCGTGGGAAGCCATCTTAGGTGAGGACGGATGGGTAGAAGGTCTTTTGGGTAGTTTGGACGGGAAGACTACCACCTCTCATCTGCAGAGTGTCCTCGGTGGTAGGGGAGCGTCTCTCTCTATTCAGCCAATCCCTGTGCAACAACAGACAGAAAGAGAGAGATTTGGTGAGGACACACACAAATAATACAATCCATAAAAATGTGTGCATGCCATTATGGCGCCCGGCAAGCGTGGGTGCATATTTGCAAATGGGCACAAATGTGTGTGAGCACGCCATGATCGCAGTGCATGTCATAATGATCTTTACCATCACACCACCACAGTGTGTCCCCAGGCGCAGGGCGAGGAGGAAAGGAGGATTGGTCCTCGTGGGTGTGTCTGTATAGCAGGCAGCAGGGCCCTTAGAGAGACGGGTCTAAACACATACAGTCCACTGGGCTGGGACACCACAAACACAGTACAGCACAGGCTCACTCTTTACTGAGTCCTCCTCTAGGAATCTTTCACTCACAACAGCAGGGAGCTAATCCAAAACATACAGTTGAATCTCCCCCGACAGACAGAGCCGGCCTGGATCAGGAATAGCATGCAAAACAGCTGATTAGAGAGGTCCAGGCCTTATTCTCCAATCAACAGCCTACTAATGACAGCTTGCAGATTCTACTGTGGGCCAACGGACACAGCTACCACAGTCTCTAGAGTTCCTCAACTAACACCACGACTGTTCTGGGTTCTCCATAAGATATGGTGAAATGAAGTGGGAGGAGAGTGAGCATGTAAGGGATGAGGATAGAAAAAGGATGGGTCAGTTGGAGAGGACAGAATGTACTGGACGTTAAGGTTGCATTAATATACTGTAGGACACAGAAAGGGGTGCTGTGCTTGCCAACTGTGGGAAACAAAGGAGTTGAAATAAGAAGTCCCTGCGGGCTGTCCCACAAGGGAAAAAGAGAATAGGGACATTTCCCCTCATGTTCTCCTCTCTGGTCCCATGACGGCATGGAGCCAGCCAAACCCTCCCCTAACCCGGACGACGCCGGGCCAATTGTGAACCGCCCTATGGGACTCCCGGTCACGGGTGGTTGTGACACAGCCTGTGATCGAACCCAGGTCTGTAGTGACGCCTCAAGCACTGAGATGAAGTGCCTTAGACCGCTGCACCACTCGGGAGGCCAATTTTTGAGGGAGTGTGCAATTGGCATGTTGACTGCAGGAATGTCCACCAGAGATGTTGCCAGAGAATTAAATGATCATTTTCTAGAATTTGGCAGTATGTTCAACGAGCCTCACAACAGCAGAACATGTGTAACCAAGCCAGCCCAGGACCTCACCATCCGGATTCTTGAAACAAACTGTGGGTTTGTACAACTAAAGAATTTCTGCACGAACTGTGCTCGTCATCCTCACCAGGATCTTGACCTGACTGCAGGGAGGTGTTGTAACTGACTTCAGTGGGCAAATGCTCACCTTCGATGGCCACTGGCAAGTTGGAGAAGTGTGCTCTTCCTTTTTTCAACTGTACCGGGCAGATGGCAGACAGCATGTATGGCATCGTGGGCGAGCGGTTTGCAGATGGCGGTGCGGTTATGGTACGGGCAGGCATAAGCTACGGACAACAAACACAATTGCATTTAATGCACAGAGATACCGTGACGAGATCCTGAGGCCCATTGTCGTGCCATTCATCTGCCACCACTACCTCATATTTCAGCATGATAATGCACAGGCCAAGGATCTGTACACAATTCCTGGAAGCGGAAAATGTCCTAGTTCTTCCATGGCCTTCATACTCACCAGACGTGTACGACAGAGTGTTGCAGTTACCGCCAATATCCAGCCACTTCACACAGCCATTGAAGAGGAGTGGGACAACATTCCACAGGCCACAATCAACAGCATGATCAACTCTATGCGAAGGACATGTGTCGCGCTGCATGAGGCAAATGGTGGTCACACCAGATACTGACTGGTTTTCTGATCCACACCCCTACCTTTTTAAAAAGGTATCTGTCACTAATAGATGCATATCTGTATTCCCAGTCATGTGAAATCCATAGATATGGGCATAATGAATTTCCTGATATGAATTGTAACTCAGTAAAATCTTTGAAATTGTTGCATGTTCCGTTTATATTTTTGTTCAGTGAATTTTAAAAGATGAGATGTTGAGGGATTATTATAAATACAGCTATGATGCCATACAGATAAGCCAAACACCTGTGAGTCCAAATGTGCACTTAACATTTCATATATTGTCCCCGTTTATGATCACTATGTTTGGTGTACAGTTACAAGACGACATGATGTTATACCCTGGGTCATTGTCAACAGAATGAGTCTGTTTGTTTTATTGTGAGGAAAAGTCGCTGCGGGACACATACCTGACTCCTTTCTATGCACAACCTGTTTCTCTGAATTGCCTTGCTCAAGTCTAACACCGTAAGATCGGATTTTAGAACTGATTTAGGCATCTTGGCATAGGAACACGCTTCAAATCATGCCCACCTAACCCAGATTGCGATTTATATTGGACCATTTTTGGATTGCGCAAACAACCGTAATGGTGTTATGGCGGGGATGCAAGGTTGTGTTCCGAACTAAACAACTACAAGTGTGCTTGCCCTGGTTCCTCAACGGTACAGTACCTTAAAGTCTCTTCTTTGATTCATCGAAGTGCATTGAAATTGCTTAGTAACTGTGGCCACCTGGAGATACCAGTTAGTCCTTTCATTCAAACCTACCCCACATTTTCCAGGAATAGTCTTATCATGTTAGTGAACTTATCCAGAGTATTTTCAGATTTTGTTATCAAAAAATGTGGTGAAAAGTACAGTAGATGTTTGGATTTAGTCTTGTGTCAGGTCAACTGTAGTGTACTCACCTTTGGTTTAACAATGTTCCCATGATCTCCAAACTGTTCCCTTTCAATTGCTACCATATAAACTATCCATTTATGCCAATTCCCACAAGTGTAAAGGGTTAAATCATGTTTCATATCTGGGTAAATTCTACTGCACTCGTTGGCTCCAATTCAGGTTTAGGTCCAAAAAGGATCATACTAAATGGCAATAGCATTTATAAATCCCTAAAGGGAAAAAAAGCTAATTATGATCCAAATCCATAGGGGAAGTACTGCACCTAACAGTAATTCTAAACCAATTTTCTTCATTATAGAAGCTGGGTCTGCGCACAGGCCCCTTGGCTCTCAATGGTCAATTACTGAGGAGAGGCAGAAAGGGCAGTACTAGTAACGGCACCATGCCAAGGGACTAGGGTTCCCGGTTTCTACTGCTCCTACCATTTTGCTTCGGTACTGCAGTTTAACAGACCCCCCGGCCCAGAAAGACAATTTCAATAGACGGCCACATAGAGAAGTCAGATTAGAAAATTCCTAATAAGACACTTTAGTCATCACATTTGTGCACAAAAC
The DNA here is from genome assembly GCA_030435695.1 of Brachymystax lenok tsinlingensis. NCBI lineage: Eukaryota > Metazoa > Chordata > Actinopteri > Salmoniformes > Salmonidae > Brachymystax > Brachymystax lenok. The sequence goes on from CM059805.1 coordinate 9,564,058, forward strand.
ATCCATAGAATTATAAAAATGATTGTCGCTGAGGCCGATTATTGTTCCATCACCTTTTCCAATATATAACAATTTTAGCAATCAGAAAATGCTCCTCCATTTCCTGGTTTCTAAAATTCTAATAATTTGTCTAATTTAAGTTTCTGTGGTAAAACAAGAGTCCCTTGTGTAGAGAATCATTGTACCATCTAAACCACTGTGAAATCTCTTTTACATAAACAAAAATATTGTATTTTCAGCCGTTTGAAGCTTGTGTACAAAACCGAAAGTACAAGACGCAAAAACTAAATTTAAGAACTGGAAGCATAGAAATAGAGCACATAGAAGATCTACCATTTCTTAGACTTGCTTTCAATGAAAATTACAGATCTATAACTCACATGTCTATGTCAATTTGGTCAGGTCGCCCAAAAAGTGACATATTGCAGCTTTAGCATTTTATATTCATCCAATATCTGCCATGTTTTTGGATGATGTGATGACGTTATCGCTACTCGCCCTGCTTCCTGTGCGCACGTGAATTGTGAATGGGCACCTGGGGGGACAATATGGGTCCCTGTAAGGTTTTGTGGCACAGTGTTTGGTGTCCATCACTGATTGGATGTGGTTACTGCACAGGAGAGCTATCACTCTCTAGTTAACGCTGGGTCAGCCCTTTCTAATGTTGAGGTCGTAAAACGAGGCTGTAGAGGTCACGGCATACCAAGCAGCCCTCCGGCCATCACCCCAGCACCCGTTGGCTGGACACTTTGTCCAAAAACGACACCCCATCATGCAACAGGAGCTTGGTGAGAACACAAACAAAGCAGCTCTAATTCATTAAACTTTTTACTTGACATCGTCTGAATTGATGTGCGGTACCGGCGGTTGATTTTGGCCTTCAAGTTGATTCTACACAAATAAAGGCTTTATCTCTATGAGTACTTTGAAAGGCCATTCACTTCTGTATCTCTGAAAGAAGAGCAGTGGCCATGACAACCCAGTCCTGTAACAAAGGGGGAAAACAACAGAGAGAAGAAACACCTTTCCTGAGAAAGAGTTTCCAGAGAAACACACCTTTCTTGAGAAAGAGTTTCCAGAGAAACACACCTTTCTTGAGAAAGAGTTTCCAGAGAAACACACCTTTCTTGAGAAAGAGTTTCCAGGGCACTGACATGTAACCCGCACGGAGACGTTAACGACACACACAAATAACACTTCCCTGTGCTCACAAGTCAGCACTCTATTTCAGGGTGTTGGTGAGCAGCAGCGACGACCTCATTAGCGAACATGTGATAAGAAAACCGCCAAAGGAAGTCCACAAAGCCTTGTCAAAGCTATAATCAGTCGCTCACACACTTATACACTGTAGCTGATGCCACACACACACACACACACACACACACACACACACACACTGACCCTCAATCAGAAAAGGAGGAACGGTCAACTTGTGCAATATCCCATCTTGCTTTCACATCCACATTTATTGTCCACGCAGTAAACATCAAGATGTCGTCAACACATCCACCCAGATGTGCCAATGTTTTTTTTTTCTCAAACTACTGCAACATCTCTCTGTGTTCCCTCACTACAGGACATTGCTGCTGATCGATCTGTACAATTCCTAGTCTACAAATGGGCAAGCATGCTACAGTATGGATGTGTAACATATGCTGCATTACGCAGACATGTGCTCATGTGGAAAAAGGCCAACCTCTGACCTGGATGTTAGAAACTAGGACAAAGTCATATCTAGACAGTACATCACTTCCTTATCAGTGGAGTACATTAGTTCAGGCTTGAGAGATGGACTTCAGACACTGCGAACACTGTTGCTGTCCAGTGATGCTATGCTCGTCAAAGCTGATTTAGAATCACTTCTTAAATTATTAAACTAAACTATAGAACAAGACTGAACCGGGTGGGTCCAAGTGTGGTAATAAAGGAGATACAGGCCAGAGGCCCCCTTTCTGGAAAAGCCTTTGCATTCCAGGGCTCTCCACACATCAGGTACCCTACTAATTACCACCTCTCTCATCATCTCACCCCTCGCTCCCTCAGCATGTGGTTTCTCCCATTACCCCTGACAGGCTGCTCTATGCACATTAACCAGGCCCTAATCCACCAGGGATATGTTACACGAGAGCCTCCCACTCTCAGGGCTCCATCACGGCTAAGGAAGGGGGCCACTCCTACGGTGTTTAAATAGGTGACGTTATACAGAAAGTCACTTCCAAACCCATATTGCACTTCCCGGGTACCACTCCTCTCCAAGATAGTTACATAACACTGCAGGTCTCGTTTTGGGGGAGCTAGTGGATGAATGGTGTGGGTGTGTTTTGGCGTGGAGTGTGACGTTATACCCAAAATATCATATTATTTTGACGGTATGGCGGTATTTTATGTTTCTGAATAATAATAGTTCTAAATATGTTTTATGAGTAGTGCATTACTCAAGACTGGCAACAAATCCATTCTAAGGGATAGTTTTATACTCAATCAAATTAGGACAAAAAACTTACAGTGAAGTAGTCCAATTTCATACCGGTATACCGCTTATTCACAATATATTTCCCAGCCCTAGGATGATGGGAAATTATGGGAATTCCATTGGGTCATGACATGCTCACCTTTCTCATGAATGAGTGTATGACTTATTCAACCAAACATCCATCTGTTACTTGCTTGGCAACGGTCTCGATGACTTTGTGTGTGTTCGTGTGTAGGCTTGGAACGAGGGTAAGTGGGTTAAGGGCCTTGCACAAGGGCACAGACAGGCTTTTCACTTAGTCGGCTCAGGGATTCAAATCAGCAACCTCTCAGTTACTGGCTCAACGCTCTTAACCTCTAGGCTACCTGCTGTGCATCATCACAGCAAAATCTCTGTGTAACTGGTGAAACATTAATAGATGGATTAGGCTACATGTTATTCTTTCCATACCTTCTTTACTATTCTAATGCAAATGTGTGAGGATTGGATTTTCAGCAGCTGAGAACATTGATCTTGCTGTACTCGGTCTTATCTCCGCCCGGCTGGTTGTCATGCGTGTGTTTGTGTTACTAACGACCTGCAGGTGTCTACTACACAAATCTACAGGTGTGTCTCCTCATGAAGCACAGTCATCACGGTCACGTATTGATCCTGCAAAATAATATATCAGAGATGGTTGCTAAGTGTTGCATAGTAGAGTGTAAACACTGTAATAATAAAGTTCTAACGTTAACAGGATGTAAAAGATGAAGGTGTAGTGAAAAGGGATTTAGCTACCATTATGACCACAACTGAGATGGAAGAGAAATGATTTCACTCAGCTCATTAAACCTCTCAATTGTGAGAGGTGAAACATCTTGGCAGAGAAACTGTGGCAAATACTGTGAAGTGCAGACCACTGCTTCAGAACTAGCATGAAAAACCGGTTCTGCTTGCTAATAGTTTGATTTGGACGGTCTGCACCATTAAACAATGGAAACATACTATTGCTTTTTTTAGGGGTGTATAATTGAGGGATTACGCTCTAGACAGAATCAACAGAAAGTCGAACCAAACCTTGAGTGATTCAGACAGGAGATATGCAGTGTCGTTAAGAAAAGCAGGGAGAAAGGAGAAGGTGGAGAATAAACAGAAGAATGAGGTCACTTCAGTTGTCAAAAGGGAATTCAGGGCGATTGTCCATTAGAGGCGGTTGTCCATTAGAGGCGGTTGTCCATTAGAGGCGGTTGTCCATTAGAGGCGGTTGTCCATTAGAGGCGGTTGTCCATTAGAGGTGGTTGTCCATTAGAGGCGGATGTCCATTAGAGGCGGTTGTCCATTAGAGGTGGTTGTCCATTAGAGGCGATTGTCCATTAGAGGCGATTGTCCATTAGAGGCGGTTGTCCATTAGAGGCGGTTGTCCATTAGAGGCGGTTGTCCATTAGTGGTGGATCTCCATCTCATCATAAGGCTTCTTATCAGGCCTCTCACCAATCAGTGGTAATGAAGAAAATGAAAGGAAGCCATTTCAGACTAGTGGTGGGACACACTGGTGTGGTGGTGGGACACACTGACGTGGCAATGTGTCACAGGGCTTTAAAAATGGCTTCCCTTCCCAGAATGCTTTTAATCTGAAACCAGATCTAGTCATTGGCAGGGGAAGGTTGCTCTGGTGTACGCCAGAATGCCTCCTTTCTTCTCAGCAGTCCATCTTAGACTCTGTGGGCGTTCGAGACGTAACATTTAGAAACGCATCATGTAAATGAGATATGTATATACACACAGAAACGTGGGGGAGACCGTGGAACATTACTTTTGACGCTGTGGGCGAAGCAGAGCGGTTATGACTGAAGGTCACACAGAAAGATAGAAAGGGCTGTCGTTAAAATCAAATGTGTGCAACACAGAGGCACAGACTGGCATGGCTAACAATCCTTCTTTCTGGAGGCTTTGCATAACGCCTCGGGCCAGGGAACCACAGAAAGAAAGAGTGGGGAGAGAGCAAAGGAGAGAGATAAAGTGAGAGGGCTACAGAGAGAGAGAGAGGGAGAGTATGGTCCAGTGCCTCGCAGACAGGCACGCAGCTGCCCACTCAGAGAATGAAGCCTTAATAGGGACTCACACACAAAAGCCTTGCAAATGTGTGTGTCTTAAGCACACACAGGAGCACAGAGTGATCCCCTTTAAAAACCAACTCTGCTTAATTACCTCCATAAATTACTGCAGCTATCCCATGTCCAAAACAAGTCCCTCGTCTGCCTACCGCCTGCCTAGCTATCTGAGACAACCCTGTTCGACTCGACTGTCTTTCACATGTAGATTCCAGCATTTCAGATTTTACTGTGCTAAAAAGAAGAAATTGAATCAAGTAAAGCCATTTTTTAACACTTTATTGGATAGTTTGGGAGATCGTGCTTGTCATGCAGATCTACTTTGGTAGAAACACAGACAGAGATTCCTTGATTGAGGCCTATACTCTGTAAGAGTGTAAACAAACAAAGTGGTACTTTACCATGCAAGTACATACAAAATTAGACATAGCACAGTTGTTTGATATCAACAGATTATCTGGAAAGGTTTGAGGAAGACATGATCTTCAATCTTTGTGACACTAAACAATGCTGCGTATCACAAGCAAGACAAAGCTTAGGCCATGTCTAGACTTGACAGTTCATGCAACTTTTGTATTCTAATAACGGAGTTCCGATCATGGAATTCCGAACACGTCGTGCGTCTACATTTACATGTGTCCAACCTGTCCACACTGTGTCTGTTCCCGTGCTATATTCAAATGCCAGTACGCATTCTACAAGTGGAGGAATAGGCTAAATATGATAATAACACAACAACAACTGATGGAAGTAGCTAACTACTGTAGTGAAGTAGCCAGCTAACCTCTGTAGATAGCGAGCAATGCTAAAGGGATTGCAAACTAGTTAGCATAACTCTAGACAAACAAAAAAGGTTTTCTAAATATTAGCTTGCTGTCTAGCATTTATGAGGCCAGCAAACACATTCTCCACATGCTAGGAATGTGTTTCCTCCAATGTTATAATGAAAAGATGCCTCTCGGTCCCAAAACACAAGTATTCTGGAGACGTGTGGGAGGAGTGCTGAGTGCTTTCGGTAGCCTGATTGCGTCCAGACTGAGGAGAAATCGGCACACAATGCATCCTGACCAAATCCTGAAGTGATTAGCCGGATCTGAACGCAATCAAACCACAAAGTGACTTTTGTGTGTCTAGACCCGTCTTTTCAACGCAAGCTTCGTATTCTGATAGCATAAGTCACATGTAAGTGTCAAGTGTAGACACAGCCTTAGTCATCATAACTGTATTGATCACCATAGCTGAGAAGTATGAACCAACACACAATAAACTGTTCTCTCTGTCTCAGACACAGAGAGGCCTGATGGTCTACCCCTATCAACATCCCCTTTGCAATTAGATACTAGATCTGATCCAATCTCAGCCTGACTTTCCACCTAGTTTGCCAGTGGAACTGAGATTCGTTTTCAAGTGAATGAGTGAATTCACATGCAAGCAAGAAATGGAAAGGTCAACTACTGTATGTACGTTCACTAAAACTACAGAGGTCAGGTGTATAAACCCACATAGGCATACCTCCTTTCAGGCTGTCCCAGTACGGTGAGGACAGAGACAAGTACACTGTAAGCATTCCATGGAATTTCAGGCCATCCTGGTACAAAACCAGTCCTGTCTGGTATTTAGTTCATGAAGTAAAGATCAACCATCTCTCCCACAGCATAACAAGAGGGCAAAAAACACATACTCTAACAATAACTTCCCTAATCCCAAATGAAACGACCCTGGCAAAGCCGTAGTCAAAGTGTTCCATTGTCAGTGGTACTTTAATCAGTGTAGGCCTACCCAAACATTTTGTAGTCACGCAATTACATTACACACTCCAACGATGGCCCAAAACATGACTCCAAAAACAATGCAATCTAACAGTACAGCATTTCCCTGCCAGTTCCCCAATCTCAACACTTTGTTTTGTTAAGAGAGCATAGGAGTGGTTTGGTTGTCTGAGCTCTTTGAAACTGAATCATACCATTCAGAACACCTTCAACGTTGCATGTAAAGTGTTTTCTCACAAGTCTAGGAGTTTCATTCCACTCAGCAACACAAACAAAGAACAAAGTGACTCATATCAAGACATCCCAGCTGCGAACCCTCCGCTGCAAAACCACAAACGAGAAAGATGATGTTAATTACAGAACTCAGTTACAATAAAAGGCTGAAATATGTTGTTGAGTGTGAAGTCTTGTGAAAAGCATGAGCTGGCGCACATTCAAAAAAGTTAGTAGAGGTGCTGACTAATGGCAAGTAAACTGTAGGCTATAAAAATAAAGAGAGTTGCACACTCTATATACAAGCTCCCAGTAATTTATTAGGTAAACCATGAAGATTTCGGCATCACAGTGCCTTCTCATGTGCCACCACACGAGGGGCTCCCGAGTGGCGCAGCAGTCTAAGGCAGTGCTTGAGATGTCACTACAGACACCCTGGTTCAAATCCAGGCTGTATTCCAACCAGCTGTGATTGGGAGTCCCATAGGCCGGTGCACAATTGTCCCAAGTTTGGCCAGTGTAGGCCGTCATTGTAAATAAGAATTTGTTCTTAACTGACTTGTTTAGTAAAAAAAAAAAACACAGTGATGCTGAAACATTGGTTTACCCAATAAATTACTGACAGCTTATTTATATATGTGTGCAACTCTATTATAAAAACACATGAATTTCACATGTGAAGTGTTCCAAAAACACGTGATCTCATCCCACTGGGCACTGACGTCAATTCAACGTCTATTCCACATTGGTTCAAAGTTATTTCATTGAAATTACGTGGAAACAACATTGATTCAACCAGTGTGTTTCCAGTGGATCTTATGTGAAGTTAATGTGATCACATGTTTTCACGTGTAGTTTCATGTTAAGTGTTCCAAAAACACTTGTTTTCATGTTAAATTTCAATTGAATGTGTTTTTTCTGTAAGGTTGTGTGTATGACTCATGAAACACCTCAAATGACTATCAATCTTTTCTCAGGTTGCGGTGCTGAGGAGGGTGTCAATAAAATGAGATAAGAAAGCCACACTTCCCTCCAACTGGCAGTTCTTGAAACAGACAAGTGTTACAGGCACACAACAACTTACAAACCACAAAGTGCCTACAACCATAATAAAAACAAATCTGTCACACCAGGCTTGAACCCAGGACCTTTGCCTTGCCACCTTCGTAAAGCATCTTACCAGTCGGCGCCACACCAAAAGCTAGCAATTCAGCAGCGCAAGTGGAGACATTTCAGGCTGAGGTGTAAGTTTCACACATCCCCCATTTGCAACATTCACCCCTCAAATGTACTCCAAAGCAGCACCAGCATTGAGCAGAGAACAAGTGTAGATCTGGGTCACGGCACCATTGTAAAGATCACCATGGCTTGATTAACAAGTATTCCTTACTCCTGATTTGGCTCACACCAAGGCTCGTACCCAGGACTGCTGCCTTGCTAGCACATATGACTACCCTCTCGAAACTGTCTTAACAGTTAGCACCACACGAAAAGCTAGCAGTCAGCAGTCCCCATGTGCTACACAGGCATGGTGAGAGCAGCGGAGAAAAAAGTAGTACTACACAAGGGTGGAGGGGGGTTAAGTTGAACCGGGTTACAGAGCTGGAGCATTGAATACAGGAAGGCTTTTGTCCCAGTGGCCCAAGCACTGCGCACAACGCAAATGATCTCTCAATCAACTCCTCTTTATACTCTTATTTGACTATGCGCTGTTCTACTACAGTGGAAAGCAAGCAAGTTTATGCAGCATCGCAACACGGTATTTAACTTGTTCCTCAATTACATTGTGCAGTAGCCCATTTTAAGATACATAAAACACGATAACCATTTGTGTTGGGGTTACAGCCTTTCAATGTCATCCCTGAAAACATAATTTCCCAAGCACTTTGCTTCCAGCTATTATGATAGCATGGATCACAAGCAAGCAACACTTCCCAGTTTCTATTGTTGACAATATTTAACTTTCTCTAGACATAAGAAACAAGATTATATGCTTGTTTCAACTTCTTGCAATGGAAAAAAAGCTCAAGCAAACTTCAGCAATCAACAAACTACTTTGGGCAACAAAGACACCCAAACAAAGGATTAGCATACATTCTCAAGAGAGGCCTACCGATTCAAAGAAAATATGATGTCGGGATGTATGGCTTACTACCTGGCCAGCTGAGAGTCTGTCGAAGTTAAGGCATCTTCGATTTCCACAACAAAGGACCAGAAAAGTGTGTGGCTCCTCATGCGCACTACGCCCTCCACAGCGCCGATGGCAGTGTGGGACTGAGCAACCACATGAAACTCCCTACTCGCTGGAACGTTGTAACGTAATCCGCGTTCAGCGAAACCATTTCTCACGCAGAGGGGGGACGCAACTATTGATTCCACAGTGTGTAGCCAATTTGAACAATTAAGCTTAATCGTACTTATACAGATACTATTTAATATATTCAGCATGTTTCTTGCCATCCATTACAGATGTATTTTATTTCAAGTTCAATAAAAACTACATATTTAACCCCCCCCCATATTGGTATCGTCTACTTGTGTGTTCCTTTTCCCACAAACTATTCTGAATGTACAACTCTGTAGTAACATTGTTACAGTTACTAGTTTACTTGTAAATGTGTCCACTGTCACAATGTGACTGTGGTTGACTGACCCTCTTAAACCTGTGACATGAATTAAAACGAATTGTTTCCAGGACTTAATAATAATCTGTAATGTATGACACGTGCCTAAATAAGAAGGTCCTATTCAATGCTCTCATTCAGATTGCCATTTGTTAGGCATGTCTAAAAGTGTTCCTTCTTTGTCACAGTAATGTCTATATACACCCATAGTTCATGTAGAAACATGTAGTACAGTTCTGTAAACTATTGTAGCAGTAGCAAAATACTAGGCCAGGCCTAGTAGCCTAAATGTATGTATAATGGTTGTATGCAGAGATATAGAGTATTATATTTAGCTACATCCGTGTGCTCTGTAACTGTGAAGTTGACTGAGCTGCCTGTAAGGTTTCACTGGGACCTGACAGATGGTTTGAAATGTGGCAAGGAGGAATCTCTCCCACTTCTACATTGCTTCCCCGGAAAGGAAAACTGCACAGGAGTAATTCAATCAGCCCCCGAAAATCATATAAGAGGTCAAACGGTTTCCAAGGAGAAATACAAAAAAACATAAATATTTACTGTATCACACTTGAGACTGAAATGAAAGCACAGCATTCATAGTGTTAGGGTGGCGAGAAGGCTGTGGCATCAACTCTGCAACATTTGATTAACATTATGAGTGGAATAAAAGTGAGTCTTCACCACAGTGCCAGCACACTTTGCCTGCTGATGATGGCAAGTTATGAACCTACTGTACATTTTCATGTTGCTTTGAGAATAAGGCACAGAAGAAGGCACAGTGATGCTGAAACGTTGGTGATTTACCCAATAAATTATTGGGAGCTAATATTTAGAGTGTGCGACTCTCTTTATTTATTTTCATAGCTTATAGTTTATTCTCCGTCAGTCAGCACTTTTCTCTGGGTGTGCGCCAGCTCATGTTTTTTTATTTGGCCCATATATCCCATATATTGTATGCCTATATAGTGTATGTCTTCTGTGACTCATGAAACACAGATCATGTGTCTAGGACAACAACCTCTCTCTCAATGTGAGCAAGACAAAAGAGCTGATCGTGGACTATAGGAAAAGGAGGGCCGAATAGGCGCCCATTAACATCGACGGGACTGAAGTGGAGCAGGTCGAGAGGTTCAAGTTCCTTGCTGTCCACATCACCAACAAACTATCATGGTCCAAACACACCAAGACAGTTGTGAAGAGGGCACGACAACACCTTTTCATCCTCAGGAGACTGAAAAGATTTGGCATGGGTCCCCAGATCCTCAAAAAGTCCTACAGCTGCACCATCGAGAGCATCCTGACTGGTTGCATCACCGCCTGGTATGGCAACTGCTCGGCATCTGACTGTAAGGCGCTACAGCGGGTAGTGCGTATGGCCCAGTACATCACCAAGCTTCCTGCCATCCAGGACCTATATACTAGGCGGTGTCATAGTCACTTTACAAATTACCTCGACTAACCTGTACCTTCGCACATTGACTCAGTACTGGTAGCAGTACATATTGTTATGTAAATATATTGTGTTACTTTTTGATTAATTATATTTGTTTTACTTTTTGTCTTAACTCTATTTCTTGAACTGCATCGTTGGTTAAGAGCTTGCAAGTAAACATTTCACAGTAAGTTATGTTGTATTCGGCGCATGAGAAACATAAAATTGGATTTGATTTGAAATTACAATGGACATCCTAAAACAGGACAATGTGCAAAAAAAAGCCTGCAGCCACCCACACCAGTCCTTTTCAGATTTTTTTTAATTAACCTTAAAAGCACAGCAGTTTGATACATACAACAACAAAGAGTTACACATGGAATACACAGACGTACAGCCAATAATACAATAGAAAAATGAAAATAAAAAAATAAGTCTATATACAGTGAGTGCAAATGAGGTAAGATAATGACGACCTACCGGGGAACAGTGACAGAACAACAGATTTTTACCTTGTCAGCTCGGGGGATTCGATCCAGCAACCTTTCGGTTACTGGCCCAACACTCTAACCACTAGGCTACCTGCCGCCCCAAAAGATAGGATTGCTCAACTAGCTTGGCATTACAGCCGTCTGTTGAAAGAGGATAACATGCTCCAAGCAGATGAGTGAAACAAAATGTATAATTTACTAGGCCTCAAATTCCTGGAGTCAGTTTAATGACTGTTGCCTAAAAAAACGCTGTACAGTGGGCATGCTTTATTTCCATTAACAGCAGCAGAGCTCCGGGTGTGTTCCTGTTCACAGCCTCGTAAACTAACAAATTAACCACTATCAAACCCTCCGGGTGACAGGATCACAATCACATAGCAGATGCATAAAAATTTGCATGGTAATGATAAATCTATCAATCACTTCTATTCATTCACAAGAAACTAAGGTGCTATCCACAGATGCAAATGTAGGTTTATTTGAGTGGTGTTTGGCAACTGCATTAACAAGATACCCTGACGATAAGGCATGCTGTATCGAAAAGTTGAATTACTCTCATGATATGACTTTGATTAACAGGATTTCAGTCCCTCCCAAAGCCTCCATATTTGTGTCTGCGTCTCTTAGCTACAGCACCTGTGCGAGGGAGTGGGCTTTACGCAAGGAGCCGCGAGCTTCAGTCCGTAATTCAATCTAATCTGTGGTGCAGAACAAAGACATTGTTTCTGTGCCAGGCAAAGAAAGAGCCATTTGAAGACTTCCTTAGATGCTGTCTCGTCTCAGAGAGACAATATTGGTCACAGAGTGAAGACAGTCAAGAAGCATCTTGTTTCATGGGAAAAAGTTGTGTAATGGTATAATGTGTCAACGCGCATCCAAGCAGGATTTTCAGTACCTTGTAAATTTCTAGGCAGTAGTTCTCGTAACACGTTGCATGTGTTTACTCAACAGCATGCCTCGGCATCAACTGCTCCCATTGGGCCACCCGCCCAGATTCCAATTAGAGGTAGTTTGAGAGTTATTAATGACAGAATGAGTTAAGGCAGGAAATCACTTATCTTTCTTTGAATCATGCCCTCTGTGTATTCATTATGAGCTGGTGGATTGCAAACAGAGGACTTCTGAATGGAAAATGTTGACATAGGTAGACATGATGAATACATCCACAGCTTAATCCAAAGATACTGTACATTAAAGGGGCAATCTGCAGCTGATACATACATTTTTGTACTTATAAATTAATGATATGTACCCATTTTGATTTGTGAAGAATATAACTTATAAATACCTCATGAGCTTAGTTCAACTGTCCTACTCCATCAGAACCCAAAACGTAACCTGGTTTTCTCCCAATGTTTGTAAACAAAGTAAATGTAAACAAACACTGTATATCCTCAAGAAATTGTTAAAACTAAAATGTTGGTATAATGGAGGGGGAGTTATTGCATCTATAGCTCGGTCTATGAATTTGAGTTTGGTTACATTTCACCATCCCCATCCCTCAGCTTTGTACAGAAACAGTGGCAGGGATCACACTTTGTTATTGTTTCAACTGCTGATTGCAACTTTAATGAATAAGCAGAACTAGAACATGATACCATCCCTATTTGGTTAATAAGCATTTGAAAGGGGTACAGATTAGATTACTATTCCCTGTACTCTCAGTTCTCTATCCTCCCTCACACAGACTAGAGAGGACACATGGCTGGTGTCCGGTGAACAAGATTATCAATGCCCTACACTAGGAAGACCTACTAGTCCATGGTCTTCTGACTACAGCTAACTGACTGCACATGAAGATGAGTCCATATGGGTCAGTGATGACCTCAATGCCACAAGGCAGGAGAATCCACTTAAAGATGATAATACGTACGTAAGTTAGAACAAAGTAAATGGGGTTGATAAAAGGCCAAGAAGAACTGATGGCAATCTGAACTAAAAGGTTTCATAGGACATTTTTTTATATTAGCAAAAGATGATCATATTAGAAAGCCACATAGCTATTTCCGAATAGCTATTTGACATTCAAAAGTCTTTCCCCGAGGGAGATTTTGAATTCATCAATCTAAACATGGCATTAATTATCTGAATATAGGACTTTTTATAAAAGTGGTTTTGACAACAGCACATAATATGACAGGCTCTTGAATTAATGTGAAATCATTTTTGTTATTTTCTTGTGTGTGTGTGGGTGTGTGATTATTTTTTTTTTAAGTAACAAGGTGCTGCTGATTAGAGGACAAGGCTTGATGCATTTCTTCTGTCGAGAAATGGCCCCCTCTGCTGTGTCTGACAATATCATCACATTTAGTAGCATTAACCCACACATTTCCTTGTGACTCACAGCTGTACCTCCTAAACTTTGAGAAGGACACCAGGGTAGTGATATGGTAATGCCAGAAAGAGTGAACGGTTACATATTATTCTTATTTTAAATGTATGTTGTTCTGTCCTTGAGCTGTTCTTGTCTATTATTGTTCTGTATTATGTCATGTTTTATGTGGACCCCAGAAAGAGTAGCTGCTGCTATTGGGGATCCTAATAAAATAACAATTCTCATTGCAATTTAGATGTCTGGAATCTGGAATCTGATACAAAAAAATTAAAGAGCAAGACAAATAACTCAATACAAAATAATATATTTATTTTGGGGTATGCTGATTGTTGCTGTGATCATTTCACAAAAATGTAACTTCAATTGATAAATAGAAGTCCATTAAAACAACATAATTGTAGCCAGTAGTTGTGAAAGTGGTGCTCGTGAGCCCAAAGTGATCCCTGTTGTTTGTGTACTATCAAAAATATATATATATTTAGCAATTCGTATATGTTACAAATGCAATTTGTTCTATATGTTATGAATTTGTTGTGCTTAAAGGGATACTTTGGGATTTTGGCAATGAGGCCCCTTTATCTACTTCCCCAGAGTCAGAGGAACTCACAGATAACATTTTTATGTCTCCGTGTCCAGTATGAAGACAGTTAGAGGTAGATTCCCGAACCAATGCTAACTTGTGCTAGCGCAATGACTGAAAGTCTATTGGTATCTGCTATCATTTCCCCAGCTCTTACTCATATTGAAAGGTGCCTAAATACTGGCTGATCAAGGCTGCTTTTGTTATAACCTGATGCTTGACCGGAGAGCTGTCTTGGTTGTGGCATTATATCGATGTTTTTATAATAGGTCAGACACCAAAATGAACCACCCAAACAAACATTTTACAAGCCCAACAGCTGTCAGATGTATTGAAAGCAGTACATCCCCTCAATGTACTCTGAACCTTTCATGACTCTAGGTTAAGGAACAAGAAAATGTATTGAAAATAGCATCTGAAGTTTGGTAACATGTCCGTTCTTTCAATTTCCTGAAAAGATTCTGTTTTGGAGATAAGAGATTTTCATCAGACAGCGATGAGAGACTCCCCTAGTCCCTGTTGATAACACTTAACTTGCTATTGAGCCTATAAAATAATCATAATGGCATAAAATATGGCATAATCTATCATGATCACTGATGAGAACTGACTTTTGCATCCTGGAAACAAATAAATTATGTTGACAGTGGGATGGAGGAGTCCTGATAAATGTAATCCAATGTTCCACTCATAATATTCCAGGACTGTCTCCGACAGTTCGCTCACCTTGGCTTAACATCTGTAGTAGCTGTTCCTTAGTCCAGTTACAGTTTGTGATGACAAAGACCCCCTCCTCTTCAATGCCCATCTCAGAGCTTGAACGTAACATGCTTTGCCCTCCTCAGTGTTCTCTTGGTTCAGGCTTATGGTATCAAATGCATCCTTGTCGATGCATAAATCAAAGCCGCTCAGCTCTCCAGAGCAACTCATGAAGTCCACCTCCTAGTATGATGCAAAAGGCAGTGAGTTGATATCAGTATGTACTTAAATAATGTTTACATTTACATACAATACCCAAGTACTCCATATGTGTTGAGCTACATTACGGTTGTATGAGATATGTTTATCATTTCCAAAACTCTTTGTCATTAAACAATTGCTTTCAGTATCAATCTTTTGCTTCAATATCTGTCTAACTTTATTAACCACGTGACAGACACTAACATCTGTGTAAAAATATAGCGCTTTCGCCCATGTGGTCCAAGCTGACCACTGCTGAGGCTGAGGACCTAGCACCAATGAAAGACTTCCTTGATCCTTATAGGCCATGAAAAACTAGACCTCTGGAGAGAGCCAAGCAGCCACACAATTACCACAACCCAAGTGTCACATCATTGTAGTTTTATGAGGGGTCAACAGTATTTCAGTGTTGAGAGAAATGTTTGTCCAACGGAATGGCTCTGTTTGCTTTGGATGGATGCGCCCAGAGACCTCTGTGAAGTTCTTTAGGCCAGTGGTGTGAGAGAGAGGCTTTAAAACAGTTGAAAACAACATAGTGCGTCCAAATGGTGGGATTGTACTAAAGATGACACTCAGAGAGAGACAGACCTCCATGGACAGTCCCCCTACCCTCTGAGCATCCGGCTGTGGCCACTGGGCACTCTCTCAGTATATGCTCCAGGCCAGACGTACACTCACACACTCATGCGTTAGCCAGACTATGTGCAGGACACTCTGAAGTAAAATACTGTTCCATAGACACACACCTGATTCTCCTCACACTCCTGCAGACCCCATTAACATAGCACAGAATAGGTGAGAACACACACACACGTTTCTAGTGTTCTACTGCTCTGGAGGCATGGACCAACATACCATCTGATCTACCCAGACAGGACTGCTGCCAGACTAAGGTCAATATTGACTTAAACAGCAAGCGCTCTGACCAAGTATACAGTATACATCTCCGGAGGTAGGTGTACAATATGAGAGTATGCATGTGTGTATATGGGGGAGGAAACCTCACTCATCCCCAGGTTTGGTATTGTATGGCTGAGCAGCATTTAAAACTTGTTTTTCCTGCACACATTTTCCTGCAGATGTGTTAAATTGTGTCAGCTCGCTCGGGCATAAGGTGGCTGAATCAAAAGCTGGGCTGAGTCCCATTACTTTTAACACCTCTCTGCTACCCCTCCACACTGCAGGGTAAACACAGGAGAGTTCCCCCTCATGGCAGCAGCCCCAGACTGGGGGATATGGGGGGGGGCGCTAAACACCAATGTCTGGGTTTGTCTGGGGTCCAACCAAGAGACCCAAAGTCCTAAACATAATATTACTGGGATGGAGTAGAGTTGTTTAAAGATGGAATCCACAGTAGAGGGGAAAACAGCGCCACTGTCCACCCCACGGCTGCTGTTATTGTTTTTGTTTTGTTGATGCGTGTCGGTGAGGATCGTCGCCCAATGTGGTAAAAACAGATGCAGTACATATGATGCTCTTCTATTGCGTGTGCAATGATGGAAAAAAAACAGTTTGTTGTTTGCAGTTTCACCATTAAAGATGCACTATGCAGAAATCGCTCTGCCATGTCCTGGTCCTAAAATTCAAATAGTTTGCCTAATTTCAGTTTATGTGACAAAAAAAAGAAAGTATAGTGTATAGAATCATCGTACCATCTAAACTGCTGTGAAATATATTCTGGTGTGATGATGTGGGGGTGCTTTGCTGGTGACACTGTCTGTGATTTATTTAGAATTCAAGGCACACTTAACCAGCATGGCTACCACAGCATTCTGCAGCAATATGCCAAAATTAAGTTTTATTATCTGCTTCATTACAAGAGTTGCATGTTCAATAATAGGCTATAGCCTTTTGACTATAAGACGATATGCTTGCTAATGTTGCATGTTTTCATTAAGCTCTTTTTTTCACGGTTTGTTGACTGGTTAATGAGAGTCGGTTAGTCGGCAGCAAAATTGACCGAAATTTGCATCCCTAGCAATATACAGTGAGCTCCAAAAGTATTGGGACAGTGACACATGTTTTGTTGTTTTGGCTGAGACACTGACTATGAGGTTAAAGTGCAGACTGTCAGCTTTAATTTGAGGGTATTTTCAACCAAATCGGGTTAACCGTTTAGAAATTACAGCACTTTTTGTACAGCCCCCCCATTTTAGGGGACCAAAAGTATTGGGACAAATTCACTTATAGGTGTATTAAAGTAGTCAAACGTGTAGTATTTGGTCCCATATTCCTAGCACGCAATGATTACGTCAAGCTTGTGACTCTACAAACTTGTTGGATGCATTTGCTGTTTGTTTTGGTTGTGATTCAGATTATTTTGTGCCCAACAGAAATTAACGGTAAATAATGTATTGTGTCATTTTGGAGTACTTTAATTGTAAATAAGAATAGAATATGTTCCTAAACACTTCTACTTTAATGTGGATGCTACCGTGATTATGCATAGTCCTGAGTGATAATGTTACAGAGGCATAAACATCACCCCCCCAATGCTAACCTCCCTGTTACTGTAATGGTGAGAAGTTAGGCCTATGCTCTGTACAGTATGCTATGTCAAGATGTCTGTGCATAGGTCTATGCACAATACAGTCCAATAGTGCCACCAACTGTTAAGTATACCATCTGCTGTAACCATGCACAGTACAATTGCCGGTATACACACGACTAAAACACGAAAAAGAGATTTAGGTACAGTCCCTTATCACTTGTGTAATAACAAAAACCGCTCAACTCCATTACAATGTGATAACAAAGCTATTAGCCTGCTAATGTACTGTGTAACAGCAGTTAATACGATGTTGTTACTGTAATGTTACTGTAGTGATTAGCATTTCTACACACACAGCAGGTAGGACTTACCTTGACTTCCACATTAGACACATTAGTCTTCTGTCTGCAGTACATTTCTTGAAGTTCTACAGAGGCTACAGAATGATCTATTCCTGTGGAAAATCTGAATGCATAAAGAACATGTCATGCAAAGGCACAAATTATTTACATAGGTTAAAGAAAAGCATTCAAGCTAATGTTGTCCTATATGCTACAGGTGTGTAGGCCTAATTGCCATTCTTACATCATAGTAATTACAGAACTTGAAATTTTAGTTTAAAGCCTAGCAGCTCAATTAGGAGAATGCCATTCCCCTTGCCAACATCAAGTATGACAGCGACTTCTGTGTTTTCCTCTTTTTCCATCCACCCGCAGCACACGGCCCGGTCCATACGCTCTTCTCCAAACCTTGGGAAATAGAGATGGGGCACAGTACAGAACAATGACAACTGTAGCAACTTTGTGACCATAATGTGTCGTTTGTAGCTGGATACTGTAGGAGGTGGTTCACCGGTGCAAAGTGTTGCAGGCAAATTAACGTAAAGGTTTGTAGGCAAATTAACGTTCAACCCTACTGAAAACACCCGATCAAAAGTTGATAGGCCTGCACAGAACAATTCACACTATACACATCATTACTTCACCTTATCTCATGGTTCTACTGTCTTTAAATATCTGCAATTCCCTCTGGTACGCATCATCCAAGTTTAAAAAACCACAGTATAAGCTAAAATACCTGTCAAAGTAACAAACGTACTCACGATGACAACGTATTCATCAACTTTCATGGGCACATATTATGTATGAGATGAATAGTTAGTCCGCATAAAGTAAGCTATGCGCTATCGGTTATAATAGTACACACCAAATCAAACTCCCAAAGAGAAGTTTCCTCGGGATGTTTATGCAGAGAGGAGCGTGCCTGCAAATGGGTGGTGGGATAGATGGGGATGTTTCCATCATGGCGGCATCCATTTCGGGCTATACTTTTAGTTCTGTGTGTTATCACAGCGCTAACAGCAACTCTGATCATGTAAGTACCGGGGACATTTTAATGAATTAGGAGAGAGTGCATACATTTGTTTAATTGCAACTTAGGTGTATATTTGGACTTTATTCTCGGGCATAAACTCAGTGGGTTTCCCGGTGTCATCTTCCTGTTGCTAGCTAACGTTCGCTAGTAGTTAGCTAGCTACGTGCCATCACTACAGCAAGACATTTGCTAACTAGTCTGTAATGCTTAGGGTGAACTTTCCGTGGTGTCGACTTACAACATTGATGTAGTTATGTAGCTTGCTAGTTAGTTGGCTAACAATATTACGAAAATGTGCAATTGCATCACATTATGCACATTAAACATTACAAATTAGCTAGCTGGCTAACGTCATGTCACAGATAGCACAGTTGCATTGGTTATGTCATCAGAAAGGTAGAGCTGAGATTTGTTTTTCCGCTCTATGTTAGCTAGCTAGCAAATGTACAACATATCTTCCTAAGTGTTAAGATTTATTTTTCTGAAAAGTAAAGTATTATGAAGTAATTTTCTAGCACTGTCACCAAATAACGCGAGCTAGCCAGCAAGCTTGTTGGACAACTAGGATGTGAATTCTGATAAGCTTATAAAAACAATAATCAAATCAATAAGCGTGCATTCAAGCCACAACAGTTGTTTACCATTTGATCGAAAACTGGATTGACACCTGTTAGCAAACAGAGTTGAGAGTCGATGCTGCTGTTTCGCCTGACATTTGACACGTGATTTGATTTGACCCTCTGTAGCCAGAGCTTGATAAGTGTCAGGCCTCAAACAGTATTTGTTTTATAATTGTAGTATTAGTTGTTGCCTTTCTGTCACGTTTTGTCATTAGAAACAACTTCTTGCACCTACAGGAGGGCTTCCTTTTAGGAGAAGTAAGGCAAGAGGAAACTGTCAGCATCAGTGATACACAGATCAGCAGTGCTGAACTCCTCCAAGTAGTAGGTAAGGTCTCGGATTCCCCATTCATAGAAGTGAATTGCTTTAGCGCCTATTGACAATAGTATATTCTGACCGGGGGAGTTTTGTTAGGAGCCCCAACACTTGCTCAACAAATTAACACGCATCGCTTGTGGTGTGTTTTTGGAAACATAAGGAACATATAATTTGTATCAGCAAGAAATCATTTTCAAAAAACAAAATGTTAAAGCTGGAATATTTAACTTTTCGGGCGAGCTGACTAAATTTACAAAGAAATTAGTTCTAAATCTGTCATGCTTGTTGAACACAAGTCTAAGAAGTGGTAGATCTGCACTATTTCAATACTTTCCATTCAAAAGTTTCCATTTTGCATCTTTTACTTCAAACAGCTGAAAATACAATATTTTTGATTATGGAAAATATATTTCACAGCCGTTTAGATGGTACAATGATTCTCTACACGATACTTGCTTGTTTTTGTCACATTCATTGAAATTAGGAAAACTATTTGAATTTTAAGCAACCAGGAAATGGTGGAGCGATTTCTGCATAGTGAAGCTTTAACTTACTACACACCTTTTTAAAGGGTTGGGTTAGTTTTCCGACACGGCCACATCTCCATGTTACATCGCTTGTCTTGACTGAATATGCTCCGTGCTACTGTCGAATTCTGTCAAACTGGACTGTCAGGTTTCAGATCAAAAGGACTGTCTCGTTGTTTTCTTCTGCAGAAAGTGGGTCCTTCTCAGCAGCTGTTCAATATATTATGTAGCTAGCCTCAGGGAAATGTGATTTGTACACAACAGACTGTAGGCTAAAGTCTTAGAATTGTAGTTGTCTCAACAATTAAAAAGGGACACTGTTGCTACATTCATTTTCAGACATTTAAATCCATGCTATTTACTTATTGATTCATGCCTTATAAGCTTAGTTCAACTGTCGTACCCCATCAGAACCCCAAATATGAGCTTGTTGACTCCTTTGTTTACATTTACATTGTTAACAAACAAACACTGTGTAGCCTCAACGTGGTTAAAACTATCATCTTGATATCATGGATGGCCAGTCCATGTATCCATAGCTCTGTCCATGAGTTTGAGAGTGGTTACATTTCTCCAGCCCCATCCCTCCGCTGTTTACCAAATCGTTGGCGGGGTGGCCACTTTATTGTTCGAACTGCAGATTACACCTTTAAAGCGGTAGTATGCCATAGACTAACATTATATATAAGTTTAATAACCATGCATTTGCTGTGTTCTTTTTAAAAACAGAAGTCCATAATCATGAACCTTGTGCACAGCTATTTAGGTAAGATTTTATGTTATTTAAAATTCTATGGAATTTGTTGTCCTTAAAGACATTTTGTGACATTATTTTTCATAAAACTGTTTTTCAAATGACTGCTTGGTTTATGTGCAAACTAAAGTTATGGGCTCAAATATAATTAGCCTAGACTAGTGATATATTTCATAAATGTATTATCCAATCTGAGAGCAAGCTTTGTCTTGATCATGCACATTGTAGGCCAAATACCGTACAGTACTTTCATTCAACAAATTAGTGATGTAATTGTCAGTGAACAGCAGGTGGCCCCACCCCACCAGAAGTCTTGATTAATGCAGACCTACTGTGTGGAAATTGATATATATATATTTTTTTCCCCACCAGCTTTTATGATTATGCTGGAAAAGTCAATCACGAGATTCTTAACAGAATTCTTAAAGACAGACAGAAAGTGAGTATTTATTGTAGGCCTATTTGTATGCGCGTTGGTAGCATTATTGAACAGTAGTATCTAGCGATCATTCTGTACATGTAGCTTAAACACTGTCTGTGCATCTTCTAAATGACCCTCTTGTACTTGACCCCTCTGTGTAGAATGTCATCGGCTGGTACAGGTTCAGGAGGAACACGCAGCAGCAGATGTCGTTCAGGGAACAGATCATCCACAAGCAGCTGACCCAGCTCCTGGGCGTGCCCGACCTAGTCTTCCTCCTCTTCAGCTTCATCTCCACAGCAAACAACTCCACACACGCACTGGAGTATGTGCTGTTCAGACCCAACCGCAGGTAGGACTACCCACACACAGCTATATGTATGCTGAACCTAACAGCATGCACAAACAGGCTGGTGCATATATTGGCGATGCTGAACAACACACATACAGACAAACACTGTTCATGAAGTTGGCTGTTGAGCCTCCCTCCTCTGTGTTCATTCCCACGCTGTTGCTCACCCTGTGAAGCCAGGTCAGTGTGTGTGGGAGGCGAATCAGAGCTCGGGTCCATCAAGTGCAGCTCTGTTGCCTTCAGTCTACAAGAGGTGCCAGCTTGGAATGAATAATAATTTGTTTTTGAACTGACTCACTGTCCTCACAAGGGGAAACTAAAATCTGAATCTGTAGTTGGAAAGTGGCCCTTAATTTTCACCTCCTACTGAGGTAACCGAAAGACACAGCTGTTGTCAGTGGCACAGAATCCACAAAGGAGGAGAACACTAGTGGCCTCTCCTTTGAGCCTTAATGGTTGCTAGTTGTGGAAGCACAACGGGTGCGTAGTCATATCATTTATAGAATGACCGTTCAGATACATCACACATGGATTAAACAACTATTTAGGGTCTGGCCATTCTATATGTAGGGTCAGATGGACAGCCCAGCGGGAGGTCTGTCAGTAGGGATTAAAGGCTTGTGTGTTGGACTCAACTGGGGTACTTAAATGCTTCTCTGTCCGTGGCTTGAGGGCTCAGTTGGTCGAGGCCTGGAGGGATTGTTTGTGTGGGTGGCACTGGACATCAGCAGATTTTTACAGCTTCTGAACTCTCAACAAGATCCATTGGATCTGAGTACCAATCAAAGCAATGTAGTAAAATGTTGCTGCCCTACATACAAGTTAAAGGGGACCAGCCATCAATGGGTGAAGCATGAAACATACCAAGAATCTCACTGACGTACTTATCACAGTGGGAGGCTGTTCCTTCTCTTGCTAGAACGAGCGGTACCTGCTGCATGCCGACCCGGTAGTGACGAACATTCCGATTCTACTTATAGAATCACAATGCTCGTCAGTGGCCAACAACTTGACCTTGAGCCAATCAGAGAACACAAACCCAAATGTGGGGGAGCCCCACCCCCAAAAAAACATAATAATAATATGGGCATTTTCTCTGTAGGCTACATCTACGGATAAGCCAGTCACACTTCATTTGCATTGTAGGCTATAGGATGGTAGCAAGCTAAGTGCACAGACACAATGCATACAACACTAAATACTTCCTCCAAGCTAGCTAACCACTGTAGGATTGATTATTATAATGGATTAGCTAGTTTCCATGAAACGGCTGCTTGTGTTGGCTGCTTGTGCTAGCTAATGAATATGCTAGCTAGCTAGCTAGCTAAACATTTAAAGTATGGGTAGTTACAGCCCAATATGATTGATACATACTGTATAGCAGGGCTGCCCAACCCTCTTCCTGGAGATCTAATGTCCTGTAGGTTTTCAGTCCAACCCTAATTTAGCAGTTCTGATACAACTAGGTCTTGTTTAGCCCCTAATTAGTAGAATCAGGTGTGTTAAATTAGGGTTAAATTAAAACTGTTAAACAAATTAAAATATATTTTAGATTCTTCAAAGTAGCCCCCCTTTGCCTTGATGACAGCTTTCCACACCACCACTACTTTCCTTTCAACACACCCACTCCTTTCCACACGCCCAGTACTTTCCTTTCACACCCACTAGCCCATACTCCGGTCTCCATATCGGGAGGCAGCTACCCCAAACATTTAGCTATGGTCTGGCACTACGGGGTTATGGAGATTGAATTACATTGTTTCTTTGTCATCTTGCTAGCTAGTTATTTAGCTGTGGCCGTCTGGCTAGTATCAACAAGGGCTTTCTACAAAATAGCAACATTAGCACAGATAGTTTGGAATTTAGAACATAAGCAATATGCACGGATATGCATTGCCAAACAACGCTAGTGCCACCTGGTTTGGAGTATTTTAACAAGGCTGAGTGGCTGACGACTTCCAAGGTCTTTGCTGTGTGAACACAAATGAGATTTAACTGCCGACACAGAGGTGTTCAGAGGTGCTAAGTACTGTCGGCAAGCTAACGTTTGACAATCCAACCGGTGTGTCTGAGCTTTATTAAGGGTATTTTGGGCTAGACTGCCTGTAGTGTATTATCAGGCTAACTCTGGTTCCACCCAGCAGGTACAACCAAAGGGTGACCCTCTGCATCCCCAACCTGGGCACCACCAGCCAGCAGGAATACAAAGTCTCCTCTGTCCCCAACACCTCACTCAACTATGCCAAGGTCATCAAAGAGCATGGGTGAGTGTCTCCCACATGTAGGCCCTGTCAAGTAGTTTATTTTTTAGAATCATGTTGATGGAAATGGGATGTACTGTATGTTTTGCAGGGCTGAATTCTTTGATAAAGATGGTGTGATGAAGGATATCAGAACAATTTTTCAAGTCTACGGTGCACTACAAGATAGAGTTCAAGTGAGTTGACTGCCTGCAAATGTCCTATTCACTGTAACTCCGTAAAGTCTCAGTCAAGTCTTTGAAATTGTTGTATGATGCGTTTTTATATTTTCTTTAGATAACAGGTGATATGATTCTTGATAGCTTCTTCTTGATTGCTTTTTCAGGCTGTATGTGGAGAGGTTGAGCAGAGTGAACGCGTGAAAGAGAAACTCCAGGAGGAGGTGAACAAACTCAAACAGCAAATTGCTCTCAGGAAACAAAAATCCGCGGAGGCGGAGAGAAGTATGTAACTTAATTGGGTTTGAATTTGACTGCTTTGACCATCTCATTATCTCATGAAATTAATTATTGAATCATCTACCCATTCCCTGTAACCATATCTGGGGAGGTGTTTTATGTGGTATTAAGTAAATACAATTTCTTTAAGAAATGGGGGCAAAAACAAACCAAGATGTTTTTAGTTTCGTATTGAATCCCTGTTTAATCTTAGCCTGGTTGCCTATTCCTGTACTTTAGGACTCCAGGAGGCGCAGAACCCTGAGCAACGTCCTACTCGTGAGGAGAACTCTGAGCCCTTGGAGACCTCCCTCCTGTCCAGGGTGGTCTTCCACACCCCATCCACCCCCGAGCGGCCAGGTCCCTCTGCAACCCCCCCTTCCTATTCAGACCTCCTCTCCTTGCAGGATGACTCGCTCCTCCCCTCCTTGTCCTCCCCTACCAGTGCTGCACTGCTTCCCCGTCCCCAGGCTGTGGGCTCTCCAGGCCACCCTTCTCCCAGTCCTCTGGGTCTGGGCCTCAGTGCGGGCCCCAGCCCTGCTCCTAGCCCCAGTACGCCCTACCTGGGGAACGGAGACGGATCCAGCTCTGACTCCCTGGACAGACAGGCTGCAGGGCAAGAGGATGATGATGATGATGATGATGAGGACAGCAGTGAGTATGAGAACCTTGTGAGCGAGGTGGCACAGTTGGCGCAGGGCCGCCCAGCCGCCCTTAGTCCAGACGGCGATGCCTCAGTCCGTGGCTCACAGACTTCGTAGACGCCAGCCATGGGGACACAATTAACTCACACGCTGGGAGAGGATGGCGTCCCAACCAATCAAAGATAGTAGTCTTCTATATTACAGAGAAAGTGCCAGCCCAGAAAATAAAAGGCATGTGTATTTCTGTTCGCTTTTAGTTTGATAACCATTCTGGGGGGGTAATGTCATGCTTCATGGGCTATACTTTTCTGTCTAGCGTGGTAAAGCTAGTCAGTTGGAGCCTGGCTGCCTCCAGTGGATGCGTTTGATTTAGGGTCTGATTACGTTATAAAGGAATAAACGCCAACCGGTTTGTCTGACCTCTCCGTATGGATAGACCCACTCCACTTGTCCTGGATCATGCTGAGTCACATCTGCATCAACTTTGAGCATCCAATTGTACCATTACCTCTTGCACTATGTTTGCCTTTTAACAATTTATTTAAGACAAGCAAAGGGAAAATGTTCTGTGGCCTTCAAACCTTTCTTTTTTAGTGAGACAGGTGAGTGTTTATTTTTTCTGCTTATTACAAAGAAGTAATATATATGTAAGTTATAATGTCATTCATCTGCACAGTTCTGATACTCTACTTTGAGCTTTCTTTATTAGGACTTAATTTCCTTTAACATTCAATGGATTTTATGAATCATGCGGTTGCCTATTTAGATGACAAGAATCTAGATTTTGATCATTTTTACTTTGCCACTACTATAATTTGTGCTTATATTATTTTCAGGACCAAATAACAGCTATGACCCAGAGTCAGAAGAACTTGTGGATACCACCTCTTTGTGCAGTATGAAGGAAGTTAGTTTCACGAGCCAGTGCTAACTAGAGTTAGCACAATGACTAGAAGTCTACAGGTACACTAGCATACAAACAATGGTATCTACGAGTTCATCTGACTGGGTGAGTATAAAAATCTGATTCTCGCAGTATCCCTAATTAATGTCACTCAATGTCTAATTTTTCTTAAATAACACTGAAACTGTATGCGCTTTGCTGCACATAACACATTTAGCTGATTTCGTTATTGTGCTTTACCAATGCTGTTCAGTTGTGCCACTTCAGTAGTATGCTTTGATCACCTGAGTTGAGCTCTTGTGGATTGTAGGGGATTGACAGGGAGAAAACACAACATACTCTAGCTTTACTAACCAGACCTCGCTGCTGCATCAGAGCTACCACTAAACAAGAACTGCATCTACATAAACCTGTCTGCTTCTTACAACTCATGTCCTTGCACTGCTGGTCGTCTCCATTTCTGCCGAGTGCTGAAACTGACTAGAATGGCTTCCCCCCAAGGTAACTCTGAGGGAACGGTTTCCCCCCCTGTAGTGTGTAGCTATACGTTACAGCCTTGGAACAAGACATCTCCTGCCTGTCTTGTCAACACCAATAGACCTCACACTCTCAAAGCTGATTGGGCTAAATGTGTATGGACCTTGATAATGTGAAAGAAAATGACCTCAATACAGAGTCCAGTGCCTTCCATTTTGACAGTTACACCGGCTCGTAACTACACACACAATGCAAGCGACTGGAAAGAAGAAAGGTTGTTCCAACTCTGGCCAGAGTATCCTTCACCCTGCAGTGTGATCCAAGCCTTTTGTATATAGCTTTTCCCATGTACAGCCCAAGTTGTATTTATTGTATGTCGCTCTTTCTGCCTTAGGGTCAACTAGCTTTTCTTAATCCTTCAGCCATACTGTATAATGTCAACTCATAGCTTGGTGGACTGGTACTCTAATTAGTCTTTTGACCTATGAATTACTAAAAAAACAACGTCCCACAAAAGATTATAATGACAAATTTGAGAAAGGAGTGGTTTCCACTTGAGCACTGGAATAAACAATGGGAGTTAAGAACAAGTAATCAATAATGAATGTACACTGTACAGTATATAGGAGGTTGTAGCATTCAAACAGCACTTATTTCTGAGAATCTCAGTCAGGATGGAAGTGGCTGGCAGGAGAGATGGGTGAAAGTACTCTTAATAACATGGTTTGGCCCCTAGCTGGGAGTGGCCCCTGAGAGCCTGCTACTTCTCCCTGAAGTACAAAGTCCCATCCCATCACTGATGTCTGAACATGTATGTGTGATCGATGGGACAGGAATAGGCCATGCTCTTTTGGTCACTTCGTTCTTAAGTGGGTTGTAAATAAAAGAGACATGCTTATTTGGTTTGCAGAGTCATTTGTTCTCGCTTTCTGCAATTTTTTTTGAGACCAGAGCCGAGGGTTGTCCAGAAAGACCAACTGTTAACAATTCACATCTCATACTTGGCTTGGACTGAAATACGTGCCGGTACTCGTTTTGGGTGCCGGTACTGTTTTCTTTATTTTTTTAAAAATATTCCCAGATGCATCACCCGTGTCAGACTACACACAGACTCTGTCCAAGAAGCCGGACATCCCCACCTTCGAGGAGCTGGCCTTCCAGAACCGGAGCCACGGTATGGTAGACACCTCATGGAATGCTATCCGCATAGGGATGTACATCCTCCCACCTAGAGAACTGGCTGCAGTACTTTCGCCTCCCCCCAGATCCACTTTGTGAGCGGCGAGTGGCTGATCACGGACCTGGCGGGGTAGCTGGGCTGCATCCAGGACTTCTTGGGTCTCAAACGCATCATCACAGACGAGCACTTCAACTGAACCAAAGGCTTCCCTTGCCTGAAGAAACGAGAGCAGCAGCCAGCCCCGCTACCTGGGCAAGTCCAAGGGTAGAACCCATGTGCAGATAGACCGGGAAGTCATTAAGCAGCTCTGGAACTTTTTGATTGGCCTTTTAATATCAAATTCAATGAGATGGTGGGGCAAGACTTCAGGTGGGATTGAGAATCTGATTAAAAAAGAGTAGGTGATATGTTTATTATATGGTTACCTCAGTGGTGTCATTTGAAAGAGGACACCTTCAAGTAAATCCAATTTATCTTCATGTTTGAAAATACAGTGCGAGTTTAACAAGGTGTGTGTAATATGCCTCTAACTTTATAGCCTTTTATATCATTTCCTAGTTCCTACTTTTTTGTTAACCAAATAAAATATAAACATATGCTGCCTTGCCATTTAATATCACAATTAGTATTTGTCATACACTAAGTCCTGTTACTTTTACAACACTGTACCATGTCAATCGTTCCAACTCAATGGCCACAATAGAGTATAGTGACAGCTGAGATTTGTTGTAACATATCTATCCTGTGCTACGCTATATATACAAATGTATGTGGACACCCCTTCAAATGAGTGTATTCTGCTATTTCAACCATACCTGTTACTGACTGGTGTATACAATCAAGCACACAGTGCCAGTACTGTTTATATTTAGGTGCAGGAGTGCCACAATACTTTTGAGCTAATATTCTATAAGAGGTACAAGAGCTCAAGCAGTAGAACATTTGGGGTCCTGGTACTCAGCTCCTGCCCAAGTCAAGCACTGCTTAAATGTAAAATAAATAAATAATGCTAGATTGCATGTCTTTTTTAAGGAAATCATAAGAGCAAATATATTTTATCCATATGGTATTTATTGCTATAAAACTCGTGTTAAAATAATTTCAAGTTGTTCAAGAGAATTTTCTATCAAATCTGCATAGTGGCAGAGAACATTTGGCCGGCGCCCGAACAAGCACCGAGTAGTCTTCTTCTGTGACGTAATTGGGAAGTGGGTGGGACGTTTATGTAAATAAACTCGCATGATCAATGCAAAATTTGACAGATGTATTTCTTGTTCTGCATGTGCTAATGTTTCAAATAGGTTTAAACCAGGGTCACATTCTGCCGTTGGCAAAAGAGTCGTGAATGCTATTTTGATAGTGCTCTAGAACTTCCATCGATTACTTTTTCAATAACCACAAGCTGTCATTTACTGCAGACTGCTGCAGTATATTTTTTTCAAAAAGATGACATCATCCTAATGTCCCTTAAAGCTATACAGCTGAGATACAGACATGAAACAAACGCCATGGTGGCTCCGGGAATGGAGTGTAATCGTCCGTTTTTCATAATTTGAGCTAAAACGTTGAAAATGAATGACAGTTTCATATTTTGACATTGGAGACCGCTGTGATCAAGCTTTTTAACTATTGGCAACGAAAGACGTTGTATCTCATAGGCCAACAGGAGGAAAACAGAAAAACGATCCAATCAGCGTGGCTGTTGGATCCAGGTGGTAAATTCTTCTGCTTCTCTCTGGAGTGTTTTTTTTTTCAGTTGTATTTTCCAGCTTCCCCTACGCCGCCATTAAATACCTACAGGACGGTTGTTGGAAATGGGGATTAAAATGATTTAAAGCCCCGGAGAGACGGCAAAGGGACGGGGGGAGGGACGGGGGGGGGTTGTTGTGCAATTGCATAGGTCTCGAAGCTCCGCACAAACGGAGCACGGAAACGTAAATATGCGGCTTCTGACCAAATAAAAGCTTGACTTCGGGACATACGGATTGGGTTTCTTTGGGAAGGCTCGAGTGGATAGAACCGGGCACCGAGCTCGAGAACCGCTTGCTTGTGCTTGGAAGAGGAGTGTCAACACAGGAAAAGGTAAACAGACGCCCATGTTCAAAATGTTATGTAGTTAGCGTGTCACAGGTTTGTCACCACTTTTGTATGAGATATTGTCTAGAAACGAAGCTGTAAACAATTAGATTATTTTCATATTTACCAACGTTAACTCGTTAGTTGGCTACTGTTCGCTAACTAGAATTTGACAAATACAGTAGCCTCTAGCGAAACTAACGGGCACAACATTGTGTGTTGAGGAATCTTGTCTTTCACGAAAGTGTTGAATTTCGCAGAGCATATTGACACACTTAGTCGTCTGCTCTACTCATTGGTGTGTAAGTCCGTTACATTGAAAGTAAATGGCTAACTGTACTAGTGGTTAGTTAACTAACTTGCTAGGTACAGTAGTTAACTAGCTTTCCACCGCTACCTCAGTTAACTACGTTAGCTATCTAGCTAGCTGTAACAGATGCCATGGCAGCTTGCTAGTTAGATAACTAGCTAGGTGACCGATATCGTCTTGACCACACTCCCTTCTAGTGACACTAACTAGCTAAGATTACTAGTATGGCACATTTGGCGTAGGCACGCCCAACGCAATATGCCGTACCAAAACTAGGTACGCGTATCTAGTTGTCTTGTTACATTGATCCGTTTAAGTGGCTAAGTATACCCAATGCACTGAGTTTGAAACCAATCCAGGCTATATGCCTGGTGGTTTCAACTTTACATTTTAGTTCTAAACCTAGATCTGCAGCCTCTTGAAATGTGTGCTGCAACGAGTCAGGGAGTAGTATTATGTTGTGATAATAGCTAACGTATGTCTAAATTACTTGAGTAATTTCAAACATTCCTCTATATGCACTTTGCATGGTGTTGGTTTATGTCGAGTAATATTTAAAATATTTTTAATACTTCACTGAGAGAGTGCAGAGTAGACTGTTTTGCGCTGATCTAGGACCAACCTATCTCGCCCCCATTGAAAACCTTTAGTTTAACCAAATAAAAACCTTACGGGCCTATGTCAGAGCTTTGGCGGAAACTTCTCAACTGCATTAAGGGTCATTATTGGTACAAGTTTGAGTGTTGCCTGGTGCTTGGTTTCATCTGCCAGGTAACACAGCACAGTTGTCTGGCACGTTTTCTCTCTATCACTGGATATGTTTAGGTGTCCGTTTTTAAGTCATGGAGGCAGAAGATTGGGTTGCGGCCCGCTGCTCTTGGCACCTTGCTCTGTGAGTTCAGCTGCACTGAGCCTCAGGCTTTGATGAACTGCACTAAGAATTAGTACCAGGTCAAGAGCACACATCATCAAAGTTTATTTGTCACGTCCGCCGAATACAACAGGTGTAGACCTTACAGTGAAATGCTTACTTACAGTGCAAAAACGGTATTAGGTGAACAATCGGTAAGTAAAGAAATAAAAGCAACAGTATATACAGTAGCGAGGCTACATACAGACACTAGTTAGTCAGGCTGATTGAGGTAGTACATGTAGATATGGTTAAAGTGACTATGCATATATGATGAACAGCAGTAGTGTAAAAAAGGGGTTGGTGGGTGGTGGGACACAATGCAGATAGCCCAGTTAGCCAATGTGCGGGAGCACTGGTAGGTCTGTCCAATTGAGGTAGTATGTACATGAAAGTATAGTTCAAGTGACTATGCATATATGATAAACAGAAAGTAGCGAGGGGGCAAAAGTCCAGATAGCCATTTGATTACCTGTTCAGGGGTCTTATGGCTTGGGGGTAAAATCTGTTGAGAAGCCTTTTTGTCCTAGACTTGGCACTCTGGTACCGCTTGCCATGCGGTAGTAGAGAGAACAGTCATTGTAGCTGTTTGAGCAGGATTGATATAAATGCCACGGCTGTTTATCATGTCTTGCTCATCCTGTTTGACAGTGTTCAACAATGACCCAGAAGTTGTGAAAAACAAGTGTTAATGTAGCTTTCTTTGTTTTTGTGTCTAAAAGTTGAGGTCTCTAATATCAGGTCTGTTACTTTATGTAATAGGCTATCTGTAATAATAGTCTAGCTAAGCCTAGTCTAACTAATGATGTTCTTGTTTTTACTGATGAAAACATTTCCTTTAAAACATGACATCAATTAAAGTCTAAATGTGTTTGGTCTATCTGTGATCCTAATTCTGTGTGTCTCTGCATGATGACAGTGCAGTCTGTCTGTGATCATCAAAGACTACTATGACTCCTCCCCCTCAACATTTCCTGTGTTTCTGTTGCCCTAGCATCCTGCTTTCCTGTGTGATCTCCTTGAGTGGAGCTGTCGTGCTGAGCCCCTCCCAGCGGCAGCCTCTCCCAGCGGTGGAGCGACAATGACCGAGCTGGGTACCAAGTGGGCCTGTGAGTACTGCACGTTTGAGAACTGGCCCTCGGCCATCAAGTGCACCATGTGCCGCGCCCAGAGGCCCAGCGGGGGCGCCATCATCACTGAGGAGCCCTTCCGGAGCAGCCCCAGCCAGGACACCAGCCGCCAGTGGGAACCCCCGAGTCTGAGTAACAGCCCGCCCAAGGGAGGCTCTAGCCTCCTAATCTGCCCGGACTCCAGTGCCCGTCCCCGTGTCCGCATTGCAGACGCCCCCGAGACCCCCTCCAGCAAGTGGTCCTGCCACATTTGCACCTACCTAAACTGGCCCCGTGCCATCCGCTGCACTCAGTGTCTGTGCCAGCGACATCAACAGGATCAGCACCACCATGGACTGGCACAGCAGCCACGCAGCCCCACCGAGTCACCCCAGACCTCAGGCTCAGGATGCCGGCCCGCACTCCCCTCCACCCCTACCGACCCCTGCGAGGAGTATAATGACCGCAACCGCCTCAACACCCGCGCCCAGCACTGGACCTGCGTCGCCTGCACTTATGCAAACTGGCCCAATGCATGCAAATGTGTAGTGTGTGACCACCCTAGGCCCAATAGCCTGACAGAACCTATCGAACTGGCCTCTGAGCCAGAGAGCCTACCACCCTCCATACTCAATGAGCAGGACAGGGACAACAGGAGGGGCGGTGTGGGAGGGGGCGGCGGTGGAGTAGTGGGGTGCAGTGGCGGCCAGAGGAGGTCCCCACCCACCTCCAAGCGGGAGGCGGAGGTTAAAATGGACTTTCAGAGGATCGAACTGGCTTCGGGAGCCGGAGTGGGGAGCATAGAAGAGCAGCAGGTGGACTTTAAAAGGCTTAAACAGATAAAGAACAGGATGAGGAGAACTGACTGGTTGTTTCTCAATGCCTGTGCAGGTGAGTCGGTGTGTGAGTGGATGCAAAGAAATCAAGGTTCTCTCCCAACCCTGTTTATTTCTCTGTATTGCCTGCTGTGGTGAATGAGATGCTCATTATGGTTGAAATACCTCCGCTGTATTTAGGTACTTCTGTTGTGAAATGGGAGTTCTCTGTCTTGGGTGGGAAAACATATATAATATATGTTGCCACTGAGCAACAATGTAAGGCTGCAAGTCTTGAAAAGCAGTAAGTGTTATATTATAAATTTTTATGCAGCGATGTAACTGCTTCACTGCTCACGCTGTGAGAGGAGAGGCAGCAGCCTGTGCAAGCTGAGTGGGTGGATGGATGAACAGTTGGAACCTGCTGTGCTGTGTTGACTGGAGCCAGAGGTTGAATTCCTGTCCGACAACAGTGCAGACGCATACCAGATCTTACAACGCCTGGATAGGTATTTACCATATCAGCTAACTACATAATATGACATAGGAATCTGGTTCCCGACTACAGTCTGACATGGCACACAACCATTGGTTGATTCAATGCAGTGTAGTCAGGTAAGAACTCGGCCAGAGGCTAAAGGTTCACTTCCCATCCTCCCCCCTGACAGATATTTCTGTTTGCTAGACTGAACAACATGTGCGAGACCACTGTATTTATCCCCCAGCCTCTGTCAGGCACAGTCTAGGTAGTCTGTGAGTGAAGAGGATACTCGGCTCAACCTTTCAGAGGGTGTCCCTTGAAGCTTTGAATCAAGGGCTAGTCCAGACAGCCACACTGCCCCTTGAAGTTAATGCAGGCAAGCCTCATAATGGTGACTGAGTGGATTCTACTGCTGCTGTCTGGACTACATTTCAGACAGGATTCCATGGGATAGCTAGCTTCCTCCCTACTGTTTATACTGGAGTTGCCCCTCTGTCAGTTTGTCCGCTGATACAAATTACTCCCCATAGCAAAGTATTCTCCCCAGTGTCTGATGGTACCCAACTCATTACTGTGAAGGGGAAGCTAAGGCTGTCCTGTGTGTACTGTAGGGGAACCCTCACTGTCAACAGACACACACACCCTGCCCTTCAGTCCCAGGGGCTGGTAAACAGTGACCACAGCGTGCGGCGCTAGACAGCCTAGTAGCCCGCAGGCCCTGCACTTAAAATAATCTGCCTGGTGCACAAGTAAAAAATAAACAGGCGTTCACATCGAAGATGACCTTCAGCTTTCTGTTTGCAGCCCGGAGCCCTGTTACGTACACTCTACTGGTGTAGCGTTACATGTTATTTGTGTTCATGTTTAGTTGTTTAAACAAGCTGGACATAATGAATCACAAACGAGCCTATATTAGTTTCCAGGTAGTATTTTTCACAGTGATCCTTATTGGAAACTGCAAGTGCCACTTTCCTCAATACAATCTGTCATATAATTATGCAGGCTAGGCCTTTGAATGTTTATTTAAAACAAAGCTAAATCTGTAACATGGTGGCATTAACAATGCATTGTGGGAAGTACCCTCTAAAAAAATGGCATATGCAGGAGCAGTTTTAGTCATGTTACCTGTACATGTTGCCTGTACTCTCCAGAAGCTAGGATGTGTGCTCTCAAAGACAAGATGCCCATTTGTATTTTTGTATTTTCATTTTATTTCACCTTTATTTATCCTGTTAGGGATCCAATCCTGTGAACGGGATCGATTTTGACAGCATCCGGTGAAATGCAGAGCACCAAATTACAAATTTCAAACATTCATGAAAATACAAATGCTGCACACCCTTCAAAAGCTTAGACTCTTGTTAATCTAACAGAATTGTCAGATTTCAAAAAGGCTTTATGGCGAAAGCAGAACATTTGTTTGTCTGAGGACAGTGCCTCACTCAATTAGCATAATAACATAACCAGCAGAGGTGTCACAAAACTCAAAAATAGCATAAAATAAATCGCTTACCTTTTGATCTTCCTCTGATGGCATACCCAAGCGTCCAGGTTACACAATAAAATGTCATTTTGTTCGATGAAGTTCCTCTTTATATCCATACAGCTCTGTTTGGTTGGCGCGTTTTGTTCAGTAATCCACCTGCCCAAAGGCTTTCATCCATGCAGACAAACAATATCCCAAAAGTACCCGTAAAGTTTGTTGAAAAAAGTCAAACAGCATTTGTAATCAATACTCAGATACCCTAAAAGGAATATAAACGATATTTCAGATGGAATATAACCTGCTGAATAGAAGAGAAAAAGAACTGAGCAAGCATCCCCTGTTACGCGCAAAATCCAAAACAGGACACTTGACGTGAACTCAGGAACAAGTGGTCTTACTCCCTTGATTTTCATGATTGAAGCTTGAAACCTTTTTCTAAAGACTGTTGACATCTAGTGGAAGCCATAGGAACTGCAACCTGGGGGTTAAACTATGAGACTTTGAATAGCTGGCCAATTGAAAACAGTGTGACATGACTGATTCAGACTTCCCGGATGGATTTTGCTCGGGTTTTTGCCTGCCATATCAGTTCTGTTATACTCACAGACATTATTTTAACAGTTTTAGAAACTTCAGAGTTTTCTATCCAAAGCTACTAATTATATGCATATCATCGCTTCTGGGCTTGAGTAACAGGCAGTTTACTTTGGGCATGTTTTTCATCCGAACTTCAAAACACTGCCCCCGAGCCCTAAGAAGTTAACCAGGTAGGCAGGTTGAGAACAAGTTCTCATTTACAACTGCGACCTGGCCAAGATAAAGCACAGCAGTTCAGCACATACAACAACAGAGTTACACATGGAATAAACAAACATACAGTCAATAATACAGTAGGGGAAAAAAGTATATATACAGTGAGTGCAAATGAGGAGCAAGATAAATAAATACAGTATGGGGATGAGGTAGTTGGATGGGCTGTTTACAGATAGGCTATGTGCAGTGATCTGTGAGCTGCTCTGACAGCTGGTGCTTAAAGCTAGTGAGGGATATGAGTCTCCAGCTTCAGTGATTTTTGCAGTAAGTTCCAATCATTGGCAGCAGAGAACTGGAAGGAAAGGCGGCCAAAGGAGGAATTGGCTTTTGGGGGTGACTAGTGAGATATATCTGCTGGAGCGTGTGCTACAGGTAGGTGCTGCTATGGTGACCAGTGAGCTGAGACAAGGCAGGGCTTTACCTAGCAGAGACTTGTAGATGACCTGGAGCCAGTGGGTTTGGCGCCGAATATGGAGCGAGGGCCAGCCAACTAGAGCGTACAGGTCGCAGTGGTGGGTAGTATATAGGGCTTTGGTGACAATGGATGGCTCTGTGATCCAATTTGTTGAGTAGAGTGTTGGAGGCTATTTTATAAATGACATTGCCAAAGTCGTGGATCTGTAGGAGTCAGTTTTACGAGGGTATGTTTGGCAGCATGAGTGAAGGATGCTTTGTTGCGAAATAGGAAGCCGATTCTCAATTTAATTTGGGATTGGAGATGCTTAATGTGAGTCTGGAAGGAGAGTTTACAGTCTAACCAGACACCTAGGTATTTGTAGTTGTCCACATATTCTAAGTCAGAACCGTCCAGAGTAGTGATGCGGGCAGGTGCGGCCAGTGATCGGTTGAAGAGCATGCATTTAGTTTTACTTGCATTTAAGAGCAGTTGGAGGCCACAGAAGAAGAGTTGTATGGCATTGAAGCTTGTCTGGAGGTTAGTTAACACAGTGTCCAAAGAAGGGCCAGATGTATACAGAATGGTGTCGTCTGTGTAGAGGTGGAGCAGAGAATCACCCGCAGCAAGAGCGACATAGTTGACGTATACAGAGCAGAGTTGGCCTGAGAATTGAACCCTGTGGCACCCCCATAGAGACTGCCAGAGGTCCGGACAACAGGCCCTCCGATTTGACACACCAAAGTAGTTGGTGAACCAGGCGAGGCAATCATTTGACAAACCAAGGCTGTTGAGTCTGCCAATTGGAATGTGGTGATTGACAGAGTCGAAAGCCTTGGCCAGGTCAATGAATACGGCTGCACAGTAATGTCTCTTATTGATGGCGGTTATGATATCATTTAGGACCTTGAGCGTCGCTGAGGTGCACCCGTGACCAGCTCGGAAACCAGATTGCATAGCAGAGAAGGTACAGTGGGATTCGAAATGGTCGGTAATCTGTTTGTTAACTTGACTTTCGAAGACCTTAGAATGGCAGGGTAGGATAGATATAGGTCTGTAGCAGTTTGGGTTTAGAGTATCTCCCCTTTTGAAGAGGGGGATGACCGCGCAGCTTTCCAGTCTTTGGGGATCTCAGACGATACGAAAGAGAGGTTGAACAGGGTAGTAGTCTGCTTGACTGAGGGAATGCTTGTCTGCTTTACGGGCCACTGGCTTATGCCACAGCAGGTTTATTAGCTGAGTTTTTTTTAAATATTTTTGCCTGAACAAACCATGCTGACTGCAAGTGGTCCTTATGCTTCATGAGGGTTTCCCTGACAACCTTTGTGTGTCCTGTTTTACATATGGATGTGCGTCTGTTTGACACCTAAATGAATCGATAAAGGAGTGAATGCACAGAGGCTACAATAGTAGTCTAGTTTGAGTGTGTGAGTGGGTAGATCAATTGAACAAAGAAGAGAACCCATCGAGACACTTCAGCCCTCAAGTACTGGAGTTGAATACCCCTGGGCTTAGCTAGCACATCAACTAGGCTATATGACTTGGCTGCAACACAACCTAAAATGTGATATCATTGGAGATTATCATATGATTGAACAGGAATCGTTTTCACGGGAAGAACTTTGGATAATCCCAACCTTTTCAAAACATTACATTATGTGAAGACTTGCACGTGCTCAAGGTGTCAAGTATCAACACCATAACCTGTTTGGAAGATAATCTATCTAGGCTATATGAAAGGCCTTTTCTATGTTGACATCTTATTTTGATTGGTCTATTCCAAGTAAGCACTAAACAGGTGAAGCTGCACTTGGAGACTTCTCCTTACATCTGCTGAAACGCTGCAGATATTAGCTTCCCTATTGACCTACATCTCGTTCCAGTTGTGCCATAGTTACTGTATGCAATCAGCTGTAGATCAAATCTCTTTTCTTAGGTTGCGTACTTCTAGCCCTGCATCGGCACTCTACCTACCCTAGGCTATATCATGCATACTATCAGGAATTTAGCCATGAAGCTACTGTGGAAAGAAGTCGTAAACAGGCAACGTGTGCTGTAGCTGGCGTGTGGCCACCTCTATTCTGAAGTGCTAGCCTGTTATGTGTCACTGGTTGTCACAAGCTACTGTTGTGGCAGACGACCTGTGAAGTAGTGCTGACGCTGCTAGTTGGAAATCTGTCAACAATTGGGAGCTACATTAACACTACAGGCCTGTTGCTGATGCTCACTGTTCATCTGGGCCTCTGTCTGCACTTCTTCCTTGACAGGCCATTGAGGGCCCTGGCTTTCTGCTGCCCTGGGATCAATCACACTGACTATTTATTTACGCTAAAATTCAATCAAAATTGGTTTCCTCATAAGTGTCTCCTGGCTCTGCCAAATGGAGATTTGGACACATAGGAGAGAAAATGAAGAGAGGACTGGAGAAAAGAAAGGAAAGTGCTAAGCCTATATGCTATGTGACAGGTGAAATTGTAAACAACAATAATTGCATACAAACACGTTAATGGTCCCCACCAGAGTGCCGACCCATTTCAACGTGATTCCTGTCCTATAGCAGAAATTGTCCTTGAATGACTCAGGCTTCTAATACATATTCACAAATTGATGGTGGGAATGTTGTGGGTGATGTCCATGTGGAGTGGAGAAATAACAAGTAGGGCACTGATGGCTGTCAGTGTAGCTACCTAGCAATGCTAACTTTATCTACAAACTGTTATCTGTTGTTGCTACACCTTATTCAAAGGATTAGCCGGCTATGGCTGGAGCTGTATTTGTCATAAGCATGTAGGGACAACTTCGCCACCGATGGATAGGGGAAAGTCAAAAGTTACTCGTTATCTCCAAAGTTTTGGTTTCGTCCATAAATTGCGGCTGCGAATCCGGAAATATGAATAGCATGGTTCTCACAGCTAGGGGAAGGCTACAATGACTTTGCTCATAATGAATGCCGCAAATGATATGTAACAAAACCCTGAGCGCATCTGAGATGAAACAAATCACCAATACTTGATCTAACAACTGCATAAAATAGATAAACAAGTTTGTGGAATCTTCTTTCACGGGTGCCTTTTCCATCTAGGAAAGAAGACCCTTGTGATTTCTATCTGCACCAATCAAAGCAGTGGAGCATGATCAAAACTTTTACTGTTTTTGTTTAAACGGCCTGGGTGAACTATCTTCATGAGTCAGAAAAGTGGATTTGTACAGGTGATGTTTGGCAATCAGCAGTAGAAACCATAACAAAGCAATTTGACTCGCCCCGGTTTCGGTAAGAAGCTAAGTGATCCCTGTTTCAAGAAATAAAAGTCCTGAACATGTTGGCTCCCCTTTTTAAAAAGAATATGGAAAACAGGCTATAGGATGGAAAATACCAGTGTTTTGACGTAGGTTGAGCCAAGTAGCAATAGCTAACATTACCTACAGTAAATAAAAAAAACATCTATTTACTTTGAGTCAGATATCGTCCATAAATAATAGCGCGATATGTAACTGTAGCGAACATAGGCATCAAACACGCTTATATTTTAGGTTCTGATGGGGTACAACAGTTGAACTAAGCTCATGAGACATAAGTTATATTCTTCAAGAATTAATGGGTAAATTGATGTAGCATCTGCTGATTTCACCTTTTAGTGTGATGGTCATGACAATATTGTAGGAGTTTTCTTTGTGTAGTGGAGGCCTACTGATCTGCACCTGGGTCTACCTTGATCGCTGCTACTAATTTACAACATTATTGATGGAAATGAATTAAATAGGCCCTTTCCCCAATTTTCTGTGGGTAAAATCAGCATGTTCATTCATTTTCTATCTTCAATAACGTTCTCCACCCTTCCTAGTATAGAGCAACTCTTTTGTATCCATTTCCTTTGATGTTTTGTGTATGTGTGGTAAAGGGTGTGTGAGTGCTACTCTTGACTAGGCAGGCAGGCACACCCAAACTAATGGACTGCTGTGAGAAGTGGTTGTGATCCTGTCTATCTCTCCCTCTTCCTTTCTGACAAGCTCCAATCGGCGCAGTTTGTCCTCCCACTCCCTCTCTTCCTACTCACTTTTTTTCCTCTTTGTTCCTTTCTCAATATTTCTACTTTTTACTGCAGTTGAAAAACTCATGCACGCACGATCATGCGAGCACACACATACAATGCTTTGCAGCATAATCAGGGTGTGTGTCCTTTTTTTGAGTGTAGAACAATGGTTAGCCAGGGAGTAATGTTGTGTAATGTGCCAGAGACTGCTACATGGGTATTCCAGAAATCAGAACAGAAATGATGGGAGGCTGGTAGTAGAACTGGAAATGTTCTCTACTTTGATCTTCCCCAACACATTATAGTGTTGATTTATTTTATTTTTCAAGTGGTGGTTTTGTTTCAGTACTGTAGTGGTAGTAAAACTTTAGGAACGTCTTGGTGGGTCCAAACTTCTTCTATTTAAGAATGATGGAAGCCACTGTGTTCTTGGAGACCTTTTTAATGCTGTAGAAAGTTCTGGGTACCCTTTCCAAATCATGTCCGATCAATTGAATTTACCACAGGTGGACTCCAATCAAGTTATGGAAACAGGATGAACCTGAGCTCAATTTTGAGTCTTATAGCAAAGGGTCTGAATACTTATGTAAATAAGGTATTTCTTTTTCGATTTTTATTTTTATACATTTGCAAAAATAGCCAAACCTGTTTTCACTTTGGCGTTATTGGGTATTGTGTGTAGATTAAGGATTTTTTTCCTTTTTACTAAATTTGAGAATACGGCTGTAACAAAATGTGGAAAAAGTCAAGGGGTCTGAACTTTCCGAATGCACTGTATGTGGTTTTGGCAAGGAATAGCCTACAAATGATTGGTATGGTAAACTAAATAAGAATTTCCACCTTGTCCAACAAACTGCGTGAATGACTATTTGACACTTACATTTTTTATTTATTTAAACAGCATTTTAGAGTTTATTGTGTGTGTACTATAACTTGTCTGTTTACCTGCTCACTGATTCCCACACATGCATACACACACACACACACACACACACACACACACACACACACACACACACACACACCTCTTTCTGCAGGTGTGGTAGAGGGGGACCTGGCTGCAGTAGAGGCCTATAAGTCATCAGGGGGAGACATCGCCAGGCAGCTGACGTCCGACGAGGTGCGTCTCCTCAACCGGTCATCAGCCTTCGACGACGGCTTCACCCTGGTCCACCTGGCCATCCGCTTCCAGAGGCAGGACATGCTGGCCGTGCTCCTCACTGAGGTCAGGACAATACAGACTGCAAATGTATTATCTTAATGGTACAGGTCAAGGTACCAGTTCCGCTTGATTAAATGTATGGCACGGGATGGGGTCTACCTGGGGCCTGCTCAGAAGGGTGCATTGTTCCAGAACGTTCAGATAGAAATGGATTGTGTTGAACAGGGATTCAAATCAGGCAATTGAGTCTGTTCTACTCATTACATTCCTCTCTGCAACGCTCTGAACGTTTTATGTGTTCCTGTGGCGTTCTGCATTAGCATCAAATAGCCCCCGCTATATGCAACTTTTCAGGGACGTCAGGAACCAATATACTCAGTCAGTTAGGAAAGCTAAGGCTAGCTTTTTCAAACAGAAATTTTCTTCCTGTAGCACTAATTCCAAAAGGTTTTGGGACACTAAAGTCTATGGAGAATAAGAGCACCTCCTCCCAGCTGCCCACTGCACTGAGGATAGGAAACACTGTCACCACTGATAAATCTACGATAATCGATAATTTCACTAAGCATTTTCCACGGCTGGCCATGCTTTCCACCTGGCTAGTGGAAGCCACCTGCCCCCCCCTCACACTTCTCCATCACCCAAATCCAGACAGCTGATATTCTGAAAGAGCTGCAAAATCTGGATCCCTACAAACCAGCTGGGCTAGACAATCTGGACCCTCTCTTTCTGAAATTACTATTACTAGCCTATTCAACCTCTTTCGTATCGTCTGAGATCCCCAAAGATTGGAACGCTGCCGCCGTCATCCCCCTCTTCAAAGTGGGAGACACTCTAGACCCAAACTGCTACAGACCTATATCTATCCTACCCTGCCTTTCTAAGGTCTTCGAAAGCCAAGTTAACAAACAGATTACCGACCATTTTGAATCCCTCCGTACCTTCTCCGCTATGCAATCTGGTTTCCGAGCTGGTCATGGGTGCACCTCAGCCACACTCAAGGTCCTAAATGATATCATAACCGCCATCAATAAGAGACAGCACTGTGCAGCTGTCTTCATCAACATGGCCAAGGCTTTCGACTCTGTCAATCACCGCATTCTTATTGGCAGACTTTGCTTCTCAAATGACTCGCCTGGTTCACCAACTACTTCTCAGAGTTCAGTGTGTCAAATTGGAGGGCCTGTTGTTCGGACCTCTGGCAGTCTCTATGGGGGTGCCACAGGGTTCAATTCTCGGGCCAACTATTTTCTCTGTATATATCAATGATGTCGCTCTTGCTGCTGGTGATTCTCTGATCCACCTCTACGCAGACGACACCATTCTGTATACATCTGGCCCTTCTTTGGACACTGTGCTAACAAACCTCCAGACGAGTTTCAATGCCATACAACACTCCTTTCGTAGCCTCCAACTGCTCTTAAATGCTAGTAAAACTAAGTGCATACTCTTCAACCGAATGCTGCCCGCACTCTCCCAACCCGACTAGCATCGCT
Source organism: Brachymystax lenok tsinlingensis (assembly GCA_030435695.1). Lineage (NCBI taxonomy): Eukaryota > Metazoa > Chordata > Actinopteri > Salmoniformes > Salmonidae > Brachymystax > Brachymystax lenok. The sequence goes on from CM059805.1 coordinate 9,606,869, forward strand.
ACTCTGGACGGTTCTGACCTAGAGTATGTGTAAAACTATAAATACCTAGTTGTCTGGTAAGACTGTAAACTCTCCTTCCAAACTCACATTAAGCATCTCCAATCCAAAATTAAATCTAGAATCGGCTTCCGATTTCGCAACAAAGCCTCCTTCACTCATGCCACCAAACATACCCTCGTAAAACTGACTATCCTACCGATCCTTGACTTCGGCGATATCATTTATAAAATAGCCCCCAACACTCTACTCAGACTACATCCAGTTTGCTATCACAGTGCCATCCGTTTTATCACCAAAGCCCCATATACTACCCACCACTGCGACCTGTATGCTCTTGTTGGCTGGCCCTCACTATGTATGCGTCACCAAACCCACTGGCTCCAGGTCATCTATAAGTCTTAGCTAGGTAAAGCCCCGCCTTATCTCAGCTCACTGGTCATCAGAGCAACACCCACCCGTAGCACGCGCTCCAGCAGGTATATTGCACTGGTCATCCCCAAAGCCAACACTTCCTTTAGCCGCCTTTCCTTCCAGTTCGCTGCTGCCAATGACTGGAACGAATTGCAAAAATCTCTGAAGCTGGAGACTTATCTCCCTCTCTAACTTTAAGCATCAGCTGTCAGAGCAGCTTACTGATCACTGTACCTTTTTACACAGCCAACCTGTAAATAGCACACCTGACTACCTCATCCCCATATTATTACTTACCCTTTTTCTCTTTTGCACCCTAGTATCTCTGCTTGCATGTCATCATCTGCACATTTATCACTGCAGTATTAATGATAAATTGAAATTATTTTTGCATCTAGGGCCTATTTATTGCCTACCTCCCCACTCTTCTACATTTGCACACACTGTACATAGATTTATCTATTATGTTATTGACTGTACGTTTGTTTGTAACTCTGTTGTTTGTCTCACTGCTTTGCTTTATCTTGGCCAGGTCGCAGTTGTAAATGAGAACTTGTTCTCAACTGGCCTACCTGGTTAAATAAAGGTGAAAAAAATATATAATCTGGGTTTCATGCTCCCTAGGTTGTATTTGCAGTAGGAGACAGTTTTGTCATTCCTGTGTCACATTCTCTGTCTAGGTGTCCCAGCAGGCAGCTAAGTGTATCCCAGCCATGGTGTGCCCTGAGCTGACGGAGCAGATCCGTCGAGAGGTGGCTGCCTCCCTGCACCAGCGCAAGGGAGACTTCTCCTGCTACTTCCTCACTGACCTGGTCACCTTCACCCTACCAGCAGGTCAGCCTCCCTCTGATCTATTATACACTACCTGCAGTATTTTTATTTAGCCTCATTACTGTGTATAGTTACTGTTTTGCTGCTCTTCTACTGTAAAGCTTCTTGTCTTCTATGATGGTAGAATGCATGTTTTGTTGGTGGTCGGGAATTGCATAATGGTATGGTTGTTTCCAACTAGTCTGAGTGAAATGCTTTCCCTGGTACCAGCTTTCCCCTGGTACCAGCTTAGGGTATTAGGCTAAATCAGCGTTTCCCAAACTGTGGGGCGCCCACCAACCTAGAGGTAGGGTAAGATGAACAAACACAACTTAATTATACTACTAGAGAAAAATAAGATGGATTTCTACTCACACTTAAATCTTGTGATTGTATTTTTTTTATTAAAAGCATAAGCACATTTGGTGGACTCGCGCATCTCGCAGCATGCTGCTCCGCCTGATCTCTTCCCCCCTTCTCTCTCCCAATAAACAAACCCTCACATCTGTGAGCTAACTTGGAACAAATGAAATGGTGCAGTCAACTTAAACATGGTAAATTCATAAGCACGATTTAAGAATTATAAAGAAAAATATTTTTGCCCAAGTGTGACGATAAGTGCGAGTGATAATGACTAATGGTTATATTGTGCTCCGTGTTAAGAGTTGAAAGGCAACTGTGGCAGTATTAGAAACCGTGCAATGTCTGGTTTCTAGTAGACTACAGAATTGGAGAAGGGCCTGAATTTCAGGCAGTACGCTCAAGCCTGTTTCTCTACTGGAGTCAATCTGTCTCGCTATGTTCCCCCATAAGAAAAGGGGGGGCATGAGTGAAAAGGTTTGGGAAGCACTGGGCTGAAGAGAAAAATTATAATGTAGCATAGTTCTAAAAGCAACTGTTGTGACAGTTGTAGAGATGATGGTCTCAACTTTCTGTAGGTTTTACATTTATTTCTCAACTCTTAATATTGAGCATTTTGGCACCGTTTTACAACCAAAGTAACTTGTACTGCTTTGAGATACAGAGCGCATCATGCATGTGTGGACAGTTGGGAGGTCTATAGACTTCGTTGGGTAGTATGCTGGAATGCTAGCGTAATCAATTACATTTCTAACTAGCAGCCTATTATATTTAGCTTAGTGAGTTTCCACTTAGATGGAAGCGATATTAGTACACAAATGTATGCAAATGAATCTCTATTGAACAAAATAAATCAAATTCTGGCGTGCTATTGAGGGTAAAATGTAACAATGACATAAATGTCCACCCAAAATGAATGAAAATGACTGGTTTAGGTTGCACATCAATTGAATTATGCTTTCTCATTTGGACATGAAAAAATTTAACATCTATTTCTTGAATCATGCGATCTCAGTAGCACTGTGAATGACTTTCTAAAATGATTGCAAATTGTTTCTATTGTGTGACACGGCGGCAACATTTTGGTGCAATCAAATCATAGGCTGGTGCCACCAACTTAACCAGTGCCACCAGGGGAAAGAGTTTGTCTGGAGCCCTGCAGAGCAAAATTGTATATTCATATATACCAAGTTTTTGCTAGGGTAAGCAAGGTTGAGTACAACTATTTTAGTTGAATTTCTCCTTGATAAATATCCTACGTTGTGGTTGAAAATGAGAGCCACAGGGCTGGTAAGCAGTGATGTCTGGTTATGCAGAGTATTTGGGGGAGCGTGCATTGGCTTCCGGCCACTATAGAAGCCTCGCTGTTCTTTTGCACAACGTCAATGCATTCATTTGTTGAGCTGAAGAATAGCCACTACTGTTGCAAAGTTCTCCAAGCACACAAAGTAGCTCTAGTGTGGAAAGAAAAGGACACACGCAACAAAACATGGTTTGACATTGGGTAGAAAACAGTCAAATGTGGTGTCTGTAGCTTGCAGTGCTGTCAGTTTTGTTACAGTGCAGCTTTGACTCCTGCAAACCTCCAGGGCATTAAACCCAAATCACTTCAGCCTGGCTTGATTTTTAAGGCGTGTGCAGATCAAGAGGTCAAGACAGATGCACTTTCTTCTCCAAGCCCCAAACTTAATTTCACTATTGTCAAATAAATACTTGCTCTCCAACTTCCCCTTTTTTGTGAAGTTATTGGAACTGTATCATGTCTCCCTTGTGTTGTGTATCTCTCAACCCCATTGAATACCACTGTCTGTTTTTCTATTCAGATATTGAGGACTTGCCCCCAACAGTTCAGGAGAAACTGTTCGACGAAGTGCTGGACCGAGATGTACAGAAAGGTGAAATATTGACTGACTTCATGTACATTTAGTAACTTATAATGGCACTTTTACTGAATCGTGTGTGAGACCCTTGTCATAGTCGACAGTGGAGGGCATCTATATAGCTTCCTATCCCCTCTACTAAATGAGAAGGCTACTGTATAGTGTTGTATTACAGGTCTTTTCCCTGCCTGCCAAAAGTGTGCCTTCCCTGCCTGCCTTCCTGTCTGTTGGCCTGCCCTTATTTTGTGTGCTTGCGTCTGTGCTAATCAGACTAATTGAGTTTTAGGATTTCCCTGATAACTTACTGAATGACTACTTCCTCCAGGGCCACACACAACATCAATGGGTTCCACACTGATTGCTCACTCTCTCTAGGGTGTCTTGTGACCTCTTAAGCTCCCCAGAGTTTGCAGCACCCCAATGGTAACACACCAGTGTATGGGAAAACAAGGTGACTAAAGTCATCTCTATAGTCTCCTGTCTCTGGCTCTGCTATGATGAATCTGTGAATGCAGGTGTATCACTTATCCTTACACTGGATCCCCTCTGGGTTCCTTTCCAGTGAAATATCATCATGCTGGGTTTCTTTCCAGTGTGGTCCTTGCTGTCTGGGACCCTACCCCATTTGAAGTTTATATGTGAAATGATTAGGGTTAGTTATGGATCGCGGAGAGCACTAACCTTTCTAGTGCCACCACCTGTAATGTAGGTAGCATCAAGGTGGCCCCTCTATCCGCACCTTGTCTTCATACAGTTGTGTCCAAAGGTTTTGAGAATGACACAAATATACATTTTCACAAAGTCTGCTGCCTCAGTTTGTATGATGGCAATTTGCATATACTCCAGAATGTCATGAAGAGTGATCAGATGAATTGCAAAGTCCCTCTTTGCCATGCAAATGAGTTGAATCCCCCCAAAAACATTGCCACTCTTTCAGCCCTGCCACAAAAAGGACCAGCTGACATCATGTCAGTGATTCTCTCGTTAACACAGGTGTGAGTGTTGACGAGGACAAGGCTGAAAAACATCAGGGACAGACTGATATTCTGCAAAAGGTACAGGGATTGGACTGCTGAGGACTGGGGTAAAGTCATTTTCTCAGATGAATCCCCTTTCCGATTGTTTGGGGCATCTGGAAAAAAGCTTGTCCGGAGAAGACAAGGTGAGCGCTACCATCATTTGTGTCATGCCAACAGTAAAGCATCCTGAGACCATTCATGTGTGGGGTTGCTTCTCAGCCAAGGGAGTGGGCTCACTAACAATTTTGCCTAAGAACACAGCCATGAATAAAGAATGGTACCAACACATCCTCCGAGAGCAACTTCTCCCAACCATCCAGGAACAGTTTGGTGACGAACAATGCCTTTTCCAGCATAATGGAGCACCTTGCCATAAGGCAAAAGTGATAACTAAGTGGCTCGGGGAACAAAACATTGATATTTTGGGTCCATGGCCAGGAAACTCCCCAGACCTTAATCCCATTGAACTCCTCAAGAAGCGGGTAGATAAACAAATACCCACAAATTCTGACAAACTCCAAGCATTGATTATGCAAGAATGGGCTGCCATCAGTCAGGATATAGCCCAGAAGTTAATTGACAGCATGCCAGGGTGGATTGTGGAGATCTTGAAAAAGAAGGGTCAACACTGCAAATATTGACTCTTTGCATCAACTTCATGTAATTGTCAATAAAAGCCTTTGACTCTTATGAAAAGCTTGTAATTATACTTCAGTATTCCATAGTAACATCTGCCAAAAATATCTAAAGACACCTGAAGCAGCAAACTTTGTGGAAATTAATATTTGTGTCATTCTCAACTTTTGGCCACAACTATACATAGTGCAAGTCCAGCATCCTAATGGTGTCCTCGTTGCCATCACTGTACTTCCCTATACTTTACACTAGTGGTCCCCACTCCAAATACTCATTGACTTGATTCATTGAACAGGGATGGTTAGTGCTGGGCTAGAACAAAAGCCTGCATGTAAAACCAAAGAGTGGTTCATTTTGAAAATGACCCCATGGCTCTCTCTCACTCTCTCACTCTCAATCAGAGCTGGAGGAGGAGTCTCCCATCATCAACTGGTCTATAGAGCTAGGCACGCGGTTGGACAGCAGGCTGTATGCCTTGTGGAACCGCACGGCCGGGGACTGCCTGTTAGACTCAGTACTGCAGGCCACTTGGGGCATCTATGACAAGGACTCTGTCCTCCGCAAGACCCTTCACGACAGCCTGCACGACTGCTCCCACTGGTGAGGCCTGGGTCTGGGGCGTGTAGCTGATTGGGGATAGGATGAGAAGGCGTTGTGTTTATTTACGTAAATAAATCATATAATTTGGAAAAAAAGAGACCCTTCTCATTGCAAAAGGTAACACGCACTTGACCTTTTACCACAGGAAGTTGGTACAGGGCCACTGACGTGTGTTCTGTCTGCAGGTTCTACACGCGCTGGAAGGAGTGGGAGTCGTGGTACTCCCAAAGCTTCGGCTTGCACTTCTCACTCAGAGAGGAACAGTGGCAGGAAGACTGGGCTTTCATCCTCTCACTGGCCAGCCAGGTATATATACATACACTAATTTCCTTATGCATACAGACATAAAGCTTTAAGCCTTTTAGGTGGCAGGACTTGACTTGGGATCAGCAGTGTACTGTAACATGCAAAATGATAAGCAATTACGGTCCATGAATTATGCAATGCCATACTGCTCTGACCATATAGGAAAGAAGGAGTAAAGCATATAGGAAAGTGTATGACAGCATCCACTGTTGTGCAACATTTAAAGATTCCTGTATTTCATTTAAGACAAAGAACCAACAGAGGCAGTTGCCTAAGGTTTTATTTTAATATTTGAATCACATTGTGTTTACAGTATCAAGGCATGACTGACCAGGTGAATCCAGATGAATGCTATGATCCCTTATTGATGGCACTTATTAAATCCACTTCAATCAGTGTAGACGAAGGGGAGGAGACAGGTTAAAGTCAATTGATACATGGATTGTGTATTTGCACAACTCAGGAAGGCGTTCTTAATGTTTGGTATACTCGGTGTATAATAAAGAATCTGGCTTACGATATTGCTGGTCGTACGTATAATCAGGCTAGCGTAATAGCTAATAAGTAATGGCTCAAATCCTAATAGTATATTTTAGCTATACTCCACAAAGGTAGTTTAACATGCCTCTCTCTTTGTGTTTCTCTCTCTGCAGCCTGGAGCCAGCCTGGAGCAGACTCATATTTTTGTTCTTGCACACATTCTTCGTAGACCAATCATCGTCTATGGAGTGAAGTATTACAAAAGTTTCCGTGGTGAAACACTTGGGTACACCCGTTTTCAAGGTAAGGTGATGTCTGTTTTCTTTGGTCTCAGTTAGTCTTAAATTGGGATGATTTAAAAAAGGCTTTTTTAATACCTTTGATGTATTAAGCTTTAAATCCTGACACGCAAAAAATCTCTAAAAATAGTGTTGTAGATGTATCTCTCCTTGTCCAATTAGATTGACGGTTTGGACAATATCTGCTAAGTCAGACAAAGCCCTGTTGATGTGAATTAGGCCCAGCACATGAATCGTGGCACAAGGATGATGCTATTTTTCAAATGGGTTTGCAGATTTTGCTCAATGGCCAGTATACAATCAATAGTGAATTTTCCGGATTCAGAAGTGTTTTTGATTTACACAGCAGTGTGTCACAGATGGAGGGACTGAATATTTTTTGGGGGGGACTATCGAATAACGTTATTTTGATCACTTCTGATCCTTTTTTTTTTTAGAGAGAGATAGATAGAGATAGAGAGAGATATATATATATATATCTCTATCTCACACATACACACAGTACCTTCGGAAAGTATTCAGAACCCTTGACTTTTTCCACATTTTGTTACTTTACAGCCTTATTCTAAAATGTATTAAATAAATAAAAATTACTTAACCCTATTTGGTAAAAGTCCATATTATGTCATCTTCTGTATAGGGAAAGAGGGATACCTAGTCAGTTGTACAACTGAATGCATTCAACTGAAATGTGTCTTCTGTATTTAACCCCTGAATATCACCCCTACCTTGTCACAACACAACTGATAGGCTCAAATTAATTTTGAACAGGGCACACCTGTTACTTGAAATGCATTCTAGGTGATTACCTCATGAAGCTGGTTGAGAGTGCCAAAAGTGTGCAAAGCTGTCATCAAGGCAATGGTTGGCTATTTGAAGAATCTCAATATATAAAACATATTTTGATTTGTTGAATACTTTTTTTGGTTACTACATGATTCCATATGTTACTTCATAGTTTTGATGTATTCACTATTATTCTACAATGTAGAAAATAGTAAAAATGAAGAAACCCTTGAATGAGTAGGTGTTCTAAAACTTTTGACCGGTGTTGTGTGTGTGTGTGTGTGCTGAATGAAGAAATATCACAATGGGTGCGGCTGAAATAGCCGAGCCCTTTTGTGTGGGAAAAACTCATTCTGATTGGCTGGGCCTTCAAGGGCATAGGCCCACCCACTGGCGAGCCAGGCCCAGCCAATCAGAATGAGTTCATCCCCACAAAAGGGCTTCATCACGGACAGAAATACTCCTCAGTTTCATCAGCTGTCCGGGTGGCTGGTCTCAGAAGATCCCGCAGGTGAAGAAGCCGGGTGTGGAGGTCCTGTGCTGATGTGGTTACATGTGGTCTGCGGTTGTGAGGCCGGTTGGTGGCTTATGGTAGAGAAATGAACACTAAATTCTCTGGCAACAGCTCTGCTGGACATTCCTGCAGTCTGACTTACCTAGTTAAATATATATTTTTTAGAGTCAGCATGCCAATTGCACGCTCCCTCAACTTGAGACATCTGTGGCATTTTGTTGTGTGACATCTGGACATTTGAGTGGCCTTTTTATTATCCCTAGTACAAGGAACATTACACAGATGCACATGCTGTTTAATCAGCTTCTTGATATTCCACACCTGTCAGGTGGATGGATTATCTTGGGAAAGGAGAAATTCTCACTAACAAGGATGTAAACACATGTGTGCACCACATTTTTAAGAAATAAACATTTCTGGGATCATGAAACATGGAACCAACACTTTACATTGATATTTTTGTGTGTGTACACAGGTATGTGGACACACCTTTTAAATTAGTGGATTTCAGCCACACCCCTTGCTGACAGGTGTATAAAATCGAGCACACAGCCATGTAATCTCCATAGACAAACATTGTTAGTAGAATGGCCTTACTGAAGAGCTCAGTGACTTTCAATGTGGCACCGTAATAGGATGCCACCTTTCCAACAAGTAAATTTGTCAAATTTCTGCCCTGCTATAGCTGCCCTGTCAACTGTAAGTGCTGTTATTGTGAAGTGGAAACATGTAGGAACAACAATGGCTCAGCCGGGAAGTAGGCCACAAGCTCACAGAACAGGACCGCCGATTGCTGAAGCGCTTGACAATCATCTGTCCTCGGTTGCAACACTCACTACCAAGTTCCAAACTGCCTCTGGAAGCAACGTCAATAGGTGGACACCCATTCAAATTAGTTGACTCTGCTATTTCAGCCACACCCCTTGCTGACAGGTGTGTAAAATCGAGCACACAGCCATGCAAGAACTGTTAGTCAGGAGCTTCATGAAATGGGTTTCCATGACTGAGCAGCCACACAAGCCTAAGATAACTATGTGCAAAGCTTGCCGCCATTCGACTCTGGAGCAGTGGAAATGCGTTCTCTGGAGTGACCATCTGGCAGTTCGACGGACGAATCTTGGTTTGGCGGATGCCAGGAGAACGCTACTTGCCCCAAAGCATACTGCCAACAGTAAAGTTTGGTGGAAGAATAATGGTCTGGGGCTGTTTTTTATGATTTGGGCTAGGCCCCTTAGTTCCAGTGAAGGGAAATGTTAACGCTACAGCATACAATGACATTCTTGACAATTCTGTGCTTCCAACTTTGTGGCAACAGTTTGGGGGAAGGCCCTTTCCTGTTTCAGCATAAAAATGCCCCCTTGCACAAAGCGAGGTCCATACAGAAATGGTTTGTCGATCGGTGGAAGAACTTGACTGGCCTGCACAAAGCCCTGACCTCAACTCCATCGGGATGAATTGGAACGCCGACTGCGAGGCAGGACTAATTGCCCAACATAAGTTCCTGAATGGAAGCAAGGACGTGTGTGTGTGTGGGTGGGTGGGTGGGTGTGGTTCTGTTTTGTGTGGACCCCACTATCCCATCTTTCCCAGTATATTACCATTTTACTATTTTTCCAATTCATCCTTCAATTTTACTGTGATATCTTATGAGGGTCTTAAACTTCTATTTGTTCAATTCCTATTAAGATTCCCCCCAAAAATAATGAGTAATCATATTTCCCATTGTTTCTTCATTGCAGTCTTCACAAGGCTGACTGTTCAATGCCCCATACATTGAGCATACTTTTTGTGTAGCGAGAATGTTATATATTTGTATTATAGTCTTAAATTGAAAAGACCGAATTGATGCGTTAATCGTTTGGTATATCAGTTCATAAACCCGATGACATAAAATCTGTTCCCAACTAGCCCTAATTTTATGCAAAATTCGAACCGTCAGTCTCGTGGCATGACCCTTAGCATTGCATGACCGTCCCTGACAAGATTCCCTAATGTACATGACAGAAGAATGTTTTTCGTAATATATTCAGTTCAAGAATCAGTCCATGTTGATTAGTAAGGGGAGGAGGGAGTTACAATTGTTCAACATGATTGTTCCAATGCTGATACAGCAGTCATGTGACTCTCTAAAACGAGTCGTAAAAATTCTGCCAAAATAATCCAACCCCACTTCCTAACTATGAAGCAATGCAGTGGTGCAGAAGAATGGATCACACTGTACATACTTTTAGAATATCTCTCAACATATGTTAGCCGTCAGGAGAAGGAGTGGCAGTGTAAAGCAGGTGCCCAATAAGGGCTGAGGGTAGGGTCCACGTCTGTGTACCCTAGAAAAAGCAGTCTGGCTTGAGTTATCCTGCGGAGCCCGTGCAGCGGCTGCAGCCATAATGATAGGTCTCTAACGATTGTCTGCCTGTGTTAATGTCATGCTAATAGAGGAATGATCGAAGCTACTGTTTGTGTTAAGGAGCGGCTGATGGGCGTCCATGGAGGGTGGGAAGGAGAAAGCTGTTTAAAAACACAATGGCAGACTGTTGCACAGAGAGATATAGCAACTGTTCTAGATGCTTGAACAGTGGTTTGTGGTTTCAGTTGCACAGGCTGTCTGGTGGGTTAGGAGGCTGACTGAATAATCTAAGGGAAAGTGTCCATTGTGTTTGGGAAACTGTTGAGCAATACTTGTTCCTTTTCTTTTAGGTCTGGTAATCTTTGGTTTGTTTGGTCTCTTTTGACCTCTCTCCCTTCCTCCGTCACTCTACATCTCTCCCTTTCTCTCTCCAGGTGTGTACTTGCCCCTGTTGTGGGAGCAGAGTTTCTGTTGGAAGAGTCCCATCGCGCTGGGCTACACACGCGGCCACTTCTCTGCACTGGTGGCCATGGAGAACGACGGCTTCGACAATCGGGGCGCAGGCGCCAACCTCAACACAGACGATGATGTCACCGTCACCTTCCTACCGTTGGTGGACAGCGAGAGAAAATTGCTCCACATCCACTTCCTCTCAGCACAGGAGGTAGGTGGGAGCTCCCGCTGTGGTATTATGAATATGTATATGGACCCCTTACTGGCTGCTTTAAGGATTTAGTCTGATTCTACTATTCATGTTGATTACGTAGTTCTATTATACCCTCCGCTTAGTGACTATAGTGTAAAATGTATGTCTAGTAAGAGTCTTTTGCTATTCTCGTGAAGTGGCTGGATTGGGAAATTGTATTTTCTCAGTATGAGAGCATCCTGTAAAGGTAACTAAAGCATGAGATAGTCTCATGGTAGATGGTGTGTGTCTGTCTGTGTCAGATGGGTAATGAAGAGCAGCAAGAGAAGCTGCTGAGGGAGTGGTTGGACTGCTGTGTGACGGAGGGCGGAGTGCTGGTGGCCATGCAGAAGAGCTCCCGCCGGCGGAACCACCCCCTGGTCACACAGATGGTGGAGAAGTGGCTGGACGGCTACCGACAGATCCGTCCCTGCGCCTCGCTCTCTGACGGCGAGGAAGAGGAGGAGGATGATGAGTGACGAAACGGGTGTAGGCGGGGTCCTCAGGTGCAGGGGTCCAGCCTTGTTTTTTTGGTTTTTCATCCTTTCCTGACACAGACAAACTGAAAGCCCTCAGGAAAGGGGAGGGAATCCTGAGCCTGACTGCACCCTGGCAGATGACACACACACACACACACACACACAGACATACAAATACCTTAGAGACTGACAGTAGAAATGGTCCACTGCTGCAAAAAGACCTGGGGATGATGGGAAATAAAGGATTATAGTATACTGATGCTATTTATCTTTATTGATTTTCTAATGTAAAATCTTTATCCAAAAGTGTAAATGCATGTGGTTGTTTAAAAAAGAAGTATAAGGAAATATACCAGCATCGATTCAAAATCTTTATCTGTTCATTATGGGCACTGATGAAGCACACTTCCAAAATTACTGTTTTTCCAGTTGAAATAGTTGGCTTGTTTTTTTGATGGGCAGTGACTAAGCCAACATATCTTTGAGTCATGGGACCTAATAGAGAACTGGCTCAATTGTGTAATATGAACTTAATTCTTAATACTAAGCACTGCACATTTATTGAAAGACACATTTCTATATGAATATAACTGCTTGAATAAAGGTCCTTTTATTATGCTTTGAAAAGGCAGTTTAAAGTCACTAAGGTTTAGGAGACAGATCATACACATGGATGTTTAGTTTACCTTTTTTTCAGACTGGCTGAAATGAAATGTCTTGTTTTTATTTTCATTTCCAAACTAATTTTACATATTTATTTGTTTGGGAGCTTTTGAGCTAAGGAGAGCTTTGATTCTCTATTTTTTCTTTCATTTATTTAAATCTAGATTAAAAAAAAAATGTAGGATGCATTAACAATTTTGAGGTGAGGAAAATAACAACCATCTGTAAAAGTTGACTTCAGTTCTCGTGTGATTCGGTATCCCATTTGGATGGTTGGTGATTTTATTTTTTGGGGGGGTGGAGCGCGTGAGACATTCAATGTCGACATTTAACCAGAAACACACCAGTTTCTTGTCATATTCTCATTTTTCCTGTCTTGCTATTCCTCCCTGTCAAGTTTAACCCATGGTACCTGTGTTTTATTTTTCTCTGTATATGTGAACATCTTGAATTGAGTAAGCTCTTTGTGAGACTGCACATAAACCAAAGTTGTAAAATCATGCTTTAGCAGTGAAGGACGCTTCTGTTGGGTTTACTTGCCGTTGAGTACTGTAACTTTTGTTTTGGTGTATTACAATCTAGTTATACACATTTTGAGCATCACCTGTATGTTGCTTTGTATTTATGCAATAGTTGCAGATCTGACTGATGGTTTGTGGATTTAGGTAAAAGCCTGACCTCGCTTTAGCGTGTGTGGCACGGACAGGAAAAAATAAAGGAAAACCTTTTTGAATGTCCAATTATGAAGTCTCAAACGTCAACTCTGATGTGGTGTTTGAATGTTTCAGTATGAATTGACTACAATTTCATGCACCTGGTTATAGATAGTCTACACTTTGTTAAAGGGATGTCAAAGGAGACCATCCTAAGTCAATGGGGGCTGGGCTAGAGCGCACATGCCAAGACCAGAGTAGGCACATTTGCTATTTAACGCAACAGTTGTGACCAAGCTATTGGTAGTGGAGTTGAAAATGCGAAACACATTGAACTTTACATTTTTATTCAGTACATGAAAACATAAGCGAAAAAGTACATTGTGTGCACTACTCATCACGCACTAATTTTTATGAGCAACAAGTCAGTTTGGTGGGAAAATGCGCATATCTATGTTTTTAGAATACTCGCATGAAAATCTGTTGCCAATTGGATGGAAACCTAGCTACTGATAATTCCACATTGGTAATGTTAAACTTCATACGCATGAAAAAGCAGCAAAGTCAAACACCAATTTCACAAACCTTTCACAGAGCCTGATAGAACAGCATTTTTTTATTTGAACTGCACTGAATGCTATATGTTCACCTTGTACAAGAAACAAATACAAATACTCACACTAAAAACCAAACAATCTGCTAGCAGCCCTGTCTTGCTAACTTTGGGGCACTAGAGGGGTTTTGCTATTGCTCACAGAGTGCAGTGCACGATGCCTCTAAGAGCTCCAACTGGCTTTCATTAGAACAGAAAACCAAAAAGAAAAAGGGTGGTTCACATTAGACTATGATTATAAGAACATTTAACTAGCCAATACAAATCTAACAGGACTCTGCAAAAACCTTGAACACCAAAAGACAGGTTTGATTTATAAAAATACCACAATGAAGAAAAGGTGGAAACACGCAGAACCATCCAGACTTTTTTTTCTTTCAGACAGAATTAGGGAAAAAGATAATATCTGCAAAAATTATTTTTCCTGAGTCAGTAACCTCACTTTCCAAACCCTTTCCTATCTGCCTGGTGCTACTTTAAGTCCATTTGGTGAAAAAAAAACAGGACAATTTAAGAGCTCAATCTAGTATACAAACACAATGTCCAAATCCATAATGTAGAGGTCCAGGTAAAAGCAGAGGTGCTTTTAACAGTTAGAACGGCCGTTGCGTCCATTTCTTATTTCAATATTTTAGTGACAGACCACCACGTGATTACTGAATCCAAAGTCGGAATGAAAGGCAATTCATCAATAGTTAAAACTTCACATTGTCTGAAATCATAACCTTTATAACACTAGTCCCTCTCCCCCTTGTGCGTCAGAACCTGGATCTTTGAAGAAGCTCTTTAGAGAAACTAAATTACTAAAAAAGGAGTTTTACTAGAACAAAATCTTCTCTATAATACTTTGGGTGTTCTCAGGGGTTGAGAGATGTTCACAATGGACAAATTCAAATAAGGGTTTTAGGTCCCATATTCACTTAAATTGAGTTTTGTTTTTTCAGAATGGCAATTTGGGCTTATTGTTTTGGTCTCGTACTGGTCATGAGGCTCAAGAGATCTGGCAACCCTGATGTGTCCAACATTACTGTCTGTAAATTAATGAGCCCGCAGTCAACAGGGTGAGAGATGGACTAGGAAAGGGTTTAGAGGTCCCCATTGAGACTGCCGATGCCACTGGCAACACCAATTGTCTTTTTCTACTGTCTGATAAATATATGTAATTTTATAATCATTAATTTTTTTTCACATTGAAGAACAGAAAGACAGATATTCACTTGTAGGGTGGTCTCAGAACAGGTGAAAGAAAAATACACAGACACGTGGACTGAACTGAAATGAAGAATGGGGCAGTAACAGATGATGTCATTGTCCTTCCAAGCTCTCCCATTGGTGGGTCAGTCAAGATGGGCGGGCCTTAACTCTGGCACTCGGTAACAACTTGTCCCAAAACACAGGAATCTTCCATCAATGCTCAAAAATAAAACAAAAAAGAGTAAACACTTAAACAGAATAATAACTAAAACAAAGGAAAATGAGAAGTGAAAAGTTCAGATCCTTGGAACATGAGTTTTGACTGTCCCCACTTTGGAGTGTCAGTTGTGAATATATTCACTGTCCCCACTTGGTTCTGGTGTTCTGTGTGAACCCTAACGATCAGTCTGCTGGTCTAAGAGCGGGTGGGTCGGTTGGCCGGTTTTGTATATATGAGCTCCTTCCTCCCTGGATGCAGAGTTATGGCTCGGTCATGTGCTGTCTCATGGGCTCCCCTTGTTTGGAAGGTTGGTTGGGGGACGGGGCCTGGGATGGATGGGTACCAGAGGGCAGGGTGTGGGCGATGGGCACCCCCCCAGGCATCATCCCCTCCATCGGCCCAGGGATGCCACCAGAGGCCACACCCACCACACCAGGGGGGTACCTGTGCCAGGGAGACAATTGTCAGGTCACATGGTACCATAACACTACCTCATAGGTTACAACAACCTGATAAGCCTTTAAATGGCCATTTTAAGTTGCTACATTAGAAATTAGGCTAAGGATCAAATTCAGTGGTGAATATTCTAATCAAAGCAAGTGAAGTCACACATAGTGTGGTGCAAAACAGACATCACATGAAATCTGAAAACTGATTCAACTCTTACATGTCAATTCAGGATTCAAAACGACCACAAGACCTCATCTGTTGTTCTTGGGAAACTGATAAACGTATCAGAGAAATATATCTTGATTTACTAAAGCACTCAGATATCAACAAAATATAGTTATATTTAGGCATAAGGGAATGGTTTGTAGGGCTAGAGATGACAGGTCAAGGAAAAGTTCCTGATAGGATATTTCAGGGGACAGACACTGTAAACCGTTTGGGGAAAAGGGGTGTTTAGAGGAAAAACGAAACCAAAGTCATACTCATACTTCCTGAGCAGGAAATAATATGGAATACAACACTGACTGTACTTACAATCAAATGGTTGCTGTAATGTGCCAAATTTTTATCGATTCTTTATTATTTGGTATGGTACAAGAGGCCAGGTTTTGGCCACATTTGTTGGTTTGGGGGTAGGAAATAAGGGGTGCAATGAGAGGGTGGGCAGAGCAGGTATATTCGGTGAGAAATAAATGAAACAGACTATCATGAAAACCAACAGCAGCTATGCTTTTATCAGCACAGGTGGGCCTGAGCCTATCACTGTGGGTCAGCATCGGTAGTATTTACCTGGTTTTCTATTAGGTATATAATTTGTCTTGCATTCCCCCAGTTGCTATGGCCTGTACCATGGTTTGGTTGACTCGGCTGTGTAAGAGAAGTAGTTCAGTCCAGTTGAGACAGCAGGTATAGGGTGAGAGACTGAGAGGTCAATACTGTGACTGCCTGATTAATAATAGCAGGGGATGGTAGTAATCAATGTGTCCCCATAGCTCTTCATGTCCACTATATGCCACTAAGGAAAACCTAGCCTAAAATACCAGGAAGGTTAAATAGAAAAGACAAGAGGTTCTCATAAATTGAATACAGGGGACACCTTTTGTTCTTGAGCATGGAAATGACTATTTTACTGTTTATTTTACTTGGAAAAATATCCCCTTTTTTATCAAAATGTTTATGTCCTGCGTATGTGGATAGTATATGCAGGAGGAAGTGGACCTGACCAAAAAGAGGGGTTCCCTACATAATGGTCTGTTTGGTTGTGATTGAGCTTCCCTACCTGTACGCGGCACCGTTGAGTTCGGGGTGCATCTGCTGCTGCATCTGCTGCTGTTCCACTGTCCAGGGTGCTGTGGTAACAAAGAACTCCTTGTTGACACAGTTTCGTAAACTGTCGGGGATACGGCCTGCATCGGAAGAACAAAAACATTCCAGTAAAGAATTAGCTTTCAGTTTCTAGGTGTGATAAATGTGTGATATAATGTATGTGTGCGTGTCTGCGTTTACCAGTGACGGCTCTGCGTATCTCTGTGGCGGCAGCCTCTCTCATCTCTAGTGAGGCCTGTTCACTGTACCAGGCCGTGTGAGGAGTACAGATCAGGTTAGGAGCATCCTTCAGAGGACCCTGGGTAAAACTACACAACAGTGGCAGAGAGAAAGATTGGCTACGGTGAACTGGATAATGGAGTTGATGAAGTTATCTATTCACACAGATAAATACACACTCACCTGAAAGGTTCGGACTCATGGACGTCCAGGGCGGCCCCCCGTATCCTGCCCTCTTTCAGGGCCTGAGCCAAGGCCTTCTCATCCACCAGACCACCCCGCGCAGAGTTCACCAGGAACGCACCCTGACGCATCTAAAAAAAAAGTAAACCTGTTTTACTAACATCACGTAATGTTCCCTCTCCTGTAGAATACACATGTGGGAGCCCACTGCTACAGTATGTGCCTGCAGTGGTGCTTTCAACCATGAAGCCCTAAGGTGCCCTGCTGTATGCTTCACATACTAAAAGATTCATATCCAAAAAGGCAAACCTCCGTGTACCAAAAGAGAGCGACAGAGATGAAATGAGAGCATCTGGATAAAAGTAATCCCTTCATCTTGATAAAAGATTGAATTCAGGGCACAATTGTATCTGCTCTTTAAAAAGGCACAAGCCACACACGAACGCACGTATAAATACAAACATGCACACAGGCATGAACGCACCCACACTGAGATCTAGTGGCAGCAAAATACTGATGTTCTTCCGGGAAATGTTTGGTATAGTTTAATATATAAATAGCAAGTTAACCAGGTTCTTCCTTGATGAGACTGCCCCTCACATTTCAAAGAGGACATTGATGTTGACTCCTATAGCAGAATGCAGTTTGAACAGCTGACTGCAGGCGGCAGTGGTGATCAACAACTACGCCGTGAGGGCTGGGTGCGCACTACTGTACTGTTATGGCCTATTTGAGGACTGTGTGTATGTGTTTGCGTGAGTGTGCGTTTACCTGTTTGATGGTGAAGTCGTTGATGAGGTGGTGGTTGTGTTCGTTCAGGTTGCAGTGCAGGGAGACACAGTCACTCTGGTAGAGCAGGTCTTGCAAGGTGTAGACACGCTGAACACCCAGCGAACGCTCAAGGCCGTCCTGCAGGTACGGGTCGTAGAAGATCACGTTGAAGCCAAACACCTTGGCCCGCACCGCCACCGCCTGCCCTGAACGACCTGCAGACACACACGAATCCAGTGTCAGAAGCAGATCCCAATATAATGGATGTGTGTGTGAACAAAGAACTCTCACAACAGTGCGCGTTACTAAAGACAGACATCTCTTGTGAATCACCGAAGCCGATGAGGCCCAGCGTTTCTCCTCGGATCCTGGCGGCTCCGGACGCCACCTCTCTGATCTGCTCCACGCTCTGGACCCGCGTGCCCTCCCGGAGAGCCTGGTACAGCCAGGTGTTCCGCCGGTACAGGTTGAGAATGTGGCACAGAGTGGAGTCTGCGGTCTCCTCCACCGCCG
This sequence comes from Brachymystax lenok tsinlingensis, assembly GCA_030435695.1. Classification (NCBI taxonomy): domain Eukaryota; kingdom Metazoa; phylum Chordata; class Actinopteri; order Salmoniformes; family Salmonidae; genus Brachymystax; species Brachymystax lenok. Next base: position 9,625,286 of record CM059805.1, read on the forward strand.
CCGACGGGATGTTACACACCGCGATGCCTGGCAAGAGAGAGGGAAGGGAGGGATGAAGAAGGCCAAAAATAAGTAGAAGCCCTGGTTATGAAAGGAACAACTAAGTGTCCAAGAAACATGCAAAAACTGCACACTTGAAAAGGAAATGACATATTTTTTGCATTATAGTGCATTATAGTGACTAGAATAAACTGCAAAAATCACTGAAGCTGGAGACTCATATCTCCCTCACTAGCTTTAAGCACCAGCTGTCAGAGCAGCTCACAGATCACTGCACCTGTACATAGCCCATCTGTTAATAGCCCAACCAACTACCTCATCCCCATACTGTTATTTATTTATTTTTGCTCCATTGCACCCCAGTATCTCTACTTGCACATTCATCTTCTGCACATCTATCACTCCAGTGTTTAATTGCTATATTGTAATTACTTCGCCACTATGGCCTATTTATTTCCTTACCTCCCTTATCCTACCTCATTTGCACATACTGTATAAATACTTTTTCTATTGTGTTATTGACTGTATGTTTGTTAATCTCATGTGTAACTCTGTGTTGTTGTTTGTGTTGCACTGCTTTGCTTTATCTTGGCCAGGTCGCAATTGTAAATGAGAATTTCTTCTCAACTAGCCTACCTGGTTAAATGAAGGTGAAATACAATAGTGCATTATAGTGCACAAATATGAAACAAACAACATGTTTCACACCAGCCTTCTATGTTTATTGAGGATTTTTGTTTTAATTAAGTGACATGCCTGGGGCAAAACTAAGTCTGTGGGGGAGTATTTCTTATCAATGTTTTCACAGCTTTTGTCTGTGTATTTAGGGGATAATACTCCAATTACATGTTATGTAAAATTATAAAAGCAGTGTTTGGTTTGGCTACGTTCCAAAGAGTCTTGGCTGCAGTGCTGACGAGCGGGTTGTTGTTGTTATTCCTATGTTGTATTGGCTCCTGCAATAAAATGTCCCCTTAGGGGATCAATAAAGTTTTATCTTATCCCTCGGTCCTCTTTCTTTCTCCTACCCATCTCTCCGGCCGCCTTGATGTCGATGTTGTCGTAGCCGCTGCCGATGCGGATGATGATGCGTAGAGCCTTGAATTTCTCCAGGTCTTCTCTGGTCAAGGTGATGGTGTGGTACATCATGGCCCCCACTGCCTCGTTCAGCACCTGATGAAGAAAGGGAGAGTCACCTTCGTCGTCATCATCATCATTAAAGGCATTTCATCACACATTAATTTGTGTGTGTGTGTGTGTGTGTGTGTGTGTGCGCGCGTGCGTGCGTGCACAGGTGTACATGTCAAAAGTCCTGCATTATCAGAATCTGTCTACGCAAACCAGGTTAGGGTGGAGACAGCCAGGGTCATAAACTAGATTGATGGTTATCCAGATACCCAGAGAGCATAGCAAGTGCCCCCTGCCAGGCACTTTGGGTAAATAATAGCTTTAAATTCTCCTCTGGCTAACTGCATTTGCTTGGCCTGCCAGATTAGCATAGATGTGAATTTCCATAAGGGTTTTATGAGAGCTAGCTGGAATCAGCGCTAGATGCTAATTCAAGGTTGATGCTCTCCTCATGCGTTCATCTAATTGCTTAGGCTGTGCTGCTAGCCAGAGGCAAGTTTGGCTGGAGACAATACGTCCTGTGGGTTATAATGACCAATGCTGTGTGAGTCATTAAGCAAGCGGGGTAATCGCTGAGCAATGTGTCAGACTAAATGGAAATTGTATTTTTTATAACTATGGTGGGCCAGTATTAAAATACACAGTAGTTGTAAAAAAGCATGTGGCCCAATCGATGTCAAAGGACCAGCTTGACAGAATATTTCATCCTGATCAAAATGATGTGTGGAGAGTGTGTAGCTGTACAGAAAAAAGTTGTTATAATGCTCAAGATTCATTTGTATCAATTCACCCGCTAACTCACGGAAACAAGTCCACAAACAGATGGTTAAACTGCTAACATTGTTCTGACATCAGAGGGAGAGATAACACACTAGCATGCTAACCCTTTTGTCCACACAACACAACATAGAGATAAGTCACCACCAAAACGTGATGAGCCTAGCACTGCTTTGAATTAGGTAGTGAGTCATTGTAGCATCCCAACAGTGTTCAAACGCAATGCCACTGAGAAGAAATCTGCAGGTTAGGGCTCCAGTCAGGGAACTAACTTGGCTCCTCTTTCTCAGGCGATGCATGCAGAGGCAGCAGTGTGTGTGTTTCAGTATGTTTCAGATGAAAGTGTGTGAATTTGTGTGTATGAGAGGTAAAGTGTGTGTGTGTGTGTGTGTGTGTGTGTGAAATTAGTGAGTCAGCATTTGAGCCTGTGTGTGTGTGTGAGCCAATTTTTGTGGTTTGTTTGCGTGTGAGTCCCTGTGTGGGGCCCTTTCTCCTCTCGTGTGTGTGGAGTGCCACCTCTGCTGACTCATTACAAAAGGCGGGAGCTCTGCCAATATCTCTACACCCAGGGCAGGCCATCTCCTTTTGTAATGTATGCGCAAACACAACAGCTGATTGGACAGAAAGGCCTTGGTGTGCGTGAGCAGGGCAACACAGAGAGGCAAGAGATCAAAAGAACCCTGGTCCTATTTTTCTCCCTCCCTCCATTCTTTCTATTTTCCAATTTCACTCGCTCTCTCTCTATGCGTCACACTCAAATATATATTTGTAAATGGTTCAACACTGCCTGTGCTGACAAAATCTATGTCAACAAACCTTGTTAACAACTGATTATCACTATGAAGCTCTTCAACGCTGATAAAACTGTACGGTCAACATACACCATACATGGACATTGCTTTGTTAACAACCTTTTTCCACATTTTGTATTTTACATGAAGAGGGGAAGATTTGATGTTGCACTGGTATATTGCTGATGACTCCGTCGTTAAGGAGCGCTACATGCTATATCAGTATATAATGACATTCCTTTCCCATAACCAGCCTCTCTATTTAACAACCAGACGAGGAGAGGAGGAGCATACCGACAGCCAATGACATTACATCCTAATAAAATCACTTTCACTTAAATGGGAAAGGGTGGGAGAGACAATATACTCCACTGTAATATCTGTTTAATGTTAGAGGAGGCGGCGAAGGGGAGGGGAAAAGACAGCTACAGTTTGAATTAAGGGCACAAACCCATGCAGTTCCTGTGTGTGTGTTATTTATACCTTCTCATGGATCTCCTGTGTGGACTGGGCGTCACAGAAGGCGACAGTGGCCAGGTCTTTGAGGATGGGCATCTCTACTGTACAGTCACGCCCATCTAACAGGGCCACTAGGGGGCGAGGGTGCATCGGCCCATTCATGATCTGGGGCCGGATACCTAGAGAGAGAGAGGGAGGAGATAGAGAGAGGACAGAGAGAGAGAAATGAGATAGAGAGAGAGAAATGAGATAGAGCGAGGAGATAGAGAGAAGAAAGAGAGGACAGTGAAAGAGAGTGAGAGAGAAGAGAGAGAGAGAAATTAGATAGAGAGAGGAGATAAAGAGAGAGGAGAGAGAGAGGACAGCGATAGAGAAATGAGATAGAGAGAGAGGAGCAAGGGGGAGGAAACTTGATGAAAACCTGAGGGGTCGGCACATTGTTAACAATAAACCACATTGGAGAATAGATTGCAGTGTTTGTGGAGTCTCTTTAACAGATTCACTGAACCGCACCTGCACAAAGACATTGGATGTGCATATGTAATCTTTTCCCTCCCTCACACACACACGCTGTGAAAACTGGCAGTTCGATACAATGAATGCTCTGACTCCACAATCATCTGGTAAGACGGATCAATAACACACACTCAATACTTCCTGAAATGACCAACCCCTCTGCTGTGTCTCATCGTTGTGACTCCTGGTAACTCCAGTTACCAGGCAACAAGGCCTTTCACCCCATGAGGTCACTCCCACCATATCAAAACCCTGCAGGGGCAGTGTGTGTGTGTGTATGTGCATGCTTGTGTGTGTTTGTGGCGCACACACACACACACACACACACACACACACACACACACACACACACACACACACACACACACACACACACACACACACACACCTGTGTTCTGTATCTGTTACAGCATGATACTACAGACACAAGTATCTCAACCTTCTCCAAACACACTGCACAATATCACCAATGTATCATCCCTGGAGCTTTATACTCTGTGAAGGAACACAGCGAAAAAAGAGAAGAGCGACTCTGGGCAGAATGAAACCAAATTCCATCCAAAAAAAGGAAAGAGGGGAAGAGGGAGAGAGAGAGAAAGCACTTTGCACACCACTCCTCCAGCGCTCCCTCGCTCCCTACTGCTGTTGTCATGGTGATTACAGGATTTGGGCAGGATTATGAAATATTTTATTTAGTGGCGTCGGTGCTGCTTGGGGAGCAGATCCAAGCTTTTCTCTCCCCTCTCTGTCCATTTCAACATCAGAGAGAACAGACTAACCTGTGCCCACTGAACGAGAACACAACACCAGGAATACAGAGAAATATAGAGAAATGTGTCCGAATGTACAACAACACAAAAACAATGTCCCTTAACACTACTTGGTTCTTCATGAGTTTTTCCTAATAACAAAAACCAGCTGAACACAACATCCTAAATTGTATCCAGCATAAGAAATTGATGAATTCCGTCTTGGTGGCGGTAACCAGGGAGGTTGAAATCATAAGGTGATGTTTTTTTTTCATACACTACAACCTAAAGAGAGCACCTAATAGACTTCCTGTATAATGTCACAGCTGTGAAAGACAGCCAGTATCCACTGGGAGGTCACCACTGAGCCCTGTGAGTGTGGAGAGGTGAGGGATGGCTAGTACACACAGTGGGAGGTCACCACTGAGCCCTGTGAGTGTGGAGAGGTGAGGGATGGCTAGTACACACAGTGGGAGGTCACCACTGAGCCCTGTGAGTGTGGAGAGGTGAGGGATGGCTAGTACACACAGTGGGAGGTCACCACTGAGCCCTGTGAGTGTGGAGAGGTGAGGGATGGCTAGTACACACAGTGGGAGGTCACCACTGAGCCCTGTGAGTGTGGAGAGGTGAGGGATGGCTAGTACACACAGTGCATTCAGAAAGTATTCAGACCCCTTCCCCTTATATTGTTTTGTTACAGCCTTATTCTAAGATTGATGAAATTAATTGTTTTCCTCAAATCTACACACTGTGAGCCAGGCCTAATCGCCCAACAGCAGTGCTAATGCGCTTGTGGCTCACATTGACATAAGTATTCAGACCCTTTACTCAGTACTTTGTTGAAGCACCCTTGACAGCGATTACAGCCTTGAGTCTTCTTGGGTATGACGCTACAAGCTTGGCAGACTTGTATCTGGGGAGTTTCTCCCATTCTTCTCTGCAGATCCTCTCAAGCTCTGTCAGGTTGGATGGGGAGTGTCGCTGCACAGCTATTTTCAGGTCTCTCCAGAGATGTTCGATCGGGTTCAAGTCCGGGCTCTGACTGAGCCACTCAAGGACATTCCTAAAGCCACTCCTGCTTGGCTGTGTGCCAGGTTTCCTCCAGACGTGATGCTTGACATTCAGGCAAAAGAGTTCAATCTTGGTTTCATCAGACCAGAGAATCTGAGAGTCCTTTAGGTGCCTTTTGGCAAACTCCAAGCGGGCTGTCATGTGCCTTTTACTGAGGAGTGGCTTCCGTCTGGCCACTCTACCATAAAGGCCTGATTGGTGGAGTGCTGCAGAGATGGTTGTCCTTCTGGAAGGTTTACCCATCGCCACAGAGGAACTCTAGAGCTCTGTCAGAGTGACCATCGGGTTCTTGGTAACCTCCCTTATCAAGGCCCTTCTCCCCCGATTGTTCAGTTTATCCGAGCAGCCAGCTCAAGGAAGAGTCTTGGTGGTTCCAAACTTCTTCCATTTAAGAATGATGGAGGCCACTGTGTTCTTGGGACCTTCAATCCTGCAGACATTTTTTGGTACCCTTCTCCAGATCTGTGCCTCGACACAATCCTGTCTTGGAGCTCTACGGACAATTCCTTCGACCTCATGGCTTGATTTTTGCTCTGACATGCACTGTCAACTGTGGGACCTTATATAGACAGGTGTGTGCCTTTCCAAATCATGTCCAATCAATTGAATTTACCACAGGTGGACTCCAATCAAGTTTTAGATACATCTCAAGGATGATCAATGGAAACAGGATGCACCTGAGCTCAATTTCGAGTCTCATAGCAAAGGGTCTGAATACTTATGTAAATAAGTTATTTTTTTTATGTTTAATAAATTTGCAAACATTTCAAAAAACATGTTTCGCTTTGTCATTATGGGGTATTGTGTGTAGATTGATGAGCGGAAAAAATTATTTAATACATTTTAGAATAAGGCTGTAACGTAACAAAATGTGGAAAAAGGGAAGCAATATACCTTTGTGTATATGCAATATTATCATGGGTACGTGTCTCTGTGCCTCTCACACAGTGTCAGTCAACTCTCACAGCCTTTTACATGACGAAGCACAGAGGAAGGAAATTGCCATGACAACATAGCTCTTTACAATTGTGTGAATAGGGTACCTATAGCTTCAATATCCCTGGAAGGATAGAGGTCTATAGCTATTCGTTGCACAGTTCACATTCTCTCCATGGGACTGTGCAGGGTAGTCTGGCTGACGCGCTTCCCGTGGTACATAGCGAACGAGAGCTGTGACACACTGGTCTGGATAGGGGTCCACCGTAAATGCAGTATTCGCACAGAAATTGGCTGAGCTTTGATTGGTTCTCTCAAATGTTTTTTTATTCTTTCCTGAGGGGTTTGAGACCTGGATTTGAAAATCTAACCCTTGTACTGGAAGGGGGCGGCTTTCAGGGGCAATGTGTGGTTGTCCATGTGGGTTCTTGAGTGAGAAAGACAGAAGAACCAACCAGTAAAAAAGCACAGCTCCCTTCATTATCAACGCATTGTGCCTACAACACCAAGCAGCCTTGCCAGACTCCAAAGTCAGGAAGACTTCAAGTTTGGCATTAGCCCGACTGCTCTGAAGAAAAATACTGTTCCACAGACACACACCTGAATCTCCTCACACTCCTGCAGACCCCATTAACATAGCACAGAATTGGTGAGACCAACCTCCTTCAAATACCCTATTAGCTGGGAGCAGAGGGTCACACTGACACACAGTTTAGAGGCAAGCGAAATACTGGCAACAGTTGGAAGTGGGTCAAAATACTGATGATTAATTATTTCCTTGTGGCTAATAGACTTTCAGCACCCTAATAAGTCAGAACAAGAAGCTCTGCTAAATACATGAGACATTGCTGGCTAATTATCTACTAATGAGAGCTTAATGAGGACCTAATACCTGGTCAGTAATTCTGAAGAGCTTCTTAAAGGGATACTTTGGGATTTTGGCAATGAGGCTCTTTATCTACTTCCTCAGAGTCAGATGAGTTAGTCTCAGTTAGTCTCTGTCCAGTATGAAGAAAGTTAGAGGTAGTTTTGAGACCCAATGCTAACTAGCATTAGCGCAATGACTGGAAGTCTATGGGCATCTACTAGCATGCTAGCAGATACCCATAGACTTTCAGTCATTGTGCTAACGTTAGTTAGCAATTGTGCTTGCGCTAGTGAGCAACTTCCTTCAAACTGCACGCAGAGACATAAAAATGGTATTCACACATTCATCTGACTCAGAGGAAGAAGATACAATCCCAAAGTATCCCTTTAAAGCAGCCTGGGAGAAAATTACATGAGGCAAGTCAACCACAGGCGGCCGGTGGCACCTTAATTGGGGAGGACGGTCTCATAGTAATAGCTATAACGGAATACATGGAATGGTATCAAACACATCAAACACATGGTTCCCATTCCATTCTCTCCATTCCAGCCATTATTATTAGCTGTCCTCCCCTCAGCAGCCTCCTGTGAAGCCAAATGCAAGTCACATCACGTCAAATGTGCTCCAACGCCATACTGTTCCAGGATGTTCTCAAAGACATAATAAAATGCTAATGTATGCATACATGTTCTGGATAATCTGAAAATAGAGTGGAGATTAACAGATATGCTCACACCCACGTGAACAAACCCACCAGCACACACACACACACACACACACACACAGTTAGAGTGGATTTATCCAGTCCAGCTGGCCTTGTTGACTTGCCATCTTCCCCATGGGATCCCTCATCCTTACTGAACTGACGTGTCCTCTGAGATCTCATCACCACAGCTGGTCCAGGACCAGTGCTTATGTAACTCAGGTAACTTATGTAACTCAGGTGATAAGTAACATTGCTGGAGACACCAAGACTTGTGTTAGCTACCCAAGCAGCGATCCTCAACCAACTTGCTAACAGACAGGGTCTGACTCTCTTCCTTGAAGATCACTGAAATGAAAACTAGCTCATGAGATCTACATTTGTGCCAGCTAACATCCCCAAGGACCACTGCAAGGCCGTGTCAGGCCAACTAGTGAAGTTCCTTGTTGTGGTTCCTGATATTTTTCCTCCACCACTGTGTGTTCCGGAAACCAACCATGAAGTTACAGTTGTGTGTCCAATTAAACCCACTTGTGGTCCTAGATCAGCACTTATAGGCTACTAATCAAATCCAATTTTCATTTGTCACATTACAGTGAAATGCTTAGTTAAAAGCCCTTAACCAACAATGCAGGGAAGAAAAATACAAAAAAAAGAAATAAAAGTAACAAATAATTAAAGAGCAGCAGTAAAATAACAATAGCGAGGCTATATACAGGGGGTACCCGGTACAGACTCAATGTGGTGGGCATCGGTTAGTCGACCTGGCAGCGATTACAGCCTTGAGTCTTCTTGGGTATGACGAGAAGCCCAAACCGATATAATATTTGACAAAAAATAGAATAATTTCAAACCTTGCTTACATTTGTATACAATCACATATCTCTATTATGCGTGGGAATACTTGGGAACAGATTTCCAAAATTAAAATCACTTGGAGCTGATTTCCAAACAATAAAAATTATATTGCTCAGAAAACTTGGGGGGACAAATAAAACAACCCTGGGCCAAATCCAGTTGGGAACCCTGCTATATAGTCATTGTTGGAGTGGGATTGGCGTGGGGTGTGAGGGGTCCGTGGGTGGCTTTAGACAATATATTTGGATTCCTCATGTGTAACTCATCATTCAAAAAAAGTGTTCGCCAAATCGGATGTTAAGTACTATATTTATTGAATATTATATGAAACCTATAAATTAAAATGGCTGCCTCCTGAGTAGCGCAGCGGTATAATGCACTCCATTGCAGTGCTAGAGGTGTCACTACAGACCCGGGTTCGATGCCAGGCTGTGTCACAGCTGGCCGCAACAGGGAGACCCATGAGGCGGCGCACAATTGGCCTAGCATCGTCCGGGTTAGGGGAGGGTTTGGCCGGCCGGGATGTCCTTGTCCCATCGCGCTCTAGTGACTCTTTGTGGCGGGCCGGTTGTACGGTGTTTCCTCTGACACAATGGTGTGGCTGGCTTCCGGGTTAAGCGGGCAGGTGTTAAGAAGAGCGGTTTGGCGGGTCCTGTTTCGGAGGACGCATGACCCGACCTTCGCCTCTCCCAAGCCCATTGGGGAGTTGCAGCGATGAGACAAGATCGTAATTGGATTGCAATTGTATATCATGAAATTGGGGAGAAAAAGGGGGTAAAATACAAAAAAAAATGTTGCTTAATTTCTCAGAGGTCAAATTATATATCAATACAATAATGTTTCAGGAATGCAAATCTTGTGTTTCTAACTACAGAAACTATTTCAGAACAATCTGAGATGGTGGGTGACGAAAACCTCTTTCTGGCGCTTTTTGAGGTGGAACGACCCACCCTTCTCTGTACTAAAGGCTCTGGTCTGTTTAGCACCATTATGGGCGTTTGGCAGGCTAGCATGAGCCCCACCCAAAGCCTGTGTCATTGGAAACCAGTGCAGGGGTAGACACTAGCCAAAACAGGGTGGAGAAAATACACACTAGACAAAATACTAGCCTCATCTTGAGGGGAAAAATGAAAAATGAGCCCTTTGTTTTAGTGGATAAAGATGCCACTGTACCTTTTGAAGCCACCAATTTGATACAATGATACACTTCATAGTTAATAGAGAATCGATTACTACACTGAGCTACGTAAACACAGAAGATGCTTTGTATTTAGCATATGGTCTATCAAAAGAACACAAACACAACGAATAGATCACGTTGCTCTGAGTCTCACAAGGAAGTGTGTCACCACCATGCAGTGTTGTTGTGATACTTCTCATTGGATGAGTTTGACACCTGGCCAACTACAGCCGCGATATAGATGATTTCTTGGAGTATGAAAGAAGCTGGCAGAGAGCAGAGACATTAGCATCCACCCACAGATGAAGCCCAGATGTTCTGCCACTAAAATCCTTTTTGGATTCTGACAACTGAAATATAAAGGCCGCCTCTAAATTCATTCGTAGAAATTAGCTTTTCCCTCAGATAATACGATGGGGTGTCTAGTTCCCATTTGGATGTCTGAGCAGACAGTTCCTATTCTCTGCTGCCAGAGGGTGAGTCACAGATTTAGAGGAGAATAATTTCCTAAATAGAGCAAAACAATTGAGAAACGATCCCTCAACGATCCCTCAACGATCCCCTCACTTTTTCTTGGAACTCGAGTTCTATTTCATTGGATTACATTAAAGGACACTACCCTTCTCTGCTTCAATTTGATCCTCCTGATGTAATGGACAGGATTGTAACAATAATGAATACACTCTTGGCATCTTTTTAGACTTATCCAAAGCATTTTACATGGTTGAACAATAAATATTACTTTCTAAATTGCATTATTACAGTTTTTATGATTATACATATAATTGGCTATATAGTTATGTTTATGTTAGACCTAGAGAACCTTGGCCAGGTGTCAAATTGACCTAGAGAACAATTTGTTCAAACAAATGGCTGTGCATCTCCCAGAGTCAAGATATCCTGTGGTGTGCCACAGGGTTCAATAATAGGGTTCAATAACTGTTTCTAGGCCGTCATTGAAAATAAGAATTTGTTCTTAACTGACTTGCCTAGTTAAATAAAGGTAAAATAAAAAAATAAATACAAAGTGACCTTTGTTGATCCTAATCTATATCAATGACTTTGCTGCTGTGTCTTCTACTACTGTACTTCCCATTCTCTTTGCTGATGATACCAATTTGATTTTATCATCACACGAGAATTTTGATTCACTAATTAATGAAGCCAACTAAGGTACGGCCAAATCCAGATAAAAAAATATATTTAAATGTAAAAAAAAAAAAACTTTATTTTATTCACTAGTAAGAATACGAAATATTGCAACAACAAAACAAAAGAGCCAGAATGAAATTGAACTAGTCACATGCACTAGATTCCTCAGAATTCAAATTTATGAAAAGATATCCTGGAAAGATCATATTAAATTTGTCTGCAGCAAAGTGATGAAATCTGCTGGTTTCATCAGAAAGATTAGTGGTTTGGTTCATGAAGCTTGCTTCCTAACTCTATACTATAGCTTAATTTACCCATATTTAATTTAATGTAATATTGTCTGGATCAGTACATACACCTCCTACCTACACATTGTACTCATCATACAAAATACATTTGCAAGACTAGCCACCTCCTATAACTACCTGGCTCCATCTGCATCTTTGTTTAAGAAACTCAATATCTTGTCTATTTACGACATTAATGTATTTCATCTACAAATACTCATACCTCCCAGACAGTTGACCTAAACCCTTCAATGGATTCTTCCAAGTTAATCCTGAAATCCATCTATATAACACAAAACACTGCGAGAACCTTCACCTTCCCCACTGCCACATCTCACATAGTCAAATCTCTATCAGATATAGAGGTACCATACTCTGGAATTCTTATCTTCACATTGCCAAAATATAATCATCCCTCAATAACTTCAAGCGAAGACTGGGGGTCAGCCTGATGAACAAAACTACCAAGTAATCTCCTCCATATAGCCTAACTCTTACACACTCACATATACATTTGAACAAAACAAATATATGTACACTACCATTCAAAAGTTTGGGGTCACTTAGAAATGTCCTTTTTTTTTAAAGGAAAGCAAATTTTTTGTCCATTAAAATAACATAAAATGTATCAGAAATACAGTGTAGACATTGTTAATGTTGTAAATGACTATTGTAGCTGGAAACGTCAGAAGGCCAGCATCCCGGAGACGCCTCTTCACTGTTGACGTTGAGATTGGTGTTTTGAGGGTACTATTTAATGAAGCTGCCAGTTGAGGACTTGTGAGACGTCTGTTTCTCAAACTAGACACTCAAATATACTTGTCCTCTTGCTCAGTTGTGCACCGGGGCCTCCCACTCCTCTTTCTATTCTGGTTAGAGGCAGTTTGCGCTGTTCTGTGAAGGGAGTAGTACACAGCATTGTACGAGATCTTCAGTTTCTTGGCAATTTCCCGCATGGAATAGCCTTCATTTCTCAGAACAAGTATAGACTGACGAGTTTCAGAAGAAAGTTATTTGTTTCTGGACATTTTGAGCCTGTAATCGAACCCACAAATGCTGATGCTCCAGATACTCAACTAGTCTAAAGAAGGCCAGTTTTATTGCATCTTTAATCAGCACAACAGTTTTCAGCTTTGCTAACACAATTGAAAAAGGGTTTTCTAATGATCAATTACCCTTTTAAAATGATAAACTTGGATTAGCTAACACAATGTGCCATTGGAACACAGGAGTGATGGTTGCTGATAATGGACTTCTGTACGCTTATGTCGATATTCCATTACAAACTAGCCGTTTCCAGCTACAATGTCTACACTGCATTTCTGATCAAGTTGATGTTATTTTAATGGACAAAAAAATAGCTTTTCTTTCAAAAACAAGGACATTTCTAAGTGAACCCAAACTTTTATTTTATTTACGTGATTACTGATCAATTAAATTATACATTTATAATTAGTAGGTTTTGTTATCTGCTGGTGTGTTTTTCAGAAAAGCCCTTGGGCTTCCAACCACACCTGAACACCGTATTTTTTTTAATTTTTTATCTGATTGTTGTCTATCATTTGTTTTCTTTGGTGCAAATAAATACAATTAAAATAAATAAATTAGTAGCTACCATCCTATTATTTGTATTCATTTGTTAGCTAAGTCACATTGAACCATTTTTTAAGTACCCTTCAAATAACAGAATCAGTGGTATGTTGCGATACAGTATTTCGGGGTGCCTCATTTTACTGTTACTTTCAAAGACTCTAGCAGTCAGCTGTTTGTACAATGTTTCCTGATTTGAAGTAGAAATGGACCCCCTTGAGACTCCAAAGACTGTCTCACATACAGTACCCAATTCGTTGTTGTTTACATGTTGCATCCTGCAGAGCTCCAGTAACAATGTCCTGAAACAAAACAGTTTAGCATACTCGCTAATATAACAGTGAGCTAGTTTGACTAAATAAGGGAGTGTTGCACTCCCCCTGTACCCCTGAGTCGATTTTCCACAACAGATTACGGGAAAAGCTATCTCTTTCAATCTAAACCACCCATTTACTGTCGTTCTGTCTTTCTCCCCTTCTCTCTCTCCTGGAGAAGAGTGTAAGATGACAAAACACAGGCCAACCACAGCCCCAATGACTCAATTCTGTGTGTGACATATGCAATATATCTCCCCCTGGCCTCTAGTCTCCAGCCCACTAAACAATAATACTGAGAAAACAAAAGGAAGTGAGGAGGATTTTCCACGGCGCGGTGATGTCAGGGCTCTGCTACGGTGCGGTCGCCCAGTTCAGAATGGGGTTTTGTAGAAACTGCTCTCTTTCCTACTGTAGACGAAGAGCTAAGAGGGGCTCAATGGCTTAGGACCAACAGCTGGTTCTTGTTACCTAGCAACTCCCAAGCTGAGCCCACGGTTAAAGGTCTGCTCAGAGTGGGGGTCTCACTCTCCTGACTCAATCTGGCAACCAGTGGTATTATAAGACAACTTCACTCAAACTGGCACACCGAGAGAGAAAGAGGTTCTGACTCCACTAGGAAAATAACAAAGAGAGGTGTGTGAATATGTGTTTTGACTGTCTATCAATATATGCCAGGAAACCTGAATAAGAGTAAAATATGTCTATGGCTGGCCAGTAGCCAATGGCAGCATGGTTTGAGTCCTGGTGCAGAGAGACAGCATGTGGATGGGCAGTGAGACAGCAGCAAGCTCAGCCAGAGCACTGGAACACTGCATTGCCTCAGAGAGGGCCAAAAACACACACCCAGGAACACACACACACCCAGGCACACACACACACACATAGCACGGTGTCAGAACATGAGCTACGGTACTGTGTGTATGCTTGTGTGTGAGCAACAGCGAGAGAGAGCAAGAGGGTAGAGACCATATAATCTTCTTTTGTTGGCAGGTTTTTCCCTTCCAGGCCCCCTCGACCATACGGCGCCCTGCCCCCCTTCAACCCACCCCCCAGCACACCCTATCCCCCCTGTAGACACACAAAGCCCCTGCTTGTCCTCCCTCTGCCTGCCATCCTTCCCCACCCTTATCACCACCCTGCTGCCCCTGCCCTGTTACCAGCCCCACTAAACCAACCACTCCCCTGCCAAGAGCTCCCGAGTGGCGCAGCGGTCTAAGGCACTGCATCTCAGTGCTAGAGGCGTCACTAACAGACACCCTGGTTCAAATCCAGGCTGTATCACAACCGGCTGTGATTGGGAGTCCCATAGGGCGGCACACAATTGGCCCAGTGTCGTCTGGGTTTGGCCGGTGTAGACCGTCATTATAAATAAGAATGTGTTGTTAACTAACTTGCCTAGTTAAATAAAAGGTTAAATACATTTAAAAAAAGGGAAAAAAAGAGAGACAGAGGGGGCAGAAAGAAAGAAAATACAGGGAGAAGGAATGAGATAACGAGACCATGATGGAGTGAGGGAGAATGAGAGAGAAAGATGCCTGTCCTTCCTAAATGGCAGCCTTTGTGCTTCTCCAGCCAGACTTGCTCTCTAGAGCACAATTGGGGCCAGAGACAAAAGCAGGCGACTAGTGGACAAGCACACTTCAGCTCCCATTGAACCACACTGGCTTTCTTTACACAGGGGACCGTACACCACAGGGAGGGATGCACACACACACTGCCTGCCATATAGACACAAGCTCTCAGGGATTTATTGTGGTAATAACTATACTGTTTACAAAGGAGCTAAGCACTGTATAAGAACATACAGACATCACTCACTCACACTGGAAGACACACGCATGACTATTCATCAATGACCCCCAACTCAATCTCAATACACCCCCTCCATCTTCTCTGCTCACTCGCTTTCCTTCCCCTTGGACTTACACAGTTCACTGGTTTCAAGCCAAGTAGAGACATATGCACACACACACACACACATTCTTTCATGACACACACTTCATTGCAGACACGTTGAGGTTCAATTGCCTTTACAGACCCCCTACACACACACTCTGACCCCACACGCAAGCACACACTCACAGAACAACCAACAGGAAACATGCTCCTTGCCTGGGAAATGCTGTCTCCACATTCTTCAGATCAAGAGAGGCACATGGCAGTGGCAGAACACAAGAAAAAAAAGGAAAGTAGGCAGGGGGGATTCTCAGTGTGTCCTGAGGGTAGGCTATCCCTTCCTCCCTCTCTCCCCCTCCCTCCTCTCCTCCTTTTCTCCTTTCTCCTTATTCAGTCTCTATCCACTGCTTGTTGTCCAGAAGCACCCTTCTTCACCTTACTCCCAGCTGTTCCATACTTGAAAGCGGGTTGGATGGCGAGAGGGGCTGTAGGGGGTCAGGGCAGGGGGGTGAGCTTGGTTGGATAGTCTTTTATCTCCGGGGCATAAACAGCTCTTTTCCAGTCAGCATCCGCCAGCAATCGCCTCTCTTCTCCTCTCGTCGATCGCAAATATCTTCTCTCTCTCTGTCTGTCTTTCTCTTTCTCTCTATCCCTCCCTCCCTCCTGCACGCTCTGTCCGGGCTATTTAAACAGATTGCAGGCTTTCTCCACCAGCCTTTGTGTGAGGCCGAGAGCGAGAAAGAAAGGAAGAAAGAGAAGACAGGGAAAACAAGTGAGCAAACCAGAGAGCCCTAGCTACGCAGGGAAAAAAAGAGAGAAAAATGAAAAGAGAAAATAAAATCCCTAAATGAGTGCTAGTCAAAACGAGTGGTGCGGCGCTCCTGGCGTGGACGACTCACTCTTCCGTTACCTCTGCTCTCACACAATTTCCTTCCCTCTTTTTCCCCCCTTCCTCTTTCCCTCACTCTCCCTTTCTCTCGGTTTTATTATTTTCGATCTGGCCTTCACAGAATTTTAAGAATGCCAGCCCCTTTTATCCCTCTCCCTCCCTTTCACACTCACTCTCTGTTATTTCCTTCTTCCCCCTTCCCCCTTTCTTAACAAAACATCCCATTTATTTTCAAACCCATTCAGTGAAGTGCACATATGTGTTTTTCTCTGAAACTTGCATTGTCCCCCTAATGTAAAAAAAAAAAAAAAAAGAGAGTACAATAACATCATCACCTGCCAACATTAAGTCAAAACACTGACAGTGACACAAGGCCAAATAAACAAAAATACACACTATAAAAGAATAACACTGCAGTTGAGGATTCCTACAGCATTACGTCCACAATTAACTGGAAAACCTAGGGAAATTACTGGCGTGTGTTTCTAGCATATTCCCAGGAAATGTATCTTTCCTACAATCAGCTGCAGGTTGTCCCTTAATGATCACATCCTCACATGGTTTGGTGGCTTGTGTCACCAAGTTTGTCATAACAAAAGAACATAAACAATCCACTGGGCACAAACTAGTGGAATCAATGTTGTTCGAAACATAATTTGTCAACGTATTGTGACGTGGAATCTACGTGGAAAAATACACAGGATTTGAAAAAGGTCATCGATGTTGTTTTGAGGGTGTCATCATGGTAACCCAATTTCAACATAGACAAACCTTGTATACAATATGTTGAATTTGTATCTTTAAACAACATCAGATCTTCAATGTTATATCTACTATCAGAAAAACATGTGGCTTAGCAGCACCTCCTACTGGAGAATGTATCTATCTACAGCTATCCTTTAGTCTCCCATCCAGGGTTTTAACCAAGCCCAGCTTAGCTATGATGTTTGTCACTGGCTATTACCAATGTGCTATCGTGAGATTGTCTATCGTGCTATCGTGATTGTCCACTTAAAAATGAAATAAATTCACTGTTGCTATCGAAGTCATTCTAAAGGGTAGGTTTAACAGAGCAAATGAAATGTAAATATACTTTATTACTCATCACCAATGATGCTTTTTAGGCCTATATAGCATTTGCAAAGTAATCAACAGCTATTGTTTCAATTCAACACAGAATTCAACTAAAAATAGATAGAACAAATTATTATTGAAGTTGCAAGCAAACATATTTTCGGGTGGAGGAAGTTGCATTCTGTGCATGGTTCTCTGCATGGCTGTGCTCTGTATTTACAAATCAGTAATCACATAATGTAGCGACTTTCCAATAAGATGAACCATTGTCAATGTCACAGTGCTATTTCATTCTGCAATCTCAAAATTATCCGTCAGATGGTGAAAGTGAGCCACTATGTGAGGTTAATGTGCCATATCCAACACTGGTTGTTCGCAATAAAAAATTGCAGCGATTACCTGTCGACATAGCAGACAAATAGCTAGCTAGCTAGTACAATTTCTGATAAGCGAGTTGCTGGGCCTACACGGTTATGGCAGGCTATGGAGCCATCATTGGCATCAGTTAAGGAAATATGTGTGTGGTAATGTACCAAGCCAGCATACAAATTGAAAACAAGGGTTGTCTTTGTTTCCTGACTGCTGAATCAACCATGCGTGCTAGCAAGATAGCCAATGCTATGGCTGAGGCAAACATGATGTAAAACAAGACAATAACTGGAATTCAGCTAACTAAATAGCTAGTTAGCTCTAGGTGGTTGGGGGCTACATATGGGCTAGCTCATGTTAGCTAGCTAGCTACTGTTTTTCCATACATGCATGCTGCACAGTGCCAGTGGGTAAAGATTGGATAAGTTAGAATACAGTGAGATAATTGTCATATATGGATCAGGTTACCTAGCTATCTATCCAACATTGTAATTAGAAGCTAGCTGGCTGGCTATGTACTATATTTAGAAAAAAAGACATACATGCATGGCTCTGGCTAGGGTACATGTAACAGGTCAGCTGCAATGTATGTAGCTAGTATTTCCTCCATGAACAAAGCAAACTATATATATATTTTTTTTAAATAAGAAAAAACTGTTAAATGAGTAGTTGTGTCCAAACTTTTGACTGATACTGTATGTATGGTTATGTATATACAGTACCAGTTAAACGTTTGGACACACCTACTCATTCAAGGTTATTTTTTTTATTTTGCTATTTTCTACATTGCAGAATAATAGTGAAGCTATCACAACTATGAAATAACACATATAGAATCATGTAGTAATCAAAAAAGTGTTAGACAAATCCAAATATATTTTTGATTTTTGATTCTTCAAAGTAGCCACCCTTTGTCTTGATGACAGGTTTGCACACTCTCGGCATTCTCTCAACCAGCTTCACCTGGAATGCTTTTTCAACAGTCTTGAAGGAGTTCTCACATATGCTGAGCACTTGTTGGCTGCTTTTCCTTCACTCTGCGGTCCAAGTTATCCCAAACCATCTCAATTGGGTTGAGGTCGGGTGATTGTGGAGGCCAGGTCATCTGATGCAGCACTCCATCACTCTCCTTCTTGTTGGGTCATTGTTCTGTTGAAAAACAAATGATAGTCCCACTAAGTGCAAACCAGATGGGATGGCGTATCGCTGCGGTAGCTATGCTGGTTAAGTGTGCCTTGAATTCTAAATAAATCACAGACAGTGTCACCAGCAAAGTTCCCCCACACCATCACACCTCCTCCTCCGTGCCTCACGGTGGGAACCATACATGCGGAGATCATCCATTCACCTACTCTGCGTCTCACAAAGACACTGCGGTTGGAACCAAAAATCTCACATTTGGACTCATCAGACCAAAAGGACAGATTTCCACCGGTCTAATGTCCATTGCTCGTATTTGTTGGCCCAAGCAAGTCTCTTCTTCTTATTGGTGTCCTTTAGTGGTGGTTTCTTTGAAGTAATTTGACCATGAAGGCCTGATTCAAGCAGTCTCCTCTAAGCAGTTGATGTTGAGATATGTCTGTTACTTGAACTCTGTAAAGCATTTATTTGGGCTGCAATTTCTGAGGTGCAGTTATTCTAATTAATTATCCTCTTCAGCAGAGGTAACTCTGGGTCCTCATGAGAGCCAGTTCCATCATAGCACTTGATGATTTTTGCGACTGCACTTGAAGAAACTTTCAAAGTTCTTTCAATTTTCCAGATTGACTGACCTTCATGTCTTAAAGTAATGATGGACTTTGTCTTTTACCAAATAGGGCTATCTTCTGTATACCACCCCTACCCTGTCACAACACGACTGATTGGTTCAAACGCATTAAGGAAAGAAATTCCACAAATTAACTTTTAACAAGGCACACCTGTTAATTGAAATGCATTCCAGGTGACTACCTCATGAAGCTGCTTGAGAGAATGCCAAGAGTGTGCAAAGCTGTCATCGGGCCAAAGGGTGGCTACTTTGAAGAATCTCAAATATGAAAGATATTTTGATTTGTTTAACACTTTTTTGGTTACTACATGATTCCATATGATGTCTTCACTATTATTCTACAATGTATAAAATAGTAAAAATAAAGGAAAACCTTTGAATGAGTAGGTGGGTCCAAAGTTGACTGGTACTGTACAGTCGTGGCAAAAGAATTGAGAATGACACAAATATTAATTTCCACAAAGTTTGCTGCTTCAGTGTCTTTAGATATTTTTGTCAGGTGTTACTATGGAATATTGAAGTATAATTACAAGCATTTCATAAGTGTCAAAAGCTTTTATTGACAATTACATGAAGTTGATGCAAAGAGTCAATATTTGCAGTGTTGACCCTTCTTTTTTAAGACCTCCGCAATCCGCCCTGGCATGCTGTCAATTAACTTCTGGGCCACATCCTGACTGATGGCAGGCCATTCTTGCACAATCAATGCTTGGAGTTTGTCAGAATTTGTGGGCATTTGTTTGTCCACCCGCCTCTTGAGGATTGACCACAAGTTCTCAAAGGGATTCAGGTCTGGGGAGTTTCCTGGCCATGGACCCAAAATATTGATGTTTTGTTCCCCGAGCCACTTAGTTATCGCTTTTGCCTTATGGCAAGGTGCTCCATCATCCTGGAAAAGGCATTGTTCGTCACCAAACTGTTCCTGGATGGTTGGGAGAAGTTGCTTTCGGAGACACACCAAAGTAGTTGGTGAACCAGGCGAGGCAATCATTTGACAAACCAAGGCTGTTGAGTCTGCCAATTGGAATGTGGTGATTGACAGAGTCGAAAGCCTTGGCCAGGTCAATGAATACGGCTGCACAGTAATGTCTCTTATTGATGGCGGTTATGATATCATTTAGGACCTTGAGCGTCGCTGAGGTGCACCCGTGACCAGCTCGGAAACCAGATTGCATAGCAGAGAAGGTACAGTGGGATTCGAAATGGTTGGTAATCTGTTTGTTAACTTGACTTTCGAAGACCTTAGAATGGCAGG
This sequence comes from Brachymystax lenok tsinlingensis, assembly GCA_030435695.1. Classification (NCBI taxonomy): domain Eukaryota; kingdom Metazoa; phylum Chordata; class Actinopteri; order Salmoniformes; family Salmonidae; genus Brachymystax; species Brachymystax lenok. Next base: position 9,645,919 of record CM059805.1, read on the forward strand.
GTAGGATAGATATAGGTCTGTAGCAGTTTGGGTTTAGAGTATCTCCCCTTTTGAAGAGGGGGATGACCGAGCAGCTTTCCAGTCTTTGGGGATCTCAGACGATACGAAAGAGAGGTTGAACAGGGTAGTAGACGACACATGTTTCCTTGCAGGTAACCATGGTTGACAGAGGAAGAACAATGATTCCAAGCACCACCCTCCTTTTGAAGCTTCCAGTCTGTTATTCGAACTCAATCAGCATGACTGAGTGATCTCCAGCCTTGTCCTCGTCAACACTCACACCTGTGTTAACGAGAGAATCACTGACATGATGTCAGCTGGTCCTTTTGTGGCAGGGCTGAAATAGAGTGGCAATGTTTTTGGGGGATTCAACTCATTTGCATGGCAAAGAGGGACTTTGCAATTCATCTGATCACTCTTCATGACATTCTGGAGTATATGCAAATTGCCATCATACAAACTGAGGCAGCAGACTTTGTGAAAATTAATATTTGTGTCATTCTCAAAACTTTTGGCCACGACTGTATATGTACAGGGGACCAGTATGTATGCAGTCACTACTGTAAATTGCTCTGGATAAGAGTGTCTGTTGTGATGTTGAATTGTGTTTGGTTCTCAACGCAACCAAATATCAACATTTGAGGAGACTTATCTTCTGCTTGGATAGTTCTATCTTTGCCACTGACTTAGTCTGGCTTTAAAGGGGAACTCCACTCAAAAACGATCTTTTGTAACTTTTTTCATTAGTCCACTGTTGATACAGTCCCAAAATGTTTTGCATTTCAGCAGTCAAGTTTTCAAGATATTGGACTTTCAAGAAGCAAAGTGTCACCGGCCATATAATCATGACACTTCTTGAAAGTTCAATATCTTGAAAACTTGACTACTGCAATAATTTTTTACTGAGCTTGATATAATTTAAAACCTTCCAAACAGTGTTGTCAAGTTTTCTAATTTTATAATTTCTTAATTGTTGTTTTCTTCCAGTTCCGGTGGTATGCATTGAAACGCCTGGCTTTCTTGTGGCTTTCTTTTGCAAAACAACTGTGAATTAACTGACTTATTTTCAAATAACTGTCAACACTGTATTACAAGGAACAACTAGCAGGTCTATTTCACACCAGCAGCTAGCATAATCTGTCTGTTCACAATTCACCTACAGGAACATTGCGGCTCTCAAAACCCGACAACAGAAAGAGTTGGCCACTACTATTTGAGAGATTGTTTGTGAGGAAATTACCTCTGCCCTCGTCTTGCAATTAAAGCCAGTAAATGAATCTCTTGCACTGCTCAAGTGGATACCTAGTCCACTAATGTGGAAAATGTTGAGACAATGTGACAGAGGGACGACTCCATGACCTGGAAACAATGCACACTAAGCTAAAAGGGGAAATCAACCTCCTAAAAAATAAAACAGAATCATTTGAAAATCATTCCCATAAATTCAATGTACGGGTCACATGACTTGAAACTGGTGTGGAAGTGGGCAACCTAACTTCCTTCATGCGGGGACAAAACACACATCACAACAAGAGAGACACCACAACACTACATAAGAGAGACCTAAGACAACAACACCGCATGGTAGCAACACAACACGACAACAACATGGTAGTAACACAACATGGCAGCAGCACAACATGGTAGCAGCAAAACATGGTACAAACATTCATGGGTTACAGACAACAGCACAAAGGGCAAGACGGTAGAGACAACAATACATCACGCGAAGCAGCCACAACAGTCAGTAAGTGTCCATGATTGAGTCTTTGAATGAAGAGATGGAGATAAAACTGTCCAGATTGTGTGTTTTTTTGCAGCTCGTTCCAGTCGCTAGCTGCAGCGAACTGAAAAGAGGAGCGACGCAGGGATCTGTGTGCTTTGGGGACCTTTAACTTGTTAGGGAGTGGCAGCTGAGGGGTCGGTTTTGGAGAGTCTGGCGTGCCTAAAGTAAAATGCTTGCCACTCAGGCTCAGAAAATAGGATATGCACATAATTAGTACTATTGGATAGGAAACACTCTGAGGTTTCCGAAAGTGTTAACATTTTGTCTGTGAGTGTAATAGAACTCATTTGGCAGGCAAAAACCAGAGAATTTTCCATCCGGAAATGTCATTCTGGTGGCTTATGGCTCACTTAGAGAGACTGCCTATTGAAAAGTATTTATACCAGGACACTGAATGTAGTACCTATTGCTTCCACTGGATGTCAGCAGTGTATAGGTAAAGTGTAAAGGCAATCGGAACCATTGTGTTCAATCGGCAGAGGTTTTAGTCAGGGGAGCTATTTTTCAGTTGCCCGTTTTTGGGTGCACGTTTGGCTGAGCGGTCCACTTTATTTGACTTATATAACGTTTAGGTGACCATCCAAGTGAAAGATTATCACTTTTATTCATAAAAGATAAGCTAAGGATGCATTTTAATTGCTTTTTGTTTTGTTGAGGGAAAGTTTATAGGTATAGTTGAACGCGTTCTCGTCACGTTGAATTTTCTGAACACAAGGCGCCAACCAAACGGAGATTTAAGGATATAATAAATTACTTTTTCTAACCAAATACGCAAGGATTGTCTTCGTTGGACACTTAGGAAGCCCTCTGCAGAAGTTCTACAAAAGGTAAGGCACAGGTTTTCCCTGTGAAATGCATTTTCTATCGACCGCGCCCGCTAAAGATTTCATGGTTATGGAAAATATTGAAGGTGCTACCCTCAAACAATCAAATGTAGTGCTTTCACCGTAAAGCCTTTTTGAAATCCGACAACGCTGTGATATTGCCAAGAAGCAGAGCTTTTGATGAGTATGAAACACTTGTATATATTGGTGCATTTTTAATAATTCAATTTTGGGATTTTGCCTTGCATTTCACCTGGTAGTGTCGGGAGTGTTGCGCTAGCGCCCCAAATCACCTTGTTGCTCCCCAAGAAGTTAACAGAATATGACTGCAGATAGGGGGGAATGAAGCCTAAGAGGGTTTTATAAATAAGCATCAACCAGTGGATCTTGCGACGGGTATACAGAGATGGGTATATGCTCCTAAAAACAAATGAGGAGATGGGAGAGGCAGAACTTGCAGCGCTTTGAGTGTCACAAATAGATCCAAGTTCTATTTTAGCGCCTGGCTACGCAGACACTCACTGACGCGCGTGAGCAGTGTAGGTGCAATGTTTGAATAACATGTATGTGTATTTAACACGCAACGCGTCCGGTCTGGTCAGCAAGTATCTCTGCCAGATCACAGTCGAACCAGGGGCTGAAGTTGTTCTCATTTTCTTTATGGGCGCATATTTGTTAACGATACCACTGAAAATATCAAAAAAGAAGGTCCAAACGTCTTCGACAGTGTGGATCAAGCTGATTCTATACCAACTTACAGAGGCCAGGTCATGAAGGAAGGCTTGCTCATTAAAGTATTTTAGCAAGTGTTTCACTGAGCAGCCATTACGAACACAGGCTGTAAAAATAGTGATCACTAAGGTCATTACAGACAAAAACAGACTAATACCTATTAGGATTATTTGTGAGGATAACATCGAGGAGAGTAGCCTTTTCTGGGTGTTTGGAGTCATACCTTGTGGGATTGGTAATAATCTGAGAAAGATTTATGGAGTCCCATTGCTTTAGGACTTGGTCAAGTGGTTTAAGCATGTCCCAGTTTAGGTCATCTAGAAGGGCAAATTCAGACTTAGTGTAAGGGGCCAGGAGAGAGCTTAGGGCATTTAGGGTACAGGCTGGTGCTGATGGTGGACAATAACACTCAGCAAGTCAACAAAGAGTCATTTGAAAGTTTAATGTGTAAAACCAGCAAATCAAATTGTGTGGGGACAGACTTTGTGGAGACAACCAAGCACTGAAAGTTTTCCTTGGTAAAGATTGCCACTCCACCACCTTTGGAAGAGAGCAGAAATCAGTGAAGCAGATATCAGTATTGGGGCTAGCAACTGTAGATGATCCAGGTTGTACATGCACATTTCCAGGTATAAATCAGCAGTATTACAATCAGGGCACGGCAGAGGACAGCGAGAGCTCTGCATTGTTGATTTATAACATTTGAATGTGCATTAGATGGCAACAAGATCATATTTCATCAGGTAACAAGAATACAAAGCCAGCGACAGGTGGTTAGAATAGGAGGCCAAGAGTCCGTGTAACCAATAGAGAGTCAGAGAGGGAACAAACAGACTGTCCCACGGTTAGGTAAACAAGCAAGTTCATAGTCAACAAAGCAAGCAGGAGTCTTGAGGCAAATAGCCTAAAACACAAGAGAAAAATATAACAACTTGGGGCTAGCCATTGTAAGTTCAGAGTCACTCGCCCCAACAATGCATGTGGAAAAGAGGGCGTTAGCTAGCTATATCTTTTCAGTGTCGGCGAATGGTCCTTTACAACGTCCAAACAAAGTTGTTCTGTGGCTGTTGTATTTTGGGGATTCTGAGGAGGATATCTTCTCTGCACAGATGGAGGGGGCATCAAAGGCCTCTGCATTTGAGTGTGTGTGAGGCTGTGAACCTCTCCTGTCATTGTTAGGCTCAAGAGTTTTCACACCTCTCACTTCACACTTCAGTGCTAATTTCAGTAAGATTCTTTCCTAGCAGCTTGGTAGCCTTATTTATTAAGCTTTATATAATAAGCTGGGTCCCATGCCACTGATAAACATTGTGCACTGCAACGGATACCGGTGTATGATTGTACAGATCCACAGTTTTGAAGTCAAACGGCAAATTGTTTGCCTCGCAGCAGAATCGGGGCCTCTCACCTATGCTGAGAAGAGGATCAGCATCTACCCAGATCTGAGTGCTGAACTGCTGAAACAGAGGGCGACCTCCAGCTAGGTGAGATCTCAGCTATGCAAGCTAAACCTGAGATGCGGCTTCATCCATCCGGCAAAACTCATCTTGATCTTCCAGAATACAACACACACGTTTTTCACTGCCAAGGAGGCTCAAGACTTCTTTGAGAAGCACATCAAGCCCAACACACAAGGAGAAGATCCAACAGATCTAAGCTAATCCATGCCCAATCACGCAGCCTGCTTATGGCTATGGTGCTGTCCTCAGCATAAGACAATGATGAGGACACCCCCTCATTTGGAAATTATTGCTAAACATTGGACTTCGTTATTATTAATTTGCCTATTGTCCAGGACATTTAGACAATGATGACACCATGCCAATTAATTAACAATGGACAATATTTTGAAGTGTCATACAGACTGGGGCTACTTGCTTGTGTGGATACAGTGTATTGCATCTCTATATGGGCTAAATGATGTAATATAAATTGGAAGCTATTCCCCTAATATTTTTTATTGTACTGCTGTTGAGGATAGATGGCCAGTCCCATATGGGCTACCGCACAATTCCTTAAAAAAATGTTTTTATGGCTGTCCACCTCATTTTACGCTAATGAATTTATTTCCCAGGGAACACTTGGGCTACAGGGCACGATTCATTATTGTGAAGATCTAGATTATAGACTGTGTTTCTTGTACTGTACATACCCCCTTTAATTTTTTTATTTGTTTTGTTTTGTTTACATAGTATAGATCACAAAAATGCTTTATACAAAATGACGTAAACATGTTTTAAGGTCATTTAAACCTTATTGCTAATAATAATGAGAATAATGGATCAAGGGTTATTGCTCCTACAGCCATCCTATTTGACTGTTTAGGCTTGAATTTCTGTTTTATTTAGCCTACTGTTTTCCTTTTCTTTCTTTATTACCCACCCTTACTCATCAATTCTGCAAACGTATGTTTAAAGGTCTGATAAATGGTTCCTTATATTATGTTTAACTTGTTTTTTCTTTTTCAACTACCTTAACATCATAAATAATATATGTTGCTTAATAGATTCCATATTTAAGGCTGCCACTCACTGTTATGCTGGGGGTGGGGGGGAGGGTTTATTAACACTAAAGATATCAAATTACATCATTTATATGTTTTTATATATTTTTTTACAATGACAACGCTAGCTATTTGCTCTTGGAATTTGAAAGGCTGTAATAGTCTTATCAAACCTATTAAAAATCCCTGCATTTTATCACTGGAGACAATTTTTGTACACATCATAGCCTTTTATATACAGTAGCTCTGTTGGCTGCGAGTCTCTGACTACCAGAAAGGCCCAACATTGGCTGCTATTTGTATATAAAGCAGTTCTTCAGAAACTCCCATACTACCTCACCTCACTTCTTAATTGGAAATCTAGCCACCGTCAGACTCGCTCTCAAGACTGGCTGGTTGTAGAGGTTCCGCGGGTCTCCACAGAGTCAGGAAAGATTACTTTTAGTTATTGTGCCCCTAGCGCATGGAATGACCTGCGGGCTACTTTGAGGCTTGACTGGTCTCGAATGGTCAGTTTGGAACTTTGATGAAGAATGTGGTGAAGGAGAACTGCACTTATTTTGATTGATGTGTAATTTTATCTGTCGCTTTTAATTCCATTTGTTGTATTGAGCCTGATCATGTTGATTCATTGTTCCCAGTGTACCCTTGTAAATGAGACCCTTGTCTCAATGGGGTTTCCCTGGTTAAATAAAAGGTACGAAATAAATAATAATAACCTTACAGCTGATATCCTAGCAAGAAACCATATTGATATAGCAATGCTCCAAGAAACACACCTGCTCCAAAAGGACCCACATAGAATACAAACGGTCTGCTTTTTCATCAGACCCAAACAAAACGAAGTGTGTAAACCTAACGATACATAAGAAACTCAGTCAAAGAGGACAATAAATGATAAACAGTTGAAAAGGTTTCTTCTTACACATATACAATATATGTTGTACATGTTCTTGATTTATGTATGTTATGATGTTTGCATTACTTCAAGTGTAACTTTAGTTTAACAAATGATTTAGTTATAGCGTGATGCATGCGTTACACACAATGCAATCTCAAGGTACAGTATCAGAGCTCCCATTATTTAGAATGTTGCATGCGTAAGTTCACCGCACAGCTCATACCGTATGTTTTTCTCCTTTGTCGTAGCTCGACTCCCATTGAAAAAAATCACTAACTACATTTTAGGACACAAAATCTCCATTGTGTCTATAGCCTAAAAGGAATACTTTGGGATTTTGGCAATGAAGCCCTTAATCTACTTCGCCAGTCAGGTGACGTCCCATAGGGTTTTAGTCATTGCGCTAATGCTAGTCAGCAACTTCAATCAAACTGCACACAGAGACATCAAAATGGTATCCACAAGCTCATCTGACTCTGGGGAAGTATGTACGGGCTTCATTGCCAAAACCACAAAGTATTACTTTAAAGTTAAAAAAAGGTGTGACTTGCCTTGAGTTGTTTTTCATTGTCAATCACTCGCTACCAAAAGGATAAAAGATGGCTTGTGGGTAAAAAATATGGCTTGTGGGTAAAGACAAATGGGGGATAAGAGGGAGGGGAGAGAGTGAGAATGCGAACCCTGGTGTGTGACCAAGTGAAGTGGAAACCAGAACGTCATATTGAGGTTTGATGGCCATATTTGCATATCTATTATCTTGCCAAATTCTTTCATTTTGCTTCATTACCCAAGTCTGAAGGGGTAAATGGTTACTTATTTTGTGTTTTACTTTCTTTCTTTTTTAATACCTTAATAAGACCTAAAATACAATTGCTTAAGAGATTCCATCTGTAAGGCCGCCACTCACCCATATGTTGCAACCATGCAATGCAGTGGTTACCAACCAGTTGAATGTGATCGACTGGTCGATCTCCAATGCATTCCTAGTCGATCGTCAACATTTCTGTAAAAAAAACAACGATAAGCCTTGCACGCTATTGGCCGTAGGTGCACCGGATTCAGCTGCCCTGCGCGCTGGGTCGGCAACATGTTCCCATTTTGAACCATATGTCTGAAGGTACAAACTGCCATCCTGGCGGGCCCAAGGGGAGCAAATCAAGTGCACTATAGGCCTACTACTGGCCAATCGGATAGTTCAGAGTAACGTATCAGACGTAAAAGAAAGCTACCACAAAGTTGATACTGTGAGATTTCTAAACTTTTAAAACCATGACCAGAGAGAGAATGTCAACGAATATAGCAAAAGAGAAAAGAGCTCGAAAAAAATCATACACTCCCAAATATATTTTCGGGTGTGTAAACTGCGTGACACTCGCGCTTGGAAAGGGTTGTCACTAGTTACCACAACCGCAAAATCAAAATGGGCTATAACGTAGAGATTATTGAAAACAAAAATTTGCTTTTTAGTCTTCATTTAAGGTTCTGTTAGGCATAAGGTTAGCAGGGTGGTTAACTCTTTCCAGGCAGAGCGTTCTAATTTCAGAATAATAGTTATGATGGTTTAAAGCCTTAAAGGTGCACTATGCTCCACCACTTCCTGGTTGCTAAAATTCTACTAGTTTGCCTCATTTCAGTTTATGTGATAAAACAAGCAAGTATAGTGTAGAAAATCATTGTACCATCTAAACCGCTGTTAAAAATCTCTTATATAACCAATAATATTGTATTTTCAGCTATTTGAAGCTGGTGTACAAAACCGAAAGTAAAAGATGAAAAAACTAAACATAAGAACATGAAGTATAGAAATAGCGCACATAGAACCAATCTACCACTTCTTAGACTTGCTTTCAATGAGAATGACAGATCTTTAGTTGTTTGATTTGTGCCCACCATCAGTTGAGACAGCATGCTCTTGAATACATGGTGGTGTCATGTTTTGGCTGATAAATGTACAAAAATGTGAATAATATAGACATTTCAACTTTCAAATGGTAGCACAAAGATGGTTGGAGGTCCACGCATCAGAGAATGTTGAATATAAATTGTTTTAAATTATACTGTCAATCCATAGGAAACCTATTGAAATCACAGAAATATAGATACTACAATAGATATTTGCATTTAAGTTGACGTTCATTGGTGGGTAGACCAGTGGCCATATTTGTGCTAGTAGTTGGAAGTTTAAATTGTAAGGATGTACCCACTAAATTGCAGTGATCTGAAGGGATTTCTCCATTCTATGAAATATATTTATATGATTGAAATGACACCCACCCTGTATTCAAGACTATGCTGTGTCTCAACCGACACAACACAATCACCTCAGATGTAAAATAGGGTCTAAGCTACAACATATGCCAAAATAATAAAAAAATCAGAGTTTACGAATGTTTTGATCATTTACGTTAAAGGTAAAAAAAAAAATATTAATATATATATATATATATATATAACGTTTTTTTCAAGAAATTATAGAATAGTTTGACAACCCTGTCTGTAAACTTTACAATGTTATCAAACTGAACCATTTTATCTTTTTCCATTGATAAAGATCTGGATGTCTGATGGTAGGATGGGGTATTACAAATGGGTAAACTTTTAGCACCTCTATCTCCTAAATGTTTTGGCAGTTAGGCCCAAAATGTGCCTTTCTGACCACTTCGACCATGGGCAAATATGTACGGAAAGTTTCTTTCAAATCAAAAGGGGTGAGGTCAAAAAGTGATTGAAATCAGATGGAACGACGCATACTCGCAAGCACACATACACTCACAATGTGTTAACCCTTTTCTGCCCCCCCTCCTACAGTGGTATTGGTGGTGTTAGTAACAGCAATGAAGGGTTAATGAACTCTCAGCCAAAATCAATTAGTCAAAACCAGGTCAGAGAGAACGAGGGAGAGTAGAGAGCTGAGCTCCCGCTGCCAGAATACACACACTGTAGAGTACACACTGCATGGGACAACAGAGAGGGGCTGAACCCGCACACACACACACACAACCTCACCCACCCCTTTACCCAAACACAGTACTAACAGATTGTGTACATCTAGGGCTAGTTGTCTGAAGAAGTAAGTCTAAGCCACTTTATGGCTAGGGGGTCACAGACAAAATGCCCTACTACAGGACTTAACCCGCATTTCTAAGAAGTCTCCTTAATTAGAAATCATTCCACAACCAACACAACCTTCTAGGAACAAACACCACTTCAGTGGGAGAGAATGGAAAACCATTGATTGCCACTGTAATGTTAGAAATTGCATCTAGGCCTAACATATCAATGAAAGATAGATTGATTAGGAATTCACCAAACCCGTTGTAAATCCACCACTGTGTCAGCCTAGAAGAAGACGTTCTGCTTACTGTGGCTAACGGATGTTAACGTGCCTGTTTTGTGAGGGCTATAGAGAGCGAGAGAGGGGAGGAGGAGGAAGACGGCACAGCAGCAGGTGGACTCCAGATGTTGTCTCTCTGGGGGAAGGTGTCTGAGATCTGGAACTCCTTTTTTTCCATTATACTCTCCCCATCTCGCTCTCCTTTCCTCCTCTGTATGTGACATTAGCCATCTGTCTGGTTGCAGAGACAGAGAGAGAGAGGACAGAGAGAGACAGAAAGAGAGAGGCAGAAAGAGAAACAGACAGAACGAGAGACAGAAAGAGAGAGCACGAGAGAGAGTGCGAGAGAAGCACCCTTATACCGCCCTCCCGTACACTGCCTACAGAGAAACATGTTAGCCAGCACACACACACACACACACACAAAGCTGGGGCTGGGTTCTGTTCCAGCTGAAGGCAGAAAGCTCTCTGGGGAGATGTCAGCTCACAACACCATGGATGGAGTTACAGCAGAACACACAATTTACACACTTACACAGACACAGCTGGAATAGCTAAATGAGGTGTAGCAGTGCTTGTTTATCAGTGCTGATGTTGTCTCGCCAGAGACATGATGATAGAGACCGACTCCTAGGGCATGAGCTAACGTAGTCATGTGCCGCTGGTGTGTGTGTCAAATTCAATCCAGTGGTGTAAAGTACTTAAATAAAAATACTTTGAAGTACTACTTAAGTCGCTTTTTGGAGCATCTGTACTTTACTATTATTTTTGACTACTTTTACTTTACTACATTCCTAAAGAAAATAATGTACTTTTTACTCTATACCTCACTAACATTATCCCTCACTAAACACAAATGCATTGTTTGTAAATGATGTCTGAGTGTGGGAGTGTACACCTGGCTTTCCGTACATATTAAAAACAAGAACATGGTGCCATCTGCTTTGCTTAATATAAGGAATTTAAAATTATTCATACTTTTACTTTTGGTACTTAAGTATATTATAGCAGTTACATTTACTTTTGATTCTTTAGTATATTTAGAACCAAATACTTTTAGACTCAAGCAGTATTTTACTTGGTGACTATCAGTTTTACAGGGAGTAACTTTCTATTAAGGTATCTATACTTTTACTGAAGTATGACAATTGGGTACTTTTTCCACCACTGATTGAATCACACGTGAAATCCCTCACGTAAGGTCTAGAAGTTGGATAAGACTTGACAGCGAGACATTCTAACTTCACAAAGCTTCACAAAGCTATCACATCTAGGCACGTTACTGTCAGATCACATAACTACTTTTGTCAGATAGATACCTCAAGGTATAAAAGCAACATAAAAGACCGGAGAGAATAGGTACAGAGAGAGTAGGGACACATGTCGAGGTGGAGAGCAGGACTTCTAACCTTGAAGGGCTGTTCCCTTACAGCTACTACTGTACAGCCACACAGACAATGAGATTTCCCTTCCAAGATGGCCTCCCTCTGGTAAAACACAGCCAGCCAGCTTAGTGAGAATTTGTCTCCTGCAAAACTTCTATATTTCCATATATTCTCATCTGGAGAAAATAAGGTTAGTGCAGCCACTTCTGCTCAGTAATTTAATACCCATGAAGTTTTCATTTTCTCTAGATGAATTATTAAATGTGACCTGCTGCTTGGCAGAGAGGTATAGAGTAAAAGAGAGGTAGAAGAGAGGGAGTGTGAAAGAGAGGGAGGAGGGATGAGGTCAGATACGGCTTCCAATTTATTGTTCCCTTTCTTTCATTTCATTCCCCTTTAATGTTCGTACTCCAACTCTTTCTCTCTCCCCCTCAGTCTCTCTTTCTATCTCACGCACACAGTCTGTCCTCAGCCGTCCTCACACTATCTCAGATAGCAAACCATACTGTATAATTCCGATCGATCATCTTCGTCAAAAAGTTATTAGAAATTACTATGGAATAAATTATGATATTACAAAATAGCTAAATGAAAAGGTTGACCATCAGATTATAACGTCAAATGCTATGACTAGTTAGAGCCCTTTCTATTGCATGTAGAATTTGGATATGAGGGATTATAATCTCTTCATTCATTTCTATGGGATTACTCAACCATGGGGTGTGTACCGTATTCTCCCCTCCTTCCCCATTTCCTCCTGTCCTCACCCTTTAAAGGGGCAATCTGCAGTTGCTACATACAGTGGGGAGAACAAGTATTTGATAGACTGCCGATTTTGCAGGTTTTCCTACTTACAAAGCATGTAGAGGTCTGTAATTTTTATCATAGGTACACTTCAACTGTGAGAGACGGAATCTAAAAATCCAGAAAATCACATCATATGATTTTTAAATAATTAATTTGCATTTTATTGCATGACATAAGTATTTGATCACCTACCAACCAGTAAGAATTCCGGCTCTCACAGACCTGTTTTTCTTTAAGAAGCCCTCCTGTTCTCCACTCATTACCTGTATTAACTGCACCAGTTTGAACTCGTTACCTGTATAAAAGACACCTGTCCACACACTCAATCAAACAGACTCCAACCTCTCCACAATGGCCAAGACCAGAGAGCTGTGTAAGGACATCAGGGATAAAATTGTAGACCTGCACAAGGCTGGGATGGGCTACAGGACAATAGGCAAGCAGCTTGGTGAGAAGGCAACAACTGTTGGCGCAATTATTCGAAAATGGAAGAAGTTCAAGATGACGGTCAATCTCCCTCAGTCTGGGTCACCATGCAAGATCTCACCTCGTGGGGCATCAATGATCATGAGGAAGGTGAGGGATCAGCCCAGAACTACATGGCAGGACCTGGTCAATGACCTGAAGAGAGCTGGGACCACAGTCTCAAAGAAAACCATTAGTAACACACTACGCCGTCATGGATTAAAATCCTGCAGCGCATGCAAGGTCCCCCTGCTCAAGCCAGCGCATGTCCAGGCCCGTCTGAAGTTTGCCAATGGCCATCTGGATGATCCAGAGGAGGAATGGGAGAAGGTCATGTGGTCTGATGAGACAAAAATAGAGCTTTTTGGTCTAAACTCCACTCGCTGTGTTTGGAGGAAGAAGAAGGATGAGTACAACCCCAAGAACACCATCCCAACTGTGAAGCATGGAGGTGGAAACATCATTCTTTGGGGATGCTTTTCTGCAAAGGGGACAGGACGACTGCACCGTATTGAGGGGAGGATGGATGGGGCCATGTATCGCAAGATCTTGGCCAACAACCTCCTTCCCTCAGTAAGAGCATTGAAGATGGGTCGTGGCTGGGTCTTCCAGCATGACAACGACCCGAAACACACAGCCAGGGCAACTAAGGAGATGCTTCTTACGGAGCCATTCAAGGTCCTGGAGTGGCCTAGCCAGTCTCCAGACCTGAACCCAATAGAAAATCTTTGGAGGGAGCTGAAAGTCCATATTGCCCAGCGACAGCCCCGAAACCTGAAGGATCTGGAGAAGGTCTGTATGGAGGAGTGGGCCAAAATCCCTGCTGCAGTGTGTGCAAACCTGGTCAAGAACTACAGGAAACGTATGATCTCTGTAATTGCAAACAAAGGTTTCTGTACCAAATATTAAGTTCTGCTTTTCTGATGTATCAAATAATTATGTCATGCAATAAAATGCAAATGAATTACTTAAATCATACAATGTGATTTTCTGGATTTTTGTTTTAGATTCCGTCACTCACAGTTGAGTACCTATGATACAAATTACAGACTTCTACTTGCTTTGTAAGTGGGAACCTGCAAAATCGGCAGTGTATCAAATACTTGTTCTCCCCACTGTACATTTTGGGACTTATAAATGAATGATATGTACCCATTGATTCTTGAAGGATATAACTTAGAAATGCCTTAGTTCAACTGTCGTGCCCCGTCAGAACCAAAATATAAGATTATAACAAAGTAAATATAAATAAACACTATATAGCCTCAACATGATTACAACTATTATTTTGATACCATGGATGGTCAGTCCTTACATGCATAGCTCTTTCTATGAATTTGAGAGTGGTCACATTTCTCCAGCCCCACCCCTCAGCTTTTTACCGAAACAGTGGCGGAGAGGGCGCTTTTATATAGTTTCAACTACTGATTGACGCTTTAACAGATGGCACAATGGGAATTTCCGCTCATCTAATCTCTCCTCTCTCTCTCTCTCTCTCTCTCTCTCTCTCTCTCTCTCTCGTCAGTGTTTTATACCTTCATCCTCTCCTCTCCTTTTTCTTCATCTGCACAACTAAAAACCACAACCGCAGTCATGAATGAATGTGCAGAGCTGAGTACGGAGAAGCAATATAGAATTTTTTTTCTCTCGTTCTGTTTCTTGTGTTGCATTTATGTTCCTTATTTTTACAGACAAATCGAAAGAGAAGGTGAGCGATAGAGAATGTTTGCACTTTGCAGATGTAATCGTAGTGCGAGGCAGAGCCACTGTAGGAGGACAGAGAGATTGTCTTTATAGTACCAGTTGACCATTAGTGATGAGGACAATTTCCCCAAAAACATCTGCTTGGGAGTACTCTACTTTCCTACTACTTTCTCACCCATTTGACCTTTCAATTACCCCTTTTTTCTCCTCATATACACTCATTTACACAATAATATATATGTCTATCTCAAGAATGCAAGCAGCTGTACTGTTTGAAGGACAAACGTCCCTAATCGATAAGTCTTTCACATTACAAGGAAGGTGAATTGCGGGAATGCTGTACTTGTAGGTTCCAAAAAGACACAACTCGACATGACTGTCTGAAGTTATTCACAACGCGTACACAATATCTAGAACGTATTAATGTCGCCATGTACCCAAGGCCGTGTAATCGGTGCAAAGTCAGGCACTTGTCTATCATGGGAACTAAAGTTTACCCACTACACAACCTTTCCAGGGAGGACTCACTGAAAGGCATGATAAAGACCATCACTTTTGACCTGCTGTGGGCCCTGCTGACAGCCTCATCTCATCACCAAGGCGACCCCATCCTTAACTGATGGCTGACTACGCCATTACAATGCCCCTCCTCCATCACCATGCAGTATACAGTATCTAGCCTTCTTAATCCTTCACTGGAACCACTGTGTGTGGATCTAAACGTAATCTACCATCTAGAGAATCAACAGCACCACAGATCATAATGCCCATCACACTAGGGAAGAGCGTCTAGTTTGTCACGCGAATACTGACCTGGACTGGCATCACGCTGTGTGGAATCTGAGTGGAAGCACTCCCAGGGAGGAACTAAGGAAGAGGAGGTGCCACTCAGCCATATATGGGCATGATAAAGATAGGTGATGTCTGGAATGACCATATATGGACTTTTACACAATGGGACTTCTCATAGCACCAAATATTGGCAACTAAATCAT
Organism: Brachymystax lenok tsinlingensis; assembly: GCA_030435695.1. Lineage (NCBI taxonomy): Eukaryota > Metazoa > Chordata > Actinopteri > Salmoniformes > Salmonidae > Brachymystax > Brachymystax lenok. The sequence goes on from CM059805.1 coordinate 9,661,355, forward strand.
TTAAGGGTATAATTAATGGAGAGGAAAAGTCTTGCTTCACTAAGGGTGTTACTAATGAACTGATTGAGCCTATTGGCATATCACATCTAATTATTTATGTAGGCTTACTAATTATGGATTATGAAGACCGTTGAGATATTCCCTATATCATGTTGTCAAATGTCAGAAATCCTATTCAGACAGACACTCTATGCAACCAAAACAACAGTTGAACCTGATGATTTCTACAATGCAAAATTATATAATCTCCCACTCTCATAAAGGACACGCGCTCCTTGGTCATGTTTCACGAGGTGACCTAAACTTATTTCACGAGGTGACCTAAATAATTATTTACATTTTAGTAATGTAGCAGACACTCTTGTCTAAAGCAACTTAGAGTAGTGAGTGCATTCATTTTCCTACTTTTTTCATACTCGTCCCCCATGGGATTTGAACCCACAACCCTGACATTGCAAGTGCCATGCTCTACCAACTGAGCTACAGCATTAGCTCAAGCACCCTTTTTTCAAGAAAGTGCCATTAAATGCAAATGTCCCCACTCCAGTGAAACCTTTCCCCCGCTCCCTAAACGAGAAGGTAATCTTTCTGTGATTACGACCAAAACCCCCGTTGCCTAGCAACACACAATTAAGGAATATGCTTTCAGAGAGGCTTTGCAGGCCGTCCATTAACAGATGAAATTACCAAAGCAACAAATGTCAGCCTCATGCACATGAATTTGTTGTGCTGAGCGTGTTTAACTTGAGCTAGTGTCATGGCTGCAGATTTTTACAGCAGAGAAAGCTAGCTTAACAGAAGGGGTCCTTTTGACATAAACAGAAGAAGCGCCACTCTTTTTCCTGAGACTAGACAGCTTTCATAAATCCATTTGTTCTCAATCTGTAGTGGAGCTGTCAGAGCCATGGCTCTAGAACTGGGGGAATCCATGGATGCCAACCTAGTCCAGAGAGAACTGGGGGAATCTGTGGATTAGCAGTGTTGTAAAAGGAGGATCTACAGGATTAAACGCTTCTCATTACAGTCACTCAGAGAAAAGACACAATTGCTGATTGACGATCTACACATTCATTTGATTTCAGCAGCACAGCTAGGATGCCAACCAACCGGTAGAAATAAAGCAAGCACTGCTCACAGCAGCTATCTTTTCATATGCATATTTAATCGAACAACTTTGATGATGAATCACACTTGTTGAAGTCATAGCTTGTGCTGGTAATTTCTCACATCTTCCACATTTCTGTATCACCAACATTATTAGAGAGATACATTTAACAATGTAGTCCACTTGAACATTTTCCACATAATTCCTTTTCATTCCCTTCAATGGTCACTGTTGCACCTGAACAGATCAAAGTGTATGCAACACAACACCCAGCCTACTGCTCCAGGCTACTCCAATGTATCTCATTACCATGATGCAACAAGACTGTCATGTTTACTACAGTAGGGGCCGGGGAGAGGTGGTGCATGGCCATTACGGGTCTCCTCTACAATTGCAGAGAGATTTTTGCTGAAATAAAACTATAAGCAGGATGATGCTGTAAACTGCAACCACTATTACACAACCCACCAGCCCACCAGGCCACCAACTCACCAGCCCACCAGGCCACCAACTCACCAGCCCACCGGGCCTGTAGATATTGGCAGATTTAACAAGTTTGCCCTTGCACTGTGTGGACAAGCTCCAAATGCCTTCGGATGAGGTGAAGGGCAGAGAATACAGCTCCTAAGCAAAAACTCACTCACACAGACAGACAGACAGACACACACACACCACACGCACACATAAACTCATGGCTCCAATTCTCCCACTGTCTCCCACGTTTAACAGTGACCATGAAATACTGCCCACCCAGATTGGTTGGACAAAGGCAGCTACTGATACGGAATGTTTATGCTTCAAAAGCAGCGTTGCCTCAGATAGATGACGACAGCTCACACCCTACCACATCACCCAGTCCTTACCCCACTCCCACACTCCACCTTGGTCATCAAAACCATTGCGTGTGACAAATACTAGCATGAAACAATACAGAGGACAGCAAGAGTCGTAAAGTGTCCAGAGATGGCTGACAGTTGACACGTGAGTCTAAAACCCTTTTCAACAGGGACTCTGACATTTTAGGATCCCAACAGCTGACTATTGATAACTAGGGCATGGGTTAAAGGCTGACCTTGTTAAATGTTATCATTTTAAGCCATTAAGCCAGTCATACCCCCCAACAAACACAGAATATGGATATAACTAAAGCCATTCACATAAAATATGGTAGCCTTTATATGAAACATCAAGTTGAGATGTTTATCCATTGCCAATACAATACACATCTACAGGTTAGCAACAAGCTGAGCTGCACACAGACAACAGATAGACTAAAATGAAGTGAAAGCAGCAAAGAGATCAATTCATCTCAATCCACCGGAAAAGTATCTACAACACTTGGACGTGGAGTGGGAACCAGATAAATGGCCCTTTTCAGCTCTTGGTTTAAGAGCACTGCAAAACAGTATCCTGTATTCGATTCATGCCAAATAGGTGTCATAAAGTGAGCAGTGTCATATCCTTACATATTCAACCATTATTTGAGAAAGGGGTTATCCACATGTCAAGGTTATCCTGACAAGGAAAGGTATAAAAGAATGAATCTTATTGAAAAACCACAATACCTAATTGTTGTCTTAGCTACTGTACAGAGTGAATGGTTATATAACCAAAGCCCTCATTTCAAATAGAGAAAACGCAATAACTGCAACAAGAATGCAATGAAGAATGGCTCCTTTAGTAACCAATGAATGCACTACAGCCAAGAGACTAGGGGAGCGAAGGAAGAGGAGGGAATGCAGAAGGGATAAAAGTGTGCTTTACTTGTATCTGGTGATGCCATGGTGGGAGACGATGACAGGTGGGCCGGTACGGCGGCTAAGCTTCTGGTTGGCGGCCATAGCACACTGGCTCTGCATGGTGGTACCCACGGGCATCATGGCGCCATCAGACGGGGTGCCCCCAGCCTTGCGCATCATCTGAGGGCTGAGGTGGGGGCTGTGCATGGGTTGCAAGCTGCGGTCCCGCTTCATCAGCTCCATGGGCACTGTGTAGTTGGTGGAGTACGCCTTCGGGGCCTGCTGAGGCGGCGGCGGCAGGGCAGGCATGGACACTGGCATCTGCTGTTGTTGCATGGCTTGCATTGCAGCCCCTGACATCTGCTGGTGCTGGGGCATGGCAGCCATCATCTGCATGCCCGGATGCATAGGGACACCCGGGTGTTGGGAGTATGCAGACATGGGCCGGGACTGGACAGGGATCATGGCGCCACTGTAGGGCCCCGGGGTACGAGGTCCTGGGTAGCCCTGAGTGGTTTCTAGGAGGTGCTGAGAGGGAGCGCTGTTGGGCCTCCTGGCCATGGCCTCGGCCATCGTGGGGGAAATGGTCTGCATGACACCAGGGGTCTGTGGTGGCATCAGCCGTGGATCCATGCCCATTGCCATGGCCTGCTGATGCTGTTGCTGCTGCTGCTGTTGGAGGTACATGTCAGAGCGGTGGCTGAAACTGTTGGAGCGGCCCCGGATGGGGGCCTGTTGCTGGGACGTGGGCGTAGGCTCCAAGGGCCTCTTGACACTGATGGCTACCCGCGACAGCACCCGCGCCTGCCCTAAGTTGGGTGCCACAGAGCGCACGTCATTCTCCTCCATGACTGCCAGCATGCCGGTTGTGTCAAAGCCCTGCTGGATGAGTGAGGAGATGGTACTCTCCGAGAGACCCTCATTGCGAAGCAGAGCCAGGAACTCTGGGTCGGCGTTCCTCTTTGGGTCTGCAGGCGTCTGGGGGGCTGTGGGAGGTGGAGGGGGGAGGGCTACAGAGGCTGGTGGGGGAGGAAGAGTGGCAGGAGCAGGGGCGGCGAGAGGAGGGTTGGGGTTGTAGACCTGCATGTTGGGCTGTGGAGGTTGTTGTTGTACTCCGTAGGGCGAGGTGCAATCCTGCCTCATCATCATGCCTCGCTGTTGCATGCTCCCGTCCAGCCCCTGAGTATTAGGGTCCACCACCAGGCAGGTGGCTGCGGGCTGCTGCTGCCGATGGTCCAGGGGACGGCCGTTGATGTCGGTGTAGACCGGCTGTCCAGCTAGAGGGGGTGGCTCAGATGCGTACCGAGGCGAAGATGGTTGTTCCATCCCATAGTGAGCAGGAGAGCGCTGGCCATCTGGCATCATCTTGGCAGCTACAGCTGCAGGCTGACTGTAAACCTGGTTCATGCCATGGGCAGTTGGCGGAGGAGGGGGAGGAGGAAGAGGAGAAGCTGATGAAGGACCCGGAGGTCCGGGCCTGCCTCCCTGTCCCTGGTCCCATGGCGGCCGTCCCAACGGGCTCATCCCATAGTGGGATGGGGATCTGTTGAGCGGGTGAGGCTGTGGCTGCTGTGGCTGCTGCTCCACCCGGTAGAAGCCCCGGGGATCCTCCGGTGGTCGGGGAGCCATAGCAGGGTCATGGGGATAATATTCCTGGGAGACGATGGATCCTTGGTGACTTTGAGCCATGGTTGGACGGTCGTAGTGGTTTAGCTCAGGGACTGAGCCCTTTCTCATTTCCCGGGGATCAGCAGCGTAGCCCTGCTGGCTGTACAGAGAGTCCTGGTAGGAGTAGTGGTCTCGTTTCAGATCCAGGTCAGGAGGACGCACCCCAGGGGGTAGCTCGTAGTAACCGCCTCTGTCTCCCCTGTAAGACAGCGAGTTCCGTCGGCCCGCAATTCTGCCTTGGTGGTCGTAAACGCTTTCTCCCCCGGCCCACTGCCCCTCATTCCCCCCCAGGGTGTCCCAACTGTGGGAGCGACCGATATTCAACTGCTTGCTGGTGACGAGCATTGGAGAGAAAAAAACAGAAGACAGCTTTACAGAGGAAAAAAAAACAAGCAGGAGTAGTTGGTGTTTTCTTTCAAGTGTTCAGTTACACTTTACATCAAAAGAGTGGAAATGAAGGAGGGAGGACGGAGGAGGAGGAGAAAGAGATGAAGCAGTGGGGTGTATCGTTTCACCTGATATCCAGCTGTAAGGTTTTTGGCTCTCCTGAGGTCCTTGCTATCAGGTGGCTCCCCCTTGACAGGCAATCCTTGAATAATTAATCTCTGGAAATATTATTGCTGGTGGTGAGAAGGGATAGAGGACACCACACACACACACACACTGTGCAAATGTTGCAAAGGCAGCAGCAGCTACTCCACTGAACCACAATGACAGGGTCCGTGCTTGTGCTGGCCACCAACTGTGTAGGCTACCCGACGCGGTAAGAGGAGCAAAAAAACTAGAAAAGAGGGAATATTAGAGGGGGTGGGATGGGATAGGGTCGTAGGCAGGGGCTTGTAATAATCCAGTAGGGTTTTATCCTTCCCATACACTGGGACACTTTAGTCGCTCTGGCGATTGCTATGAGGGATTACTGTCTATATAAAGCCTGATTAATTCCACTGCCCATCGTGACGTCACGTGAACCAGATAAAACATATCTCTGATTATTCTGCCCATTTACGAGGGGGCACACCTTCATCCACATCCGTTGCCCGGGACACTTACCTTGGACTGATCACTTGATTGGGTCGTCAATGAGTTGCAGGGCCGGCTGGGTCTCGTTCATTGAGCAAGAGGAGATTCACACCACACCGCTAGTAGCCCTCAGGGAGGGGGAAGGCAGGCAGGCGGGTAATTGAAATGAATACAGATCTCACTGCTGTCTCATGTGCTGTCAGGAAACATCAAATCCACTCTGATTGGACACTAATCTGTAGCCGGCACTGCCAGAGTGACCACGCAACTGCTGTGAAACTCTCCCAAAATGTCACTTACGCCTCTGTAGCCTCCTGTCACACTGTCCCCCCTCACTGAGAGGACCTGATAATTGTCACGAGAGGACCGGGACTCAGAGAAACAGAAACCATGGGTGGACATGGGAAACAGACTGGTAAAAATATTCACACTTTGAAAAGATTATTAGAACAACATATTGTCTGCCACAAAAATGAAAATAAATGATTAATTGCCCTTGAGAAATAATAAGCATGAAAGAAACTGACAAAAGCAAGGCATTCCGCCTTGAGCGAGAAATGCTCCCAAGGATTGTCCTCAAAGCACAATTTACATGTACAATTGTGGAATTAAAGCCATTTTTTCCAACCACATTCTATCTACCTGCTGTTACCACAGCACTCCACCCAAAGCCTTGCTGATCCACTTTACAGAGCAAAGCTCTGTAACTGGATTCTGCCCCTTGTCAGAGAGACCTGGGGAGAGGTAAAAGGGGGGAGAAAGCACTTTTTGTCACCACACATGCAATCCCTAAGCAATCCCTCAAACCCTCTGTGAGTCCGTCCTATCCTCACAGTCCCTTGTGATACCTTGTCCTTAGGCCTACTGTACCTACCTGCCTGGCCAGCTGACACTTGATCCCTGTTGGAGAGCTTCCCTGTTAACTGTTGTGGCAGAAAGGACACCTTCCTTTTCATTAACCCTGTCCTGGGATCAGTGCCGTGGCCTCATGTTTTCTGTTGTTATGACAGCTAGGGGACCCTGTCAAATAACCCACCACGTTGACAAATGATACTAGAGTTTACCCTACATTTGCTTTTTATACAATCGTGAAGACCCAGATCGGACACTGGACTGCAGTGGTGGATCATGATTTCGTTCGTTAATCAGTGTTGCGTAATTAGGAAGATAAGAGATTGCACTGGACAGGAAGTAAGTGGAAAAGCTGAAGCGCCCACTGCTATTGCATTATGGGTTGAGAGGAAAAAGGGGATTATCGTTGACAGTGGAATTGACTTCAGACCAACCTAGTTTGTGTTTTTTAATTTTTTATACTAGTTCCAGGAAACTATAGTTGACAGAAGGAAATAAGGCAAGTGAGATGGGGAGAGAGGGAAATGGATGGATGAGAGAGTGAGAGACGGAAGGCAGCTTGGGGGCACTGATATTAAAATGAGAGCGAGTTTCTCGATTCGGTTTCATGCTTGAAAGATTATCACGGTGAAAAGTAAACTAATTAAGTCTTTAGGGACTTTGGGGAAACCAAAAGGCCTGCACATATGTAGAAGCACAGAGTTATCTATAATAAAGAAACCCTATGTAGTATATGCCTTGTGGGAATAGGGTTAAGTTAACTTTGCAAAACATTAATATCGGTCACTGGAAACCATTGCATTGTCCTGCCACCAATAAACCCTGTGTGTACGTAGACTGTGTGTACAAAAACCCATGTTTCAACACCATCAGGGAAAACCTAAAAAGTCCCCTCTTACGGATTTCCTTCCCTGATAAGGTTCCCAAGAGAGAGAGAGTGCTAGCCTAGACCACACATCTTTATCAAATAGATCTAGATAGAGAATGTGTTCTGGGTGTGTAGATCTAATCATACAGGAGCAACGAGGCAAAGACACTGTCGACAAACCAGGGATGAAGTATCCCTATTCCCTATACACCTGAGTATTTACATGGCATTAAAGGCATAGTTCACCCACTTGACTAAATCACATGTGGGGTCCTTACCCTGTAAGCAGTCTATGGACAAGGTATGACCACAATACATGCTTTTGTTTTGTTTTCCCTTGCACCTTTTCAAATGCAAACTTTTGAACTGGATTTGTGCCCCAAATGCTAAAAATGTAGCATTTGAAACAGTGGCCAGTTAAACAAAACCAAAGCATGGATTGTTGTCAGACATTGTCCATAGACTGCTTATAGGGTAAGGTAACCAATAAGTCATTTTGTAATTTGGATGAACTTTCCTTTCAAAGCTGAGATCCACAGCGCCACTGGTCGCATTTGTTATTGTTTTGTTTTTGAAACAGGGCAGAGGAGTGCAAAAAAATATATATCATAGTACATACTCTGCTGTTCTATTGCACTTGCAATGACATGGCAGTTTCACCGCTACAGATTCCAACTTTAAAACACAGTGTGACATTCAAATGCACAAACTTGTGGAGGTACGTACACTATTACGCGAGAGAAGACACAAAAGTGAGCCCCTTGTACAAACCCAGTATTATCCGCTTACAAGTGGAAGGTAAAACAAAAGAAATGAATACCAAGCAGAAATACCTCAGTCACGACATACAGTACGTGGAGGTAGCACAATATTTCTTGGTACACCTTGCTATTGTAACTGCTACTCTCATTGTTCTGCCACATGAACAGTACAGGGGTTCCTATTCAACAGGCTGTCATTGTTGGCAGCATGTTTCACATCTGTGAAAGACACCATTAACCAGACTATCTAATCTCTCTGAGGCCACCCACACGGATGCCTATGTTTAATAAGCCCCCTACATCTCATTGTCACTTGTACACCAGCACCCTGCCTTGATGTGAATAATGCATCTTAGTTAGACAGACGGGGGGAGGGTATGTATGCCGTGTGTGCGTGTGTGCGCGTGTGTAAACTCACATGTGATGAGCTCATTTGTACTCAGTGCACAGCAAGCGTGCGTGACCCTGGATCTGTTCTGAGCCTTTGACCCTGTTCAAGGCAGCTCCTCTCCGTGTCTTCTGACATGTTACAGTGACAGCGCTTCCGTAACGTCCCATTACGCTAAGACACGCCACCGCTGTAGCCAGCCTTGTTCAGACATGAATACTGACTCTACCAGACATAAAAAACAACTGCCTCGATATTCATCCACAGTGGTTTACTCATTGCATGATTAGAATATTAAACACACATGAGTTGGGCCAGTAGGCACACTGTAGGTGAGAGATAGAAGAGGGATTCAATTACATGGGACCAATGTTCTTTAGAATTGGCACGGCTTGACCTCAGTGCATATTGTAAGTTGCTATGTGACTCCAATAGCAATACTATGACTACCTTGTTTAGTGCTGTGGCGGTCATGACATTTTGTCAGACGGTTATTGTCATGCAAAAGACTGCCGGTCTCGCGGTAATTTACCGTAAATGAACATAAACACGTTTAGCATCTCCAGGCCTCCACACAAACAAGCTGCTGATGCGCCTTCGGAACATCTACATTTTAACAAGTCAAATAAATACATGCAATATACACCATAACAATAAATCCATTATTTATTTCAGGTAGGTATAAAGCAACATGATATGAAGAAAATGTATTTCAGAAGAACAGAATATGAGTTGGCCTACTGTATGTTATCTGGTTATGCGCCATGCCATAGGCTGTAGGCTTATTCATTTAGCAGACAAGATATGCTAATAAGTCCTGCGCCATTATTTTATAGTACATGATTTTATAGTAAGAAGACTTAGCTGAATAAAATAGAAAGGGTATTTTCCCATTTTGGAGTATGAGCGCATACGAAGGCTAGGTTGAACTTAAAAGTGATCATTTGAAACAGGTCCTATAGGCTACACTAGATTTAGAGTTATTTGGCAACTTTAGTTGTTAATGATACAAACCTTAGAATGTCTTAGAAATCAAAACATATATGGGCTGCATGATAGGCTATTGATGATTTGACTCACTTGAGCTCTGTTCCTTGCCTCAGGCTACACACACAGTTCTCTAATCAAGTGATCCTACTATCACCCATCAGACTATTCTCAATTTCATATTATCTTTACTAATATGTTACATTTGTTATCGATTTAGAATGGCCCATTATCAAACGGGCAGGAACAGGGGCAGGTGGAAAAATACATTTAATCTGCCTATACACTGGAATATCGAATGTAGGCAGCTTTCCTGCCTGTTTGTTCGGGTAGACCACTCCAGTTATTTCACTCCACACATCAACCACTGTTTGAGGAGCATGCAGCCTCTCACTGCTCGACAGGGGACATTCCGCCCAAACTCAGTTTGCCGAGGGCTCCCAAAGGGAAGGGGTCTGAGTACTTTCCAAACGCAATGTATACAGTATAAGCCTATGGATCTGTATAAGTTCTAATATGTGTATGGGTGTTTTTAATAAATTTTAACCTTATAAAGCGCTGTCCATTTTGTTGTTAGGCTTTGAAACAACATACACAATAACCATGTTTTCCACTCAGTATCAACCTGTTGTTGAACATCTTTCTTCAAATTGATCAATCACATTGAGGTGAGTTTTAAAAACTGTTTTGATGATAAGTGTTTGATGTGATTTTCGATTGCATTGATATCAGAGTGGTTAGAGCTTTGAGTACCAGGCCACTAGCAAGTTGGGTACTACCAAAGCATGTCCCGAGTGCATATAAGGAGATTACCGTGACACAACAGTCACATCGAATTTTACTGTGGTCATGACCCATGACTGCCAGTGTGGCAGTAACATGCTGACCACACCACTCGCGTTACGTGCACGAGCATTGCAAAACAAACTGCTCACGAGCATCTGCATAGCCAGGCGCTAAAATAGAACTTGGTTCTATTTGTGACGCTTCACACGCTGCAAGTCCCACCTCTGCCATCTCCTCATTGGTTTTTAGGAGCATATACCCACGTGCCATCTCCTCATTGGTTTTTAGGAGCATATACCCATGTGCCTTCTCCTCATTGGTTTTTAGGAGCATATACCCACGTGGGTGATTGAAAGATTAACTGAGGTCCACACTCCAGTCCAGTTGGTGGTGGTAATGCACCTTAAAGTTGGTTGCCAAACGCCATATAAAGTCCGAAGAAGAAGACTGAAGGAGATCTTACTAGAAACTAACTAGGTTTCCCCTTATCTGTGGATTAATTGTCGGAGTAGAGAACACACAATTTTGTGTGACTCAAAATTGATCAAAATTCTACAAAGTTCCAGGAAAAAAGGACTGTGTGCATTCCAGGTAAAATAACATTAAATGTTTATATCCCAGGACAAATTAGCCAGTAACAGCAAGCTAGCTAGGCAAATGGCCAGGAATGTTTCATGTGTTTCGACCTGTCCCTAAATGAATATGGTTGGTTTAGATTTGGTTTTGATATTTTAATCTGCGTGTCCTGATCGCGTCTGGTGTGGATGGACAAAATCAACATGCACTCGATTGCCCGGTCTACTCAGCATGTAATACCGTCACCGCAACAGCCCTATTTATGACTGATCAGATTGTAACAGAGAATGTAGATACTCTCAGTAATTTCGGTTAGTCTTAGCTCCAGTCATATCATATTAGTTACTATGTTATTAATGCTTCAACAACATGTCTCCAAGATTCCTACAGTGCTCAGAGGGGGGCAGCTTATGTTGCAGAAACGGTAGAGAAACAGAAACTCTAAACCTGATGGTAATGATTTCCTCTGTGTCAGACTTGTTACACGGGGAGCATCTCAATGGCATTTTCTTGACTCCTTGCTTCCTCTTCCTCGACCGCTTCTCAAAAGCTTCCGTGTCTTCCTGTGGTACTACTCCGTGCACAGCTCCCTTGCACACTTAACGTTTTTTTCTTATTCTGAATCAGCTAATGATCAGCTAGACTGTTCTAGTTTAGGAGGTCATACTTAAATGTTAAATAATAATAAGCACACAAACTAAAGACCATTTCAGTATTTTCTTAACTTAAAATCCTCACCAAGACACGCAGACAGTGCAGACAGAAAATACATTGCACAAGAGTAGTATAGGCTATTTTAAGCAATTTAAGAGAATGAATGCAAATGTATGCTGCTAATTAACAATACCTAGGCCCAATTGATTACCTTCGAACTGCCGGATCTAAATAAAAGAGTTGGATAGATGGCTTTGCTAGTCCAGTAATTGAATTGCAAGTCGTTCATATGCTAATAATCCAAATATTCTGCTTAAAAAGATCTTGCACTGCTACACTCAGCATTCATTATTCTTAGAAATGGCTACACCTACAGATGGGAACGACAGACCTCAAATAAGTCCTTCTGGAAGTGCACAGAAAATGATGCTTTCGAATGCCGAGGTCGCATAACCCTCACTGATGGGGTTATCTCGAAGTTATCTGGAGAACACAACCATATCCCGGACAATGCTCGGATTCTGATCCAAAAGGTGATGATGAATGGCCTGAAGGAGAGAAGCCTGGAGACCCAGTAAGAAACCGACCAAGTTATGGATCGTTGTACAGACGGCGTTCCTGGGTCTATTTTATTTAAAGCGAAAACACCTTGTAGAAACTAGATAAGGCCAGAAATACACTGAGTATACAAAATATTAAGAACACCTTCCTAATATTGAGTTGCACTCCCCTTTTCCATCAGAACAGTCTCAATTCGTCAGTCCATGGACTCTACAAGGTGTCGAAAGCATTCCACAGGGATGCTGGACCATGTTGACTCCAATTATTCCCACAGTTGTGTTAAGTTGGCTGGATGTCCTTTGGGTGGTGGACCATTCTTGATACACACGGGAAACTGTTGAGCATGAAAAACCCAGCAGTGTTGCAGTTGTTGACAAAGTGAAACCGGTGCGCCTGGCACCTACTACCACACCCCGTTCAAAGGCACTTAAATCTTTTGTCTTGCCCATTCACCCTCTGGATGGCACACATACACAATCCATGTCTCAATCACCTGGTCAGCCTATATCATGGAAAGAGATGGTATTATTAATGTTTTGTACACTCAGTGTAGAATAGGTTGTTTTTAGCCTTCAGCTTTTATATAACCATACAAACTAATTCCTGCCCTTATGAATACATTTATTTTAGGCCATAACTGAACCAATTTCTATAGGCTATATATAGAATATTCCAGGGGCAAAACTTTGGTTTTAGAAGTGGGGGGGGACATATTATACAGTGAGGGAAAAAAGTATTTGATCCCTTGCTGATTTTGTAAGTTTGCCCACTGACAAAGAAATGATCAGTCTATCATTTTAATGGTAAGTTTATTTGAACAGTGAGAGACAGAATAACAAAAAAATCCAGAAAAACGCATGTGACAAATGTTATAAATTGATTTGCATTTTAATGAGGAAAATAAGTATTTGAACCCCTCTCAATCAGAAAGATTTCTGGCTCCCAGGTGTCTTTTATACAGGTAACGAGCTGAGATTAGGAGCACACTCTTAAAGGGAGTGCTCCTAATCTCAGTTTGTTACCTGTATAAAAGACACCTGTCCACAGAAGCAATCAATCAATCAGATTCCAAACTCTCCACCATGGCCAAGACCAAAGAGCTCTCCAAGGATGTCAGGGACAAGATTGTAGACCTACGCAAGGCTGGAACAGGCTACAAGACCATCGCCAAGCAGCTTGGTGAGAAGGTGACAACAGTTGGTGCGATTATTCGCAAATGGAAGAAACACAAAAGAACTGTCAATCTCCCTCGGCCGGGGGCTCCATGCAAGATCTCACCTCGTGGAGTTGCAATGATCCTGAGAATGGTGAGGAATCAGCCCAGAACTACACGGGAGGATCTTGTCAATAATCTCAAGGCAGCTGGGACCATAGTCACCAAGAAAACAATTGGTAACACACTACGCCGTGAAGGACTGAAATCCTGCAGTGCCCGCAAGGTCCCCCTGCTCAAGAAAGCACATATACATGCCCGTCTGAAGTTTGCCAATGAACTTCTGAATGATTCAAAGGACAACTGGGTGAAAGTGTTGTGGTCAGATGAGACCAAAATGGAGCTCTTTGGCATCAACTCAACTCGCTCTGTTTGGAGGAGGAGGAATGCTGCCTATGACCCCAAGAACACCATCCCCACCGTCAAACATGGAGGTGGAAACATTATGCTTTGGGGGTGTTTTTCTTCTAAGGGACAGGACAACTTCACCGCATCAAAGGACGATGGACGGGCCATGTACCGTCAAATCTTGGGTGAGAACCTCCTTCCCTCAGCCAGGGCATTGAAAATGGGTTGTGGATGGGTATTCCAGCATGACAATGACCCAAAACACACGGCCAAGGCAACAAAGGGGTGGCTCAAGAAGAAGCACATTAAGGTCCTGGAGTAGCCTAGCCAGTCTCCAGACCTTAATCCCATAGAAAATCTGTGGAGGGAGCTGAAGGTTCGAGTTGCCAAACGTCAGCCTCGAAACCTTAATGACTTGGAGAAGATCTGCAAAGAGGAGTGGGACAAAATCCCTCCTGAGATGTGTGCAAACCTGGTGGCCAACTGCAAGAAACGTCTGACCTCTGTGATTGCCAACAAGAGTTTTACCACCAAGTACTAAGTCATGTTTTGCAGAGAAGTCAAATACTCATTAAATTGCAAATCAATTTATAACATTTTTCACATGCGTTTTTCTGGATTTTTTTGTTGTTATTCTGTCTCTCACTGTTCAAATAAACCTACCATTAAAATTATAGACTGATCATTTCTTTGTCAGTGGGCAAACGTACAAAATCAGCAGGGGATCAAATACTTTTTTCCCCTCACTGTGTATATATATATATATATATATATACACACATACATACACACACACAGTACCAGTCAAAAGTTTGGACACACCTACTCATTCAAGGGTTTTTCTTTATTTTTACTATTTTCTACATTGTAGAAAAATTGTGAAGACATCAAAACTATGAAATAACACATATGGAATCATGTAGTAACCAATAAAGTGTTAAACAAATCAAAATATGTTGATTATTCGAAGTAGCCACCTTTTGCCTTGATGACAGCACACTCTTGGCATTCTCACAACCTGTTTCTTTTTATTTATTTTACTAGGCAAGTCAGTTAGGAACAAATTCTTATTTACAATGACGGCCTACCCCGGCCAAACCCGGATGATGCTCGGCCAATTGTGCGTGGCCCTATGGGACTCCCAATCACATCCGGATGTGATACAGCCTGGATACGAACCAGGGACTGTAGTGGCGCCTCTTGCACTGAGATGCAATGCCTTAGACCGCTGCGCCACTCAGGAGCTTCACCTGGAAGGAGTTCCCTCATATGCTGAGCACTTGTTGGCTGCTTTTCCTTCACTCTGCGGTCCAACTCACCCCAAACCATCTCAATCGGGTTGAGGTCAGGTCATCTGATGCAGCACTCCATCACCCTCCTTCTTGGTCAAAAAGCCCAAATTATAGTCCCACTAAGCTCAAACCAGATTAGATGGCGTATCGCTGTAGAATGCTGTGGTAGCCATGCTGGTTAAGTGTGCCTTAATTCTAAATAAATCACTGACAGTGTCACCAGCAAAGCACCCCCACACCATCACACCTCCTCCGTGCTTCACGGTGGGAACCACACATGCGGAGATTATCCAATCACCTACTCTGCATCTCACAAAGACACGGCGGTTGGAACCAACAATTTCAAATTTGGACTCATCAGACCAAAGGACAGATTTCCATTGTTCGTGTTTCTTGGCCTAAGCAAGTCTTTTCTTCTTATCGGTGTCCTTTAGTAGTGGTTTCTTTGCAGCAATTCGACCATGAAGGCCTGATTCACGCAGTCCCCTCTGAACAGTTGATTTTGAGATGTGTCTGTTCCTTGAACTCTGTGAAGCATTTATTTGGGCTGCAATTTCAGAGGCTGTTAACTCTAATGAACTTATCCTCTGCAGCAGAGGTAACTCTGGGTCTTCCTTTCCTGCGGCGGTCCTCATGAGAGCCAGTTTCCTCATAGCGCTTGATGGTTTTTGCGACTGCACTTGAAGAAACTTTCAAAGTCCTTGAAACTTTCAAAGTCCTTGATTGACCGACTTTCATGTCTTATATGACTCTACATCATTACTTTCTCTTTGCTTATTTGAGCTGTTCTTGCCATAATATGGACTTGGTCTTTTACCAAATAGGGCTATCTTCTGTATACAAACCCTACCTTGTCACAACTGATTGTCCCAAATACATTAAGAAGGAAAGAAATTCCACAAATGTACTTTTAACAAGGCACACTTGACTGGTACTGTATATATATATTTTATCCAGTTGGATAACCACTCCAAACAGCCTACCCGACCGCTCGGAGGCGTCCGCATGGTCCTAATTCACCCGTTGCCTCAATTTGTATCATATTCCAATGATAAAACTGGGGGGGACAAAAATGCAACTCAACGTATTATAGCCTCCTGCAGACGAAAGCGTAGCAGAGGAAGGAGTTAACTTCTGCTGCAGTGTTCACTGTAAAATATAACGCGCTATGGCGGTGCTTCGTTCTCAAAACCTATTGCATGAGTTGGTGCCTCCCCTCTGACCTTCTCCTCTAATGACTTTTGTGAAGGTGGTGAGGAGAGAGGACGTGAGGAGTCAAGGAAATGCAATTGAGATTCTCCCACTGTCAGATCCTGCATCCAACAATGCACCTCTCGCCACTGTCACAATCTCTCTTCAGCCCCTCCTCCTTCCAGCCCAAACCAGAACAGACACAGTTATTTTAGAACAGCCTATTGTTTTCTCTTTGCAGTACATGTGACTTGTCTTTATGAGAACTCATTTCTAAGACTTGACTGCTACCACACACACACAAGCTAACTCGCATAAATACTGTACGATGCACACACACACACACACACACACATGCACATACCCTGTCTCACACACACACAAACTCGTCTTTCCTCCAGCCTGGCCACTCAAACGATGGTCCTCCTTCCTTGGGACTTGTGAGATTATGGACACCAGATGAGTTCTTCTCCTCCCCTAACACACAATACTTCATGCCCCTCTCTATAAGCCCATAAAGGGGCCGTGGATCTTGGCTAGGGGCCTGGAACAAAACCCAGGGGGGGGCAAAGATGGTTGCTTGGGATGTTCATAACCTGACTGGATGCTAGGAGAAGGGGGGGATGGGCGTATCAGGGGCTTGGGCTTCTTACAGTCTGGGTACAAGGCTCCCCTATTGGGGGAAAAGCCATCAGGATACCTCTCCTATTTTTTCATGGCTGATTGCACAAATACCCCTCACCTCTCCACTGCAACAGCCAACGAATGGTTTACCATCTGCTGTAAATGTGCTGTCATGCATTATCCAGGCAGGTGCTGCAAATTGGTAGTCAATGTTTTAAGTGATCCTCTTACAATGTTTAGACGTTTTGAAACCTTAATTCCTAAATAAACTCATTTTGCAACAAACATTTGTGGGAATTCTTAACATGTACATGTATGTGAGAAGAACCACATTCCCCATCTAGTTATTACCATCCCCCTCACCTCCTCACCCTCCCCCATCTCTGCTCTCCCCTCACCTTCACCCCTTCTGCTTACAACG
Source organism: Brachymystax lenok tsinlingensis (assembly GCA_030435695.1). NCBI lineage: Eukaryota > Metazoa > Chordata > Actinopteri > Salmoniformes > Salmonidae > Brachymystax > Brachymystax lenok. The sequence continues at coordinate 9,678,409 of CM059805.1, forward strand.
TCACTTAGGTCTGACTAAATATCGTGGCACTGGGTTCTGGAGTGCTACCCTGCAGCCGTAGCAGTAGCCAAACCAGAGCATGCTGGGTACACAGATGGAGCAGACAGACGGGACAAGGGGGTGAGGGAGGGGGCGCTGCAGTGTTTGAGAAGTGGGCTGGAGGGGAGGGCGAGGTCGGGCACCAAGCCACTGCAGCTGGGCCAAGCATAGGATGATACAGTCACTTGTCATACGCAGATGACAACTGATGTCTGACAGAAGACGTTTCTTACTATCTCCTCATTTGAGGTCCATTTTGTAACTTTAATTCCTAAAACATGCAAGCCCTTCACTTGTTTATAAACCGAGTAGGTCTTAGTGAATTTTTTGTTGTTGTTATTCTTGGCTAATATGTCTGAGTCTACATATTCTTTGGACACTAATCAGACTGAACACAAAAACACTTACTGTTTCCTTTAGGGGAAAGGAGGTTGCGGTTAAGCACCTCCCATGGATGCCTTGATTAAGGCCAACCAGAAGCCCTTCACTTCAGAGAACAGAAATAATGAATCTAGTCTCCACTGCAGGCAAAACACAGTTACTACTCATCAGGATCTTTAACAATGTAATCAATAGTCCACTATAAACAGAGATTCTATTGACACGGTTATTCTGAGAACAGAAATGTGGTTAGTTTGGTCTCATTTAGAAAGCTGAGTGATGGAATATTCAATCACACTGTGCCATTATGGTCCGTGGCTGTCATCCTTACAAAGACCAATCTTGTTTTCATTCATCAAATTCATATTGACTATTTCATGCTTCAGTTCAACGATTCTGGTAATAGATTCAAGCAGCTGGTTTGTTTACCTTGTCAAGCTTGTTCTAATTAAGGAAATAAAATGTGCCTGTGCAGAACATTTCTTGCCTCAGACTCTGGTAGGTTTTAATATATTGTCTTAGACTAAGGATTTCCTTGGTCTATCTTAAAATAGCCATATCATTATTCTTGAGAAGAACACACTACACATTTAAGTACTTAACAAGCGTGGTTGTTTGGAATTATTTACAGTGCATGATAGTCTAAAGCGGACATAAAAACAAAAATATGGTCTCAAAACATGTTTCTATCAAGTATACTCTATCTGCATTACATCACTAATCTACATCATGTTCATAAAGTCCATGTATGACCCACGGCCTACTTCACATGGTTTTCCATAGCATGTTAATAACCTGATTCACCCCTCCACAGTGTGTAAAGTTCCTCAATAAGCATAATTTACCACACAGTTAGTTTCAGAGCTGCAGTGCAGCAGAACAGGGCCATTATCTCTGGTAGAATTACCTAATTGTCTGTAAACAGAGGAAACACTGCTGTTGCCAAATCAACCAATAGCCACGAAGAAAAACCCCAGTTTTATAAGCACGGAAAATTCTCCAGCGTTAAATCAACACAGAGTGTTAAATGTAACACTGGTCCAGTGTCTATACAGGTCCACACTTTTCAGTGTTAAATTAACACACTGCTTAGTGTTAATCCTTATTTGCATATTTCCCAGAGTGCCTTGCCTTGAGTAAATTATAGAGTTACCACCCATGACTGTATTTGTTAGTGACAGAGACATGGCTGTTGCATTCATCCATTTTCTGCCCTGTGGCCTTCACCAAGTGAGATCCTAAGTGAATATGTTATCATAAAAATGTAATTATTTAACACAATACAACACATATTTCATAAGGCCTTATTTTGGGGGCCTAGTTCAGTAGCCTGAAATGCAAAATCAGGCCTGCAAGTGGCATTATGCTGGCTTGCAAAGTGATTTGTAATTCCTATTGGAATCCAGCCAGAGTGGGGATATCCAACATTTGGAATCTTTATTCACCTGCAACCTGCATTCAGAATGACAGCCAGGTTGGGAAGACTAAGATATGAGACTACCGAAACCATCTACACTGGAACAACCATTTCAGTAATGGGTGCAATAAGTCTAAGTAACAGATTGGATTAGTTTAGTAAAATGTATGTTATGTATATTTGAGTAGCATAACATTAATTAATTAATCAAAAACATACATATAAAAAAAAAACTGCAATAGAGCATGCTGGGATATATGATAATGCTGAGCATGGTTTTGGTTATCAACACCAACATTGTTTTTTCTTTTAGACCAATGTGTGTTGATTTAACACTAACAGTTAATTTAACACCTGAATGAACAATAGAAATGTTACACTGAAAAATCAACACTAGTTAACACTGGCCAATTGGCTGTGTGTGTATTATATCAACTAATAAAGTGAGTTGAAAACATTCTGCTTCCCCGAGTGAAGGGTTAGTGGCTTGGACCGGCCAGGGATGCACATGTGGCTCTCATTTCTGACTGGCAGGGAGAGATGCATTATGGGGGTTAGAAGACCACCCCCAACCCCGCTTGGCAGAGGAGTGATGCTCTCGTTTAAAGATCGCCTCCGTTTTTCTTTGGTCTATTTTATACAAGAAACAGGACAGAAAGGTCTTCCTTGTAAAGAATTTCAAATGGCACGTGTTCAGATATCCTAAAGCAAAGCAGTGCGACACAAACTACACAGAGTTACACATGGAATAAACAAACGTACAGTAAATAACACAATAGAAAAGTCTATATACAGTGTGTGCAAATGAAGTAATATTAGGGAGGTAAGGCAATAAATAGGCAATAGTGGCGAAATAATTACAATTTAGCAATTAAACACTGGAGTGATAGATGTGCAGAAGATGAATGTGCAAGTAGAGATACTGGGGTGCAAAGGAGCATAGTGCAGTACTGTAGTGCTAGGTTCATTTGCCTTTCCCGCCATGCACAAGCACAGACATACAAATAAGCATACACATTTGCACACACGCAGTAGCTCTTATAAAACAGAAAATGACTGTCAGAGCCTAGCGCTGAGACCCCCCCTCTCTTTCTCTCACACACACAAACAAACACAGACGCACATAATCAATTCCAACGTTTGGTGAAGTGATTCTCTTTATTACAAAGTCTCTACTCAGCAGCAAGCAGCACAGCAATCTGGAAACATCAAACTAGATTTTAAGAGTCTCTTGCCAAGCCACTTCCAACCTCCTATTCCCCCTTTCTCTCTCCCTCCCTCCCCCCTTCCTTCCTTCCCACTCTCCTTGGCCAGGCCTGAGGCTCCTTACTTTCTCTCCCAGGCCCTGTAAGACAACCATCAATGCTGTGGTTTGGAGGGCTGGGCAGGACCGTTGGTCCGTTGGTCTCTCACACACACACACCCGACTGTAGGCAGGGCATGGCATGCTGCGGGTCTGGAAATCTACAGTACAGTAGAGGGGGTGGAAGTGGTGTGTATGTCTAATATGGGAATTGCCAGGGACCTCACAATACGATCTTTTTTACAATACTTAGGTGCCGATACGATATGTACTGCGATTCTCACGATTCTATATGCATTGTGATTCGATACTGTGATTTTATTGTAATTCGATGTTCTAACCACATGACTGATGCAGAGGGACAAGAACGAGCCATGAGAAAACAAGTTTTGATCAGTCATGGAAATAAAAGTGTTGAAAACAAATTGGCTCCATATTTAAAAAGAAGATGGAGAACAGGCTATGAAAGAAAAATCCTGGATATTTAGTGTAGGTACAGCCAACTTGCGCAAAAATAATATTGCAATATTGTCACAACGATACTATAGGATATATCGTCAAAAGTAATATCCCGATATGTAACTGTATCGATTCCCCCCATCCCCAATGAATAATGGTGCCAGTGGGTGGATGTTCCCCCAAAAGCTCAGCCAGGCTAAACAATAGTAACACAATCACCAACCTGAATACCCCTTATGAAGGTACTACAAATTCCTTTCACATGAGGTGGGGAAGTATCAAACGCTTTCTCTCAATCCCTCTCACCCACACTATCCCAGGGACTCCATTCGGCTCTCCCGGGAAGTTCCACCATCAGCCTGGAAAACCTCATTCTTAGTGGAAAAGGCCTTGTGTTTCGTGAAAGATGGATAACTCTGGCTGGATTGAGTCATTCCTTAAGTTAAACGTGAAAGTCAGTCAGGCCCTGTTGTGACTAACCATCTCTCTCACTGACTTGTGGTGTTGCGGTTAACATGAAGGGAGGCAGACAAAAGGTAGAGTGAGAGTGATGTGAGTCAGCATAGTGACGCATGATGATGACAGAGGGTTACGTCATTAAGCAGGTTAACTCAGTCCCTCTCTACATTTTGACAAAGTTATAGGGCTTAAATACCTGATGGGATTTCATATACACACATGCAGGCTATATGCACACACACACCCACACACAAAGATGAGCTTATTTTGTGAGCCAAATATGATCTCTGCTGACATGATCTTCTCAGTACAGGAGATGAATCCAGTCACGGCGACTGATATTGTCTCTCAGACAAATAGACAGTGAGAACAGGAGCCAGGACCATTCCTACTGTGACCCTACCCAGCGTGGCCAGGTCCTTTCTAACACAGGGCTGACAGCAGGCTTTACTGCTATAACCTCTGCTGATGGATGGGCTATAGCTAACAGAGAACGAGAGAGAGACAGAGCGAGAAAAAGAGAGAGAGAGAGAGAGAGTGAGAGAGAGAAAGACAGGCAGAAAGAGTTAGCCCACATTTGGCCCAGCATCGTCCGGGTTAGGGGAGCAGTGTGTCAAGAAGCAGTGCGGCTTGACAGGGTCGTGTTTTGGAGGACACATGGCTCTCAACCTTCGCCTCTCTCAAGTCCGTAGGGGAATTGCAGCAATGGGACAAGACTGTAACTACCAACTGGATATCACAAAATTGGGGAGAAAAAGGGAGAGGAGAGAAATAGAGATCCTCTTCACAACCACTAGGACTATATGACCTGCACACTGCAGCAAATACTTCATTTTGTCTCTCCCAGTGGAACAGATCTGACTCAGGTTGAGAACATCTTTGTCTCAATGCGGGGTGATTCAGTTTCAGCAGTATGAGGAGGAAACAAAGGAAAAGTAGATAGGAAAATAGATTTTTTTTAAAGTTCCAATCTAAAAGGGTTCTTCGGCTGTCCCCATAGGAGAACCCTTTGAAGAACCATTTCTGTTTCCAGGTAGAACATTTTCCATTTACATTTTTACATTTGAATCATTTATCAGATGCTCTTATCTAGAGCGACTTACAGGAGCAATTAGGGTTAAGTGCCTTGCTCAAGGACACATCGGTAGATTTTCACAGAGGGTTCTACAAAAAGGGTTATCCTATGAGGACAGCCAAAGAACCCTTTTCTTTCTAAGTGTATGAAAATAGAAGTGTCTCTTACCTTCACAGATTCTGTCTAGACGTTGGCGTTTCACTTTGTGTTTGTCGGGCAGAGCCATGTCGGCACTCCTATCCTGCTCTGTTCTCTTTTCCTCCTGTCGGCCAATCTTTAGGAAGCTAGCACTCTACCCAGAATTCCCCACGAGGCATGCCAACACACCACACACCTGTAAACAGACAGAGGAAAAAGAGAGAAGGTTACACACACCAATCATCATCAGACCCATCAGAAAGACAGTCTAACATGTAGACACTAAATATGAACATCTGTCCTTTACAGAAGTACATCACTGGGGCCAAGCTTCCTGCCATCCAGGACCTCTATACCAGGCGGTGTCAGAGGAAGGCCCTAAAATGTGTCAAAAAGACTCCAGCCACCCTAGTCATAGACTGTTCTCTCTGCTACCGCACGGCAAGCGGTACCGGAGCGCCAAGTCTAGGTCCAAGAGGCTTCTAAACAGCGTCTACCCCCCTCCTCTTTTACACTACTGTGACTCTCTGTTATTATCTATGCATAGTCACTTTAATAACTCTACCTACATGTACATATTACCTCAATTACCTGGACTAACCGGTGTCCCCGCACACTGACTCTGTACCGGTACCCCCCTGTGTATAGCCTCGCTACTGTTATTTTACTGCTGCTCTTTTATTATTTGTTATTTTTATTTATTTATTTTAGTTTTTTTTTTTTTAACTGCGTTGATGGTTAAGTGCTTGTAAGTAAGCATTTCACTGTAAGGTCTACACCTGTTGTATTCGGTGCTTGTGACAAATAACATTTGATTTGATTTTTGATTTGATTTAATGGAACAAGAAATGACAACAGAGGGAAAAAAAGATGTTCCGATTTCCAGAGTTGCTATTCATCTACTATGGCATTTTCACCTTCAAAAATCTTGATCACATTAAGGAACCAAGGGCTGAGGTGAATTTGGGACTATTATCTTTATTGTAAAGGATCGTACCCTGCAAGGACACACGGTGACCAGTAGAGGGAGTGCTATCTCCGAGCGCTGTGCAAAGATCTGACTGTCACGGCCAGACACCAAAAGCAAACAAAAAAAACACACATGCAGATGAGCGGAACATCAATTAACTCTCATTGGTCAGAGATTTCCCTTTTCAGAGATTGATTCCCCTCTAAACCCTGAGGCTGAACACAGATACCCCACAGCAAACACAAAGATACAGACACGCAAACATGTGCTCTCACCCCCTCACACACATTTAGACAGGCTGCCCAATTCTGACTAATTGCTATTTTGATTAATCACATCAGATCTTTTTACATCAGATCTTTACAGCTGATCTGATTGAGCAAAAGACCAATTAGTGAAAAAATATCAGAATTGGGCTGCCTGTCTAAACGCAGCTAAAGACACACTTCTACTAAGGCAGCGTTTCCCAACCCTGGTCCTCCAGTACCCCCAACAGCACACACTTCTATTGTAACCCTGGACACGCACACCTGATTTATCTTGTCAACTAATCACCAAGCCCTCAATGAGTTGAATGAGGTGCGTTTGTCCTTGGCTACAATGAAAATGTGTACTGTTTGGGGTACTCGAGGACCAGGGTTGGGAAACACTGCCCTAAGGCACATGTGTCAAACTCTGTTTAGACCCCAGGAAGAGTAGCCGCTACCCCTAATAAATACAAATTCCACGGAGGGCCGAGTGTCTGCGGGTTTTCGCTCAACCTTTGTACTCGACTGATGAAGGTCACTAATTAGTAAGGAACTCCCCACACCTGGTTGTCTAGGTCTTAATTGAAAGGAAAAACCAAAAACCTGCAGTTACTCTGCCCTCTGTGGAATGAGTTTGACACCCCATGCCCTAAGGGTATCCTGTCACACTGTGGAATGTGGGTCAGTTAGTCAGCAGACATGGGGACTGTCTCAGCAAAATATCGGCAGGAGGGGAGGAGGGGACCAAGTGAGAGGGAGAAAGATGTGCTGAACTTCACTTTGAAAAGGCATATTAAAAAAGGAAGCAGAAAACAGGAGTAATGGGAAAGTAGCAACATCAGCTTGCCAGGTGTGTGACGTGTAAAGTTAATATATCTCTCTACAATGATTAGGTTTGACATTTAAACCCTGCACACACACACACACTACTCCAATATGTTCTCACTCCCACCACTTCACAGCCTTTCTCTTCCCTTTATCCTGATTACTGTCTCAGTAATCACTCCATCACTCCATCTCTCCATCACTCCATCTCTCCATCTATTCATCTTTCTAATCACCAGCTCATCTCATTTACATCCAAAGCGTTGTCTAGGACTCATAATAACCAGTGGTGGAAAAAGTTCCCAATTTTCATACTTAAGAAAAAGGTTACGTTAATTGAAAATTACTCAAGTGAAAGTCACCCAGTAAAATACTACTTGAGTAAAAGTCTAAAAGTACTTGGTTTTAAATATACTTAAGTGTCAAAAGTAAATGTAATTGCTAAAATATACTTAAGTATTTAAAGTATAAATCATTTCTAATTCTTTATATTAAGCAAACCAGATGGCACAGTTTTCTTTTTTTCTTTTTATTTACAGATAGCCAGGGGCACACTCAGACATAATCTACATAATTTAGTGAGTCTGCCAGATCAGATGCAGTAGGGATGACCAGGGATTTTCTTTTGATAAGTGCGTGAATTGGACCAGTTCCCTGTCCTGCTAAGCATTCAACATGTAATGAGTACTTTTGGGTGGCAGGGGAAATGTATGGAGTAAAAAGCACATTATTTTCTTTGGAAATGTAGTGGAGTAAAAGTAAAAGTTGTCCAAAATATAAATAGTAAAGTAAAGTGCAGATACCCCAAAAAATGACTTAAGTAGTACTTTAAAGTTTTTTTACTTAAGTACTTTACACCACTGATAATAACCTTCAACCCTGTGTCCTAACTGATCAGTGGATTTCTATTGAGGTATTGTGTGTGTCATATCTGGGGTCTCCCAGAGAAGCCATAGTGAAATATTGGCTTCTCTAATGCTGACAGGCCTGGTTGATGCGGCCCACGTGACTCACAGCGAAGGTAGAGCTGTGACCACACTGGTCTGGAAAGGAGGGCATTTGTTAATGCAATATTAGCTCAGAAATTGTGCGACTAGTTTCTCTCAAATGTTTGTCCTCGGGGGTAGAGACCTCTCAACGTTTGGCAGCACTCGGGGGCTGTGTGTGGCTGAGCGTGTGGGTGTTTTAGTGAGAAAGAGACAGGAGAGAGCCAACCAGTAAAAACAAAGCCCACTTCACAGCCCCTCTTCATTGTCGACAACATCAAAGAGCCATTCCAGATTCTGAAGTAAGGAGGACCTGGAGAGTTAGATATTAGCCAGACTAGATGGGTCAAGCCTTCCTGGCTTTCCTTACAAAAATAGTTTGGCTTAAAAAGTTGAAAAAGGAACAAATTCTGCTCTGTTCTTTGTCTCCCTGTCATCTAAAATCAAATCAATTGTATTGGTCGCATACACATATTTAGCAGACGTTGTTGCGGGTGTATTAGGATGAGAAATGTTGGAGTCCGGAGTATGTATAAATATATACAGTACCAGTCAAAAGTTTGGACACACCTACTCATTCAAGTGTTTTTCTTTATTTTTACTATTTTCTACATTGTAGAATAATAGTGAAGACATCAAAACTATAAAATAACATATGGAATCATGTAGTAACCAAAAAGTGTTAAACAAATCAAAATATATTTTAGATTTTAGATTCTTCAAAGTAGCCACCCTTTGCCATGATAATAGCTTTGCACACTCTTGGCATTCTCTCAACCAGTTTCATGAGGAATGCTTTTCCAACAGTCTTGAAAGAGTTCCCATACAGTGAGGGAAAAAAAGTATTTGATCCCTTGCTGGTTTTGTTTGTTTGCCCACTGACACAGAAATGATCAGTCTATCATTTTAATGGTAGGTTTATTTGAACAGTGAGAGACAGAATAACAACAAAAAAATCCTGAAAAACGCATGTGAAAAAATGTTATGAATTGATTTGCATTTTAATGAGGGAAATAAGTATTTGACCCCTCTGCAAAACTTGACTTAGTACTTGGTGGCAAAACCCTTGTTGGCAATCACAGAGGTCAGACGTTTCTTGTAGTTGGCCACCAGGTTTGCACACATCTCAGGAGGGATTTTGTCCAAGTCATTAAGGTTTCGAGGCTAACGTTTGGCAACTCGAACCTTCAGCTCCCTCCACAGATTTTCTATGGGATTAAGGTCTGGAGACTGGCTAGGCCACTCCAGGACCTTAATGTGCTTCTTCTTGAGCCACTCCTTTGTTGCCTTGGCCGTGTGTTTTGGGTCATTGTCATGCTGGAATACCCATCCACGACCCATTTTCAATGTCCTGGCTGAGGGAAGGCGGTTCTCACCCAAGATTTGACGGTACATGGCCCCGTCCATCGTCCCTTTGATGCAGTGAAGTTGTCCTGTCCCCTTAGAAGAAAAACACCCCCAAAGCATAATGTTTCCACCTCCATGTTTGACGGTGGGGATGGTGTTCTTGGGGTTTTAGGCAGCATTCCTCCTCCTCCAAATACGGCGAGTTGAGTTGATGCCAAAGAGCTCCATTTTGGTCTCATCTGACCACAACACTTTCACCCAGTTGTCCTCTGAATCATTCAGAAGTTCATTGGCAAACTTCAGACGGGCATGTATATGTGCTTTCTTGAGCAGGGGGACCTTGCGGGCACTGCAGGATTTCAGTCCTTCACGGCGTAGTGTGTTACCAATTGTTTTCTTGGTGACTATGGTCCCAGCTGCCTTGCGATCATTGACAAGATCCTCCTGTGTAGTTCTGGGCTGATTCCTCACCGTTCTCATGATCATTGCAACTCCACGAGGTGAGATCTTGCATGGAGCCCCAGGCCGAGGGAGATTGACAGTTCTTTTGTGTTTCTTTCATTTGCGAATAATCCCACCAACTGTTGTCACCTTCTCACCAAGCTGCTTGGCGATGGTCTTGTAGCCCATTCCAGCCTACAATATTGTCCCTGACATCCTTGGAGAGCTCTTTGGTCTTGGCCATGGTGGAGAGTTTGGAATCTGATTGATTGATTGCTTCTGTGGACAGGTGTCTTTTATACAGGTAACAAACTGAGATTAGGAGCACTCCCTTTAAGAGTGTGCTCCTAATCTCAGCTCGTTACCTGTATAAAAGACACCTGGGAGCCAGAAATCTTTCTGATTGAGAGGGGGTCAAATACTTATTTCCCTCATTAAAATGCAAATCAATTCATAGCGTTTTTCAGGATTTTTTTGTTGTTATTATGTCTCTCACTGTTCAAATAAACCTACCATTAAAATTATAGACTGATAATTTCTTTGTCAGTGGGGAAACGTACAAAATCAGCAAGGGATCAAATACTTTTTCCCTCACTGTATATACTCAGCACTTTTTGGCTGATTTTCCTTCGCTTTGCGGTCCAACTCATCCAAAACCATTTTAAATTGGGTTGATGTTGGGTGATTGTGGAGGCCAGGTCATCTGATGCAGCACTCCATCACTCTCCTTCTTGGTCAAATAGCCCTTACACAGCCTGGATGTGTGTTTTGGGTCATTGTCCTGTTGAAAAACAAATTATAGTCCCACTAAGCGCAAACCAGATGGGATGGGGTATCGCTGCAGAATGCTGTGGTAGCCATGCTGGTTAAGTGTGCCTTGAATTCTAAATAAATCACTGACAGTGTCACCAGCAAAACACACCCACACCATCACACCTCCTCTACCCTGCTTCACGGTTGGAACCACACATGCTGAGATCATCCTATCACCTACTCTGCATCTCACAAAGACAGATTCACGCAGTCTTCTCTGAACAGTTGATGGTACCTCTGCAGCAGAGGTAACTGGGTCTTCCTTTCCTGTGGCGGTCCTCATGAGAGCCAGTTTCATCATAGCGCTTGATGGTTTTTGCAACTGTACTTGAAGAAACTTTAAAAGTTATTGTGATTTTCCGTATTGACAGACCTTCATGTCTTAAAGTAATGATACTGTTGTTTCTCTTTGCTTATTGAGCTGTTCTTCCCATAATATGGACTTGGTCTTTTACCAAATGGGGCTACCACCCCTACCTTGTCACAACACAACTGATTGGCTCAAACGCGTTAAGAAGGAAAGAAGTTCCAAAACATTTACTTTTAACAAGGCACACCTGTTAATTGAAATGCATTTCAGGTGACTACCTCATGAAGCTGGTTGAGAGAATGCCAAGAGTGTGCAAAGCTGAACAAAAATATGAACGCACAATTTCAACGATTTTACTGAGCTACAGCTCGTATAAGGAAATTAGTCAATTGAAATCAATGAATTAGGCCCTAATCTATGGTTTTCACATGACTGGGCAGGGGCGCAGCCATGGGTAGGCCTGACTGGGCAGGGGCGCAGCCATGGGTAGCCACTCACTTGGGAGCCAGGCCCAGCCAATCAGAATATGATTTTCCCCACAAAAGGGCTTTACTACAGAAATATAAACTCTTCAGTTTCATCAGCTGTCTGGGTGGCTGGTCTCAGAAGATCCCGCAGGTGAAGAAGCCGGATGTGGAGGTCCTGGGCTGGCGTGGTTACACGTGGTCTGCGGTTGTGAGGCTGGTTGGACGTACTGCCAAATTCTCTAAAATAACATTATGGTAGAGAAATTAACATTAAATTCTCTGGCAACAGCTCTGGTGGACATTCCTGCAGTCAGCATGCCAATTGCACGCTCCCTCAAAACTTGAGACATCTGTGGCATTGTGTTGTGTGACAAAACGGCACATTTTAGTGGCCTTTTATTGTCCCCAGCACAAGGTGCACCTGTGTAATGACCATGCTGTTTAATCAGCTTCTTGATATGCCACACCTGTCAGGTGGATGGATTATCTGGCAAAGGAGAAATGCTCACTAACTGGGATGTGAAGAAATTTGTGCACAAAATTTGAGAGAAATAAGCTTTTTGTGCATATGGAACATTTATCTTTTATTTCAGCTCATGAAACCAATACTTTACATGTTGCGTTTATATTTTTGTTCAGAGAGGCCAAAGGTACGGTCCTAGAGAGATGATAAATAGTGTCAGGTGACAGTTATGGTCATGAGCTTTCCCTGGGGTCACAGAAGAGGTCATGGCCAGGGATGTAGTGGAGCATTAACATATATAATACATGGGTGAAAGGTCATGAAACTATCTCTTTGATGGACACAATGTTAGACCCCCTCCACTGAAAAGACTGAAATGTCAACTCCGTTGAGAAGGTTGAAGGGTCAACATCAACAACGTTTGAGTGGAGAACTAACCAGGAGAGGGCCAGAGGAAACAGTCACTCAGAGGCCCTTACTGAATACACTGGTGAGCTGTAACTCTAAGTGGACTTATGGAACTAACAATTACAGGGGCTTGTTCTGACAGAAATACACAGAGGTACAGGCTGGGAAAATAGTGTCGACCCTGCCCCCCCACACAAATATAAACAAGTGACCAAGCACACAGTCATACAGAAGTTTCCAAGCAAACACACACAAAAACGCACATAGCCTCTGGGATTGTCCAACTCCACTGCCAAGTGCTCAGCAACAATTTCCTGAGTGGGCTCACAGGAAGAGCCCTTTTAAAAGAGCTGAGAACCTGATTCAGGGAGAACACAGGTCTCTGGCCCAAAGAAAACACACACACACACACACACACACACACATACCCTCACACATTCATCACCACACCACTTTGGCTGTTTCTGCACTTTCAGCACTCCCCCTTCCCTCTTAACTAACAGCCTACTAACTACCTCTCACAGTACCCTCAATACAGTCAGCCAAGCACAACACAGTAGGGATAGAATAACAAGAATTAACTGGGAAATAAGACAATACACACACACACACACACCACATCAGTGTCTGTTGGGGTTCCTACACTCTTAGAAAAAAAGGTGCTATCTAGAACCTAAAAGGCTTCTTCGGCTGTTGCCATAGGAGAACCCTTTGAAGAACCCTATTTGGGTCCAGGTAGAACCCTTTGGGTTCCACTTTGAACCCTTTCCACAGAGGGTTCTACCTGGAACCCAAAAGGGTCCTCCTATGACAAATAACTCTTTTGCAACCTTTTTTTCTAAGAGTGTAGAGGTGCAGTGGTTTGTTTTGGCACCTTCACCGTTAAACATCTGACCGTGTCAGATCCCACACGTTGTGCTGGTCTGGCACAGGGGGCAGTTGTTTTAACCAGGGAGGTACTGAGCATGTGGATGTGTGGTCATGTAAAATCAACTACATATAACGCTCACATACAGGGGATGTTGACATATAAGCATGAAATGGATATCATGGTATAAGGCTACAAAATGGATGGGGGAGGTCATACGCACACAGCGTGTAGTATCACAGATGCGTCTTTGTGACCACTATAAGCAATTGAGCTGGCTTTTGATGACAGTGACACCACTTTAAAATATCCACTTGTGATAAATCATGAGTAGGTAGGTCACCACAATTAATGGAGCAAAATGTATTCACTGTTATTCCCAATTTTTTCCCAGATAATGTGTTTAACAGGGAGACGCCAACTCTGGGAGAAACATTTCAATCTCTGAAGAGTGATCAAGTTTTCTTCAAACTACTACACACTAAAATCTCTCTATTTTCTTACCCACACTCCCTCTCTCTCTTTACTTTTATGAGAGATGTAAGATGAAAGCCAGCTGCCCAATGTCAGGGGAGACCAGGCACAGAAAGAAGTCTTTGTGAATATCCAAAAATTAGGTAGAGAAGGAAAGGAGAGAGAAAAAACGGTGAAAGCTAAACTACCCAGGAGGCCTAGTCCGTGTGGGCGATATTACAGGCTCAACGTGACACCAGACTTCGAGAGAGAGAATGAGAGAGAGAGAGAGAGAGAGAGAGGGGGTAGAAGGAGGGAGAGTAGAGTCTCCTGGGACTAGTTCTCTGTAGGAAGCGTCTAGAATGTCGGTGGGTTTTGACTATAAGTCAGTGAACACATCAGGAGGGAGATGAAGGATGAAATAAAACTACAAATATCATCCTGAACTACCAGGAGGTGAACACATGTAATATCCCCTTCAGATAGAGCTGTACTATTGAGAGAGACAGCAAGAAACCAATGACAAATGTGTTGTACCTGTATATTCATCTAGCAACACCGTGACTGCTAAGCAAATTGTGAAAAAAGCATATTTGTTTGGCAACAAACTGATAAGAATGGCGCTGATGAAATGGTAGTTGCTATGAGACAGAGAAGGCAGGGGAGTAGAGAAGGTGGTGTGGGGGGATTCTGGCCCACCATTGTTCATTGTCCAGAGTGCTGCTTTCTCCTCCTGTAATCAGAGACAGAAAACAGAGCTTCCCAGGAGGTATCTGTCCGGTAGAATAACTTCGTAGTGGAGCTCATGGAAACAACTGTTGTATTTGCCAAGTGTGCCCACTCATAATTATGTGTATACTGTATGAACATAACTGAAGTGAGGATCCAGCAACCCCAGCAACGAGACAAAGACAGACCCATTTCTGCCCTTTCAGAAGTATCCTTACTATATGCTATGGCATTAACAGTTGAGAGAACAGTTTAAACTTTGATATATCGGCCTAGTTAGTGGTGAGTGATATTCCTGAAAGTGCAGGATGGCAGAAAAATTAAAAATAGAAAAGAGAGAACAGAAAAGGCAGTAAGGAGGTTTCTATCTGGTCTCATTAAATGGAGGTAGTTCAGGCACCGAGGGCCACGTAAAGCTGTCATTCAGACCAGTGATTTAAACCTCTCTACTGCCTCCAATCCCAACCCCTATATGCTTCCAATTACTGCTCTCCTTCTCCGTTGCTCTCTTCATCATCCTCAATCTCTCTCATTCTCCTTGTCCTGTCAGCATCTGGACACATCGCTCCTTTTATTTCCTCTTTGCTCCCCTGCATCCTTTTTGCATTTGTCCCTCTCTCTCTCCCCTCTTCTTTCATCCATCTTTCAACCCCCTTCTTTCTTTCTTTCTTCCTTCCTTTTTGACAAAGTGCTCTGTCCATCTCTCGTCCTCCCCGTCTCCTCCTCTCGTGATTCTAATGTAATGGGACTGCAGCGTACAAACTGCTGACTCGGGCTAATGCGCAATTTTCTAATAATGCCTGTTCGTTTAAGTCACACAGGAAATGCATAATGGTGGAATTATTTTGTGCAGCCTGTTAGGTCACTAAATCACTGACGCCTGTTTTTCCTCAGTGCAGCTTTTACGACTAATAAACTAAAATAAACTGTTCCACGAACACTCTCCTGAGAAAAATTACATTTCCACATGCCTTTTTAGCCAAAGCAGAATGAGTATGTTAACTAGAGGTATTCACAGTTGGTGCTCTTCAGAAACCTGACAGAGTGAGTATGTTAACTAGAGGTATTCACAGTTGGTGCTCTTCAGAAACCTGACAGATGGACGCTGCATAGCATTACACTGTGAACTGCACACAGATCTCAACCATACTGTAATCATGGCTGTGTAACTATCATGCAATGTATGTACTAAGATTGAGGTGGAGCTGATTGAAAAGTACACACACATACAAACACACACACACACACACACACACACCAAACTAGATGACAGGTGAGAAGCTGTGCTGTCGATCATGACTTTATTACAGTTATAAAACCTTCCTGGGCTATTTTCTTCTAGAGCATTTTCCTCACTTAGAACCAATTTCTTCTACCTGCACAGTGCACACTGTCCTGCTCATAGGAGCATCATGAGGTTCAGTCTACAGCCCAGCACATGAATTGTGGCTAACAGTGCCTGGTTAAACCCTGAGCAGAGGAGATAGTCAAGCCCACATCTCTTAAAAGTCACCAGGGGATAGGAGGACAAGGGAAATTCTTTGAAGCTTTAGTATAAAGGCAGTCGACTTGACCCAAGGGGGTTGTCCGCTTAGGCTAAATGAAAGGGCAGAGGAGAGAAATGTGCACCACCAACCTAGATGAAAACCACACTCTGACTTCCTGTTTCCTTTGTGTGAAATTATTCTGTCAGGTTCAGCTGGGCTGTGAGAATGGCAGCTGATGCACAGACACAAACATGCAGACAGACAGACGTGCTGGGCTGGGGATAAGGTTGGTATTGCTCCAGGGAGGGAGGGGTGGGGGAGTCTGAGAAAAAAAGAGCCCAGCAGAGAGGTGCTAAGGCTGGGGAGGGTAAATCTGAGAGGAGGGTGGTGCTGGTGCTGGTGCTGATGGAGGAAAATCAGTGTACCATGAGGTGGAATCATTTGTATCCACTTACAGTTTGCCCGGCGCTGTTTTGTTGCAGCCTGAAAAGAGCTTGATTCAGTCTAAAGGCTTTGTTTCAGCTGCACCTGTAGTTGAGTGCTCCTATTTATCTATTTTCCTGGCATAATAGTGTGTGTGTGTGTGTGTGAGCGTCTTTCTCTTTTTGCTGGCCAGTTGGCAGTGTACACGCCCTCTCTCCAATAGTGTGTATTTGTGCGCCGGTGCGTTCCTGTGTGTGTGTTCATGCATATGTGTGTAGCAGAAAGGAGGTGTGTATTGTGGTGGAGTGTCAGGGCACAGTGCCCTCTCAGTGTGAGCGGATTAATGAACCGCCGTGTAGCAGGCAGGTTAATTACACTGGAATGCTTCCCTGACCAGCGACAGAGGCTGAACACAACAGATACCACAGAGAATGCCACATAGAATGCCTGGGAAGGACAAGGTGACCTTTAACCACAGACAGACTGAGATAAACAGCAACAGAGATAAAGTTGGAGTGAAACAGACAAAGAGCAGACAACGACACATGCTTGGAAAAGTGTGAAGTGAGTGAGAAATAGAATATCTGACAAAGTTGACAAAGGTGAAAGACAAAGCGAGGATGAGAAAAATGCATGATAAATTGAGATAAGAGTGGTATTTCTGTAGTCTCCATTTCAAACAAAATCTGATTAATTGTTTATTTTCCTTTGTCCTCATCAAATGATCCAGGAAAGTGGCTCTGGTTCATACGTCATGATATTACTCCTAAAATAACAACCCTATTGAAATACTTTCCCCCGTCTGAAAGTGTTTTTGACTAGGATTAACAGCCTAGCTAAAGACACTAACAACCTTGTGCTTCTAAGCTAATGACTAACAATTTGATTGACATTATAGGTTATGTTACAATTAGGACTGGGCGATATATCGAATTCATTTGAATGTATGTTTTAGCGCGATGTTCCGAATGCCTGTATTGCAAGAATAAGAATATATTTTTTGGGGGTTGACGTTGTTTTCATGGGGAGTCCAATAGGGCGGTGCACAATTGGCCCAGCATCGTCTGGATTTGGCCGGAGTAGGGCGTCATTGTAAATAAGAATTTGTTCTTAACTGACTTGCCTAGTTAAATAAAGGTTAAATAAAAAATATTGACACTAAACACAAGGGGTGCTGTTTTCAAACCCCACTGATACTCTGTAATCAGAAGGTTAGCAATGCTAATAAGTACATGTAAAATCCCATAGAGAATTCTAACTAAATGCTAACATTTTGTACCGTTTCTGAACTAAACTATACAAGTAACTCAAAAATGCTACTCACAGTTATTTTTGTAAAAATCTTTATTTAACCAGGAAAAGCCTATTGAGACATTGAGACCCAGAGTATCTATTTCAAGGGAGACCTGGCTAAGAAGGCAGCAACTATCAATACATTACAGAATTAAAACATACAACAATACAACAACATGATCCAGCCTAAAAAAAAGCATTTACACTCATCTGTATCAGTCTCCCGTCAATATTTTAAATGAATTCAGTGGCACTAACATATCTACAGTAGATGAAGCATGGATTGGGGACAAAAAACGAAATTGGGGAGAAAAAGGGGTAAAAAATATATATTTTTAAAACTGTCTGTCCTTGGCTGCAATACTCACTACCGAGTTCCAAACTGCCTGTGGAAGCAATGTCAGCACAATAAATGGGTTTCCATGGCCGAGCAGCCGCACACAAGCATAAGATCCCCATGCTCAATGCCAAGCGTCAGCTGGAGTGGTGTACAGCTTGCCGCCATTGGACACTGGAGCAGTGGAAACACGTTCTTTGGAGTGATGAATCACGCTTCCCCATCTGGCAGTCCGACGGGCAAATCTGGGTTTGGCGGATGCCAGGAGAAACGCTACCTGCCCCAAAGCATAGTGCCAACAGTAAAGTTTGGTGGAGGAGGGAATAATGCCCTGGGGCTGTTTTTCATGGTTCGGGCTAGGCCCCTTAGTTCCAGTGGAGGAAAATCGTAACGCTACAGCATACAATGACATTCTAGACGATTCTGTGCTTCCAACTTTGTGGCAACAGTTTGGGGAAGGCCCTTTCCTGTTTCAGTATGACAATGCCCCCGTGCACAAAGTGAGGTCCATACAGAAATGGTTTGTCAAGATCGGTGTGGAAGAACTTGACTGGCCTGCACAGAGCCCTGACCTCAACCCCACCGAACACCTCGGAATGCCGACTGCGAGCCAGACCTAATCACCCAACAACAGTGCCCGACCTCACTAATGCTAATGTGGCTGAATGGAAGCACGTCCCCGCAGCAATATTCCAACATCTGGTGGAAAGCCTTCCCAGAAGACTAGAGGCTGTTATAGCAGCAAAGGGGAGACAAACTTCATATTAATGCCCATGATTTTGGAATGAGATGTTCGACAAGCAGGTGGCCACATACCTTTGGTCATGTAGTGTAGTGTAGCTTACTACCTACTAAATTAGCAAACCAAATGCACAAATGCAGAGCATTTAACACATTTCAGACAGTTAACTTAATAGTGATAAGGTGTCTAGCTGGCAAACATTTAGTTGTGAATTCCATACTGTAATTAGATCCCCTGGTGCATGCGAGTGAGTGACTAACAAGGCTCCGTCCGGTCTCTCGTCATTGTATGCTTGTAAAACCCCACGTGACACGTGACTGGGGACTACAGTAATGTGACAAGTTAAATGTAATGTTCATCTCCTAACGTATTGCACAAGTTAACTGCAGGTACTTACTTAAAAAGTATCTACAAACCTTCAAATTTAGAAAAATATATATAAAAACAATTGTTTTAACGGTATTGAAAAACCATCCGTGGCTTTTTCCAAATACCCCGGTATACGGTATATACACGGTATACCGCCCAAGCCTTGTTTCAACTTGCTATTTGTATTTGACGTTTGGTCCAATAGAATTGGTCGATTCCATTTCTAACGATACCTTTTTATGTCTCAACTCCCAAAGTGTAGAACAGAGCAGGCCCTACTAAAACGAGAGTATCAATGAACATAACTGTGGAAAAGCTATGCTCAGTTTCTGTGTGACCATCTACCGCAACAGCATTTTGGCCACATACTGTCATGTGCTAGCTGTTAGTATGTGTTTTATAAATGTGCAACGAGCATAAAAATACACATTTATATAGGGCATTGGCAACTCGTTCTCATTCTGAGAAATAAGCATCTTCATATCCAGGTGGGCCACTTGATATCTACATCGAACAAAGTGAACAGGCTGTTGTTCAAACAGTTGGAGACAGGCAGGAGGGTGTGTTCATAACAGTTCAACTGTTCTACCTGGTTAGCAAGCAAATAGATCCAGGTTGTCTAGACTTGAAATATAAAGATTTGCTGGCTACTCACTAGCAAGTGGGCTTGTGCTGGAGAGATTGTTTATGAGACCCGTGTTAATATTCTATAATGCCTGTTACCAGAAGTTGGCCGTTATTACTAGAAGTGCATTGTGCATGGATCTGGTTAAATTTGTAACAAAAAGGGCATTTTCATAGACAGACTTGGAAGCCAGATCAATAATTATTTCAAAAAAGCAGTTTAAACTATTTTGATTAAATAATTAAAATTATTAGTGGGTTTTATGGTTGTGGAAGGCTTCAATTTAGCCTAAGTATACTTTTAAAAGCCCTGAATTCATTCGATTATTCCTGACTGTTTGAAATGCGGTGTATTGACCTTTAATTGCGCAACAAAGCAGTATTTTGTAAAACGCCCATAAGTTTGAAAGAAATTGAGATAGGATTTTTAGTTCATATCGCCCAGCCCTAGTTACAAAGGCTGGGCGTGTGGGCATACCTTAATATACAGTATGCTTTGTCAGCAGATTCCTGCAAACAGCCACAGAGCATGGCTATCACGGATACTAACGGACTCCTCTGTCTAACATTATCCTATAGTTAATGGAGTTTACTTTAGCTCTATTGAGCTACACAGTACTGTACTGTTGGGCTATATTTTGTAATTGTGGAGACTGGAGAGTTAACTTCAGTACAACCTACACTACCATTCAAAAGTTTGGGGTCACTTAGAGTTGCAAAATGAATAGGAAATATAATCAAGATGTTGACAAGGTTATAAATAATGATTTTTTATTTAAATAATAATTGTGTCCTTCAAACTTTGCTTTCGTCAAATTATCCTCCATTTGCAGCAATTACAGCCTTGCAGACCTTTGACATTCTAGTTGTCAATGTGTTGAGGTAATCTGAAGAGATTTCACCCCATGCTTCCTGAAGCACCTCCCACAAGTTGGATTGGCTTGATGGGCACTTCTTACGTACCATACGGTCAAGCTCCAACAACAGCTCAATAAGGTTGAGATCCGGTAACTGCGCTAGCCACTCCATTATAGACAGAATACCAGCTGACTGCTTCATCCCTAAATAGTTCTTGCATAGTTTGGAGCTGTGCTTTGGGTCATTGTCCTGTTGTAGGAGGAAATTGGCTCAAATTAAGCGCTGTCCACAGGGTATGGCATGGCGTTGCAAATTGGAGTGATAGCTTTCCTTCTTTAAGATCCCTTTTATCCTGTACAAATCTCCCACTTTACCACCACCAAAGCACCCCCAGACCATCACATTGCCTCCACCATGCTTGACAGTTGGCGTCAAGCACTCCTCCAGCATCTTTTCATTTTTTCTGCGTCTCCTGAATGTTCTTCGTGATCCGAACACCTCAAATTTAGATTTGTCTGTCAATAACACTTTTTTCCAATCTTCCTCTGTCCAGTGTCTGTGTTCTTTTGCCCATCTTAATCTTTTCTTTTTATTGGCCAGTCTGAGATATGGCTTTTTTTTTTTGCAACTCTGCCTAGAAGGCCAGCATCCAGGAGTCGTCTCTTTACTGTTGACGTTGAGACTTGTTTTGTTTGTACTATTTAATGAAGCTGCCAGTTGAGGACTTGTGAGGCGTCTGTTTCTCAAACTAGACACTCTAATATACTTGTCCTCTTGCTCAGTTGTGCACCGGGGCCTCCCACTCCTATTTCTATTCTGGTTAGAGGCAGTTTGCGCTGTTCTGTGAAGGGAGTAGTACACAGTGTTGTACGAGATCTTCAGTTTCTTGGCAATTTCTCACATGGAATAGCCTTCATTTTTCAGAACAAGAATAGACTGACGAGTTTCAGAAGAAAGTTCATTGTTTCTGGCCATTTTGAGCCTGTAATCGAACCCACAAATGCTGATGCTCCAGATATTCAACTAGTCTAAAGAAGGCCAGTTTTATTGTTTCTTTAATTAGCACAACAGTTTTCAGCTGTGCTAACATAATTGCAAAAGGGTATTCTAATGATCAAATAGCCTTTTAAAATTATAAACTTGGATTAGCTAACACAACGTGCCATTGGAACACAGGAGTGATGGTTGCTGATAATGGGCCTCTGTACACCTATGTAGATATTCCATCAAAAATCAGTCATTTCCAGCTACAATAGTCATTTACAACATTAACAATGTCTACACTGTATTTCTGATCAATTTGGTATTATTTTAATGGACAAAAATGTGATTTTCTTTCAAAAACAAGGACATTTCTAAGTGACCCCAAACTTTTGAACGGTAGTGTATATTGTCATAGAAATTACAGCAAAATCTGTTTTCATAAAATGTGGACAATTCATCCCACTTCATAAAAACATAACTGGTAGGAAAAAAATGACAGCATACCAGCAACCATCTTATCTTAAATTTGGCACTGTAAAAAAAATTACTCTTAAAATATATTTTGGTATACTGATCCCTAATATTTCAAATAGAAACTCTTAGATATGCCAAGATGGCTGAGTAGGAGGTAGTAGAGGAGGACGAGTCTGTGGGGCCTTGGATCCTTGCTATGCTAGCTCAGAAAAACAGAGGAGTAATTCCCTACACTTTTGTTCAGGATCATAAATCAAACATCTCCATATGAGGGAAATCAAACATCGCCATATGAACAAGCAGACAAGTTAAAAGTCAACCATCCCACTGTGCTCTCCAAAGCTAAGTATCAAAGGATTACCCTGTAGGCATGCCAAATACTCTTCCTATCCATATTCATGCTGGAAACGGGGCAATAAGATCCATCCATACTGTTACATACACCACTCTGGCAGCACTTCTGTCACTTTGTTGACAAGGAGATAATCTATGCTTTCAGAGGGGAGATGATTTTTTTGGGGCTAGTGGCAGTTTCCCAGTCTTTCATTCTTCTCTACGAAAAGTAATACATATATAACTAGTGCTCTGTAAAGATGTTTGGCAGACAGTCTATGCAGTGTGCACTGATGCTTGCTCTCTGTCAGCGATACACTGATGTTCACATAGTAGGAAATAAGAGTATTTGACCCAATAGCGGTTAGTAGTCGTTGGCCTCTGGACTTTTGCCAGATTGCCTCGATGGACTCCTGCCAAGATTGAGTGTATACAAAGTAGTCGAGGCAGTTAAGACTGAATAAATACAGTCATTAGTCCCTGAGGTTAAGATAACAGTATCTGGGTATCAATGTCAGCATCTGGTTTTGTGTAGAATTTCTCAGTTGCATCTTTCAGGGTATTTTTCTGTGGCTGGTAAACGGTTCATGATATAAGTAATGGGGAGTTTCTCAATGAAGTATTGCACAACCAGGTCAAAGTCCACAAATTCTGGGCTCTGGTTTCCCTAGGCGTTACCCCATCTAGGCCATTAAACAGCCAGAGGCTGGTGTTTCACTACAGGGCTGCCCTCCCAAAACTTCAGGGGCCTCCTCGTTGTCTGCTCAATGTGCCACACAGCAACAGCAGACTAGTAAAACCAGCTGTAAAACTTTACCTACGACATAACTGTTAAGTTAATATACTATAGGGGTGCCAGCAGACCTTCCATGATTTCTAAGAGCACTCCAACATATTGAAGTCTAAAATATAAGATAAAAAATGTTCCTTCAAAATAAATCATTTTATTAAGACTGCACATTCACAAAAATGTATTTGCATTTAAATATGCAGGAGCTGTTCTCATTTCACAATACCATTTATATCATGCTGCTAAGAGTTCTGGAGTTGTCTTAAACAGCTTTTTCTTCAAAGACCTTTTCAAACGTCAGGTCCCATCAAACACTGTGACAGGTCCTTCGGACAACTACTCCAAGAACGACAAGAAGGAGTATCATGCATATTCATACGCCTTTCAGAGTGATAGTTCAACTGCTCTGGTTTTACAGTTGGCAGCACAGAAAATAGTGAAGTGTCAGGTCACAGAAAATAGTGAAGTGTCAGGTCACAGAAAATAGTGAAGTGGCAGGTCACAGAAAATAGTGAAGTGGCAGGTCACAGAAAACCCAATATTTGCAGTCAGCATTTTGCTGATCTGACAAGATGGATTGTTATTCATTTACAATAGTTCATGTACTAAACTACACAATTGTAGATTCTAAAAACATAATGAAAGGTTGTATATAAAGAATGCATGTAATCACTTTGCACTAGCCTTGGCATGACTGACCAGCTATGTTGATACAATGATGTTACCACTTGCAGACAGAATTCCATTCCCTGAAACAGTGGACCAAAACATCTTTCCAAACTTTGTGGGAGAGAAAGGCCAAACATTTGAATTCCCGCAATTAGTGCTGTATCCAAGCATGACTTACAAACACTAACAGTCACTCCTTTCTTTTCTCACAGTGAGCAATCAAGTTCTCTTGAAGTGAAGCTCAGCAAAATTGGTGAACAGAGCCATCGCTTTCGCCTCGGCCTCCCAGACACCATAGCCTTTTATCTCGTAGTTGACTAGCTAGTCCCTACAACAGCAGGAAACATCCTTCTGCCACTACTCCATGTCAGAGGAACTGAATGAGGCACAGCTACGGCACAAAGGAGTCCGTCCTCTTAGCTCCAACTAACCCCAGAGATGCTGAGACAGGAAAGGAAGGAAAAAGAGAAAACAATTCCTGGTGAATTGACAGTGTTTGTGTGTCATTGGCTGGTTTTCTTCACCAAAGTTGAAGGCTGTGTCAGCACAAATGGAGAGAAGCTCACCACTAGGTAGCTCTCTCTCCCTCTCTTGACCAATTTATTTTCGCACATCTCTAGCACAACACAGAACAGCTATACCATACCGTCCAACACGGCACAGCCCTCTGTACATGTCATTGACCAGACGGTCTTTTACAGTCTATTTTACAGTCTCAAATCAAATGCTACTGGTTGCGTACACCTAATTTTTCAAATGTTAACGCGGGTGTAGCGAAATGCTTATGTTCCTAGCTTCAACAGTGCTGTGTAGCAGGCAGCAGTGGTTTCATAACCATGCTAACGGGGAGCCTCTCCCTGCCCCTGCCTGCATAGAGCATGTCAGTCAGGAACCCCACTGGGTGCAGATGGCGCTTCGTCTGTGTGCTCATTCATACTGTACACCCAAAAAACAGTTTCACGTTGTTGGATGCCTGTGCTGCTATTGATTCATTATCCTCCATGGGATTATGAATGTGAAAGTCTATGAAAGGTCTTGAGGGAACAAACTTTGCCAAGTGAGGGAACGAGAAAGAGAGAGAATTCAAGAAAAGAGGGAAAACTTGACACATCTGGTTGTGTGACTGAGTGTGTGTGTGTGTGTGAGAGAGAGACACCAAGAGGGGGAGAGAGAGAGAGAGACATACAGAGACAGAGAGCAGAGAGGGTTGTGGAGCAAAAGGAAAGGTTTGCTGCATGACCTGAAATTCTATTGACCAGAATAACAATGTCTCCCTCACTCCGAGTCTCTGTGCACTCACACACAGTCTGAACATAATCATTGAATCTCGTCCTATTATAACACTTCCCTTAGTGAGCCCCGTCCCCCAGCCCTGGCCAAGCCTCCATGCTGTTGAGAGCAATTCATTGCTTGTTTAGATGAAAATGACCTGTCATTAAGGAGAGGAGTGGAAATCTACAGAGCAGTGTTTTTCACTAGAAGGGAGGCCATTACTGGGCCCAGTGGCATGACATGGGCCCAGTAATACAATGAGACGGCTGTAAAAGCCTCCCACTGCTGTCTGAGCTCTCTATCTCTCAGTGAGGGTGAATCTCAAATATATTTGCCTTGAACCTCACACCCTCTCTCAGGGCTTGACATTAACTTTTTTAGCCACTGATTTCTTACTTGGGACATGTGACTTTCGGACAACAACAAAAAAGTATTTTGGTCATTTGGTTCGCAAAGGCAAGGAAGGTGTTTTTTTCTGGCCTCGCATGCATCATTTCTGTCTTATAATGCTTTTCTCGACTGTAAGGTTCATTCAGATTTCTGATTTGATTATTCTATCACTCTCGTTATTACCTTAGGCCTCCCATGTTTTGGGGTTATTCAAAAACAACATAAAACTTTCTGAGCCTAGAACTCCGTTAGATGCATAAACTGTTTGATCATGAAACCCAGAGAAATATACCATACATTCAACTGAAAGAGTGGCTTAAAAGGCCAAGTCATACTCATGTCAAACGGGAGGAAAATAGAATATATCGGCTTTTACAACAAGGAGACACTGGAGGGTCCTCTATAAAAATAGACTTCGGCTATTGGCCCAGATCATCCGACATTAGAGAGAGAGAGAAACAACCACACTTCCTGACCGGATATTTTGCGCTGTTTTGGTGAGACTAGCTCGGTCTACATTGTTTTCTTGCTTTGTGGAACAACATATTTATTGAAAGAGGCTATAGCAAATCGGAATATAGGCTATTTATTTATTTACTCAGAATGTCAACCACGCACTGCCCAGCTGTTCGCTGCGGCAGCCTGATCCAATTCTGATTGGAGTAATTGTTTGATATAGTGATTTTTTTACTTGTCCATTCGGACAACTGAAATATGTATTCTGGTTGTCCGACTATTTGTTTTACTTCCCCCGGATAAGCCTTAATGTCGAGCCCTGATCTCTCCTCCATGCCAGAAACAAGACTAACCCCCCAAAACACACACAGCACCAGGCCCTCACTTTGGCAAATAGATCTTATCAACAGGCATGCAGAACCAGGAATCTGCAGGGTGAAGTCTATGACCTTCAGCAATTATCCAATACACAAACAGAATCCTACACATGAGCACACACACACTAAAGTGGCTTATTTTCTTTCCACAATGGCCATAGTGGGGAAGTAATTATTTCTGTGGAAAGTATGATCACTTTGTGATCCCTACAGGTTTTGCAGAAATCAGTTGCTTATAAAGTTCATCTGTAACCATTGTATAAGCAGGGTCACCATGACAACACCCTGTCAAACATCACTGTAGTTCATTATCGCTCCAGAAATGTGCCTGCTATACCTTTCAACCTGTAGCCTATATCTTAGAACATACTGTGCCATACCACAGTCACATCTCCCGAGCAATGTGAGTGTAGATGTTTTAAATCTAACTATAAATCAATCATTATTTGAGGGGCGGCAGGTAGCCTAGTGGTTAGAGCGTTGGACTAGTGACCGAAAGGTTGCAAGATCGAATCCCTGAGCTGAGAGGAATCCCTGTCGTTCTGCCCCTGAACAAGGCAGGTAACCCACTGTTCCTAGGCCGTCATTGAAAATAAGAATTTGTTCTTAACGGACTTGCCTAGTAAAATAAAAAAGAGAAACAGCCCCTGTATCCCTCAAATGTGAAAAGCTGTGAGTGACATCAGGCTATAAATGTCCTCCCTAGGCAGATGGTATATTGTAATTTCACACCAATTACCTCCTCTCCATAATGCATTGCACAATCGCAGGGTAGTGAAACGGTCTCAGAAGACTTCCTACGGTAACTGGCTAAAGAGGTTTGTGCTTTTGCCTTTGAGAAACCCTTAGTGTATTCCACTAGAGCAATTTCAGGAGTGCCCAAATTAATGTGTTAAATAGAGTATTGGGATGTGAGGATATGATTAATAATTGTAATTGCTTTGCCACTCAATTGTGTGACTTCAAATGCCTGTCTACATAGCATTCTGTTCAAACGGGGCTAGACGTTACATGTGCTTAATGGACAGCAATCTGACAACACATTCAATCATCTGTAAAAATACAAATAAATGTATTGAAGTGTGTTTCATGCATTAACACCTCTGTGATGAAGCTTACATAACACTGTCATACCAATTACAATACGTGTCAAACGATCAGTTATGACATCTGATTACAACATGTGCTGTGAACAAGGTGCCCTCTATTCAGACACCAAGTGTTCTTCAAGGAGATCATTACATTCAGAAGCGCCCTGTCCAGACATGTTTTGTGTGTCACACTTATTTTTAGGTGTGTTTTAGGTTCATCCACTGGGAATGTCTCTTGCTACATGGGATTGTTAATTCGCATCTACATGCAACTGCATATCACCATTTAGTCAAAATACTGTTATCCAATAAAAGCAGCCTTCATTTTACGGGAAAAAGTAGCACACGGGCACTCATAGGTTTCTACCAATAAATCCCTATCCACCATTGACAAGGCAAGCGCTAGACCTTCTCTACTTTAGTTTGTGCAATACACATTCACATCCACCTGAGAATCCGTTCCAACACAGCGACTCCCTGGATACCCTTCTTGCACAACGCTGGGATGCACCGGGATGAAATAAATATTAAAGTGCTGGTTTGCATTTTCCTGCCGTCTGGGATAAATCAAACGCCCTGATATGAGCTGCCATGTACATTGTGATTCCGCGTGTGATGCGTCTGCCTGGAGGGGGAAAACACTCTTTTCATATTTGAATACATAAAGGCCAGAGATACGTGAGGGGAAGTTCAACCCCCAACAGGGAGGATGGATAGAGGTAGGGAGGGGTGAAACAGAGGGTATGGGGGGAGGAGAGACTCTGTTCTCAGTTAAGCACACAAATAATCCTAGTAGGAATATGTATGATAGAGAAAGGCAGAAACTTAAATGAACAGGCAAATTTAGCAACCTTGAAATCAAAACATTCCCACTCTAGACCAACCCAGAAAATACTTAAATAGGGCAAGGGAACAGAGGTCTGTTCATCCCAGTGTTTCCCCTTGAGAGGAGAGGGCAGCGGGGGTATTAAGGCGTTACTGACAGGGCCTTTTCACCACAGGCCAGCACCAACAAACTTCATGACAATGCCCACAGGGGAGAGCAGATGTCCGTTGCCAGCAGCACATCTGCATACAGCCACAGTCCCCACGCCTTCAACCCCGTCCACGCCCAGACAAAAGAACCCTCTCCCAAGGACCTTCCTTCCACTTGAGCCTCAAATGGAGAAAGATATCTTTTCATACCAATCCCTGCCAGGTTCTTTAACATAATAATGCCAAATTGTGAAGTAGGGGGAATGGAGAGTCCAATAAACTCTTGTTGGTTTGCACCTATACCACAGTAATCACGATATGAGGAGTCTGAATTCCGCACATTATTGGTTTTCAGTGATTATGTGGGATACTTTAGTAAAATCAATGACAAAAGCTGAATCCAGGGGACTTGGAAGAAGTGATTTGGCACTCTAAAATCACCCCACCTGCTTCCATCTGTGATGTGTGCTGTAGATGCAAGCAATAAAGTAAAGGGAGGGAGGGAGAGACTACACTTGTAAACCTCAAGATAATAAAAGTAAAGGGAGGGAGGAAGAGAGAGACTACACTTGTAAACCTCAAGTTGATAAAAGTAAAGGGAGGGAGGGAGAGACTACACTTGTAAACCTCAAGATAATAAAAGTAAAGGGAGGGAGGAAGAGAGAGACTACACTTGTAAACCTCATGTTGATAAAAGTAAAGGGTGGGAGGGAGAGAGAGACTACACTTGTAAACCTCAAGATAATAAAAGTAAAGGGAGAGAGAGACTACACTTGTAAACCTCAAGTTGATAAAAGTAAAGGGAGGGAGGGAGAGACTACACTTGTAAACCTCATGTTGATAAAAGTAAAGGGAGGGAGAGAGAGACTACACTTGTAAACCTCAAGATAATAAAAGTAAAGGGAGGGAGGAAGAGAGAGACTACACTTGTAAACCTCATGTTGATAAAAGTAAAGGGAGGGAGAGAGAGACTACACTTGTAAACCTCAAGATAATAAAAGTAAAGGGAGAGAGAGACTACACTTGTAAACCTCAAGTTGATAAAAGTAAAGGGAGGGAGGGAGAGACTACACTTGTAAACCTCAAGTTGATAAAAGTAAAGGGTGGGAGGGAGAGAGAGACTACACTTGTAAACCTCAAGTTAATAAAGCAAAGTGCTGCATGGTGGCATGGCATTATGACACTGATCTGTTTTCATAACCTACTGAAATGGTTAGAGATATTTAACTTTTAAAATCTAAATTACTCTTTTCTATCCAATGATATAATGTGAAATGTCTAAAATAGACTTCCTCAATGTGTTGAAATGTGCACTGCCAGTTCAAATTGAATTATTCTTCTGTCCTCTTATTCATTTCTTTTTCTATTCAATCTTTTTTGAAGAGTTCCAAAGGCGGTTGTTTTGTTGGTATGAGAGACGGAAATGATATCAGTATGCCTTTACCACTGTATTTTTTCCCCTTATCACAAAGATGTCCTCGGAATAGCCCACAATTCCCTCCCTCGTCCCTCCCGTTCTTGATGGCGCAGAGACACATGGGCACCGACGAGCGTCAAAGATAGCTTTCAAAACTACACCAGTGGCACAACAGAGGTTTTCGAAATCATTAGAAAATTATATTTCTTCCTACCTCGATTAGATGTTTATTGAGAGTTCAAACGGTGGCTTTAGGCGTCCGAAAATATCATCATACGCTTTAAAATATCGCTTCCTATGTTGGATATTAATTAGGCTAATGATCCACCTTTAGATGCAACAAAAACTTAATCCTATAGCAACGGGACCAATCTCAGTCGCATAAATAATTGATTCCTAATCTTGGTTGTTGAGAGAAAGTAGCCTTTTCCTTTAAAATAGCCTATGCTTGAGATTGCGACACCGTTTTTATGCGTACACACTCCTTCCTATTCTTTCCCTCCTGCAAGAACTGAGAGAGGTGTGTATCAGTTTTCTTTTCCTTTTTTTCTCGAATTTTGAATGAGGCGGGGCTTTTGCCCATAGAAACCAATGGCTCTCCACATGCGCCCACCTCGCCTCCCACACACACACAGATCAGATGGGTCACCTATCTATCATCAGATAAGGATGGATACATTTCTAACAAATTGGAACATCTTTTCAAATAGCTATAAAGACAATGCTCTAAATATGTTTGATGATGTCATCCTCATTGGCCCTAAACCTTGATTATATGTGAGGGGCTAGTATGGACATGTCTGCATCCCAACAGCCATTTATTTGGTTTTACACTAGAACCCATGGAAGACTCACTACTCTCTCCTTTCTCTCTTTTATGCCACCCCAGCTAACACAGCAATGGTGTTTAATCATCTGCATGGCCTCTCTACTGTGGTGTGTGTGTGTGTGTGTGTGTGTGTGTGTGTGTGTGTGTGTGTGTGTGTGTGTGTGTGTGTGTGTGTGTGTGTGTGTGTGTGTGTGTGTGTGTGTGTGTGTGTGTGTGTGTGTGTGTGAGAGAGAGAGAGAGAGAGACAGAGAAAAGAGAGAGAGAGACAGAGAAAAGAGAGAGAGAAAGAGAGAGAGAGAGACAGCGAGAGACAGAGAAAAGAGAGAGAGAGAGAGAGCTCAAAAGAGCAATTGTAAGCTCAGCATCTCGCTGCTCCACTCATTGCCTGCAACTTGTAGGGCGTCCACTGCAGCTGCAGCCATGTCCATGTTTTAAACATGCAATCTGTACAGTTTCCTGTCCATTTCTTTGGACTGACACTTTCTGTATTGAAATAGAATTCTAGAACATTTGCAATGAAACCAAGCGGTTAAGAGCGTTGGTTCAGTAACCGAACGGTCACTGTTTTGAATCCCCGAGCCGACTAGGTGAAAAACCTGCCGCTGTGCCATTGAGCAAGGCACTTAACCCTGATTGCTCATGTAAGTCGCTCTGGATAAGAGCGTCTGCTAAATGACTAAAATGTAAAATATGGTACGGATGGTGGAGGGCATGATCAGTGAGGGACTTTGGTCCACTTACATTTGTGAAATACAGTGAGCTCAAATGAGTTTCTCTCCTTGTCAGCAGCACCAAGACATACTCTGGCCAACCCCAGAGGCAGCAAGGAATCAGTCCTGCCAATAATGGAGGGAATTTAAGGGGCTAAAAAGCGAAATAAGAGCAGAGCAAGACCTGTGAACATTTTAACAACTGTGAATTTCAGTAGTGTCGTAACTTCATGACAGAGAGCAGTTGTAGGCCCATTGGTTAATGCACATTACAGTGTTCTAGTACATTATTAGCATAACATTTCCCTTTAACATTTAAGAAAGGTGAAAAGGAAAACTGATACAAATGAAAACAATCAATGCTTGAACAGCATTTGTCCCCGACATCATCATATACTTTACACATCACTCAGCTACAATGTTTCTGCAGAGAGTGAGAGCGAGAGAGGAGAAATAGGAACAACCCCCCACCCCCTTACCACCCTTCCTGCCTTAAAGGTCCAGTGCAGTCCAAAATGGGATTTGCCTTTGTTTTATTTCCACACTATGAGGTTGGAATTATACAATCCTAGCAACATTCTTTCTTTAAAATAGCTCTTTGCTAGGAAGCTATTTTTGTTTATTTTTGACCATTTTAATTGGAAACAATCATAGTAAGATACTTAATTGTTACCCAGAAATGATTTTATATTGAGATAAAAATGCTACCTGCGGCGGCAGGTAGCCTAGTGGTTAGAGCGTTGGGCCAGTAACGGAAAGGTTGCTAGATCAAATCCCTGAGCTGACAAGGTAAAAATCTGCTGTTCTGCCCCTGAACAAGGCAGTTAACCCACTGTTCCTAGGCTGTCATTGTAAATAAGAATTTGTTCATAACTAACTTGCCTAGTTAAATAAAGGTTAAATAAAAATGGCTGCACTGGACCTTTAACAGCTGCTGCCTGTCCTGTCTAATTAGTCATGGAGTGTGGTGATGCTGCTAATTGTGTATTTACCCTTTAGGTGTGTAGGCCCTGAGTCTGTCTGTCTGTCCCTCTATGCTGCACACCACTGCTGTGCACTGCTGCCTGTCTGTCTGGGAACCATCACAAACATTTAGGCTGACAAAACCAACAGCAGAGCAGTCTCAAGGGGAGACAGGGCATAATTATTTAGTTTGTATTGAAAGGAGGAGTCACAGGTATGATTTTTTAAATTTAACTAGGCAAGTCAGTTAAGAACAAATACTTATTTACAATGACAGCCTGCCCTGGCCAAACCCAGACAACGCTGGGCCAATTGTGCGCCGCCCAATGGGACTCCCAATCACAGCCGGTGGTGATACAGCCTGGATTTGAACTAGAGTGTCTGTAGTGACCCCTCAAACACTGAGATGCAGTGCCTTAGACTGCTGCGCCACTCGGTAGCCCAAAGAGGGATAAAGAGGGGATGGGAGATGCTTGGTGCTTTGGCCAAAAGCAAGTTCAGCATATTGATAATTAGTTCAAGAATTGAGCCCAATTCTATAGGTTCCATTGCCACACCTAAATGAGAAAAACTGATGATGAATGTGCAATAATGTAGCACTTTATAAAAGGATGGCATGTGACATACATGATTAAATATGTAATAAATGTGTGCCTAAGTTCATTTGCAATGCATGTCACAATGATTCATTATTACCATCTACTTTTAATTAAAGGAGTTGTTAAATAGAAGCATTTTAAGCAGTTGGATGATTTAAATTTGGTGTGGTTAGAATATTCTAGCATTCCATAGACTGCAATGTAAAAATAGAAAGACTCAAAACACCATGATTGTGTAATGAAACCATGAAAAGTAGTGCATCTAACCTGAGATCTGGTGTTTGGAGGGTGAATGAATGTAAACCCAATGGAAGTGTTCTGATACACAAAAAGTGTTTTAAAACAGAAGCATTCTGAAACACCCAGTGGTTCTACAAACTGAATATTGGTGTTTTTAAGAGAGTGTTGTTAAAAACACTTTTGGGGATTTCAGTGCATGTAAAAGGCAGCATCAAACACAATACAATTATTTATTTTTGTCAGACTGTCTCTCATACAATCAAATGGTTAAGAAATGCAAATGGTTTATAGCCTAAATATTGATTGATGATAAGGGAATATGGAGAATATTTTTGTGGAATTCCAACTTAATTTTCCAATGCTTTATTTAGACAGATTACAAACAGGAGGAGACAGAGAAGGAGTGAAAGTGGGACAGGTGGAAGTGGGAATTAAAGTCCGACTTCTGGGGCAATAAGATGGTACATTTAATTGGAATTTCATTGGAATTTTACACACTCAACCACACAGCCACTGTAGAAATGTATTCTGTGGTGAATTGAAATTGATTTAAAAAATAATAATAACAAAACATATACTTAATAGAAAATGAATGCAAGTCATTTCAGGGATTTGTTAATTTCGTTTTACAAAATAAAATAAAAATAAATTCAACTTAATATGTTGCTCAAATGTACATTTTTTTAAGGATAACAAAGATAGAGAACATTTTGTGATTGAACACATTGGAAGTCTGGTTTTAATCTCCTTCCTATCTTGACATGTGGCTCTGTTTTCAGAGGACTGTGGGTAATTCAACATTTAGACTAAATTATTATAGGTGTAGGCCTAATGGATCATGATGAACGGATATCAAAACCGTCAGACAAAATAAAGTTTAATGATGAGACAACCCATTCCCACATTTTAAACTTTTATCCTGCAGTGCTTAATGTAAAACCTCTAGTCACTACTGGTGGTTTGAGCACTGTGCTCAACAATGCCTGACAAAATGTGTTAAACTGGCAAATGATCAGATACATAAACCAATGTTAAACATACTCCAGAAGAAGTGATCTAATTCTGCACTAGACAAGATTCAAAACACCATAATAGTGTTTTCAATCTTTTCCGGTAATGCTCCCAATCCCTGGCAAGTTGTTTCACTTGATTATATGGTGTAACAACACACCATGTCATGTTTCTAAACATCTCAGGATTATGTGTTTCAATACCGCATCAAAGTTAAGGTTCCGTCTCCTGGTAGCAGCTCAGTTGCCACTAGTTTTGGGTGTAACAAAGCACTTAACTTTAACGGTGCGTACTTACCATGATTTTGCACAACAATGCATTAAGAGAAAAAAACACTAGCATTTGACTTAAAAATCCCATGAGCTAAAACAAAAGCTAGAATAAATATTCAAAATCAGATCAACTATTGTTTCATATTGTTTCACACCCCATAAACAGCCTTATGTGTGGAATATGAGGCTGTTTATCATGTCTCATAACCAGTGGATGCTTTGTTGTTTACGATAGGGCCTACAGTAGGTAATACAGCATTTTGCTGGTGATGTGAGTAGAATAATATAACAAGTACTCTTTCTCTCTCTCTTTTACACAGACCTCCTTAACTCTAGGAGACTAAGATCGATGCAGGGACAATGTTGTGAAATCAATGAACTAGTCATGATCGTTGTACTGATACACTCACTGAGAAACACAGCAGGGATGTTTAGATTAGTTCCAAGGCACTGAAGCACACACACGCACGCACACACACACACGCGGACGATGCACACACGCAAGCACAATGCATGCACAAACGCATACACAAACACCCAAATACGAACAAAAAAACGAGGTGGTCAAAAGCTCTTTCTCCAATATCTGATATGTTAGCATATCTATTCCTATCTCTTCAGATCTCTATCAGTTAGAGTTGCTTTGGGGAAACAGGTGTTGAGTTGCGAACAGCCACCTGTAAAGAAGAAGAAGAAGAAAAGAAAGATGAATTGTTGTTGACAAAGATTTACACCAACGTACTGCATCTGTCATCATTTGACAGAGCAAGGTAAACACCATTCAACACAACGCTAAGCCCTACCCACAGGATCTGTAGTATGCGACTGCATATTTCTACGGATTACAAGGTTGTCTCCTATTTTCTTTCCTCATGGCAGACATCTGAGTGTTTGACCTTTTTAAAATGCAAAACAATTCTCCAACTGGGAGAGCGAATGGGCGGCTCATGATTGTGGTAGTGCATTTGAGGGACTTAACTCACAGAGAGGGAGAGATATTTTATGACTTTCCAAGTCCTGACTTGGTTATGGGGATACAATAACACCTTCAAGGGTTATGTTAATCTTTAAAGACAGGTTATTCTTATTCTGCTCCACACTTTACGTCATTTGAATGAATATTTTACCTCAAACCAAGGCTCCCTCTCCAGCTTTCATTGTGTTATCCTCTCCTTCTCCATTTTTTCACACACAAAAATTGAAGCCTGCAGTCTATTCATTCTCTCCCATTTAGACTGCTGATTTCAGAAGAACATTCAAGTTCATAAAACGTCCTCTCTCTCAATCTCATTCCTAGTCTCTGATTTTAAGTACTGTAGCTTCATCAACATAATCAATCATTTCTGAGGGCAGGAAAACACCATACATGAGATCTGGTATACCCATTTCCCCATGTTGCCTTATATCTCTCCCCACATCTAATTAAATAAGAACGATGAGGGAGTTATCTTTAAGTTTTACTTTACTTATGAGATTGGGTAAAACTCTGCCTTAACCTAACTCACCTTCAGCAGCACATTACAGCCCCCCACACACAAACACCCACGCACGCATGCAATATCACAAGGATTAACTCATGGGGAATCATTTAGATTCCAAAGTATACAAACAGTATACAAACTCTAAAAGTACCACCTACACATATTCATGTGAATGTGTACTCGTGTGTGTGTGTGTGCGTGCGTCCGACTGGTATGTACGTGTGTGTGCATCACATTTATCTTTTGCTTTGAAGGTGCTCATTAGAGTATAAACCCTACAGTCCGATATTAATACTCAATCCACATCTCTCAACATTCTCATTTAGACTGTACTATCATGTGAGAAATGCACGCTTACGACACTCCTTGTTTTCGTGATTGGTTTCATGTCATGGTGTCTAGTGCGTGAAAACTACTCTGACACTTTCAAAGAGCCTTCTAACAGAATACCGACACATCCTCCTCCTTCCCACATGTTTCTCTCTTTTGTTTTCTTGCCAAATGTGCTGTGTTCCATAGCCCCTCTCCCAAAACAGCAACATGTTCATGCTCCAGAACGCTGACTGGGTTTCAATATTTAAGCTTTTGGCAGGAGTGCGAGAGTTCAGTTTACTCGTTATTGAGAGATCCAGTCTCTTTACGACTGTATTACAGTAGATAAATATGTGTTGGAAACAGGACTGTTTAAAGTGAGGGTATCCTATTACTTCACTATGACTTCCCACAATGCTGACTTCTAAAGAGCAGAGGTTCTGTGAATGGAGAACCAGATGAGAGAGGATATAATAACAATGTCGAAAATTGCAGTTAAATTGTTTTTGAAAGCAAGTTACATTTAACTTGAAATAAGATAAT
This sequence comes from Brachymystax lenok tsinlingensis, assembly GCA_030435695.1. Lineage (NCBI taxonomy): Eukaryota > Metazoa > Chordata > Actinopteri > Salmoniformes > Salmonidae > Brachymystax > Brachymystax lenok. Next base: position 9,715,329 of record CM059805.1, read on the forward strand.
TGTCTCTCTGAGTTTTTCAAAGGAAGCCAGCCAGCTTTAAAGCTTGACTAATCAAAAAACATATTTGTTCAGGTTAATTGAACTGTCGGTGGTGCTGCTCAAATGAGGTAAACAACTCCAAGGACAAACACTCCCAAACTCCATCTGTCACATACATCACAGGCACAGGATGTTGGTGGCACCTTAATTGAGGAGGACGGGCTCGTGGTAATGGCTGGAGCGGAATCATTGGAATGGTATCAAATACATCAAACACATGTTTACCAAGTGTTTGTTGCCATTCCATTATGCTGTGTTCTAGACATTATTATGAGCCGTCCTCCCCTCAGCAGCCTCCACTGGTCACAGGCAATATCAAGTAGGCCACTGAAGAAAACAACATTGGAAAAGGCTAAATGAAGAAGCTTTGTGCTACAAATTTGTGTGAATTTAAGTATGCTCTCTCTAATTCTCTCTCTCTTTCTCTCTTTTTCTCTCTTTCTTTCTCTCTTTCTCTCTTTCTTTCTTTCTTTCTCTCTCTCGGAGGACCTGAGCCCTAGGACCATGCCTCAGGACTTCCTGGCCTGATGACTCCTTGCTGTCCCCAGTCCACCTGGCCGTGCTGCTGCTCCAGTTTCAACTGTTCTGCCTGCGGCCATGGAACCCTGACCTGTTCACCGGACGTGCTACCTGTCCCAGACCTGCTGTTTTCAACTTTCTAGAGACAGCAGGAGCGGTAGAGATACTCTGAATGATCGGCTATGAAAAGCCAACTGACATTTACTCCTGAGGTGCTGACCTGTTGCACCCTCGACAACCACTGTGATTATTATTATTTGACCCTGCTGGTCATCTATGAACATTTTAACATCTTGGTCATGTTCTGTTATAATCTCCACCCGGCACAGCCAGAAGAGGACTGGCCACCCCTCATAGCCTGGTTCCTCTCTAGGTTTCTTCCTACGTTCTGGCATTTCTAGGCAGTTTTTCCTAACCACTGTGCTTCTACATCTGCATTGCTTGCTGTTTGTGGTTTTAGGCTGGGTTTCTGTATAAACACTTTGTGACAACTGCTGATGTAAGACGGGCTTATAAATACATTTGATTGATTGATCTTAGAAATATGATTTTGGATGACCATCTTGATGCATTTTTAAAAATAATTTGTCAAAATGCTTATAATAATAATAATAAAAAAGTAATATCATTAGAAAGGATTCTTTCAATAATTTGCAAATGATAATATACAGGAGTGAACACTAATGCATAGTTAATAGTGATGTAATTACACATGCAATGTCATTTAGACATTCTCTATAACAAATCCTCTCACTCTTTGTCTAGCTGGACTGAGAATGGTCTGAGAATTACAGAGATTTCCCTGGCGTTGTGCAGGAAATCTCCATATTACAACGTTTTCCCATGTAGCGTTTGAATATCTTAATTAGTGTGGCATTGAGAATCTGTCTGATAATTACAGGCTGATTAAAGGCATAGGCCAAGCACTCAACATGATGTACACACTCAAATGAACCATCCCCATTCACCCTGATAAAAAGGATGCTGTTATTTGATTACAGCTAATTAAATGATTCACTGACTGACACAGTCTTCACGCCTTTTGACATGTTTTCCATGTGCTGTGTGTGTTCGTGATGGACCAACCCATCCTTGTAATGTTTTTCTTTGTATATTCCCCCTCAGGTTGTATATTCATCTAGCTATTTCACTACACATAAAGTCATATTATCCTATACACAACCCACAGGTGATGTTGCATACACAACTAAAAAATGAAAGAGTGGACTTGTGAAAAACAAGTGTGTGTGTTGTGGAGTAGGAGCCAGTGTTTTATCCTGCCTGGAGCCAACACGCCAGACCAATCGGCTCTCCAAATGGGACATGAGGCAGCAGCTCGGACAAGACCACAGCTAACAAGCCCCACCACTACTCTGTGCAGTACACACACGCACACACGGACACACACACCTTCCGTGAGAGGCTAGCAATGTTACTGCCATATAGAGGTTAACTAGGGAGTTCTTATCTTGACTTGGCAAACTCCCTCCATGATGGGGACATTTGCAGGACATCTTATCCTCTGGTCCTCTGTAGGAATGAGATTGCTGGTACCTTTATCACCACAGCCTCTGGAAAGCTTAGGCACACGGTAACAAGGATCTTTGGGTTGGCAGGGAATGCAGACTGACTGCCATATCCTACAGAGAGTAAAGAGATCGACAGATCAGTTGAACCACGTAGCACTGCTGTTAAATTACATTTCTCTCTCTGCCTCTGAGTGGAGTGGGCTCTTTCTCATTTCAGCCTAAGATGAGAACTGTTTTTGTCTGGAGGTTGAGACCGTAATGAACCAGCCTGAGCAGAAATAAACACACATCTTGATGTGAGCTCATTGCATCAGTTCAAATTTGTTTCATTAGAGAGGGTGAGGGTGGGAGAGAAAGAGAGAGAGCGATAGAGAGAGAATTTATAAAAAGGGCAGGGAAGGAGACAAAAAGAGGGTGAGGCTGCGAAAGAGGTGGGAGAGAGGAGGAGGGGGTATTTTGCCATTAGTTATCTTGGAACCAGAGTAAACAGAAAACATTTGTAGGATGTTGTGTGAATTTGCCGAGCCATCTCCATGACAACTCTATTTTCCAGTCGCATCTTTAATGAATAGGTAATGGAAGAAATGCAAAGCGCAAAACTTCATTACTGCAACGGTCATCTGCAATAAAAGGGAATTACAGAGGCTGTCATTTGCCGGAATTGGCTTGCTGAATATTCGTCCGGTACAACATAAGGGTGAACTTGTGTTTAGGGGGACTGGGAGAAGGGCAGTAATAAAGCTTTTTGTTAATAATGTAGATGAGGGTACCTCTGAATAGGCAGCTAGTCCAGGTGGTGGTGGAGATAGTGGTATGAGGAAACAGTGTAGCTTTTTCCAGACAACAGCCATTCACTAAGACTACGCACATTGAATCCTTGACGAAACAGACTCCAGACAATATCAGCTGTTTTCTGAAATGTTTGACCAAGAATACTTATTTGTTGCAACATGTCTCTCTTTTGTCTATCCACATGGGCCTGTTTGTTTTTATGGGAAAGACTTGACAATTTTATGCTTTGTGTTCCAAGGACATCACCCAATCATATTATACTAAAAGGCCCTTTGTGTCGACAGTTCAGCATAACAAACACGCATGTTTCATTTTGTTGCCCCCCCGCACTTTGCTCCCTCAAGGCTGACCTATATTATCATGCTAATGTAAATTAGGAAGGATCACAAAAAGTATTTTATTTTATATTTACAGATTAAAATCGGAGGGAGGTAGAGGATGAGGGAAAGTGACTTACAATAACACGAAGGCCACCTTCATTGGCTTTAGCGCCTTCATGCAGGGAGGGATACAGAGAACTTTGGTTGTCTGGCAATCTTCCGGTCCTTCTCAAAGCCTTTTCTCTCTAGCAGGTGCGGAACCTCTCAACTCGTCACATCAAAGAGACACACCTGCAAATAAATAACAGCAAACAGACACGGTGGATCGAAGCTAGGGTCTCCAGTAACAAAGAGGTACGATTCATTTCAAAGTGTCTAATTTAATATTCATCAAGGTACGCTTTGGTGGTTGAAAGCTTGTTTACTGAATTGTGTCTTTTGTCTGTGAGAGACAGTGATTAGAAGTGTGATACGCCAGCTGGCATCTGTTTGCACTTGTTGGTCCATATTTACACATCACAGTGTGAACACAAACATGCACAAACACACACAAACGCACAAACAAATACACAGTAACACTCGCGCGTGTATATACATACGCACATGCACAAATGCATACAAACATGGTGTGGATGGACCACATACGGCTTGTTCGACATTGCAGCCGACAGACTGCCTGATCTGCAGATCACCTTGCATAATAAATAACTACTCATTACTATTAGTAGATCAGTAAGTCAGTCACCATTTACCCACAATGCATAATGGATTTTATCCTCTCGAACAGGTCCATTGGGTTCTTTCACTTCTCATGGTTATGATGGGGGAAAGGGTTTTGCTGTGTTTTGTAGAGTTAGGGTGGGGGGGTTGTTCTTGACCTCTCTGTGAACTGAATAAACTAGGACACTGTTGCAACAGAGATTTAAAATACGTCACTACGTCGGAACAGAGGGTGGGCGGAGTGGGCAGAGGAAACAAAAACAAAGCTACCTACAAATATACAGACAGAGAAAGGGGTCAAGTCGTCTGTAATTGAGTTCATGGTTCTCAATGTGTTCCCCTGTGAGTTCTTCCTCCACTATGAAGAGTGTGTGTGTGTGCGCGTGTGTGTGTGTGTGTGTGTGTGTGTGTGTGTGTGTGGGGGTATTTTCTTTATCTCTGATTGGTTGGGAAGGGCCTGTTGTTTCCAAATACAATTTGATGTTGAGCTGCTTGAGTCTGGGGTGTGGTGCACAGTCAATGCATGGAACAGGCATGTTGTGGTAAGGCCAAACCAGCACTATCGCCTCACTATCCAGCAGGTGCAGGCAGAAAATACAGTCCAAAGTAACTGACAGACAGATGGACAGACTGACCGCCAGACAGAGAGGTGCAGGTGTTACTTTGTAAGCAGCACCTGCTTCTCAATACGGCTAGAGGCTCCTCTTCATGAATACTGTATCTACAATTCTCTCCCCAAGCATTAACACAGTCACATAATCTACCGGTTCATAACTTTCATCAATCAACGAAAGGCCACAGAAACCCTGATACCACCTCCACCCTTCATCCCTTATCCAAACTCAGTTCAACTGCCTCTGTAGATAAGATATGTGATGGTGATTTGATGGTGCCGTATGAATCTTTGCCTTTCCTTACATTACTGTATAGTTGAGTTATATTCTTAGCAAGTTTCCCATAGGGTGGAAGATAAAAGATAAGAGGACGATCTTAGATAGAAGACAGATGACTATCTAACTCTTTCTCTGCTCCTGTGGTGACTGAACACATGTTCTGTCAGTCCACTGTCTCCAGCCGCAAACCTACTAACTGTGAGAGAATGGATGGTTCAAAAGGTCAGCTCATTGTCTAATTCATCTCTTCTATAAATACTGTATGATCTAACAGTGAAGTAAAGGTCAGGCAAGATAGAGACCCTGGAGAGAAAGAAAAAAAATGAAAAACAATCTCCCTGTAGAGTGCTCATTGAAAGAGAGCAGCTGCTCCCCAGCACACCTCTCTCTCTCTCTTTGCCCGCACAGAGAATATACAGACATCCCAAGCAGGTGTTCTACTTGCCTTACACCCGACCCTCCCTCCTCTCTCTCCTCTCTCTCCTCTCCCCAGTACAGTTGGCCATGTCCTCTTTAAGTGGTTACAGTGAAACAGATTGCTGCTGAGGGGTATCTGCCAGCCTTTGGGACATGTTGTAGCATGTCTAATAGACATCATCAAGCTCCCTTCCATGCAGATGCTCTAATTTGCCTGTCTCTGACATGAAGTTCAAACCAGATTTCTTTCCCTTTTTCCTTTCCCAAGACTGGGTCCCCGACAGGTGACGTCTTTCTTGATGAGGTCATGCACAACATAACAGATAACTACAGTACTTGTCAGACCATAACCATTACTCATACAGAGCTGCCATCTGCTGGAGATATTGTGAATTTAGCCACAAAACACTCTGTAGTAGTAATGGGCATTCCGGCTCCGGCTCTGTAAAAAAAATATGTTTTGTATTTTTTCAAGTCAAACATTTTGCGATTCTTTGACTATGATTGGTGTTAAAACAATTCTAATTAAATTATTAAATGAAATCATACTCTACCTTAACCACAATGTACTTAAAAATGCATTGGTTTGTTATGAAAAATAATTATATTAAACATTTGCATTTAAAGTATAACTTTTTAATGTTTATAAACAAAGTGCATATAAATCTAACCATTCAAAACAAATACAATCTGAACAGCATAATAGAATATTGCACCATATCAAAGAAAAATAAATAACAATGTTCAAAACTGCAGCATCTCACTTAAAACATTAAACTGGTCCCTCTTTTCTCTCTCTTCTTTATTGCCGTGTTATAACCAGCAGCACACAGCAATGTTGACCATATATTGCTTTTATGAGAGATTTGCATTCAGAAATGCAAGCTGCCTCACTTTCGTGGGGCTGATGCGGTTCCTTCTCTCAGTAATTATTTGTCCCGTTTTCGAGAAGACACTCTGAGGGAAAGGATGTGGCCACTATGCAGAGTCTCCCTGTCATGACTTTAGTAAGCCGTGGGTAGACAGAGGCCTTGTTCTTCCACCAGCTCAGAGGATCTGCAGATCTTTGGAGGAGGGTCTCCTCCAAATAGGGTCGGACCTCCATTATGGCATCTGCTGAGGGATTCCTTTGTGCTGCATCCCCAGTTGCTCTCTCGTAAAACAGCATCCAAACAGCAGACGTTTGTGGCACTACTGCTGGTGCTTCTAATCCATCTGATCCCTCTTCTTCCTGTTGCCCTGGTGCCTGAGCCAGCTGACTGCTGGGGCTGTCCCTCCCTGCTGCTGAGGTTATTCTTTGAAGAGCCTCATCAATCGCTTTGGCATCGCTGAAGGCTAACTTCATAAACCTGGGGTCAAGTGCAGCGGTTTCTGATAGCACGTGATTATATTCCATTCTGTGGATTCTGTCCATTGATGAACATAAGGTGTCCATCAACTCTGTCACATGTCCTGTGGTTACACTTGCTTCTCTCTGGCGGCTGGCTGTGATTCGCTGCAGACCCTTACACAGGAGTATCATTTTTGAGGCTGTCACATAGCTGAAAAGAGAGAACAGTAACTTATTAGTTCAGGTTCATGTTTTGTCCACTGATACTACATTCTCATCTACTGCTCATATACATATATAATATTGGATAAAAAAAATATGTAGTAATAACTGCTTACTGTACCTCTCTCCACTGATCTCCACAGTGACCTGCTCAAAGGGTTCCAGGGCTCTTCACACCTCCTCCACCACCTCCCATTCCTCTTGGATCAGAGCATCAACAGGTGCAATGACAATGGCCAGGGTAGAGATGATGGCATCCTTTGACTCAAGAAACCGCTTCAACATATAAAATGCTGAATTCCACCTTGTTGTTCAGTCTTGTTTAGGCCTCAGCTCAGGCATCCCCATCTGGCGTTGTGCAGACTTTTGTTTTTCAGCACCTACTGTGCTCCTTTAGAAGTATTCCACAGCTGCTTTCACTTTGTCCACAGTGGGCTTCATCACCTTCGGAGCATCTCTTACAATCAGGTTTATTGTGTGGGCAAGACATGGATGATGGGTCCATTTTAAAATGTTCATGGCTTTGGTTATGTTAGCTGCATTGTCGCTAAAACAACATACCACTTTTCCATCTACTTGCCACTCTCAACAGTTCCTCTGCCAATTTCTCTGAGGTGTGTCAAAGCAGTCCAGAAGACTCTTTCCCGCACTGAAGCCTGTATGCTCTCGTACAGTTGTGGAATAAGTGATTTTGAAAGGGATTTTCCTTGGAATTGTGTACATTGGATTTAGACTAATGCAATAATTTATAAAACCTCTGTCCTCCACGATCGAAAATGGCTGGAAATCGGTGGCAATCATTGTAGCCAATGCAATGTCCATTTGGCTTTGTTTTGATACAGACATAGACTTTGGCATAAACTGATCCACAGAAGACTGTGTTGCTGTGGGTCGCGGAGTAGGTCTACTTGATTGAGTGGATACATCTCCACGTGTGGAGGTGCTGGCTCCACCACTATCACTAGCAGGCCGGCTAGTTTCTCGAAGCTCTGCTACAGCTAGCTTCACAGTTGGGTGCACAGTTCGCATATGCCGGTGTAGGTTGTGCGTAGAACCGGCTTTATTTGAGATTTTGTTTTGGCAAATTCTACACTGTGCTCTAACATTGTCTACATTACTAAAATGCCTCCAAATGTTACTGTGCTTCCGACTCATTTTCCAGCTGTTGTTTTCACAGCTGTCCTTCCATCCCTTTCTCCACGGCTGCTAAGTGTGTGACTGTGAGTGAGTTGGCTCAGCCCTCCCTCATGGTTCTTTGGTTCATTGGTTTACACTGCGTGTCTGATTGACAGGAACAACAGGTGAGGCTGTTAGTCTGAGCAGACAGTCAGAATGATTGTGTGCGCTTGAGCATTTAGGCCTATATTATTTTTTATTTTTTCGTTCTTTGAATTAGTTAATTATATTTATTTAAATCTTTTGATTATTCATATCTTAATTTTTTTTTTGTATTTTTTATAAATAGATTTGGCTCTTCTGATATGCGAGCCGTCTCCCAACGTTCACCTACGAACGACCCATCACTACTCTGTAGACGCAGTACGGAAGACAGAGCAGACCACATGCAGGCACGCAAACAGACACACACACATTCCATCTCCATCATGTTTGCTATTCAGCTGGTGTAAGTGCCTCAGATGGATTGTGGCAGTATCAATTCGACAAAGTTCTAAATAAAAAGATTGCATTTTATTGGTGAAGCTTTTATCAGTAGAGGAATATAATGCCATAATGTCTACTCAGTGTCTTCTTTTGTCTTTTATACATCACATCTAATACTCTTTCTCATTTATGACGTGATTGATTTACAAGGTTTTTTATCTACTTCATTAAATCCTATGATGAATGGTGTACTTTAGACGGCCCTTCATTACGTACTTAATCTGGACTTGATGTATTACTGAGGAACAAAAGGGATGGATGGTAGTCTGATCTGTATTCCCGTAAGAACTCAGTTCTTAAGAGAAATGTATAATACAATTCAACATCTCCGTATCTCAATGTTTACGTTTTTTATTTGCACTTGTAAGACAATCAAGACGTGTTGCTTTCAGATTTCCTAAAGAAGAGTATCTGGATAATATGGTGTATTCATTTAATGCCTGCTATGGTAGGAGTATCTGGAAGGCTTGGATGAGGAGGAACAGTTGGAAGCTGCCAGCACTCCAAGGGACACAGGACGGTCCTCATCATGCCTCCCGAACCACATAAAGTGCTCTCCTGACTGGGAAGCAGCTGCCACAGTGAACCTCTCCAGATGGTTCCTGGGAAAACGCCTGCTGGTGGTGCCCTCTGTGTCCTGGCTGTCCTGTTAGTGTGTCTGATAGGCTGAGAAGTCTTCCCTCGTCTTCCCTACGCCACTCACACTTCCAAAGATGATGTCTTTGTTTTCTTTGTAGTGGGTGCATTATCCCAATTTACTTAAATTAATTTGAACTAGTTAGGTACAGTTTAATTTAAAGGCCCAGTGCAATCAAAAACTGGAGTTCTTTGTTTTATATATATTTCCACACTATGAGGGAGGAATAATACTGTGAAATTGTGACATTACCAGGCAGTACATTTGTTAATAGACCAATAACAAAGGGAGTTCCAAACCTCTCTGCCAATAGCATTGAGTTTTCCCCCTCTACTCAGACCACTTACAGACAGTCCTATCATTTTAATTGAAAACAACCACAGTAAGGTACTTAATTGCTACCCAGAAATGATTTGATATCGAGATAAAAACGGTTGCATTGGCCCTTCCAATTATTTAACTGGGGGGAAAGGGAATATGAAAATAAATGAATAATTCATGTTGCTAAAGATAAGTCAGGGTAAATAATAGACAAATAAAATAATCAGAACATAAGATAATTAATTAAAGTTATTACATTTTTCTAACCTTTTCTGGAAACTCACTGGAAGTAAACTTCTAGAAGGAAATGGCATATCCGGGTCAAAAGTAAACATGTGAAGGTAGCAGCAACTAACAAGACTCAAGAGTACATCGGTTGCAAAATCAATCTAAAAGTCCAACCCAAACCAGCCTTCTTTTATGTGTTTGTCTAAATCCAATTATATCAGATACTGTATTATATCATGTTGTATTAAAAGCTAAGTTTCCTTCCGAGCTTTATTTAGAGTTTAATTCATAATCCTGCAAATGCAGTATTTTATTTAGTTATTTCACCCGGAAGTTGTGAGCTCCCTCACTACTTTGATCAGAGACATTAGAAAAGCAAGAGATAAGAATCCCAGCAGAAAATAAATGGAGGAACGTAATAACGTTTCGCCCAGCAGACTTTCGAACAATCGCGTTTACGTTGTTATGCTGCTAATTCGCAATCTGGGTATGATTCGAGAAATGTATTTTCCTCCAAAGCACGTAATGACACGATTGGCTCATTGAAGGAGAGATCGTCTTGTCGGAGTGTACCCAGAATGCGCCGCGCGGCCCATTGACGACTTCCCGTCAACGTGCACAGTGTCCTGAATATGATCCCAATGGAGTTTCCAATCTCCTCTAAAGTATCCCTGCTCTGACGTCTAGTTTTACAAGAGAGGAAGAGGCGAAACTGGGCCCAAAAAGATATTTTCTTAGACAATGTAGCAAACATTGCTAAGAAGATAGATAATGATTTCAGGGATTTTTGTGATGATGAGTTATCTGAAATTGAGATAAAAGACTGTATTAAAAGCCTGAAGGACAATAGGTCCCCTGGAAATGACGGGTTAACAGGCGAGTTTTATAAAGCATTCAATGATAAATTGATTCCCTTCATTCTTGCTATGTTCCAAGAATCAATAGAAAAGGGGGAGTTACCGGCTTCCTTAAAGCAAGGTGTAATTACTTTGATTCCCAAACCTAATAAGGATAGTCTTTATATAGACAACTGGATGCCCATTAGCCTGTTGAATAATGATGGGAAACTATTTGCCCTTGTATTTGCTAAGAGGTTGAAACAAGGCTTGCATCATATAATTGATGAAGAACAATCGGGTTTTATGCATGGTCGACACATTAGTAATAACATCAGGTTGATCTTAGATATGATTGACTATAATGACCTCATCCTTGATGATAGTTTTCTTATGTTTGTTGATTTTTATAAAGCTTTTGACACTGTAGAACATGAGTTTAAGTTCAAAGCAATACGTTTTTGGGGGTTTGGTGACTCTTTTTTTTTAAAGCAGTCCAAACTTTATATAGTGGTTGTACTAGCTCTGTAAAATTAGCTCATGGGACATCCCAAAGATTTGATATTGGCCGTGGCATTAGGCAGGGCTGCCCAATTAGTCCATTTTTATTTTTATTGATTACTCAAATTATGTCTCTTCATATCAAGAAAGGGAATTTTCAAGGTATTTCAGCACTTGGCAAGGAATTTAAACTATGTCAACTGGCTGATGATACCACCATATTTTTGAGAGACAGGAATGAGGTTTCTAAATCAGTTTCTTGTATTGAAGACTTTTCCTTAGTTCCGGGTTTGAAAATGAAAATCAATAAGTCAGTCTTATTTCCACTCAAGGATTGTGTTTTACAGAAAATATATGGTATCCCAATAAAAGATAAGATTACTTATCTTGGAATTGTTATATGCAAGGATGAAAAACAAAGGAGTGAATAAAATTTTAAACCCATTATTGAGAAAACAAAGAAGAAATTGAACCTCTGGTTGCTGAGAGATATTTCGTTATACGGTCGGGTTTTATTGTCCAAAGCTGAAGGGTTATCCAGATCGGTTTATGTCTCGTTATCACTTGAATTATCCACTAAAATTGTAAAGGACTTAGATAAGATTCTTTATAATTTTATTTGGAGGAACAAGCCTCACTATCTACGGAAAGATATTCTCACTAATACCCAAGAACAAGGAGGTCTTGAGGGTTTTAGATTTCAATACTCTAAATAATACTTTTAAAATAAGTCTTCTCACAGTCTTCTTTTAAAACAATTTTTCCCCTCACAGATACTTTCTATGGAACAACAAAGATATACGATTTAAAAATAAGTCTCTTTTTTTTCGTAACTGGTTTGAGAATAAAATTATTTTGGTTGGTCAGTTACTGAATGAGGATGGATATCTACTCTCATATGGGGAATTTATTGATAAGTTTAAAATTCCAATAACCCCGAAAGAATATGCAATTGTTTTTGATGCGATTCCAAGGGGGGTTGTGTGTCTTTTAAATTCCTCTGTGGTTGATGTCAGTAACATAGATTTACATGAAAATATATTCATTGGCAATATTAACATCAAAGATAAATGCAGTAATAAACAGATTAGGAATATTGTTTGTGATACTACACTTCCCTCAGCAAGGTTCTTTTGGTCAAATATCTATGGTGATATACAATGGGGGAAAGCATGGAAAATTGCTAACAAATATTGTATCAGTAACAAGGTAAAGGAAGTTTCATTTAAAATGTTACATAGAATTTATCCTGTGAAACATGTTTTGGAAAGATTCAAGCTGAATATTGACTATAAATGTGATTTCTGTGGAATGGAGAAGGAGACCATTTTGCATTTGTTTTTTGCCTGTATTTATAGTAAAATATTTTGGATTGACATACAGAACTTTGTTACAAAAGAAATAGGACCGGTTGTACTATTTAATGGTTTTGATATAATTATTTATTTCAGAAATTCTGACATAGATAAAGATGTATATTTAATTCAACTGCTAATAATACTAGGAACATTTCATATTCACAAATGCAAATGGTCTAATTCGAAACCTAACTTTTTTCACTTTATAAATGAAGTTAAACAATATGGCACTACTTTAACTAAAATGAAAAACAAAAAGGCAATTAAAACGTGTTGTATTATTAATGAATATGATTTGTTTGTTTAGGATTCCTGGCAATGTAAATAGTTTATATGTATGCTTGTTTGCATGTGACTATTCCTCTTTTGTTTGTTGATATTTGTTAATAAAAAAAAAAAAATAACTGGGCCCAAAATATCTTCTCCAGCAGGTGGCGTTTTTATTTTTTTTCCGTTTACCAAGCGAGGAGTTTTTGTATGTTCACTGAGTGACGAATTTGTTTTTGAAAAAACTGAATGAGTTATTTACTAAGTGTGTCTTATTTGATCGAATAGAAATTTCGTAACGATTGTGTTGTTACGAGTGTACTGATATAAGTAGGACACGTGATATCCCGGCAACTTTGAGAAAAAACACTTTATATTTTAGAGTTGCGCCTGGTCGTCACTACTGCCACAAAGTCATAAACTCCGCCTATTTCTACAATATATCTTCTTAAAATGTGATTTTAAACCTAACCATAACCGAATGCCTAACCTTGAATAAAAAGCAAATGTTGTTTTCAAGGTTCATTTTTGTGGTTGTGGTAATTCGTGGAAACCTTTGTGCCTGTTGTTCAAACGCGTATCTACCCTCTCATTGCCTAGAAGTTTGCCTCCTCCCGACTGCCTTCCATTTCGTTTCATTGTTTTTCAAAATGTTTTTCTTTTTTTATTGCAACAATAATCCCAATATTACACATCAATACAGGAACATTCCTGTGAATACAATGAAAAAATTAAATACCAGTCAAACCCCCCCACACACAGACACTAATATCTATATATCATCAATCACTTTACATAAATTGTCTAAATAAAAAGCCTTACATTTTTTTTTCTAAAAACAACAAACCCATCATCTTCTATGAACTCATTGTTATATAAAATATCTAATGCCAATAGTATATGGTTATGAATACTCCTTTACTCGTTTCATTGATTACTCGTTTCATTGATTATATCATCAAGGCTTTTTTCAGCCTATTGGCATAGACATGGGCTAGTAACTTATAGTCAGTTGCCAACAACGTGATTGGTCTCCAATTGTCCAGGTAAAGAGAATCCTTCTTTGGTTTGGGTATAAGAACTATTAGTCCCTGTCTCAAAGAAGGAGGTAAGATAGCATTAGCCATACCCTCTTTGTAGACCGAAAGCAATAACTCTCTAATTTCAGGCCAAAAATGTCAATAGAATTCACGAGTCAGGTCATCCGGTCCATGAGATTTACCGATAGGCATTTGTTTAATGGCTTGGTCCAACTCAGTATTATCTGCAGTATCAGTCAAAAGTTTGGACACACCAACTTCGAAGAATCCCAAATATATTTGGATTTGTTTAACACTTTTCTGGTTACTACATGATTCCATATGTTATTTCATAGTTTTGATGTCTTCACTATTATTCTACAATATAGAAAATAGTAAAAATAATATACACAAAATAGTCCACATTGGTGAAGTGAAATTCAAAAAATAACTTGTTTAAAGAAATAAAATAAAAATAAAAAAACTGAAAAGTGGTGCGTGCATATGTATTCCCCCCCTTTGCTATGTATTCCCCCCCTAAATAAGATCTGATGTAACCAATTACCTTCAGAAGTCACATAATTAGTTAAATAAAGTGCAATCTAATGGGACTAAAATTGAGCTTTTTGGCCATCAAGGAAAACGCTATGTCTGGCGCAAACCCAACACCTCTCATCACCCTGAGAACACCATCCCCACAGTGAAGCATGATGGTGGCAGCATCATGCTGTGGGGATGTTTTTCATCAGCAGGGACTGGGAAAATGGTCAGAATTGAAAGAATGATGGATGGCGCTAAATACAGAGAAATTCTTGAGGGAAACCTGTTTCAGTCTTCCAGAGATTTGAGACTGGGATGGAGGTTCACCTTCCAGCAGGACAATGACCCTAAGCATACTGCTAAAGCAACACTTGAGTGGTTTAAGGGGAAACATGTAAATGTCTTGCAATGGCCTAGTCAAAGCCCAGACCTCAATCCAATTGAGAATCTGTGGTATGACTTAAAGATTGCTGTACACCAGCAGAACCCATCCAATTTGAAGGAGCTGGAGCAGTTTTGCCTTGAAGAACGGGCTAAAATCCCAGTGGCTAGATGTGCCAAGCTTATAGAGACATACCCCAAGAGACTTGGTGGCTCTACAAAGTATTGACTTTGGGGGTGAATAGTTATGCACGCTCAAGTTTAGTTTTTTTGTCTTATTACTTGTTTGTTTCACAATAAAACATATTTTGCATCTTCAAAGTGGTAGGCATGTTGTGTAAATCAAATGATACAAACCGCCCAAAAATCAACAAAGGCAACAAAATAGGAAAAATGCCAAGGGTTGAATACTTTCACAAGTCACTGTAGGTGTGTACAAACTTTTGGCTGGTGCTATATATCAGAATCACAGAGTTTCTTAAACCTTTCTTCTGTAGGCTTTAACAGAATTATCAACTGAATGAAAAAAGGAATCCAAGAATGTAGAAATTGTTATTTCCTTATCAATCACTTCAAGATCATCAGATAGTATTTCATCCATTTATATAAACAGCAAATTCCTAGTCTGCCTTTTTTTCTCCAAATCAAAGAAATAAGATGTGCTTTTTTCACCTTTCTCAATCCATTTGTCCTTTGAACGGATGAAGGCACCCTGTGCCTTATCGTTGTATATGTCATCCAGTTCACATTGGCATTTAGCAAGCTCTGCGTTTTCATCTTCATTTAAATCAAATTTATTGCTCAGCCTGTTAACATCAACAATAATATCCATCTGCTTGGAGAATCTTTTCCGAGTTAGCATTTTACCAGTAGTGACGGCAAGACAAATTCTGAATGTAATAAAGTCCCATTTGTTAGTTGAAGAGCATAATCAAGGCAGGTCTCTCTGATTAGATCTTTAGACTGTAAACAAAATGACTCATTCTTTAAAAGATAATACTTACATTTCCAGTATGCTTTAGAAAATCTCATCATTATCAAAACAAAATAATAATGGGCTGTCAGAGGAGCTGAGAAAATACTACATTCAGAAGATTGGAAGATACCAACCAATAATCAATTCTAGATTTTAATTGTTTGTCGCTAGTTGTAGAGTTAAACCAAGAACATTTTTAAAAGTTGGATTCTGAGAACGCCAAATATCGGAAAGTTGAAGAAGAAATGTAGAATTAAGTTATTTAAAACAATGGGCTGAATGCCTGGTGGGATACCTATCCATCCAGTCATCAGGAGCAATGTTATAATCACCTTCAACAATAATGTTATCTGTTTAATATTTGTTTTTCAACTCAGTTAAGACTTTATTAATAGATGTTAGAAGATTGTTTTTGGACAGTATGTTATAACCATAAATATTTACCAATATGTAACATGACCCTTTATATTCGAAAACAATAGCCATCCAGTGACCCTCATCACACCTGCTTTCTAAAACTGTACCTGGAAAATGTCTGAAAAGTATTGCCACACCAGCAGAGTTGAGCCATGGCTAAAAAATGATATTGTCACCCCATTGTGAAGTCCAAAATTAAGTCATCATCTGAGGAATGTGTTAAATTAAAAAAAAACTTTTGGACTTTAATGAATCTATACAAAAACAAAAAATAACCTTGCGTTTTATATTGTTACATACACCCCTGGTGTTCAAGGATAAAAAGGCAAGAGAAAAGTTGAAGAGTATCAGAGAAAAAGAGTTGTCTAGAATAAACAGGGACCCTGAATAATATAAAAGTAGCATAAGCCCTTCAAAAATGTACTTGACGAACAGTGACGACCATACAAAGGAAAATAAATGAATAGATTGTGTAAAACACATCTTATATTAATAGTTTACATCTTCAATTTAACTCTCAAATTTAAAATAGATACATCTCGGATGGCTAATCAAGCCATATGAAAAATAAATGGAGATTTACTTACATAATATCGATCTTGAAACAAAAAATGGATAAAAACGGACTGATATCTTAGTAAGCCACCAAATAACAAACAAAAAACAAATTGTGTGCTTAAATAGGTAAACGTTCACCTTCAAAACTCGCCAAAACAAACAATATGGCCCAATGCAATATCACCTTTGTTCAGATAAACGATTGCATGAATAAAGTCATCAGTTGAAAAAGTATATGGCTCCATTAGCCTACTACTGTAAATGCAGGCCAACTCGTAAAGCATCAGTCAGTCAGTCACGTAGCTCCACCCTGCGGCCGTCAATGACAGCAAACCCATTGCGAAAGAAGGCTTTTTCCCTGATGCGTCTTGCCGCATCGACTTGTGGCCACAGCTTCGCACGGGGATCCCTGTCGCGCTTGCTCAAATGTTCTGCAAGACGAATTCCTTTCTCCCTGCAGATCCGCGACAGCTTCGCAGCTCTCCACACGTCGTCGCTCACGATCCTCAACGCAAACATCATGCTGACCTGTCTTCTGTGGGTTTTATGGCGGACTACAACCCAAAATGGTGTATTGCCGCCACCAACTGGACGGGTTGAAACCAAAAACCAAAAATCCATACATAATAGTGAAACTAACTTCATCCACCCCAATAAAATGAGTACATTGCCAAAACAAAAGTCCAACTTCTTCCTTCTTTTAATTCTTCATTTCTCACTTCTCAAGCTCTAGGACCTGAGAAGGTGGTACGGCTTGTGCCAATATTCCATGGAACTCCTTCGCTGAGACATCTTTCGGCCTCAGGAACCGCTCCGCCGCATCCACTATGAGTTATATCTTCCTGGACATTCTCTCCACCCTGACAGTGCCACTAATTACCATAGCTATAAAGGCCAAAGTCCACCTTCTTAATCTTTCAAATGTCAGGTTCCTGCTGGTGAAAGGCAACCCCTGCAGCCTAGGTCTATCCACCACTATGGACTCTTCTGGTGCACCATTCAAACCCTCAACGCTTTTCACAGCTGCTGCATATGAAATGCTCTGTGCAACCCTGACTTTGGCCACCTCATTCTCTTTCACCCTTGTGTGGCAATCGAAAGACGTGGCTGCATGGTTCCCACCGCAATTGCAACATGTCACATATGCATCACTTTTATAACACATCATATTTTCCATAACTTGAACATCTCGGCTTCTCCCTTCTGCAAACACTTGCCACATGACCAAAAGCTTTACAATGATCACACTGCACTGGTCTTGGGATGAATGCTCTGACTCTGTAGTTAATATACCCTAACTGCACTTGAGTGGGGAGAGACTCCATATGATGACCTGTCTGTCTGTTGTTCTCCTTTATCTTGTCTCCGAGACAGTGTACAACATCTACCGCAGTGTTCAGGGTAGCAGGGGGATATGGAACAAACGTCCCAATAATGTCAATCACAATCCCTCTTATATTCTCACCATCAGTTTCAAGTAGCCCGTTCAGTCTCAGTCAGCTCCCCATCCGTGCTTGTATCGGTCTTGTTCGGCACTGGCTCTCAGCAGCTCCTCGATTTCTTTTGTCAGGGTATCAACTTTATTTTTCAACAGTTTCACATCAGTAGTGATATCCTTAATGCATGCTGCATTAAACTCTGTAGTTTTGTAAACGTTTGCAATCGAGAGGGTATTTTTTTAAATAAATCCTCTCATTAAAGCCATTCAGCCGAATAGCTTGTTTGTCAAATGGATTGTTTAAACCTTGGATTGCCTTGAATATGGCTTCATTTGCTGGGGTGGTTGAGTCTACCCGTCGTCACATTCTCGTAGTCTCTTCAGGTTGGGGGGTTTCGAATTGGTTATTTGGACACCTGTACAGAAGAATTCCTGCAAAATCGGTACCGTTACTTCTGGCGGTGTCAAAATCGTCCATATAGTTGACAGTATCCACCACCTACTAGCTAGCTAACGCTGGTTTATTGCTAGCTTCTATTGACTGAATTTAAGTATAACAAAGTGGGAAAGAGATGTTCGATTAACCACCAAACTAAGTGAAAGAAGAAGAAAAAAATACAGTAAGAAACGTAACTTTAACTCTGTGTTCGTCGTCAAACTCAAAGTAGGGCTTGAATTCAATTGAAAGTTGAGGAGGTCAGTTTAACGCGACCCCTCACTCCGCCATGTTGTCCCACCCCTCGTTCCTCTCTGTTAGAGCGGCGGCCAGAACATCTGCTCAACATGATGGATCATCCGTGTCTCGACGCAAACGTGTGTTCTGTCAACAGCAGCAAACCGAATAACGCAGCACGTGGTGTTGATACAGTCTGGATGACTGCAGAACGGAGATAGTGTTAGCCATTTTGCCAATTGTATCGTTTGGCCCAGATGAACCAATATGTCGCCCGGTGTGTAAAGCTATAACGTTAGGTAGCTAGCTAGGTAGCTAATCAGCTGGTGGTAGATTAGCAGCTACAGTGGCTAGCTAGCCAGCACTTGCAGTTAATTTAGCTTGTCACTGTGTTTGTGTTGTTGTTGACATTTTCAGGAAGCTAGGTAGTTAGCTAAGGACGGCTACCCCTTGGCAGCATTCGTTTTTGTGACAAGTAGCTAGCTTGCCTTTTCAGACAGAAAATGAGTTCAGCACCAGGGAACAGAGAGGATGGCGTCCCTCCAGACCGTGGAAGTGAAGACGTAACGTTAGATGACAGTGGGGGTGATATTGCCAGTACTAGTGGCAGACAGGTAAGCTGGACAGTAGCTAGCTAGCTTTGAACTGCAGTTATGTCTATGCATGTTATATATGTAGCTAGCTAGCTGTACATACATGGGATATTTACATGTATTAAGTTAGTTGCATCTAACTTCACAATAATCTAGCTATCTACTTGTTATATTGAATCAAGTTGCCAGAGTTTACCATCAATGCTACCATTGTTTACGTGTATCAAAGGAGTTGGAGATGTGCCTTGGCAACAACGAAATAAAGAGCCGTGCGGTGGTGAAGTACTCTGCCGCCCCTCCACCCACAACCTATGCACTACTGCAGGAGAAGACAGACCTAAAGCTGCCTCCTGCCAACTGGCTCCGGGAGAGTCCCCAACTTGGGCCTGCAGGGTCCACTGTACTAGGGTCCAGCAGCAAGAGCAAGCCATTCTCCAGGTAAAGTGCTGGTTATTCAATCCTCAAAACGAGATGTGGTATCATCACCGATTTGTTGCAAGGTGCTCATGTACTTGAATGTTCTTCTATCTACAGTTTTGGGATGGCCTATGACTTCATTGATTCTATTGGGGATGATGTTGATGTGGTGTCAGACTCTGAGGTAGGTCTATCTGCTCAACAGCTAAGAATTTGTTTTGCTACTGTGTTATGTATTTGACATGTTAGGTTCAACAAACCGTTTTGATTACCAAACGGTCTCGTTCTCTTTTCTACTCAGAACATCAAGAAGCTGTTGAAGATCCCCTACAGTAAGTCCCATGTTAGTATGGCCGTCCACCGTGTGGGAAGGACTCTCCTCCTTGATGAACTGGACATTCAGGAGCTCTTCATGAGGTCCTCTCAGGTACAATTAGACTGCCAGTGGTGAAGAAGCCTGTTTTAATGTCATTGTGGATGTGAGAGAGCCTGAAAATGTCTTAATGATTGACAATGGTTGTAGAAATACATTTGATGGTGTTATTCTTTCATTGTAGCCAGTATAGTAGTAAGATCTATATGTATGCTCTGTCACAGACAGGAGATTGGACATGGCTGAAGGAGTTTTACCAGAGACTAATAGATCAAAAGTGGCAGAGAAAAAAGAAGAGCAAGGAACACTGGTACCAAAAAGCAATCCTGTCCAAGTTCCTCTACTACAGGTGAGTTATTTGAGGTTGGACCTAGGGCTGTTGGACTTAGGGCCACAGTGACCGCATTACCACCACACCGGCAGTCACAATTCATGACTGCAGTCAAATTCCCTCTGACCGTTGGCCACGGTAATCTCATACAAAACTGCGCAAATTTATGGCACTGATGGGTAGCCTACCCAATTTGCTAACGGCCCTCACTAATGGCCTGGTACTCAGCACTCTATAGTCCCTCTCTAAACACTTAATGATAGATTATTTAGATTCAATGTGATGAGGAATGGTGGTGGGAGTTAGAGCCCTGGACCCAATATGGATAAATACATTTTTAAAACCCATTCCGAACGGACGTAAGGACAACCAGACCCATCCCCGTATGGAGCCGGTCGGGTCCACACCTGGTCCAATCCAAGTGAGGGAAGCAGCAGAAAAGCCAATTGTTTTGCTACTTTATTAACCGGAGCAATTAACTGGAGGGAGGGAGAGAGCGGCACAGAGCGAGCAGCTGTAGCTACGGAGTGGTCGAGGGGCTGTGCGGTGTGTGTGTGAGTAAAAGCTAACTTTGCTAATTTAGGCTAGCCATAACGCTACTGTGCTTCTCACCATCCTACAGTTAGCCTACAAATAACAACTCCATTCAGATTATAAATAGCAGCTTGCCTGTTGGCTTTTGGTCATTGTAGCCTTTCCTTCTGATTTCACTTTTAATTCTGTCATTTTAATTCCATCTTCCATTGACTAGATATCTCCTATCTTGCTTGCCACACAAATCATCAATATAGTCGTATCATGCAGCCCAAATGTTTTGATTTCTAAGACATTTTGAGGTTTGTAGGCCTATCACAACAAAAGTTTATAATTAACTTTAAATTAAGTGTAGCGTATTGGACCTGTCTCAAATAGTCACTTTTACACTCAACACAGTAGCCGCTCCATTTGACTTATTAAAATGTAGGCCTAGATGTTCCAAAAGCGCACATCAGCAGCTTTTATGTGTGGAAGCCCGGAGATGCTAAACCTGTTTATGTTCATTTAAGTCAATTACCGTGAGACCAACAGTCATTTGCATGACGGTTACCGGCTGACAACATTTCATGACCGCCACAGCCGTAGTTGGACTACTAGCCTACTTGTTAATGTGAAAAAAGACTTAGAAACAGGAACCTTATTTTAGCCAGAGTAAATCCTAATGGTTAACTCCTCCATGTATTCTCCAGTATTAATGGTGATGGAGCCGCAGAGCCTGTCCCTGACTCAGACAACCCTGATGAGGGGTGTGGGGCGGAAGAGTTTGGTCCCTCCTGGCCCGCTACCTTCACTAGCACCGCTTCAGACTCTGAAGAGTCTGCAGCACACAAAGAGGTAGGTCTCCCTTTATGGAAATGGGCAGCAATCACAGTACCTTAAGTCTGTGTGTTGTTGTGCTCTTGTTGAGTTTGTGTCTTCCTTGGTGACTGTATGTCCATTCTTTACAGGAAGGGGTTCCCATGGACAGCAAGTATGCACTGGGACAAGTGGCTTCCAAAGAGCAGAACCTTACCACACTGTTCAATGAGGGGGAGAACAGTCAGGTAGGCTACTGCTAAGAAAATTAATAAACAGGATGATTAAAGAGGTGCATTTTCTGTCTTTTGTTTAGTTGCCATTAGTTTAATCTATTCAATTAAAGAATCCATTAAACTTTTCCCTCAACTTATTTTACAGGGTTTGAGGAATGACTTTGTGAGGAACATCTTGTGGACATTTGAGGACATCCACATGCTGGTGGGGTCCAACATGCCTATCTTTGGAGGAGGGCGCTACCCAGCTGTCAGCCTGCGGCTCAGGTCAGTATTACGTCAAGCGGGGAACAATGGCCCCAGAAGCATCATTCATTGGAGTCAATAAAAAAAAAAAATCCACAGCAATGTTCCCCTGCAAAATACCTAGAAGGTTCCTTCTTTTTCAGGGATAACAACAAGCCAATCAACATTCTCACGGGTATTGACTACTGGCTGGACAATCTGATGTGCAATGTTCCAGAGCTCGTCATGTGCTTTCATGTCAATGGCATCGTCCAGGTAAATAAGCCCTGTCTTTAATGCCCAAATTTGTCATTTTTAACCCTATATACAGTATCAGTCAAAGATTTGGAGACACCAAGAAGACATCAACACTATAAAATAACACACATGGAATCATGTAGTAACCAAAAAAGTGTTAAACAAATCAAAATATATTTGAGATTCTTCAAAGTAGCCACCCTTTGCCTTGATGACAGCTTTGCACACTCTTGGCATTCTCTCAACCAGCTTCACCTGGAATGCTTTTCCAACAGTCTTGAAGGAGTTCCCACATATGCTGAGCACTTGTTGGCTGCTTTTCCTTCACTCTGCGGTCCAACTCATCCAAAACCATCTCAATTGGGTTGAGGTCGGGTGATTGTGGAGGCCAGGCTATCTGACGCAGCTCTCCATCACTCTCCTTCTTGGTCAAATAGCCCTTACACAGCCTGGAGGTGTGTTTTGGGTCATTGTCCTGTTGAAAAACAAATTATAGTCCCACTAAGTGCAAACCATATGGGATGGTGTGTTGCTGCAGAATGCTGTGGTAGCCATGCTGGTTAAGTTTGCCTTGAATTCTAAATAAATCATAGACAGTGTCACAATCAAAGCACCATCACACCTCCTCTTCCCGGTGGGAACCACACATGCAGAGATCATCCATTCACCTACTCTGCGTCTCACAAAGACACGGCGGTTGTAAACAAAAATCTCAAATTTGGACTCATCAGACCGAAGGACAGATTTCCACTGGTTTGATGTCCACTGCTTGTGTTTCTTGGCCCAAGCAAGTCTCTTCTTATTATTGGTGTCATTTAGTAGTCGTTTCTTTGCAGCAATTCGACCACGAAGGCCTCATTCACGCAGTCTCCTCTGAATGGTTGATGTTGTGTCTGTTACTTGAACTCTGTGAAGCATTTATTTGGGCTGCGATCTGAGGTGCAGATAACTCTAATGAACTTATCCTCTATAGCACAGGTAACTCTGGGTCTTCCTTTCCTGTGGCGGTTCTCATGAGAGCCAGTTTCATCATAGCACTTGATGGTTTTTGCGACTGCACTTGAAGAAACTTTTAAAGTTCTTCCCGATTGACCGACCTTCATGTCTTAAAGTAATGATGGACTGTCGTTTCTCTTTGCTTATTTGAGCTGTTCTTGCCATAATATGGACTTGGTCTTTTACCAAATAGGACTTTTTTCTGTATACCACACCTACCTTGTCGCAATACAACTGATTGACTCAAACGCATTAAGAAAGAAAGAAATTCCACAAAATAACTTTTAACAAGGCACACTTGTTAATTGAAAAGCATTCCAAGTGACTACCGCATGAAGATGGTTGAGAGAATGCCAAGAGTGTGCAAAGCTGTCATCAAGGCAAAGGGTGGCTACTTTGAAGAATCTCTAAAATATTTTTGGATTTAACACATCTTTTGGTTACTACATGATTCAGTATGTGTTATTTCATAGTTTAGATGTCTTCACTGTTATTGTGTAATGTAGAAAATAGTAAAAATAAAGAAAAACCCTGGAAATAGTTGGTGTGTCCAAACTTTTGACTGGTACTTTACATATTCACAATTAAACACTGGGCGGCAGGTAGCCTAGCGGTTAAGAGCATTGAGCCAGTAACCGAAAGGTCGCTGGTTTGAATCCGTGAGCCGACTTGGTGAAGAATCTGTCGGTATCCTTGAGCAAGGAACTCAACATGTATTGCACCTGTAAGTCATTCTGGATAAGAGTCTGCTAAATGATTAAAATGTAAACACTGTTATAAAGTTAGTGCTGATTTGTTCTTTGGTCAGAAATATGAGATGATCAAAACGGAAGACATCCCTGATCTGGAGAACTCCACCTTCTCAACCAGGGTTGTGAAAGACATCGCTCAGAACATTCTGTCCTTCCTCAAGTCTAACTGCACCAAAGAGGGCCATACCTACTGGCTCTTCAAAGGTGGGAGATAACACAACACACTCACTAACTCCTGTAGGACTTACAAAATAAACGTGAGAATTACCTGGTAAATAAACAGTACTATGTGGCAGTAGCCCTACTCATTCTTCCTGTCCTGTTTCTGTGCTTCCTCAGCTAGTGGAAGTGACATCGTAAAGCTGTATGACCTCACCACTCTCTGTGAAGAAGCAGCAGAGGAGAAATGCCAGAACCCATTTACTCTGCCAGTGGCTGTGCTCCTTTACAAGTAGGTACCTGGAACAGTATCTACACATCCCTGAAACCAGATACACAAAACAGGGTTATCAGTCAGTGCAGTAATTGCAAATACAGTAAGTCCAACAGGTGGCAGCAGACTATGCATTCTGTTTTGTAGAATGTGCATTGTTGTTATTGCAGAGTGGCTAGCAACATGATGCTGAAGAAGAGCCAGAACAGGAAGCACTATGGAACAATCAGAACGTTGCTCCTCAACTGTGTTAAGCTCCTGGACCAGGACAGGCACCCGCAGGTAATGGACTGGACTCTTACTTACTCCACAAGACCAAAGGCCTTTGTTTGTTTCTAAAATGTTTATGCAAATCGTTGATATCCAAAGATGAGAAATTTGCAGAAAATAAATGACACGTTTGTTGAACAACCCGGCTAGCCTGTTCCCTCTCTCTAACCGTCCTCTCCCTTTTCTGATTGCCTCAGATCATAGCATCGGCCCACTACATGCTGGCAGAGCTGTTCCAGTTGGACGAGCCTCCAGAGGAGGGAGCTGGGGGGGGGAGTCGCTGCGGGCCGGGGGCTCAGAGGACAGCTACAGTGATGAGGAGGATGAAGAGGATCCAGAAGACCTACCAGAGGACAGTGATGAGAACGGCTCCTTTAGTACCACGTTGGACTCACAGGATGATAGCAAAGCTGTAGCTATTATCAAATCAGTGGGGGGAGCTGTCTGTTCCAGAGAAGTACAAGTCAACTCACCAGATCCGGGTGAGTGTCACACGTTTATCGCTAGCTACGCTGTTTGGGTGACATTATGGATATGTTGACATATCTTGACCTTGAAACTAGCCACTACACAGAGTGAGTCTTAGAACATCTAAGAACATCCGTCTAGACAATGAAGTAATACCCCCTCTCGCTGCAGCCAATCTACGCATTTCCGTCTCTCAAGACAAGGAGGAAAGATGTCGGCACGTCCTCAGCTACGTCTTAAAGGTGAGCCTCTACTGTAGTGTAGTGGTAGTTATGGGAATATAAATGTACTTTTAATACGTCTATCTGCTTATTTCAAGACATGGCACATGATGGTGCGGTGAGATAGCCAATGGGTTGGACCATACTTTTCTCGTCAATCATCAAAAACAAAAGACTTGAAATCAAATGATCCTCCATCGTTAAGACTGTGGAAGAATCAAAGGCATTATTAGTTAAATATTGAAAAGGTATGGGCGACAGAGAGAAACAGAATAGGTGTGATGTCGTTGATGTTTGTGTGCGTCTGTATGTGGTTTTATATATTGTTTGATAAATAAAATCTTCAAAAAAAAGGAATGGTTGTCACTAAAATAAATGCTGTGTTATGTGAGCTCTAACATTTGGATGTGATTGGCAGGGCCTAAAAGCAGTGGACGGCAGCATTAAGAAGGAGAGTGACCTCCCAGCTGCTGACCCAAACACCCCCATCCCCCTGAAGTACGAGGATGGGAGTAAGGCAGTGGAGAAAGGGATTGCACTCCTCCTGGACAGAGGTTGGCCATCACTGACCCCATCAAGAAGCATAGATATACTACAATATTGATAATGAAGGATGTTGTACCATAATGAGCAGGAGCCCCTAATAAATACCTCAATTTCTCTGCCCCTGTGTCGCTTTCCCTATCTATCTCTCTCTGCCCCTCTCTCTGCCCCTATATCTCTTTCCCTATCCATCTTTCTTCCCTTCTCTCCGCCCCTATATCTCTTGGGTACAGCTGGTCCCTTCCAGGAGGACCGGAAGCATCCGACCCGGTCCGGGATGATCCCAGGGTCCTGGCAGCACCGTATGAAGCTGCAGCTCTTCTTCAAGGCGTCCAAGGCCTACTACGTACTGTCAGACGCTGCCACTAACCTGCTCAAGTACGGCCGGGCCCTGCGCTACATCAAACTGGCCCTGCAGTGTCACGGTCAGTGTCTCCTCTCTGGTTCAGTTAAGCATTCTGAGAAATGTAGTTAACCTGTCTGAGATTGGACTGATGGACAATGAGGGACCTGTTGAAATAGGGTTGAACCTTCCTTGCTAGCTCCCTTCCTTCATCCATCTCGCTCTCTCCCTCCCTCTGCAGATGCCTACTGTTCAGTTAGCAGTACCCTGCACTCGCGGGTGCTGCTGTTCCACAGCCAGTGTCTGTCTCTGTGTGGAGACATCCAGCTGATGCTTGCCCAGAATGCCAGTAACCGTGCTGCCTACCTGGAGGAATACAGCTACCAGACCAAGGAGGACCAGGAGGTGCTGCACAGCCTACACAGAGAGAGCAGCTGCCAGGGTGAGGAGACACTCACACTGTTCATCAATAAACACATAACACATCCCTCTTAATAACACATCCCTTCACAATTGACACAAAAGGTTTCAGTATTCTGTCGATTTGCCATTTAATATTGCAGGGTTCCCCAATTGGCGGCGGGTGGTTTTGAGTATTTTTCGTTGTTGGACATAAGACTGGAAAAACACCAGGAAATCAGCTCTAAATGATTTTAATATAAAAAATCTGTTCCCAAGTATTCCCACGCACAATAGAGAGACGTGATTGTATACAAATGAAAGCAAGATTTGAAGGCCCGCGACTGAATCTAGTTGATAATCCCTGCTGTGGTGCTTTTCAGAAGCAAGAACCTGTAATAACAAACGCTAACATTACAATACTTAAAAGCTTGAAAAATCCTATATATAAATTCAGTGCATCATTGTTGTTACAAATTAGATCAGTCTGGCCTGTGTGACTGTCCCCCAGCCTTTAACATGGCCAGTGACCTGGCCACGGACCCAGAGTACCAGCTGTTTGTGAGCAGTAAGTGTTACGAGGCGGCCTACGAGCTGCTGACCTCCGGGGTGGTGAAGGAGCATGGCCCTGAACAGCTAGCCCAGGTACTGAAGAGACTGGGCAACATTCGCAACGAGATAGGAGTCTTCTACATGAACCAGGCTGCTGCCATGCAGACCGAGAAGGAAGGTAGGGAGTCTGGCCTATCAGTTATGGAGGATGATTTTGTGTAAATGGTTGATTTGTTGACTATTGATTTAATTTATGAATGATGTAAGCAATATAAGAAATATTTCTTAAACATGATATCTTTCTTCAGGAAACAGACCTAAAATGAACAAATATGAACCTCTTCCTCACTCTTCCTCACTTCCTCACCCTTCTTTTTCAGTGAAGAAGTCTGTATCTATAGCTGAACAGGAGATATGGAAGAAGAGTTTCTCGTGCTTTGAGAAGGGCATGAAGGACTTTGAGGCCATCGAGGACAGCACCAACACCTCCCTGCTGCTGTGCAACACAGGCAGGCTGATGAGGATCTGTGCCCAGGCCCACTGTGCTACATCTGCAGACCTGAGCAGAGGAGAGTTCTCCCCAGAGGAGTCTCTCTATTACAATAAGGTACCGCTACCACACTAATAGAAATATCATTATGTGATAGACATATCATGATTTCTATGACTACACCAACCCCGTATTGTTTTCCACAATAAATAAAAAGGCATGAAGGCTAAATGATGTGCTTATCTGTGTGCCAGTCACTTTCCTGTCATTTTGGCAACTGCTGCATAAACTCTCTGAGGTTTTTAAGTAGGGCAATTCAACTTAAAATCACTACGCTTTCAGTAAGAGTGTGCTAATGAAAATGGAGCAGGGACCTTTACACTCGCTCTCTCCCCCTCCAGGCTATAGACTACTACCTGAGGGCTATGCGGTCCCTAGCCACCAGAGGGAACCACCCTGCAGTGTGGGACTCAGTCAACTGGGAGCTGTCCACTACCTACTTCACCCTGGCCACTCTGCTGCAGGACTACGCCCCTCTGTCTAGGAAGGCTCAGGAACAGGTAACACTTGGATAGATTCATAGTAGGTGAATGAACAGAATGGGAAATGTCTAGCAAGTTAACTAACCATACGAACTACATGCTTCCCTAGGTGAAACGGTTAGCGCCGGTCTGAAAATTGTAGGAGCACATTAATCCATAACTACATTTTCATTGCTGTGGGTTGCCAGATTGAGCGGGAGGTGACGGAGGCCATGCTGAAGTCTCTGAAGTACTGTGACCTGCAGACCGAGTCGGCCCGCCAGCCCCTCTACCAGTACAGAGCTGCCACCATCCACCACCGCCTGGCCTCCATGTACCACAGCTGCTTCCGCAACCAAGTAAGGACCTGACCTAGGACAAACACTGTATCTAGAGCAAGATATCTACCAGTCGTCCTGTTTTAAACCATTTAAATGTTGTTGCATCTGTAGAAAAGCATTAAGGTGTTCAGTCTGTGTAGTACATTCTGGATGTTTCCTCCTCTGTGCCAGGTGGGGGGATGAGCACCTGAGGAAGCAGCACAGGAGTCTGGCAGAGCTGCACTACAGCAAGGCTGTCCTCCTGTTCCTCAGCCTGAAGGACGCGCCCTGCGAGCTGCTCCGCACCCTGCTGGAGAGGGTGGCCTTCGCCGAGTTCACCATGGCAGGTCAGTCAGGCTCACTCACCCAGGCCAGGGCCAGGCACACTCCCAGCCAGGTCAGAACTGTCATAGTCTCCTAAAAGGTGGTGTCATTGAGTAACAATGTGTGTTTACAGGTCAGAGCAGCAGTGGGGCCAAGCTGAAGACCCTGACAGGAGCCCTGGATATACTGACAGACACTCGCCATGCCTTCCTGCTTATCCACAAAGAGCTGCTAGAGGACCACACAGAGGTACAGACACAAACAGAAATAGAACCTACTGCTGTAGCAGAGGCACTCCCCTTCTGTTTGACAATCATCAGTTACATTTAACCACCAACTACTTCCACACCTCCTCCCACTTGTTGCACTATGCAGAAATCGCTCTGCCATTTCCAGGTTGCTAAACTAATAGTTTGCCTAATTTCAGTCTGTGACAAAATAAGTAAGTAGTGTAGAGCAGGTATTCCCAAACTGGGGTATACACAATGCCGTTGGGGGTAGGCCAAATAAAAATGTGATTTACATTTTTTTCTTTAAGAAGAAAAATAATATATATATATAATTTCTTCTTCACATTTTCAAACAGTCCGTTTATATTCTCCAACGGGGCTATACATTTGGGTGAGGTTTTTTTCTCGCCTGGGTAGCCTCGTTTCACTGCCAAAAATAAAATTAAACCATCTAGTGTTCAGCGAAATAACAACACAATGTCAAATACAGGTAACCTAGTCAAATAATTAACATCCAATCACATTAACCCGTTACTCTCTCGAGGGAATTCCACTAACGGTCCGTATGTAGCCAAACGTACAGTTGAAGTCGGAAGTTTTAAATACACTTAGGTTGGAGTCATTAACTCGTTTTTCAACCACTCCACAAAATTCTTGTTAACAAACTATAGTTTTGACAAGTCGGTTAGGACATCTACTTTGTGCATGACACAAGTAATTCCAACAATTGTTTACAGACAAATAATTTAACTTATAATTCACTGTATCACAATTCCAGTGGGTCAGAAGTTTACATGCACTAAGTTGACTGTGCCTTTAAACAGCTTGGAAAATTCCAGAAAATGATGTCATGGCTTTAGAAGCTTCTGATAGGCTAATTGACATTATTTGAGTCAATTGGAGGTGTACCTGTGGATGTATTTCAAGGCCTACTTTCAAACTCAGTGCCTCTTTGCTTGACATCATGGGAAAATCTAAAGAAATCAGCCAAGACCTCATGAGTCTTGTTCATCCTTGGGAGCAATTTCGAAATGCCTGAAGGTACCATGTTAATCTGTACAAACAATAGTACACAAGTATAAACACCATGGGACCACGCAGCCGTCATACCGCTCAGGAAGGAGACGCGTTCTGTCTCCTAGAGATGAACGTACTGTGGTGCGAAAAGTGCAAATCAACCCCAGAACATCAGCAACCTTGTGAAGATGCTGGAGGAAACCGGTACAAAAGTATCTATATCCACAGTAAAACAAGTTCTATATCGACATAACCTGAAAGGCCGCTCAGCAAGGAAGAAGGCAGTGCTCCAAAACCGCCATAAAAAAGCCAGACTACAGTTTGCAACTGCACATGTGGACAAAGACTTTTTGGAGAAATGTCCTCTGGTCTGATGAAACAAAAATATAATTGTTTGGCCATAATGACCATCGTTATGTTTGGAGGACAAAGGGGGAGGCTTGCAAGCCGAAGAACACTATCCCAACCGTGAAGCAAGGGGGTGGCAGCATCATGTTGTGGGGGTGCTTTGCTGCAGGAGCAAGGAGGCCTACAAACCTGACTCAGTTACACCAGCTCTGTCAGGAGGAATGGGAACTTATTGTGGGAAGCTTACCCGAAACGTTTGACCCAAGGTAAACAATTTAAAGGCAATGCTACCAAATACTAATTGAGTGTATGTAAACTTTTGACCCACTGGGAATGTGATGAAAGAAATAAAAGCTGAAATAAATCATTCTCTCTACTATTATTCTGACATTTCACATTCTTAAAATAAAGTGGTGATCCTAACTGACCTAAGACAAGGAATTTTTACTTTGATTAAATGTCAGGAATTGTGAAACTTAGTTTAAATGTATTTGGCTAAGGTGTATGTAAACTTCTGACTTCAACTGTAGCTGCTGCTCATGTTGATATCTGTATTGATGGTGCAAAAGCCATGACAGGGAGACATAGTGGAGTGGTAACGCTCGTGCAAGCAGTTGTTCCCGACGCCACTTGGGTACAAAAATGGTTAACTTGTTAAAGCAAGGCCCCTGAACTCTTGTGTATTTTCTTCACTATGCAATGATATGGGCAGCGACCATGTAACGCTTTTACAACGTACAGAAGACGTGCGCTGGTTATCAAGAGGCAAAGTATTGACTTTTTTTTTTTTTTTTTTTAATTGAGAGACAAGCTTAAAGTTTTTTTTACTGACCATAATCTTCACTTGTCTGACCGTTTGCATGATGACGTTTCTCACACGACTGGCCTATCTGGGTGATGTTTTTTCTCGCCTGAATGATCTGAATCTAGGATTACAGGGACTCAACTATATTCAATGTGCCAGACAAAATTGAGGCTATAATTAAGAGGTTGGAGCTTTTTTCTGTCTGCATTAACAAAGACAGCACACAGGTCTTTCCATCATTGTATGATTTTTTTTGTTGTGTGCAGATGAACTCAAGCTTACGGACAATGTCATATGTGATATAGCGAAGCACCTGAGTGAGTTGGGTGCACAATTACGCAGGTACTTTCCAGAAATGGACAACACAAACAACTGGATTCGTTATCCCTTTCATGCCCTGCCTCCAGTCCACTTACTGATATCTGAACAAGAGAGACTCATTGAAATTGCAACAAGCGGTTCTGTGAATTTTATTTAATCAGAAGCCACTGACAGATTTCTGGATTGGGCTGCGCTCAGAGTATCCTGCCTTGGCAAATCGCGCTGTCAAGACACTGATGCCCTTTGCAACCACGTACCTATGTGAGAGTAGATTCTCGGCCCTCACTAGCATGAAGACTAAATACAGGCACAGACTGTGTGTGAAATTATTTAAGACTGGGACTCCAATACAACCCAACATTGCAGAGTTATGTGCATCCTTTTAAGCACACCCTTCTCATTAACCTGTAGTGAGTTATTCACAATTTTCGATGAACAAATAAGGTTTTATATGTAATATGGTTAAATAAAGAGCAAAATTATTGATTATTATTATTTGTGCTCTGGTCCTATAAGAGCTCTTTGTCACAACCCGGCTCGTGGGAAGTGACAAACTCACTCTTATGTTTAATAAATGTATTGTGTGTGTGTGTGTGGCAGGCTTACGATGATGGCAAAAAACAACATTTGAGAGTGTGCTGACCCTGGTGCTAGAGGGGGTATGCAGCTGGAGGTTGAATGTTTTGAAGGGGTACGGGACTATAAAAAGTTTGGGAACCACTGGTGTAGAGAATCATTGTACCATGTAAACCGCTCCATAACCAAAAATATTGTTGTTTCTGCTGTTTGAAGCCGTTTTTACAAAACCGAAAGTAAAACACACAAAAACACAATTTAAGAACGGGAAGCATAGAAATTGTGCACATAGAACATATCTGTCGCTTCTTAGACTTGCTTTCAAGTAGAATGATAGATGTATAACTCACATTTCTATGTGTACATTTCCACATTAATGTAATTTATTCTTTTGTAGACAGACTGCCCAGAGTTGACAAGACCCCTTGACAGTGGTGCAGATGGCACCACCTCCTCAGGGCTGAACACCATAGAAGTGATGAAGTTGATTGGCGTCTTTGAGCCCAGCTTCTCCTTCCTGCTGCTGCAGCTGGTCAAGCTGATGACGGCCATGAAGCGCAAACCAAGGTGAGGAAAGGACTGGTTGTACCCAGCCTGGTTAACCTTGTCCTGCAGGGGGCTAAACTTAGGTGAGGAAAGGACTGGTTGTACCCAGCCTGGTTAACCTTGTCCTGCAGGGGGCTAAACCAGGACTAAACATGAGATCCAGTAGAAGCATAATACTGAAACTTCCAAAATCGTTTCATCTTAAGACTGGTCAGTCAGTCAGTAGTAGCTTGGTCTTTGTAGGACAGCTCAGAGCACCTGCTATTTTCTATCAAATTCTTCTTGGATGGATTGGTCACTGTTTTGGAGGAGGAGTGAAATGGGCAGGGCAAGTCCAGTCAGTGGGAAGATAAGAGATGCATAAAAGGTCATTGTGTAAGACCGGTCATTATGTAGGCTTTCTAATAGCACTACTGGTTCACTGAATGCCCTCAACACCTTGAGTTCCACTCAATACACTGTACTACGACCAGCAGGTAACTTGAGTATCTAAAGAACCCTTAGCATTTTAATCCCAGTGTGTTGGTCCTGCCTTGCCACAGCTCTCCCAGTGACAATGTCCCTCCACACAGAGCTGTGCCTGTAGCCCTCTTAAACAAGTGTCAATCATTGTTACACTTCTTTAGCAAAAAGCTTTGTGTCTGTAAGACAGTGGCGATAGGGGTCAGGGTATCATCATCTCAGTATCCCTACACCATTAATAAGGAATGATAATACATGTAAACATAGCTTTGATTTAAAATCAAGACCTATTCAGAATGTTATTTTTTCCCCAATAGCAATAAGGACGAGGAGCTGCTGAAGACCTATAAGAATGTTTACTCCAAGATACTGCGTGCTGAAAAGACTGCTCCACTCCTCAGCCGCATTGAGCTCTTCCTCGACCTCCTGCAACAGCTGACCCCAAAGACAGGAAGTGGTGACCTTGGGGCATCGTCATGACGACAACCAAAATAACACCCTTACCAAGGTGTTCACTGCTCTACACCCTCTACACACCTACAATGTGAAAGCATCACCAGCTGTGCCTTACTTCCAGACTGCGCAATCCACAGTTTAGTCTCTGGTAGATGGTTTATTTTACAATTGCAGCGCTTCACCTTTTCAATTGGCCTAGTTTTGTAAAGAGGATTGGAAAATTACTTTTGAAAATATATTTTCTTTGTTCTCTCTAAATGCGAGATGCATGCGCATGACTCAAACTTTGGAGTGCCGGTATCTCAACAGGATTTGGTCTTCTAAACCTGGATAAAATTTTACAACAATGTAAGAACATTTCAAACTGATAATGTGCAATAGCCTGCAGGCGATGTTGACTGCGAACTATCCATTCAAAGGATGATTTGTACTCGTTGCTATATGTTTGAACGTGTGTGCCTGCATGTTTGCCCTGACTTGAAATAAAGGTTTGAATGATATTTCGCATCACCTTGTCTTGATTCATGTTGGTCTTGACAGTGTATGAACACAACTACACAACACCAACCTTGGTGCCAAGCAGTTCAACCTATTTCTGTCTGTGGATCTTGGCTTGAGCCTGTAAGTGTGTCTGCTGGACTAAAGAGGTCACATGGTGCTGTAATGCCTCATGTAGCTACAATAATGTAATGCCCTGTCACTGAATTGGGTCAACCACACCCATTCTCTCTACAGCAAATGGCGCAACAAACTCAAATTGTGTCCCTGTGATGCTCTGTACCTCTGTGTCTGGGACAACCATTTTATGCACTGCCTCGCCCTCACTGTGACTGACTAGAGGAATTTAACAAAAAGGGACAGATGGTTAAAAAGCAGTGGCGAGTAAGGGAAAATTACTAATAATGCACCCTTGTTTAAGCTGTGTTTTATATTTAAGCAATAAGGCCCGAGGGGGTGTGGTGTATATGGCCAATATACCATGGCTAAGGTCTGTTCTTAAGCAAGACACAACGCGGAGTGCCTGGACACAGCCCTTAGCCAAGGTATATTGGCCATATATCACAAACCCCTGAGGTGCCTTATTGCTATTATAAAACGTAATTAGAACAGTAAAAATAACTGCTTTGTCATACCTGTGGTATACATACCACGGTTGTCAACCAATCAGCATTCATGGCTCTACCACCCAGCTTTTGGACTGCCCAAAATAGGCTTCTTTTTTTTACTAGTTGTGCATTTAGGTTGAGCACTTCCCAAACATCCATTTTTAGAGGTGTATTTATTATTAAAGTGCAAGTTCCAAAAAATAACACACATACAGGTACATGGACTGCCTATATAAATATCACTAAAACGAACACATTGGAAATCTGGACAGTCACTTTTTTCCTATATATAAATGCAAGTGATTAACAAATGGAATTATCTGAATTTTTATAGCCTGACATTTTGACATGATTAAAAGTTTCAATTACGCAAAAGTAACACTGGTGAGATGACAAAAGTAACACTGGTGAGATGACAAAGGTAACACGGGTGAGATGACAAAAGTAACACTGGTGAGATGACAAAGGTAACACGGGTGAGATGACAAAGGTAACACGGGTGAGATGACAAAAGTAACACGGGTGAGATGACAAAAGTAACACTGGTGAGATGACAAAGGTAACACTGGTGAGATGACAAAGGTAACACTGGTGAGAATGATCATATAATACAGTACCAGGGAATGAGTAGGGCGTTTCTGCGGCATTCACAATCACTGTATGACACAACTGGCTGTGACTTCTGGTATGCTGTCTAGGCTGGGGCTCTTTTTAATCTTCTTCGCTTTGTAGTGTTCAGCTCCCTTGTCTAAGATGTTCTGGAGGATGTCCTTGCTCTCACTGGGAGGCAGGTTAAAGAAGAAGTACTGTGGAGCCATCTGAATGAACCTGGGTGGAGGGAGGGAGTGGGAATCATTGGTGAATTGGATTTCCATTCATTCCACTGATTTCACACGGTATTATCTTATTCACTTGCACTTGAAGTGCACATTTAACATAGCACAGGAACATTGGGTCACCTGCAATTACGGAGAGCAACCTAAGTGGGAATTGAAATGAGTTTGAGATTATCATAGACAACAGTACCAGAATCTCTCAATCCAGGGTTTCCTATGAATGACTCTCTTTATTGGATATAGCACTTACAGTAACATCAAACAGCTGCGAGGGGCACCATTTGGTAAACATTTGTGATTTAAAAAGCTACATTTTTAGGTGTGTAACCTAAGACAGCATGTGAAAGCTACCAGGCTTTCTCTGTCATTAACTGTCCCCATTAAGACAGCACTGTCTAAGTACTGTAGCTGTGCTATCCCTAATCCCTTTTTAAGGGCAGGATTAAGAAAACCCTTTCCAGTTACAATCTGACTAATGTGCCTGGGCCAAAACGGAAAGTAGTGTCTGGGACCTCTTGTACCTCCCTGAAGTGAATACCTGTAGTTACCTATTTGGAGATACACATGGTTATAGCCTATTATTGAGTTGTTTTGGGATATTATCTTTGATATACTATATTTGGATATATTCTGTTTGTTTTGTTGATGTTTATCTTTCACAAATGGTTACTTCAGATCTGCAGACCTAGTCTACTTACTCCTCTGGTGATATGTGAGACACGGTACGGATGCAGTTGTCCTCTGAGAAGGTGTACTCATGGAAGAGGACCCACTCCGGGAGGCCCAGTTTGGGAGTCTTGGTGCCGTAGGCAGAGAGAGGGTGAATCTGGGCAACGTGTTTGTGCGTCAACATGAAATAATTCCCTGATGAGTCCACATCCCTCGCCACCTGAAAGTCATAACAGTACAGTATCTGTCTTTTATACTCACTCCAAGTAAATGGTAGATTGTACCTTTCAAGTGTCATAGTATTAGCAGTTTTCAATAGATATCTAATACTAGAAGGTAGAAGCCATATTACCGTACCTGCATGAAGAAGCCGGCTAACAGTGCTCTCTTGATGTTGATGATGTTTCCCTTGGAACCAAAGGAAGGCATGGAGACAGGCAGCTCTATCCTCCTCAGGATGTCAGTCAGCTCAGAGCGGATAGCATCAACCGTCTGCAAGGCAGACAGACTCAGGAAGTAGTCCTGACACCACTTCTCCACACTGACAACTGGAACACGCCAAACCAGAGAGAGGAATTTAGGGTTGTATAATGTACATTACAAGCATCAATCAATGACAAGTCTATGGCCAATGTTAACCTAGTTTTCTTCAAGCTGGTTGTGGCTAAAGGTAGGCCTATGTGAACTCACAGGGCTCCTGCTGGTTCTGTTTGAAAGCCTTGTAGATGTTGATGAGTGTGAAGTGATCTCCTTCTGGGTGCTGGAACTTAAGGTGACACTGAGAGGCCTCTAGCCTCAACTCCATTGAGGGGACCAGGTAGCAGCTTGGTGCTAAGAGAGGGGCAGCATGATATAAGGGGTTAGTGCATCAATATTGTACACTATGAGGTATATGTGAGGTTTGACATGACTTCACTTTGTATGAGGTCAGCAGGTGCGCCAGTATGACAACAGCGTGGTGGTGTGTGTGTTAACATGAATCTTTAATGTGGTTTACAGACCACAGAGCACAAGTTGAAGTCCCACCCACCTGCCAGCATGGCGGCGATGGTGATCACCTCGCTGACACAGTCAAACTCGCAGGAGGCCAGTAGTGTCTTGGCCATCTGGGGCTCCAGGGGGAATTCCGACATGATGATGCCGATCTCCGACAGGTTCCCATCGTCATCAAGGGCTGCTAGGTAGTCCAGTTCCTCTAAAGCCTGCATCAGACCCTCAGGATCTGGTGGAAATAACACAACCATGGATAGGAATCTGAACTGTGCATGACAGAACTGTGAAGTATCTGACTTCATAAAGATAATCATCTGTAAACCGTTTGTTTACAATCTTGTAAAACAGATTATTTGTTAAGGTTGTACAACAGCAGGCTAAATTGATTGTAATCTTAATCCTCAATATCCTTATATCAGATGTGCATCACTGTGCAAAATAAATGTTCTTAGAGGCTTTGCTTTACTGCCACTTCTGGATGTAACAATGTTTTCAACAACAAAGCTAGAGTATACAGGGCAATAAGCATCTCAAATATACGGCCACGTTATGATCATTATGGTAATAGTCTAATCCTGAGAAACAGCACCACAACATTATAATAATATCACAGCACACACTTTCAATCTAAATGTCATCCAATCATGGGGCTTATAGTGGAACGCCCACATTGCCCTGCTGCACACCATTAAGCTGTAGTGCTTGGCAGGGCTTAGACAGACACACACACACACGCGCACACACACACAGAGCTTGGCTAAGCTCTTATCTCTAATGAGTGTTAGACCTCCACGGCCTCTGCTGCATCACTAGGCCCAGGGAGCCAGATCTCACAGAAGCAGGTCAGCTCTGAAAACAATGGCGGTAGAACAAGGCTTGTCAGTTTAGCTTACACACGGCTCACCGCCCCTCCGATGGAACACAATACCAAACAGGCCAAACTAACAAACAGAGCTCAACCCACAATGTCTCTCTACAGGATGCATGGAGCTCAAAGCCCTACATACAAAACAACACTGGTGATATGCCAACCAATCAAGGGACATTATTGCATTATGGATGTAATTTCATTGTACTGATTTATCACTCCATTCAGTATGTAAACATTTAGCTGTCCTGTCACATTGGTACTGTAGATACATTACATGTAATGCTGAAGAAAGAGCCTGTACTTGTTCAGCCTGTTTTGCTGTACCTGGCCTGTCGATGAAGTCACAGCGGCCCAGGCCACCGATATCCATCCTCTTCAGAAAGAGCACGGTGGACGTGATGTCAGACTCCAGGATGTGGGGGCGTGTCTCGCTGGGCAGAGGTGTGTCCTCTGGGTACAGACAGAAACTCTTCCCTGCGGGGAATGATACGCTCAGCTTAGCAAGAACACATGACTCTCCAGACTGTAACACTCCTGGACTTTGATACTGATTTCAGTCTTTGTCATACCTGTTGGTCCTACAAGCTGTTTGCGGCTCTCTGCTTGACTTCTACTGATAGGTTGAATGGCAACTGAGTTCGCCCTGATCCTAGGGTTATAAACCTTTAAAATGAGGAAAGACAGAAATTCATTCATTTATATAAACCACCACTAACTATAATTTATTACAATGTAGTTACCAAAAAGCTTCTCTTAAAATAACTATTCGTCAATATGTTACTCACATTTCTTTTCTGGACACCGGCATCGATGACAAAGTTCAGCATGTGCACAGCCAAAAAGAGGTCTTCGTTTGGACTGGAGGTGAGGAAGACTCTTCTGCACCGGCCGTCCTCTTCACTTGGCATGGGCAGAGTCCCACCCAGCCCAGGGTGCACCGAGATAGGAAGAAGTTCCCCTAGATGTGGAGATATATTGGCCTCCTGGCGACGGAGGATATCGAGGGCAAGATCTATCTCCTGAGATAGGGAAAACACAAGAGGAGAGAAGGTTGGGAAAAGCTATTCTCCAAGCAACAGTTGTCATGGTATGGCTTCTCCCACATTCCCAGACTGTACACTAGGAGAATACATTTTAAGCAGATCTTACTTGAGTTGTGGCCAAAAACACGACTATGTCCCCTTCCTCTTGGGAGTGGTGTATCTCCAGAACCAGCCGCAGGGCAGAGCAGAAGTAGTCCTTGTGGCTGGTACCAGTATACACCGCCTCTGCTGAACACACCCCCTCCAGCTGGATCAGTGGGACATTCCTGTAGTGGCCCAGTAGTTTGGGTCCTGGGTGTGTAGCTGTGAGGAGCACCACACGGAGCTCGGGCCTCTGCAGGGCGATGTCCGTGAGCAGGCCCAGCAGAACGTCTGTACTGACCGCCCTCTCGTGGGCCTGGTCGATGACGATGACACCGTAGTGCTCTAGCATGGGGTCTGACATCATCTCTCTGAGCAGCATGTCGCTAGTGCAGTACCTGGGGCGGTGAAGAAGAAAAACTCTTACAAAAACGCCAAAGGTGTAAGACAACATGATGTATTAGTTGTCCTACTGAAAGGGTCCTTAATGAAGCTGCTTTGTGCTAGTGTCATGTACTCTAGTAATTAGTCTGGTCAGTGGATTCATTAGGTCTCCGTTGGCTGCCTATTTTCTTAGCTTGTCCTGTGTTTTTGTTCCCTGGCTGACTTATGGCAGTGAGAGATGTGAGAGCGTGGCATATGGTCAGAGTCAGAGCTGGGAAGCTGCAGTGGAGCCTCTGAAAATAGGCCCCTCAACTCTTAGGTTCACTTCTTTAAAAAATTTAAACTGGAAAGAGGGGGGTGATGTACGTGTGTATGAGAAAGTGTGTGTGTGTGTGTGTGTATTTGTGAAATAGTGTGTGAGTAGTGTGTTAAATAGTGTTTACAGACCTGAGAACAGTGTCACCAGAGCAGCATGTCTCTAGGGGGACGCTGTAGCCCACTTCATGACCAATGTTGACATCCATCTCATCAGCTACACGCAGGGCCAGATCCACTGTATGTTGCCTGTGGTCCTGGGTGCACACCACCATGCCATTCTGGTATTGGACAGACAGGCAGAACTCTGCACACCACTGGGGGATCTGAGCATGCCACAAGAAGAAAGATAAGAACATGAAACACTATCAAAACAGATTCTCCTTTCTCTAATCACATCCTTCACTCATAATGAGAGCATTCATTAAACCCCTCATTTCACTTACCAGCTGGACAACCTTTGTTTTTCCTGAAGTGTGCATTGGTTCAGTACTTCTCACACATGTAAAAACATTGGATTAGTATAGGCATGGGCTAGACTAGAGGGAGATTCCACAATATTCCTTACAAGTGCACAATTTGTGAGAAAGGAGAGATTTTTGGGATGAACCCATAGTCATTATGTTTTACAAATATACACTGAGTCTACCAAACATTAGATACACCCCCCCCTCTCTTTTGCCCCCAGATCAGCCAATTCGTTGGGGCATGGACTCTACAAGGTGTCGAAAGCGTTCCACTGGGATGTTAGCTGGCCCATGTCGACTCCAATGCTTCCCACAGATGGATGTCCTTTGGCTGGTGGACCATTCTTGATACACAAGAAACAATGTTGAGTGTGAAAAACCCAGCAGCGTTGCAGATCTTGACACAAACCGGTGCGCCTGG
The DNA here is from genome assembly GCA_030435695.1 of Brachymystax lenok tsinlingensis. Taxonomy (NCBI): domain Eukaryota; kingdom Metazoa; phylum Chordata; class Actinopteri; order Salmoniformes; family Salmonidae; genus Brachymystax; species Brachymystax lenok. The sequence goes on from CM059805.1 coordinate 9,756,266, forward strand.
CACCTACTACCATACCCCTTTCAAAGACACATTTTTTTGAATTGCCCATTCACCCTCTGAATGGCACACATAGACAATCCATATCTCAACTGTCTCAAGGCTTAAAAATCCTTCTTTAACCTCTCCTCCCCTTCATCTACACTAATTGAAGTGGATTTAACAAGTGATATCAATAAGGGATCTTAGCTTTTACCTGGATTCACCTGGTCAGTCTATTTCATGGAAAGACCAGGTGTTCTTAATGTTTTCTATACTCAGTGTATCGTTAGATAAAACCTAGTTATTATCAGAAGGGAGAGTAATCAACTCACCTGACAGCTTCTGCCAGTTTTTGCAGTGCCAGAGACAATAACAAACTGCTTGTTGGCCAGCTTGTCCATGAAATCACACTTGGCTTTCCAAACTGGTAGAGACATCCTTTCCTTCAGTAATGTGTAATATCGAGAGGAGTAGGGTAGTCCGTCAAATTTATTAAACTCCAAAACATCATCATATTCCACATGTTCTTGACTCGCTCCTTCTGTTTCGAAGGCTACTCTATCCTCCCAATACTTCTCTCCGGTTGTAATGCCCTGCGCCATGGTTGAGAAACAGCCTCAATAATGAATGTATAGAAAGTTTTGTGATTTTATATGATTTAAAAGTAGGTTGTTCAAGCTAAATAAAATGGCTTCGAATGCCTCTGCCCTGCTCAAAGCCGGGGGAGCCTGAATAATGAAACGTGCTCCGGCGACACAGAGAAGGATGGATTGGTCATGTGGCCACTTAATCCCAAAGAGTCCCAACAGATGAGGCCATGATGGGACAGGCCAAAGCATAGTAGAATAGAGAACAATAGTTTGAAAGGACAAAAATAGAGAACATGGTCTGTGTGATGCACACATATAGAATGAGATGAATACTGCAAAAGGTAAATCACTAGCTAGGTTGAATATAACGTTACATATTTCCAATCTAGATAAATCACACAGGGTTGTCCAAAAGTTCTAAGGATTTCCGCACGTCAGGATTTCCGCACATGCCATATGTGGTTCCCATAGCAACCAGAAAATGGCATCAACAAGCTAACTGTTTTCTGTGACAATGACAAATCCAGGTATGTCAATTTGAAGTTTACTTTGATTTCCGTCTTGAATCAAAGATTCAGGATTGCAAACTACAGCAGGTTTAGCTAGCTAACGTGAAGTTATATTGAGCTTGCTTTAGTTAGCTAGTAACGTTAGTTAGCTAATTTAGTAGCTATACTATACTGTAACGCGTTAGTAGCTAGCTAACTTTACTGTACAGCTTAAAGTTACAGCAAGCTAGACCTAACCTTCAGCAATTCGGCAAATCATTCACTGGTTCACAGTCTTTGGTGGCCTTTGGTGCACAATCATTTATTTACAATAAATAAAATGCTAAAACAGGGGTAAAACAAAATCCCAGAAAGTTTTCTGTTTTGTGTAATTTACAGCTATTAGTGCCATCATGTGGCCATGTCAAGAAATGCAACCCTCTGTACTGTAATGTAAGTTATATAACTCGCCTGTAAAACGTGTTAAGATTAAGGCCAACTCTCCCAGACCCTCACCTTATCCCTTTCAATGTCTGTGCTGTTCTTTAGGCCATAAACCATTCGAGCCACCGACTCCTCCTGTCATTGGTAAAGTGAGTCACCATAGCATTGACCTGAGCTGGGAGACAGAGGAGAATGAACCACGGACGGGCTCACCAGAGAAATGGACCCGCTTCTCTGTGGAAGAGATGGACCCCAAATCACACACTTATGGGACTATCTATGTGTGAGTATAAGCTATTCATAGATTACATCCTATGGGCCTGAATAATATCTGCAAACCCGCTTAATTCTAATTGACATAATCTAAGAGTAGGCTTAACTGTGCTTTTGGCTCACCACCAGTGGGTACAGCAGTCACCACACTGTAGAAAGTTTGGAGCCCAGCACGTCCTATAAGTACAGACTAAGAATCACAAGACCAACTGGGGAGTCCCGCTACAGCCCGGCTGTGTCTGTCTCTACCACACGTGAGTATACTGTACAGAGCACTCTTTCAGTTAACATATCTGCTTTATCAAAATGATATGCGTTTATGTTCTTTGACACCTATATAATGTCATCCAGGTGAGCCTATGAGTGGGAAGAACCTCCATCGTGCTGTCAACATGAATGATGAGCAGGACATGACCAGAGTGTTGGAGTCTGGGTGAGCAATGAGCAGATGGATTATAGGATAGAATTTTTAGATACTCTTATGGTTAATGTCATGCTTTAATTTCTCTCCAGGACAGTCAGTGTGAACGTCAATGACAAACACGGTTTCACTCCTCTCATGGTGGCTGCACAGAAAGGCTTTGCCAGGTAAAACCTTACAGGGTGAGTCTTGCTCACCAAGGTCTCCTAATAATGGAATAATGTCACCATTATGCTTGAAACCTTTTCTATGGACTTGGATCTTTTTCAGACTGGTTCACAAATTGGTAGAACGCGGTGCAGACGTGAATATGAAGAACGGTAGTGGGAAAGACAGGTGTGCAAACACATACAGTATTATGTACCTTGCCTTTGCAAATAGACTTCTACTGTATTTGCTCACATTTACAGTACAAACGTTGTGGGTAAATGAACAATGGGTTTGTGATTGACCATTTCCTGTGTCTATGTCAGTCTGATGCTGGCATGTTTCTTTGGCCACCTGGACATAGTGAAGTACCTGAGGAGATTTGGGGCCACGTGGCAGTCCCAGGACATGGGGGGCTGTACCCCCCTCCACTGGGCAGCTGACGGAGGACACCTTGCTGTCATAGCCTACATGATCCAGGATGGCTGTGAGGTAAGACTGGTGTCAGCATTTATGAGCTTTATAAGCTGGCCGTGTCTGCAAGTGCACTTTATTCCCTACTGACCCTGCCAAGCCGCACTGCTTCTTGACACACTGGTCGCTTAACCCGAAGGCCAGCCGCACCAATGTGTAGGAGGAATCCCCGTACAACTGGCGACCGTGTCAGCGTGCATGCGCCCGGCTCCCCACAGGAGGAACTAGAGCGCGATGGGACAAGGACATCCCCGGCGGCCAAACCTGCGCCCTAACCCTGATGACGCTGGGCTAATTGTGCGCCACCTCAAGGGTCTCCCGGTCGCGGCCGGCTGCAACACAGCCCGGGATCGAACGCGGATCTGTAGTGACGCCTCTAGCACTGCGATGCTCCACTTGGGAGGCACTAAAGTGCACTACTTTTAACCAGAGCCTTAGTTTCATTATCAAAAGTGAAGACTAAAGGGTTCTAATTTTGAGGCTAAAATGCATGTTGATTGTTGTCTCAGTTGGACGTTAGGGACACCGTGTCCCACTGGACTCCTCTGATGAGGGTGTCAGCGGTCAGTGGGAACCCAGCGGTGGCCTCTCTCCTCATCAGAGCCGGGGCTGATGTCAACACCAGGGACAAGGATGGCAAGACACCACTCATGGTACACTTCACACTCTTCACAAATCTTTGTTGTGCCACTCATCGTACAAACTCAGCGAGACCCCTTAGGAAATAGGACATGGGACAGGAAAGTTGATAGAGAACAAGGCAAGCAGTCAATATAACCAGTGTGTCTGCTAGGTGGCAGTGTTGAACAACCATGAGGAGCTGGTGCAGCTGTTGTTGGACAGTGGGGCCGACCACGATGTGAAGAACGAGGTAAAGACAACTTACAGTATGGGCTCTGTTGCAATTACAGCAATTTAAATAATTCTGGAATTGACTGATATTTTTGTGTTTTCAGTTTGGGTCAGGGGCAGCTGAAATGGCAAAGGCCTTTGGAAGAGAGGTAATGTATTTCTCCATATACATTACTGTTGTGTTGTATGCTACTGTTGTAGTGAATATATGAGCAAATGTTGATTATCATTTTTCCTCCCTCCAGAATATCATCAGTTTATTAGAAGGACGGAAGAGTATAGTCAGAGATGGTATAGTCCATTATTAAAGAGTATAGTCAGAGATGGTATAGTCCATTATTAAAGAGTATAGTCAGAGATGGTATAGTCCATTATTAAAGAGTATAGTCAGAGATGGTATAGTCCATTATTAAAGGGCTTAGGTGGACAGCATTATTATTCTAATAGCTTTATTACTGTTTATTTATTAACATATTGGATGTATGTGCTGTATCTTCAACTTGTATTTTTATCTGGATATTTGTTTTGTATAACAAAACATGTATACATATACTGTATACCGATTTTTAAGGATGAATGAAATAATAAACCATTGAGAATTCCCTCAAGACCCAAAGGATTGACTTGGTTTCACTATACCGTACAGATACAGTGAGCACCAAAAGTATTGGGACAGTGACATGTGTTGTTGTTTTGGCTCTGTACTCCAGCACTTAGGGAAAATTCACTTACAGTACCAGTCAAAGGTTTGGACATAACTACTCATTCAAGGGTTTTTCTGCCTTTTTACTATTTTCTATATTGTATAATAATCGTGAAGACATCAACACTATGAAATAACACATATGGAATCATGTAGTAACCAAAAAAGTGTTAAACAAATCAAAATATATTTTATAATTGAGATTCTTCAAAGTAGCCACCCTTTGACTTGATGACAGCTTTGCACACTCTTGGCATTCTCTCAAACAGCTTCACCTGGAATGCTTTTCCAACAGTCTTGAAGGAGTTCCCATATATGCTGAGCACTTGTTGGCTGCTTTCCTTCACTCTGCAGTCCAACTCATCCCAAACCATCTCAATTGGGTTGAGGTCGGCTGATTGTGGAGGCCAGGTCATCTGATGCAGCACTCCATCACTCTCCTTCTCGTCATATAGCCGTTACACAGCCTGGAGGTGTGTTTTGGGTCATTGTCCTGTTGAAAAACAAATGATAATCCCACTAAGCGCAAACCAGATGAGATGGCGTATCGCTGCAGAATGCTGTGGTAGCCATGCTGGTTAAGACGCACAAATATCATACCCCCCCCCCAAAAATGCTAACCTCCCCTGTTATTGTAATGGGTGGTAATGATATTTGTATGTCTAACTTTCTCACTCATTATTATTCATGATTCATTCAGGATGATCCATAATCATGGTAGCAACCACATTAATGTAAAAGTGTTGAGAAGCATATTCTATTCTTATTTACAATAAAAATGACAATACATTATTTACCATTAATTTCTATTGGGCACAAAACTATCTGAAACACAACCAAAACAAACAGCAAATGCATCCAACAAGTTTGTAGAGTCACAAGCTTGATGTAGTCATTGCGTGTTATGAATATGTCCCCAACCACTAAACTTTTGACGACTTTAATACACATATACTGTAAGTGAATATGTCCCAATACGTTTGGTCTCCTAAAATGGGGGGACTGTGTACAAAAAGTGCTGTAATTTCTAAATGGTTCACCCGATATGGATGAAAATACCATCAAATTAAATCTTACAGTCTGCACTGAAACCTCATAGTCATTGTATCATTTCAAATCCAAAGTGCTGGAGTACAGAGCCAAAACAAAAAAAAAATGCCACTGTCCCAATACTTTTGAAGTTCACTGTGTGATTAAACATCATCCTGCAAGAGGGAGTCAGAGATTTCACATTGCTGTGCAAATTAGTCATGTATTATTATTTGTACAAATAAAATCAGTGTTAAGTCGTCTGCTTGCATTCACCTGTACAGTCAGCAAAATAAGTGCAAATATATCAAATGAACAGCATATGAGAAACCTAATTTGTTTGACTCTGCAATCTCAATGTTCAAGTACTCACACTGCCCCAGAATCCCAGCTTTTTACTATAATACGCATTCCTTGAGGAGTTTAATAAAACACACGTTTTATTGAACAGGAGAAACCACCACTTTATTGAGGTTCTAACTGCTCTTGTAAAAAAAAAAAAAAAGCAGAAAAGAAAATAAACATGATTGCTGACAGATACTATATTTACACTAACTGTACAATGACTATTCATTTGAAAATGTAATAGTTATACCAAAAAGAAAATACAGTACATTTGTAAAAAGCAACTTTTACACAGATGAACAGACCTGAAGATCTGCCAAAACTGACAAATGCTGACATCAGACAGCAGTATATCTACATCTGTAAAACATACAGTGCTTACTAAAAGTGTAAATGCAACTATGCAATGAACTTCTGATGCAAGTCCAATGTAAGTAGCGCATTCCACAATATTGAGCGACAAGACATACATTGCATATGCATACACACACATACGCATCCATTTAACTAAAGCACATCAGTACTTTGGTGATGACCCACTACATTGCAGACCAGGTTTGATATTTTGTTTTACACCTACAATAATGCAACCACATGTGTCCCTGTTTTACTGCTGTACTGACTGCTTTTACATGTAAAAGTTCCTTCCTGTTGAAACAATCTTATGAGTAGTTATGAGAGTGAGGTCATAACTGCATATGGAAAGCGTGCTCTCACACACACACACACACACACACACACACACACACACACACACACACACACACACACACACACACACACACACACACACACACACACACACACACACACACACACACACACACACACACACACACACACACACACACACACACACACACACAGTGTCATGCCAGAGGACTGAGCAGTATGAGGAACACTCTTACTCAGCATTCATCAAAGCTATGTTTAATGAAACATATTGTGACCAAGACATTATGCACCCAGTCTCTACTTTCATTTGGACATTTTAATGTACTGGAAATCTAAAGGTCCACAAATTGTTGGTCAAGTTTAAAGGGACAAAAACTCAACACTCAATACAGGTATTTTGAGTATGTCCTGTAATAGACTGTAATATTTCAAAGGACAAATTAAACTTAAGGGAGTCTTGAAAACTTCAAAGGAGATTTGCATGCCAATGTGTGACACCGAGCTCCAAAATCAAATGAATAGTGATAAATATGAGGTCAAGTACTGGGAATTACCTCATAAACCAAACCACTTGGCCATACTTTTGTCTGAGTGAACTTTGAAAATACAGAAATGAATAAAACATCAGACACCATCTAGGTTGGGTTTGGACTGTTCACAACACTGAAGTCATCCTGACACTACAGCATCAAGTGAGTTAAGATAGTTCATGTAGCACGCTCCTCCACAAGCCCTGTGATATTGCATTATTTGGTGTTGCTGTAATTGTCTGAAACCCGGCAGTGTCAGGTCATATCACACTCCTTGCTCCTCTGGGAGCATTATGTATTGCACAACTGCCAGCAAATACTCCAAGCTGTGTGTAAGAGAGTAGATTTTTTAGGAAAGTGGTGAATACAGCATATCCTTCAAGTTTGTGGTCCTAACATGAACTAATAAGGGTATGTAAGAGCCCAACACCATTTGTCAATTAGTAAACGTGTTCAAGTTTGCCAGTGGAGAAATATTACAAGGTTAGATATACTGTTCTTTGGGGTAGTTCTGTAATTGGGTCCAATACCCTGCAAATTAAAATATTAGGGTATACAGTTGAAGTCGGAAGTTTACATACACTTATGTTGGAGTCATTAAAACTCGTTTTTCAACCACTCCACAAATCTTTTGTTAACAAACTTTAGTTTTAGCAAGTCGGTTAGGACATCTACTTTGTGCATGACACAAGTCATTTTTCCAACAATTGTTTACAGACATTTTATTTCACTTATAGTTCACTGTATCACAATTCCAGTGGGTCAGAAGCTTACATACACTAAGTTGACTGTGCCTTTAAACAGCTTGGAAAATTCCAGAAAATGTCATGGCTTTAGAAGCTTCTGATTGACATAATTTGAGTCAATTGGAGGTGAACCTGTGGATGTATTTCAAGGCCTACCTTCAAACTCAGTGCCTCTTTGCTTGACATCATGGGAAAATCAAAAGAAATCAGCCAAGACCTCAGGAAAATAATTGTAGACCTCCACAAATCTGGTTCATCCTTGGGAGCAATTTCCAAACGCCTGAAGGTACCACGTTCATCTGTACAAACAATAGTACACAAGTATAAACACCATGGGACCACGCAGCCGTCATACCGCTCAGGAAGGAGACGCGTGTCTCCTAGAGATGAACGTACTTTGGTGTGAAAAGTGCAAATCAATCCCAGAACAACAGCAAAGGACCTTGTGAAGATGCTGGAGGAAACAGGTACAAATGTATCTATATCCACAGTAAAACAAGTCCTATATCAACATATCCTGAAAGGCCATTCAGGAAGGAAGAAGCCATTACTCCAAAAATCCCCATAAAAAAGCCAGACTACGGTTTGCAACTACACATGAGGACAAAGATCGTATTTTTTGGAGAAATGTCCTCTGGTCTGATGACCATCGTTATGTTTGGAGGACAAAGGGGGAGGCTTGCAAGCCGAAGAACACTATCCCAACCGTGAAGCAAGGGGGTGGCAGCATCATGTTGTGGGTGTGCTTTGCTGCAGGAGGGACTGGTGCACTTCACAAAATAGATGGCATCATGAGGATGGAAAATTATGTGGATATATTGAAGCAACATCTCAAGACATCAGTCAGGAAGTTAAAGCTTGGTCACAAATGGGTCTTCCAAATGGACAATGACCCCAAGCATACTTCCAAAGTTGAGGCAAAATGGCATAAGGACAATAAAGTCAAGGTATTGGAGAGGCCCATCATAAAGCCCTGACCTCAATCCTATAGACAATTTGTGGGCAGAACTGAAAAAGCGTGTGCGAGCAAGGAGGCCTACAATCCTGACTCAGTTACACCAGTTCTGTCAGGAGGAATGGGCCAAAATTCATTCAACTTATTGTGGGAAGCTTGTGGAAGGCTACCAAGTTAAACAATTTAAAGGCAATGCTACCAGATACTAATTGAGTGTATGTAAACTTCTGACCCACTGGGAATGTGATGAAATGAATAAAAGCTGAAATAAATAATTTTCTCTACTATTATTCTGACATTTCACATTCTTAAAATAAAGTGGTAATCCTAACTGACCAAAGACAGAGAATTTTTACGAGGATTAAATGTCAGGAATTGTGAAAAACTGAGTGTAAACTTATTTGGCTAAAGTGTATGTAAACTTCCGACTTCAACTGTATATGAATAAAGATCATGTATGAATACAAAGGTCACGTAACAGTCAATTCTCAAGTACGTGTCCATTCTGAACAATTCCCTTGCTTTTGCACTGAATTGGATTAGTCGAAACACACCTCAATTGATACGTCCAACATGTCAGTCAACGCAGTTTCTGATTATGAAGTGAGTGGACGCCTTTGAATGTAAAAGCAGTTCTTATTAATGATAAACTGAACAAAAATTCTCAGTCCCTAACACTGCTAATTAGTGAGTTACAAGTTACTCTCAAAGTGTTCCATGCAGTGCTCTGTTTCCCTTTACCTTTAACCCAATCTGTGTTTCTCTCTTCAATTAGTCTAGGAACTTCACAGGATAAAAAAAAATACCTTTTTCAGTATGTCTCTCCTTAACTGTTTATATAAAAACATACCCTCCATTATATGGTAAACTGGTCTTCTGATATTGCTGGGGGTAAAAAATAAAAAAATCACCAACAGCGATCCAAGTCTCAATATGCTATTGTCAATAGGGTCTACCAGAGTGCACTGTGCACACAGTAATAATAAATATAGACATTAAATAGTTCATTTGTACCTGAGCGAGGACAACAAAAGCAGAGGCACAGCACCAAGGTTTGAAGTCAGTCCCCTTTCCCTAAAACTCTGAGACACTTTCAAAGTTTCAAAGGTCTGGTTTTCTTGTAGTGCAAATATGGGTCTCCATCCATAGAGCGCTCCACTATTCCATTCCTTCAGAACTTCTTTGAGATCAGCGGTCAAAATGATGAGTCTTTGGCAGTCTCAGGGGTTGCATGGGTGCAGGTCTGAAAAGTGAAAAAAGCACAAGTGAATGCAATGCAGAGCAAAGATTACTTTAAAAAAAAGAAAGAACAACCACTCCTCATAAACCTATAAACTTTTGCCAGCTAGGCCACCGTTGCACAGACCTGTTCAGTTGTGGATTGGTGAGCAGGGGTCTGGGTACGGTGGGGATGGGGATAGGGATGGGTCCAGGGAGGCGAACCCCCACCACCGAGGTGCTGCATCCCACCCGAGCCCTCCTTCCCAGAGGGTCTGCAGGCAGGGGCTTCTGGGGTGGACTGGGTTTCTCGCAGTCCTAGGAACAACAAACCAGAAGTTGAAGAGTAGTGTTGGTACTGAAACCTCACTAGAGGGCACTGTGTTATAGTGTGTCACCAACATAAGGTAGGCTCTGTACAATGCAGGTCTGTAGCCACCACTGTAGCAGTTCTCTCTGGAAGTTTAACTAAACGATGTGTCATCATGTGTTACTAATCTAAAACGGGGAGGGGAGGGCGAGGTGATGACAAACATCTGCTAGCAGCATCCCAGCTGCTCTGTACAGTTTGTAGGGAGGAAAGGGAGAAACCTTGAGCAATACTCACAAATAAGTGCCAAGTTTCAGCAAACACCAAATGCAAAGCATTTAGAGAACTGAATGAAGTGTAAAAACAGTTATCCATGTTGTTGTGAAATCACAGAAATCACTGTCACATATTAAGAGTGGAAAGTGTGTCCTAAACTAAACACAGTTGGGGACAATGAGGGCCTTCTACGCCTTCAGAGAAGGACAAAGGATTTATAAAATAATAATAATAATTCAAATTATATTATTATTTTCAATTATGTTCTGATTTAATCTCTTCAATTTTTGTTGGAAAGGAAAGGGTTAGAACTGAAGAGAGAAAAGAAAATCCAATCAGGATTTTTTCTTTGGTTGTCTCTGGGGAGATAAATCTAGCTAACTAAATCAGCCAATGGCTAGGTCATCAGAAGCTAGATAGAAGGCATCTGCCATTCAACCAAATCATTTTTATAACTGAACCAAGATAGACCACAGCCCGTCGTTTCAAATGGGAACAAATTAGTCATAGTGGGCAGAACGAGCAAGGAGGTGGGCAGAGCCAAGCACGAGCTAGCGAGATCCTGTTGGCGCGTTGTAGTAGATATTTGCATATTTCCTTTAGGGAACTCCTACTCTGTAAAGTGCCCATGTGCAATAACTCAATTAGCATTTGCACTCCTTCCAAACAATGCCATTTTTTAAAACTTTAGCAAAGGGTAAAGTCTACAAACCTTAGTCTACTCTGTTCATAACAGATTCTATTTTTGGGAACAGAAAACTGTATTGAGATTGTTGATGAGAAAATTAGCAGAATGTCGGACAAAATCCATCTTGTTCCATCTTCTCCCACTGCCTGACACTTGGCTTCCTCTCACTACCATGTTTGGTAGTGGAAACGCCAAGCGGATGCTTCGCATTTATACATCCATTAAATATCTGTCTCATTGTTCTGTGATTCAACTGTATTAGGGCAACATTTTGGAGTGACAGTGGAATCAACCAATCACATTTTGACTTGTAAAGGGTGGCACTGTTTTTACAAAAAAATTATGGAAACTTCTGCCATCTCAAAGGCCAACAGGTCACTGCAGCGGTGTTATCAAAGAGCATGTTTTTGCTAATTTGTTATTTTCAAGAATAACTTTCAACAAAAAGTTAAGATTCAAATTATCATCATCTGGTAAGTGGAACTGTGTTTTTTATTGGAGCTCGTATGCGGTTGTTAGCCATCTCTTTGAAAATACATTGTTGCATTTAAGCTTTAGGTCACCTGATAGTTTGTGTGCTTAACATTACATGTTTTTTGCAATGGGAAGTAATAGTTTCAATTGAGACATTTTTATTGGGAAATGCTTAGCCTTTCTTATGATTGGGACCTACTGGCTTATTATGTCAGTCAATGGACTGCTTATCCTTTCACATCATGCTGTGTGTGACTGCTGTCTTTCCATCGGCCCTATGCAGTGGTGTAGTGGTGCCGGGAGAAGTGGGTCTACTCAAATTTTGCCCAAAATTTCACAGCGAAGGGAAAAAAAGTGGGTATATTGTATATACCTGGGTAGCATCCACTACACCACTGGCCCTTTGTGTTTTACAAAATGGCACTCTTACGCTGGTATTACCATTGCTGTTATTTCAGTATCAATAACCTGTCACACACTGAAGACCTAGGTCCATTAGGCTTGCCACTGTGCAAACATGTCTAGATATAAAGACTGTTCAGGTATTAATGTATCAAGAAAGGAGTGTATATATTTGGCCTGGTGAAGGGGTTTTATGGGATGACTGAATGGAAGCTGATAATTGAGTTTTTTTACTCCGCTGGTCTCAGGAAGAAATGACGAGTCTTTACTGTCCGAGACCGAGTCAAGAACGAGTACAAATGTATCCAACGACACAAGACCGAGACTCTCAAAATTTGATATAGAGTACTACAACACTGCATGACAGGGGCTGCGTTTCAAACTCAAAGTAGACGGCCCTTGGGGGAATCCCCCGCGGCCATGGTCGTCGGTCCAAATGATTAGCTAAGCAAGGGAACTTTGCAACATAAGCCCCTCAGCCCTCGTTTTTAATTGAGTTTGTAAGTGTACAATTATGGTCACTTCGGGCCTTAAACACCCCATATTTCAATTCGCAATGATTGTACATCGCTAGGAAAGGTCCGTCAAAACTTAAAACCTCAACGTCAATATGAAGTCAACATACAAGTGTAAGTAAAAACAAATGTAAATACGTTTGAAATTGTGCTACTAATGCACAAAGACGTATCATAAAAGTAATGATGTTTTTGTTTAGTTCGCTTTTGGAAATTGTAGAAATAAAACATTTTCCTTCTTCAGAAGTTCCAGCTAGGCAGGCTAACGTTAGTTAGCAAATTAATTTGCTAGCTATCATACAGCAGGCGTATATTAATAATTATATAATTAATATAAGTAGACATGCAATCATAATTGACTTAGCTCATATAAAGCACCCACAAGCTACCGGTGGCTGAAAACACAATCATCGCGGGATGAACGAGTGACAAATTTCCGGGCAAAGGCGATCCATTTAAAAATAATGCCTTCCTCCCTCGCCCCTTGCCCTAAAAGTGTATACTCGTCAGACGTCATGATACATCATCAGAAGTGTCCACTTAATTTGAAGGCTGAGGTGTAAGGGTGTGTCTTTTAAGTGTTTGGAATGCAGCCAGGGGTTATTTAATGAATCGTTTATGAATGACCATCCCCAGTAATGTCATCATTAGAGGCTACTCTGTTGTAGTCGATCAAGCTCATAGACCGGATATGACTGCCCTCACAAAAACACATTAGGCTGAGTCTACAGTACTAGTGTTAATGTATTGTACCTTAAACCACATCTAAAGACTCTTGTGTTAGGACAAACAGCAGAAACCACTTCTTGTGAAACAGCGGTCTGTTTGTTGCTTCAATTTACCTTTTGAATCTCTAAACTCAGAGAATAAGATCACCTCTTGTGGATGGCAGCTGAATCATCTTCTGATGCAGATAAAACCAGAGAGGCCCCACAGAGGTTGAAATAAAGACCTAATCAGATTTAAGACTTCTTTCCAGACTGGAGTTGCTCCCAGTAAGTAGAAGATGCCTCTAACCACTGACCCTGCATCAGATGCGTTTTAATCTCTCTGATAGTTATGGGGTAGGGTAATCGGATCCTAGATCTGTTGTTAAATGGATCTTAGACATTGAGTGTTGTGTGTCTGCCTCTCTGTGGTTGATATATGGAGAATGAATCCTACACAGCAGGGGTAGTTCTGGATCAGATACTCCACTACAGGAGTCTATGTAGGAAAGGGGTCACCTTGGACACCATATGACATGATATGGACACCCACATTCAACACCAACTGTGCCTCTCAGCAGACCTCCTAAGTCAAGATGTACCTTTTTGCCTGAACTGTGAAACCTTATTTAGACCATGAGGACAACCCTTGGTTAGTCAGACAGCATAGCGGACATTTGGGTTGAGTGTACAAAACATTATGTTCTTTCCATGACATAGACTGACCAGGTGAATCCAGTTGAAAGCTATGATCCCTTATTGATGTCACTTCTATTAGTGTAGATGAACCAGAGGAGACCGGTCAAAGAAGGATTTTTAAGCCTTGAGACAATTGAGACAGGATTGTGTATGTGTGCCATTCAGAGGGTGAATGGGCAAGACAAAATATTTAAGTGCCTTTGAATGGGGTATGGTAGTAGGTGCCAGGCGCACCAGTTTGAGTGTGTCAAGAACTGCAACCGTGCTGGGTTTTTCACACTCAACAGTTTCCCGTGTGTATCAAGAATGGTCTACCATCCAAAGGACATCCAGCCAACTTGACACAACTGTGGGAAGCATTGGAGCCAACATGGGCCAGCATCACTTTCGACACCTTGTAGAGTCCACGCCCAGACGAAATGAGGCTGTTCTGAGGGGAAAAGGGGGAAGGGGTGCAATTCAATATTTGGAAGGTGTTCCTAATGTTTTGTACACAGTGTATACAGCTCATGAGTTTGAATTTCATCATTATTTCATGTTTTGTTTAAAAAATAAATGAGTACAAGAGAACCTGAGTGCCTTGGATGTACAGATACCATATTTTGTTTGTTTTTTCTCAATGGGGAACTGAACTGTGCTAGGCTGCTATGGAAACCAAAATACACACACATTCCATTCCCACATATGTGATCCATCAGTTGCCCCACCTCAACAGAGAGTACATCAGGAGAAGGATGCATTACATCTATATCTGTCTCTCTCCATCTCCTGCATGGTCTGTCCTTACTTCTGGGAGCAGTTATGTGGTTGTACACCAGAGAGAAAAGTAACATCTTAAAGTTAATGTCTGTTTTTACGTGCATCTGCTAGTGTACACTGTGCCTCATGAACCTGCGGACATCTGACATGGTGCTCCACGCATACAGATCAGCTGCCTGCGTGAGCCCTGAGCAGACAGATGGACTTACATCCTCTATACACAGCCCTGCTGGCTCAGCACAAAGCATGATGTGTGGAGAACATGGAGAACTGTAGGGCTGTTCCAATGGTTATAGCAACACACTATTTAGTATGCAATGTCTATAACTTATGCATTGTGTAGTAGTATGGGTATTGGGACCCAAGGCAGGTGTTATGAATAAATGAGTGAGGATGTATAGAACATATTCCGATTGTCCTTTTGGAATATGTTCTTTGAATTTTATGGATTGTGCAAATTCATAAATCAACTTTTAACTTTTTACGAGCTAGGTCAATTTCCCAAGAAATCCCCAATAAGGGAAATCCATCTGTATTTGTATTCATGGCGTATAGCTGAACAGTTAGTACTAACCTGGTCCATTCTGTAGGGCTGCTGTCGGGGCAGGCTGTGGAAGGGCGGTGCCCGTGGTGGGGAGAGGGCGGTGTGGGCCGGCAGAGCCTTGTGGTGGGGTGGGACCGGTGGCAGGGGCTGCTGACCCACACTCAGGGAGACAGGCATGGGGTGGCTGATGTGGAGGGGGCTGGTAGTGGGGCAGCCGCCGCAAGCTGTGGGAGTGGAAACTGTGTGGAGGGAGGAGAGGCTCCGAACTCAGGTGTGATGGCTGGGGATATGGAGGGGATGGAGGTAGAGAAGAGAGAGCTGTTAGTTTTGGCTTCAGATATTATGTTCCAGTCTGCTCCTCCTTGTCTCATTCAGAAATAAGAATGAATAGAACAAGCTTGGAAGCTCTAACCCTGGCAATTGACTGGTAAACTCATGGGTACACTCGCAATGGCTGCCTGGTATTTCTATGGAATTTTGGAACGTTCTATCAACTAATGCTGGATTGCCATGGTACTGTAGAATGCTCATTCAAATGATTCTAACTGATGTGGCTCATGCAATGGAATTAATTTTTTTGGTGATGTGAGTTCAGTTGACTCAACAAATCACAGCACAGATTGAAGGGTACACTTCCTGCTTTTACTTCCTGGCATGGATACACTCCAAATGTCTGCCAGTCCACCCATTATGCCATCATTGATTATTCATTATTATGTCTATGGGTAAAACTATACCTAAGTTCTCTGTCATGGAGATGATATTACTATGAATTAACAGGTGTCATAGGCAGTCAATAACAGAAAACATAGTTAATTAATTGAACACATTGAAACGGTCAAAGACAGCACCAACTTGCCTGTCCAGAACAGCTGTTAGCCCTCCAGAATAAGCCTAATTGCACTTGGGATAGCTGGACTGACTGAAGTGGGCTGGAATGCAGCTATGCCAGGCAACTTGCAGAGAGTCTGCTGGACATCTGGACAGTGGGAACCGTGACTGCCAGAACAAACAGTAAACAGCAGGAGTGGGACTACAGCAACCTGTCAGTTAGACACAGGTGAAGCAAACTATCTGACTGTTCAGATACAGTAGACAGATGGACTGAATACTTCTGAGGAGCCAGCCATGTTCACTACAAGATAAGATACTGGTGTTGGAGACGGAACTGGGTTAAGCATCTTCCTTCCTGCCTAAGCCAGCTAACCCCTACCCTCTACTCTGACCCCAATGATACACTCCAGCTGTTCTCCATGGGAATCGACTGTGGCTGTTTGAATGCACGCACACATGCACACACACTAGTACACCCACGCCCATCCCTCAATGCTTATCAATTCAAACACAAGTCCACCCCAATTTGCCTCCTACGCTTGAATCAATCAACTCTGTTCTCCTGTGTCCCTGTACACAAACACTTTTCATTTCAGGCAGAACCATATAATGATACTGCATCATGATTACCATTTCATTGAAATGGACCGCAGCATCTCAATTAAAGTTCCTTCAGCCTTCTGCCAGCAATACTGGCCTCATGAATATTTCTTCAAGGGAGAGCCGCTGAGACTAAATCAATTATCCGCTTAGCCGTCAACTTGTTTTGACAATAAGTCTGGAATTAATAGGTTCAGATAAGCATGGCAAGTCTCAGTCCAAGTTGATTCCCTGTTGTGGTGCTGTGGTTCTGATACAGTATGATTACATTAGAAATCCAATGGTGTGACAGATAGTTTGTCAGCAATTTGTTTGTAATACTTTTTGCTAACACACGTTTTAGTTCTCCCTACATACATATCCCAATCTTTTATACAATGCAAAGTGTACTTGTTACATCCTCCATTGTGTAGGCCTGTGAGTGAACCATACTAATCAATTGATCATAAGGGAAGGTTGTGGAAAAAACCTGAGTGCGGACTCCAGCTCCCTTATTGGTCACGTACACAGTTTAGCAGATGTTATAGCGGGTCAGAGTATGTGACGAGCGTGGTGCGAGATTCCCAAAGGCTGGAGCGGCAGCCTTCTCGCCCGCTTCAATTTCGCTCCAGTAGCGCTCACTTCAAGAGCTCAGGGCATGCCCGCCCCAGCATGCATTTGTAGTCTACTTGTGTGCTGTTATAGCCCCTCGCTGTAGCTACTTTCATGGAGTTCGCTAAATATTTTCATAAAGAAACTGATAAATCACACAGGTGCTAAATCAAGGTGACTTACAAAGATGAGGACCAAGAGTAAGAGAGGGACTGCGTTGATGTATTGTCCACAACTAAAGAATCATTGTGGAATCTGAAAAGACACTTATCCCAAAAGCATGATGGTGTACTTACTATGTGCACATGCTAAAAGAAAGGTACCATCGCATGAGCCTGAAGCCACAGACCGGCCAAACTCATGTTTCTAAAAAAAGCACTAATAAATCATTTGTCACAGATCTTTCACAGAAATTGAATAATGTATCCCTAAACAAAGGGGGGGGTCAAAATCAAAAGTAACAGTCAGTATCTGGTGTGGCCACCAGCTGCATTAAGTACTGCAGTGCATCTCCTCCTCATGGACTGCACCAGAGTTGCCAGTTCTTGCTGTGAGTTGTTACCCCACTCTCCCACCAAGGCACCTGCAAGTTAACCTGACATTTCTGGGGGGAATGGCACTAACCCTCACCCTCCGATCCAACAAGTCCCAGACATGCTCAATGGGATTGCTGGCCATGGCTTGCAAGAAATCACACACAGAACGAGCAGTATGGCTGGTGGCATCATCATGCTGGAGAGTCATGTCAGGATGAGCCTGCAGGAACGGTACCACATGAGGGAGGAGGATGTCTTCCCTGTAACGCACAGCGTTGAGATTGCCTGCATTGACAACAAGCTCAGTTCGATGATGCTGTGACACACCGCCCCAGACCATGACGGACCCTCCACTTCCAAATCGATCCCGCTCCAGAGTACAGGCCTCGGTGTAACGCTCATTCCTTCGTCGATAAACACAAATCCGAGCATCACCTGGTGAGACAAAACCGCAACTCGTCAGTGAAGAGCACTTTTTGCCAGTCCTGTCTGGTCCAGCGACAGTGGGTTTGTGCCCATAGGCGACGTTGTTGCCGGTGAGGACCTGCCTTACAACAGGCCTACAAGCCACCAGTCCAGCCTCTGTCCAGCCTATTGCAGACAGTCTGAGCACTGATGGAGGGATTTTGCGTAACTCGGGCAGTTGTTGTTGCCATCCTGTACCTGTCCCGCAGGTGTGATGTTCGGATGTACCGATCCTGTACAGGTGTTGTTACACGTGGTCTGCCGCTGCGAGGACAATCAGCTGTCCGTCCTGTCTCCCTGTAGCGCTGTCTTAGACGTCTCACAGTACAGACATTGCAATTTATTGCCCTGGCCACATCTGCAGTCCTCATGCCTCCTTGCAGCATGCCTAAGACATGTTCACACAGATGAGCTGGGACCCTAGGCATCTTTCTTTTTTTTGTTTTTCAGAGTCAGTAGAAAGGCCTCTTTAGTGTTTTCATAACTGTGACCTTAATTGCCTACCGTCTGTAAGCTGTTAGTGTCTTAACGACCGTTCCACAGATGCATGTTCATTAATTGTTTATGGTTCATTGAACAAGCATGGGAAACAGTGTTTAAACCCTTTACAATGAAGATCTGTGAAGTTATTTGGATAGGGATGTTTCTTTTTCTGCTGAGTTTATTTAGAGTGTTTATATGCTTATTAATATGACCTGTAGCCTATTTGAAATGATGTTTGTTTCTTACATTCATCTTTTCATGTTTATTCAAATACTTTTCATTCAAATCGATATGGTTTGGTTTCAATACTTAAAAACATAATTGGTAGTCACAAAAATAGATGGCTGTTGGTTAAATTCTGATTTTAATGAATTAATCGAATTTGGCCTGTGAGCGTGGAGTGACTTTAGCGGAGCGGTAGGAAAGACATGGAAAGATTTCAAACTGCTCAACTCCGCTCTCATGCTCTGTAGCAAGTGTAGTGAATGCAGTGCTTTCAGAAAGTATTCAGACCCCTTGACTTATTCCACATTTTGTTATGTTACAGCCTGAATTCAAAATGGATGAAATTACTTTTTTTCCCCTCACCCATCTACATGTACACACAATACTCCGTGATGACATAAACATGTTTGCTAATATCTTATTTACAAGTATTCACACCACTGATTCAATACTTTGTACCTTTGGCGGTGATTAAAGTTTTAAGTTTTTCTGGCTATGTTTTTAAGAGCTTTTTTTTAAGAGCTCCATCATGTTTATTTTTTTAAATACTACCCAGTCCTTAACGATTTCAAGCACACCCATAACATGATGGAGCCACCACTATGCTTGAAAATATGGAGAGTGGTACTCAGTCATTTGTTTTATTGGACTTGCCCTAAACATACTATGACTTTGTATTCAGGTCAAAAAGTTAATCACACTGCCACATTTTTTGCAGTATTACTTTAGTGCCTTGTTGCAAACAGGATGCATGGTTTGTAATATTTGTATTCTGTACAAGCTTCCTTCTTTTCACTCTGTCAATTAGGTTAGTATTGTGGAGTAACTACAACGTTGTTGATCCATCCTCAGTTTTCTCCTATCACAGCCATTCAATTCTGTAACTGTTGGCCTCATGGTGAAATCTCTGAGCGGTTTCCTTCCTCTCCGGCAACTGAGTTAGGAAGGACGCGTGTATCTATGTAGTGACTGGGGGTATTGACACACCATGCAAAGTGTAATTAATAACTTCACCATTCTCAAAGGAATATTCAATGTCAGCTTTTTTTATTTTGTACTCATCTACCAATAGATGCCCTTCTATGTGAGGCTTTGGAAAACCTCCCTGGTCTTTATGGTTGGATCTGTGTTTGAAATTCACTGCTCGACTGAGGGACCTTACAGATGATTGTATGTGTGGGGTACAGAAATGAGGTAGTCATTTAAACATCATGTTAAACACTATTATTGCACACAGAGTGATTCCATGCAACTTATTATGTGACTTGTTAAGCAAATGTTTTATCCTTCATTTATTTAGGCTTGCTATAACAAATGGGTTGAATACTTACTGACTCAAGACATTTAAGCTTTTCGCTTCTAATTAATTTGTAAAATAAATCCTAAAAACATGATTCCTCTTGGACATGATAAGGCCAGTGACACAAAATCTCAATTTAATCAAATTCAGGCTGTAACACAACAACATTTTGAAAAAGTCAAGGGGTGTGAATACTTTCTGAAGGAATATGAAATGTGAATAGAAAAGGTGTGTAAAGCAGAAGTTATATAGGATGAGCCATGACTAGAATACAGACGCCTCACAAGTCCTGAACTGGCAGCTGTATTAAATTGTACCTGCAAAACACCAGTCTCAACGTCAACAGTGAACAGGCGACTCCGGGATGCTGGCCTTCTAGGCAGAGTTCCTCTGTCCAGTGCCTGTGTTCTTTTGCCCATCTTAATCTTTTATTTTTATTGGCCAGTCTGAGATATGGCTTTTTCTTTGCAACTCTGCCTAGAAGGCCAGCATCCCGGAGTCGTCTCTTCCCTGTTGACATTGAGACTGGTGTTTTGCGGGTACTATTTAATGAAGCTGCCAGTTGAGGACTTGTGTGGCGTCTGTTTCTCAAACTAGACACTCAAATGTACTTGTCCTCTTGCTCAGTTGTGCACTCCCACTCCTCTTTCTTTTCTGGTTACAGACAGTTTGTGCTGTTCTGTGAAGGGAATAGTACACAGCATTGAACGAGATCTTCAGTTTCTTGGCAATTTCTTGCATGGAATAGCCTTCATTTCTCAGAACAAGAATAGACTGACGAGTTTCAGAATAAAGTTATTTGTTTCTGGCCATTTTGAGCCTGTAATCGAACCCACAAATGCTGATGCTCCAGATACCCAACTAGTCTAAAGAAGGACAGTTTTATTGCTTCTTTAATCAGAACAACAGTTTTCAGCTGTGCTAACATAATTGCAAAAGGGTTTTCTAATGCTCAATTAGCCTTTTAAAATGATAAACTTGTATTAGCTAACACAACATGCCATTGGAATACAGGAGTGATGGTTGCTGATCATGGGCCTCTGTACGCCTATGTAGATATTTCATAAAAAATCTGCTGTTTCCAGCGCCAATAGTCATTTACAACATTAACAATGTATACACTGTATTTTTTTAATCAATTTTATGTTATTTTAATGGCCAAAAAATAAAATTTGCTTTTCTTTCAAAAACAAAGACATTACCAACATTTTGAACGGTAATGTACATATAAACTGAATGCATTTTCATCTTTTGAGCTTCTAGTCATTAAATCGATACAGCCTACACAATAACTTTTTATAGCTACTGTTTACAAGCCTCCTGGGCCGTATACAGCGTTCGTCACTGAGTTCCCTGAATTCCTATCAGACCTTGTAGTCATGGAAGAAAATATTCACATTTTTGGTGACTTTAATATTCATATGGACAAGTCCACAGACCCACTCCAAAAGGCTTTCGAAGCCATCATCGACTCAGTGGGTTTTGTCCAACATGTCTCCAGACCTACTCACTGCCACAGTCATACTCTGGACCTAGTTTTGTCTCGTGGAAGAAATATTGTCGATCTTAATGTTTTTCCTCATAATCCTGGACTATCGGACCACCATTTTATTACGTTTGCAATCGCAACAAATAATCTGCTCAGACCTCAACCAAGGATCATCAAAAGCCATGCTATAAATTCTCGGACAACCCAAAGATTCCTAGATGCCCTTCCAGACTCCCTCCACCTATCCAAGAACGTCAGAGTACAAAAATCGGTTAACCACCTAACTGAGGAACTAAATGTAACCTTGCGTAATAACCTAGATGCAGTCGCACCCCTAAAAACAAAAAACATTTGTCGTAAGAAACTAGCTCCCTGGTATACAGAAAATACCCGATCGCTGAAGCAAGTTTCCAGAAAATTGGAACAAAAATAGCGCTACTGGAAGTCTTCCGATTAGCTTGGAAAGACCGTGCAGTAGCATGCAGTATCGAAGAGCCCTCACTGCTGCTCGATCATCCTATTTTTCCAACTTAATTGAGGAGAATAAGAACAATCCAAAATTTATTTTTGATACTGTTGCAAAGCTAACTAAAAAGCAGCATTCCCCGAGGGAGGATGGCTTTCACTTCAGCAGTGATACATGAACTTCTTTGACGAAAAGATCATGATCATTAGAAAGCAAATGACGGACTCCCCTTTAAATCTGTGTATTTCTCCAAAGCTCAGTTGTCCTGAGTCTACACAACACTGCCTGGACCTAGGATCAAGGGAGACACTCAAGTTTTTTAATACTATGTCTCTTGACACATTGATGAAAATAGTCATGACCTCTAAACCTTCAAGCTGCATGCTGGACCCTATTCCAACTAAACTACTGAAAGAGCTGCTTCCTGTGCTTGGCCCTCCTATGTTGAACATAATAAACGCCTCCCTATCCACCGGATGTGTACCAAACTCACTAAAAGTGGCAGTAATAAAGCCTCTCTTGAAAAAGCCCAACCTTGACCCAGAAAATATTTTAAAAACTATCGGTCTAAATTGAATCTCCCATCCCTCTCAAAATTTTGGGAAAAAGCTGTTGCGCAGCAACTCACTGCCTTCCTGAAGACAAACAATGTATACAAAATGCTTCAGTCTGGTTTTAGACCCAATCATAGCACTGAGACTGCACTTGTGAAGGTGGTAAATTAGTTTTAATGGCGTCAGACCAAGGCTCTGCATCTGTCCTCGTGCTACTAGACCTTAGTGCTGCTTTTGATACCATCAAACCCAAATCTGCCTGGCCGGTTCCCCTCTCTCCACTGGGATTCTCTGCCTCTAACCCTATTACGGGGGCTGAGTCACTGGCTTACTGGTGCTCTTTTATGTCGTCCCTAGGAGGGGTGCATCACTGAGTGGGTTGAGTCACTGACGTGATCTTCCTGTCCGGGTTGGCGCCTCCCTCGGGTTCGTGCCGTGGGGGAGATCTTCGTGGGCTATACTTGGCCTTGTCTCAGGGTAGTAAGTTGGTGGTTTGAAGATATCCCTCTAGTGGTGTGGGGGCTGTGCTTTGGCAAAGTGGGTGGGGTTATATCCTTCCTGGTTGGCCCTGTCCGGGGGTATCGTCGGACAGGGCCACAGTGTCTCCCGACCCCTCCTGTCTCAGCCTCCAGTATTTATGTTGCAATAGTTTGTGTCGGGGGGCTAGGGTCAGTCTTATCCGATGTCCTTTGTGAATTTCTCTTTTTCTCTCTTTTCTCTCTTCTCTCGGAGGACCTGAGCCCTAGGACCATGCCTCAGGACTACCTGGCCGGATAACTCCTTGCTTTGCCCAGTCCACCTGGTTGTGCTGCTGCTCCAGTGTTCTGCCTGTGGCTATGGAACCCTCACCTGTTCACCGGACGTGTTACCTTGTCCCGGACCTGCTGTTTTCGACTCTCTCTATTATTTGACCCTGCTGGTCATCTATGAACGTTTGAACATCTTAGCCATGTACTGTTATAATCTCCACCCGGCACAGCCAAAAGAGGACTGGCCACCCCTCAGAGCCTGGTTCCTCTCTAGGTTTCTTCCTAGGTTCCTGCCTTTCTAGGGAGTTTTTCCTAGCCACCGTGCTTCTACATCTGCATTGATTGATGTTTGGGGTTTTAGGCTGGGTTTCTGTATAGCACTTTGTGACATCGGCTTTATAAATAAATTTGATTGATATACAGTCATGTGTAACAGTCTGTGTTCTACTAAAGTGACTATTGGGGAAAATCAGTTGCCCATTAACTCCAGCAGAAAAGGACCTACCTTGTATATGCTGGTACCTGGAGGCTTGGCTGGGGGCTTGCGTCGTGGACTGTACATGGACTGAGTCTGTTTGGGGCTGGCTGGTCTGGTCGACCCAACTGATCTATAAGGACAGAAAGCTAACATTTCAACTACCATACAAGTCTTCTACTAACTGATAACTACTATTCTATAGCTCTCCTACTATTCTACAGGAGCTGTAGCTTTGAGACACACAGTAACAGGCCTTCTTCTGTACACGCAATGCCCACATGCATTGTGAGGACTATGTGAAGGACTACTGGTATGTGTTTTTCTCTCACATGGTTAGTGAAGTCACAAGGATACCATTGTTGTGAACACATCAAATCACCAGAGAGAGACCATGGGACCATGATGTAATTTCTACAAGAAAATCATCTCTTCAAGAAAGCATCTCTAGAAAAGTAGTCTATCTTGACATACAGAACATAAGAGTGAACACAGGTCTGGGATGAGTTGTCCTACTGTACCTCAGTTTTTCCATGGTGGTTTTCTTGTTGGTGAAGAGCAGACGGACCAGAGTCTTCCTCTTAAGGAATACCAGGAACCCAGCGCCCATCAGGCTGAGGAGGGTGGCCAGGATTGCCACAGCAACCACCCTGCTGTCGGCTGACGTCACATACGACAACACGCACATTAATACACACACACGCACATCTACGGCACGGCACAAACAGGACACACACAGAGAGTGTTAATAGAAGCCATGGCAGTGGTTTAGTACATTTGACATTATTTCCTTAATTATTTCCTTTTGCTCTTGAATGACCAGGCAGGGAAAGTTGTACCAGGCAGGGGAAAGTTAACAGCAGGAAATGCTAATTTAAAAAAGGCTTCTAAAGTTAGTAATTTATTTTCCTGCTTATTTTCCTGCTTTAGCAAACTGGCTCAAATTAAGTTCCTGCATCTGTAGTTGTAATGAGTTTTATGTAGCTAGGATGAATACAGATGTAGAATCTTAATTTGACCTATATTGTCACAACAACATAATCCTGCAGCAACAGGATTTGATTGTTTAATCCATAATGTTGCTTGATTTCTGGTAGGCTACATGAAAAGTGCAATACTATTAATATAACTGTGTGTTAGTGTGGGTTTTCAGTGAATTTATGTAAATCACAAAGCTCATCTGCATTTCTTGTGGTGCAGGAAAATTCTCAGCAACAAAAGAGTGGTCAAATTAAGATCCTACATTTGTAGGTGACTGAGGTAGATCTGTCAAAATAAATTAATTTGCTGTAAGCAGGTTATGAAATTACCACTAAAGGTGTTAAACTGATTATTATCCCAAACTAACTGTCTTAGTCTCTGCACTGGCTAGTGAGAAAGAGGGTGAGGTTAGTGAAGTAAAAAGAGGAAAGAGCGTACTATACCTGCCAATCTCATTGGTCCACTGTCGAGGCTGCCCCCAAACCCTGCCCTCTCACAGAAGGGAGGTGCCCAGTGCGCCTCACAATGGCAGTTCTCCTTGTTGTTACACACCTAGAATCACAATGCATGCTGGTTAGTATAAAGTTAACACATCTTTACCTGTACAATACAATACTGTCCATACCTTGTGTTTTAGCAATAGACACTGGTCAGAGCACAGGGAGTTGTGTGCCAGAACTCTAGGCTCTTGTGATCATCAGACACAGGTCAGTGAAAGAGACTACAGTGCAAGGATTCATGGCATATGGCAAGTATGCATTACTTATTTTACACACTTTATAAGCTACCAGTATGCATCGTACTTGAGCCTGCATTTCCTCAGAAAAGAGAGAGATCAAAATAGGATCCCGGCCCACAATGTTTGGATTACCTCTACAAATAAACCACACTCGTTCCATCAGACACATCGGTTTTGATGTGGCGGGCGCTATAGACTGTGCAGTTTCAAACATGATGGAGAAAACATGTGCAGAGGACAGCCCATCCCAAAAACAGTTTTCTGAGCGGGAAAGGGATCCAACAGGATTCCCTTGCGGGATATTGGAGTCCAGCTGTCAGCTGCAGGGAGGCCTGTGTTTGGGATAATTCCAGATCAGATCTGGCCCCGAACTAGGAAGACCTTTCCCTGCCTCCCTCGGAGTGACTGGCACTCCCTTATGTGTCTGGAGTGTTTGGGGCTAGGGGTGGTGAAGGTCAAGACTGGAGACTTAAGGACACTTAAGAACCCATGAGGGGAGATCTATGGATGTGATAGGATTTTACCACATAGTACTGTACAGTACACTTGTAAACACACTCATGCACATATATACATCATGTTATATAGACTTACATCTACACAGAGCCACATATGGAGATGCATACTCTGGATCTACAGTGTAGGGTTCATGTGGGTCTGAATATAGTCAATATACTGTATAATGTTCAATTTAGAGAAATAAAGACACTAATGTGTAGTTAGTACAGAGTGGTGTGGAAATTTGTTTTTCTGGGGCCCGCTTTTCTGGGGCCCGTACTTTTTCCTGATCTGATAACCTAACCAGTTAAAACTCCAGACCTTATACGGTATGATGTGATTCATCTGTTGGGACCAGAGTTTTTCTAATCAGTTCACATGGTTTAAAAAAACTCCTGGAAAACCTCCTGAACTTGGGGAGGAAGAAAAACCTGTCAAACAGCAGCAACCTTGTACTTGTTCATATGAATTCTATTTTAATAAAGAAGGACTAGGGGGTTTCCTATACACAGACACAGAGAAAGCAACATGATTGGACAATAAAACTCACTGGGCTGAGCTTGCTTCAAACCGAAAAATATAGTTTCAATGCAATACAGCATGTCAGATCTCTAATGTTTAGTTGTAAAGGCTGCTACATTTACGGAAGAGTTTTTGCTTGTGTCTGTCGGGAGTGATGTGTTATCACACTTGCTAAATAAATACCAGAGGAAAGTGGAGAGCGGGGTGCCCGGCCTGCACGATCTGTGATTTCCGTTAATCTGATTGGTCAAGACCCGCAAAGAGCCTGCAGCAGCAATCCGATGTAAAGAACAGAGAAAGTGTGTGTGAGTTGACAAATCATGAGGCAAATTGGTCTAAAAAACAGCACCTTGCCCCTCTTTTTAAAGCTTTGCGTCGATATATTTAAAAAGTGCTGTGGCAAATGACCTCACCTGGTTCAACCTGTTTTTACATCATCCAATAACAGGTCAAATGAAACCTCAAAGAAGCAATCAAACATAAAAGTTAAGGTAAATTAAGTCAATTTCTTAATCCAGCTTTGATTCTGTGTTTTAAATTCACCTCTGATGAAGGTGATTCAACCATGCAGTGGTTCAAAAGCCAGTCACTGTAAGCAAATCTGGCCCAGGGTTCTACTTTACATTCATTCATTCATTCACTCATTCAACTAAACAACAAAGTAAATAAAACATAAATTATTATTTATTAATACGTACTCAAACAGCAAGGAGCATTTTGACTAGTGCATTTTTATGCTTCCAGACTATAGCTACTTGCTAGTATGTTTGAATGCTGCTTGGCCTGCCTTCTCTATGCCAATAGATGATGGACGGCACATAAATTATGTCATTAAATGATATTGATTTAACTAGAGGCGGAAGAGAAACCGTGACACCCCACTCGCAGTTTTCCCCCCAGTTTTTTTCTCTGGTTCAATGAAAGCCAATAAACTAAGTGGACCAGACCCAGCTGCTATTGCATTGGTGTCTATGGGAGACACACCCAGTTAGGTAGACCGTAACTGAGAATTTTTTTTCACTGGTAAACGGCCTGAGTGAACTATCTTAATTTATCCACCATCTTTGATTTAACCTCTCTGGGGCGATGAAGATTGATTGTATAGCATGGGAGTAGCTGCCATAATTCATGGCCGGTGCAGTAACTAAATTGGCGATCGGTGTAGCAGAGTAAAGGGCTTAGTGTACTAGCTAGAGGGATTTACGCTGGTGTGTGCTCCTAAGTTGAAAAAATGTAGGCGCACACAAGAAATTTAGGAGCACAATGAAAAATATTTGAGGTATTAAAGGCTAGAATCATACATTTTTCTAGACACACGGGTTCTCCTAAATTATTATTCCAGGTTGCATAGCAAAATATGCGAGTAAAAGGGTCACACAGTAGAGCCCTGTACTGCTCTACTTTATGCTATGTTGAGGTCAATAAGATGCTGTGATAAGTTAATAACGTTGACATGACACCGGTGTTTAGCTAATAGACTGGAATAAGTCACTGCCTTCTAGATACTCAACATAAGATGATACCCTCCAACTCGGAGTACTCACCCCTCGTCCGCTGCACTTCCCTGAACACTTGTGCACTCCAAACACACTGACATTCTGGCACTGACGATTCAGACACATCTATGGAATAGAGAAAGAGTCATGTTGAAAACATAGTACTCCACATGTGATGTTAATTATTGAATGGAAAGCATATCTTTCGAGATCTGCTATCTATTCTACTTAATGTACTCCGTAAGAGGCCTAATTCAACTGATCCCAGTAATGAAAGTAAGTGATTGGTTTGGAATTGGGCCAAAGACAAGCGCGGGCATTAGCATCTCCACCAGTGGTGACGGTAATCTCTCTCTAGCTCTGCTTGATAACAGCTGCAGCGCCCTACAGAGTACCCTCACCATGCCCTCTCCACACTTGGTGCCAGCCAGAACCAGTCCAGGGTCGGGCATGTCATCACCCAGGTAGACGTGGGTTCCCCGACACAGGATCCTCCCTCCTTCCTGAAGAGGGATGTTGGTTTCTATGGAGACAGCATTGGTGCCAATCACAGGCCGGTTGGCCCCTCCTTGACACTGAATTTTGCCACACTTTGCATCTCTGTGTAAAAAAACAACAACACACGCACACACAGACACATAAACACACACGCAACATAAATGACAAGGCATAAAGTTTAACATTTAACATTAACTTCTGACATGTGTGACATCGTGTGCAATTATAACCAAAGATGAAAGACTAGACAGCCTCTATCTCACCCTAATAATGACTCCCTCAGTCCTCCAGTCATTAAAGCAATTACATCAATTAACAAATGCTTGATTAGAGATTTCACCCATGGGAGATCTAAGAACATTTAGCCGACATGAATAGCATAAAGTGCTTCATGAATACTTCAAACTGTAATTAGCCTTCATTATCTCCAAATTGTGTTTTTCACTCTATTAATGATTGTTCCTAGGCTATTTGTCCCATTTAATGTCCCATTTAATGTGCCATGCTGATTGTCGATTGCACTCTTGATAATACCAATTCAGATAAACAATGTTGCTTTATTCATTTGTCTTTCTAGCTAGCTCTTTTTGCTTCGAAGACATGACATACATAACAACAGCTGCTCAGTCTCACCGGGCTTCACATTTGGCAAACGATCCTTTGGAGTCCTTCCCACAGTTCCCGTAAGGATCTCCTGCTGAGTTGACCCTCTCAAAGCAGATCCCCGTGGCAGGTTTGGCTCCTGCAGGAGAAAGTGAGAGAGAGGAATATAGAGCAATAGAAATGGGGGGAGAGCAAGAGAGAGAGTGAGAGAGTGAGATTTATTAGCTAGGATGAGTTTTTCCTAAGCTACTTCAATAAACCTGTTAAGGGAAGTTACGGATGTACTCATCTTAGATCTCCAAACATGGAACACTTTCATCAAGTGGTCCTGATCATTTGTGGCGTTCTACTGACCTGGTCCCCATAGCGTGATGCACTGCTGCTCATGAGTCTGGCAGATGCCGTTGTAGCAGTATCCATCCACGTTGTGGCAGGAGTGACCGTCGTGCAGGTACACGTTGGCAGGGCAGTGGGGATTGGCACCAGTACAGAACTCTGGCAAATCACAGGAGTTACTGGACTCTCGACACGGTGTGCCAGCAGGCTTCAGCTGCAGAGAGAACACACACACACAAACACCCACAAACACCCCCAACAGCCAGCCCGCACACACACACAGACGAACACACACAAACGAACACACACACAGACACACAGACACAGAGACACACACACACAGACACACAGACACACACACACACACACACACACACACACACACACACACACACTGTGACAACTAAAATGATCAAGTTTGGCATATCTGTGTACTTCAGAGGGCCCTGTGCTTGAACACAGCGTCATGTATTGGCTTAAAAGTCCCTGTAAATGAAATGTCTTCATTTTTTACTGTAAACACATGGTTGTGTAATACTTGTCAATGGAGCAGAGATAATTAGATTCACACTCTTTTTATCATTTCGACTGGGAGGGAAAGACAGTTGGGAGAGGTAGAAAATAAGAATGAGAAAGAGCAGTCTTACCCTGCAGTCCTCGCAGCACTGTCCGTGGGCACACACGGCATCCCCCTTCAGGGTGCAGGTGGTGGCATTGCAGCAGGGGTTCATGCATTCCTAAGTGACAAAAAACAAAGCAACACATGAACCTGATTAATGGTCTGGACCCCAGACTCTCAGCTGTTGCTGCTGTGTTCATCTCAGATCAGTGTTCCAGCTCAGGGAGAACACATCCCTGGAGTCCCACAGTGCAGCCCCTTAACCCTGTGAGCTAAAGCCTGGAGACACAATAGCACAGAACAAACCAACAGGAGAGAGGCCATTCTCTGTCAGGGTCAGACAGGAGAGAGACCATTCTCTGTCATTGTCAGACAGGAGAGAGACCATTCTCTGTCATTGTCAGACAGGAGAGAGACCATTCTCTGTCAGGGTCAGACAGGTGAGAGACCATTCTCTGTCAAGGTAAACATATCTTCAGCTCATATGTTTTTGGATTTGTGGTTGGCTCTGTTGTTCAAACAACATTCCGTTTTGATGTCCCTTGCGTTGCCTGTCTATACAATGGGTAGGTGGATAGGGAGTTCCACAGCTCAAGCTCAGCTGTGGTGATTGAGAGGGTGTATTGTTGGTTGGGAAGGGGGTGTGGTAGGTTAAGGGGGCTTTGGTTGAGGTTTCAGTGAGGGTGAAGGTAGTGAACGGATCTTGTAAAGGTAATTGTGTGGCTGGTGGGGTGAGCTGGGGTTGGTGAGCTTTGAGGCCCCTGAGTCCTGGAGATTACAAACAATGTAACACAATGGAAGGAAATGGAGAGCTGGCCACAGAGGGAAAGAGGCGAAGAGAGCGAAGGGGGGTTAGAAAGAGACAGATAGGTGTCGGAGAGTGAATGACAAGAGGTGATGGAGTTAGAAATGAACTGGGATTGAGATTGAGAGGGAGAGAGAGGTAGAAGTACAAGGCTAATTAAAGAGAGTAAAGGACAGTGTGAAAGAGTACAGAACGGCGTTAAAAACCTTTCATTAGAGGACAAACGCCAGCAACTTCCTTTTCCAGGCCACAACAGAGTCCCGGCTACACCATCTCTCCTTTGTCTTCACTTCCCAACAAGACCCTGGTACGTTGATTCTGTGGTCTGACAAGGTGTTGATGCTGATGGGTCAGAACTAGAAGTGGCCTAGTTGGCCACTGCTGCTCTGTTGAAGGGATTTTTATGGGGTTGGCTGTGCTCTTGTGGCCTGACGTCAGCCTATTGTTTTGTTCGTGGGAAGAGAGGGGTGCTTTGATCCCTCGGTCCAACTGGGACCACGGCCCACCACACCAGGCCTCTGGTGACATCACTGGGTCACGGAAGGGCACAGGGAGGTAATGGAACAGCAGTATTCCAAACCACACAGCTGGTATTAGGGTGTTATAATCATTGCCTGATTGGAAATACCTCATACTGTAATTGAGGGGATTCTGGTCCCATCATTACTTGACAAATCTGTAAACACTTGAGACCAAAATGACATCAGTGTGTATCATCGGAGTAGACTCAAGAACACAGATCTGTACTGTTTATTAGCATAGTCACTGGATGCCACAGTAAATTAGACATCTGAGAGGAGTGGATACGTATCTACAGAGAGAGAGAGGATTATGTGAATGTATGATGGAATGGGAATGTTAAAAGAGTTCAATTGTCTGCATATCAAATGCATCTTCATCAAAAGCCTCCCTAATGGCGTCCTTAACCATCCTGCCATCCTGAAGACGACAACAACACTCTCACATCCAGTTAATTACCTGCTTTCTTGTTGTTCTGTTTGAAGAGTAACACCTAAGCACATTGCCAGAGGGATTTCTCATGTTCTGTGGGATGTAAGAGCAGCTGCTATGGTTGTGAGTTAGAGTGATGCTGTATGCTGCTCCAGTACCTGTTCCCCAGATGTGGGTCTGGACTGGTTTGGACTTGTTTCAGTTCCCATGGCAACCATGTCAGTGTAGTGCTCTGTTGTTTTGATGGCAGAGACAAAGAAAGCTCCACGTCGCCCTGATTACTCTCTTGTTTGTTAGGATTGTCACAAATTTGGACGGCACACTTGATTAATGAGCAAATTAACAGGAAGTGACATCATCGTGGCACAGTATCAGAGCAGTGCTCGGCTCATATGGGAGGCTGACAGGGAGAAGGGTCTGGGTAAATAGTTGTAAATGGCTTAGGTTCTCCGGTGGTTTGTAGTGTTACTGTATGCATGGAGTCGTTTTACACATCTATGTCATTGCCTTTGTGGCAAAATAACATTGACAGTATGGCATGCAACTATACATAGGCAAACGTTTTCATTTGCTTGTGCTTTGTTCTGGGTGATTGCTTGTAGTTACTGTGTGCCATTTGTTGCTATTCTTCGCGGGTG
This sequence comes from Brachymystax lenok tsinlingensis, assembly GCA_030435695.1. Classification (NCBI taxonomy): domain Eukaryota; kingdom Metazoa; phylum Chordata; class Actinopteri; order Salmoniformes; family Salmonidae; genus Brachymystax; species Brachymystax lenok. The sequence continues at coordinate 9,788,962 of CM059805.1, forward strand.
TTTATGGTTTGTTGTAGTTTTCTGTGTTCTTTAGTGTGGATAGTGACTGCTGGTCCAATGTATCCGCATGTAAGGTATTGGTAGCTATAGCTACAATATAATAATGACAGAAATAATTGTTTCTCTGCGTTCTGTGCCGTTGAATCTTACTGTACCTCCAGCTCTCCACAGTCACACTCCTCTCCCTCCTCCACGTATCCATTGCCACACTTCTGTCCCCCGTACAGCACCTTGACCTCAGGCATGTTGTACAGACACATCCCCACTCCCTTCTCCAGACTGGCTGCCAGGTCCTTTTTACTGCAGGTGCTGAATACCGTAGGAAATGGGTACCTGAGGGATAAAGACAGTGGAAACTTGTTGAGTGCAAAGTGTTGCTATGCAGATACACTGTTACAATACACGTGCTGTGGCCACAAACCTGTGATATGGGCACAAGCAATCTGGCAAGCTCCTGGTGTTCAAGGTCAGAGTTTCCATAGAATAGTCCAGGCTATTACGTGATCTGATTCATTCCTGTATGCTTGTCATTCCTGGTTAAAGTATGCTCATATTTTAAGCCTTTAAAGGTTAACTTAGGACAAGTAAATGTACACATGCCAGAAACTAGCAAACCCAGCCAGAGCTCAGACTGAAACTATAAAGGCTCTACTGGCTTGGTCATTCATAAGGCCTCGGCACATATTTAACGGTCTACCGACATCAGATGAGTTCCGATTTGACACAGTTTCATGAGCACAAAGACAAACAAACAAACACATGATCAATACAACAAAGACGCAGCTAGGTTTTGCAAGCCACTTATTTTCATAAATATTTATCCGCCGCTCAGGCAGACCTTAGTCTTCGATCACAGAGGAGGTTGGGTAATCTGGGCTGTTTGAAGCAACAGGCTTTTGAAGAGATGGGCTATGGGGAAATTACACATGCCTCTTATAATTTGTCTGTGTGTCTTCAACAACAACATCATATTTGCTTATACATTGCGGTGAAGAATATTTTAAACATAATGATTAGACCTGATCCACATACAGTACATTATATCTCTATTTGACCTTTTACCAGTCTGTGTATGTCTAAATAAGTAAGAAAGTAAAAAAACTATAATGTCATTGTATGCTGTAGCGTTAAGATTTCCCTTCACTGGAACTAAGGGGCATTGCCCGAACCATTTTTACTCCTCCATCAAACTTTACAGTTGGCACTATGCATTGTAGCAGGTAGCGTTCTCCTGGCATCCGCCAAACCCAGATTTGTCTGTCGGACTGCCAGATGGTGAAGCGTGATTCATCACATTTCCACTGCTCCAGAGATCATTGGCGGTGAGCTTTACACCACTCCACCCAACGCTTGGCTTTGTGCATGGTGATCTTAGGCTTGTGTGCAGCTGCTCGGCCATGGGAACCCATTTCATGAATCTCCCAACCAACAGATCTTGTGCTGACGTTGCTTCCAGAGTCAGTTTGGAACTCGGTAGTGAGTGTTGCAACCAAGGACAGACAATTTTTTTGCGCTACGCGCTTCAGCACTCAGTGGTTCTGTTCTGTGAGCTTGTGTGGCCTACCACTTCACGGCTGAGCAGTTGTTGCTCCTGGACGTTTACACTTCACAATTACAGTAGAAATTTGATGAACTGACTTGGAAAGGTGGAATCCTATGACGGTGCCACGTTGAAAGTCACTGAGCTCTTCAGTAAGGCCATTCTACTGCCAATGTTTGTCTATGGAGATTGCATGGATGTGTGTACGATTTTATACACCTGTCAGCAACGTGTGTGGCTGAAATCACCAAATCCACTAATTTGAAGGGTTGTCCTCATATATATATTTTTTATATATAGTGTATGTCTACATAAGTAGGAAAGTAAGAAATAAAAACATCCTAAACGTGGACAAAATATATGTCTGTAACAGCTGTCCTCCCTGGGGTTTCTGTGCTGCCAGAGTGTTTTCCTCAGGCTGTTCTGTACGTAACGACCAACCAACCAACCACATGACAGACGGATACACACTGCTGCTTCACCTCATTATCAACCCCTGTCCTCCTCTAACCTCCCTCCCATCACCCTGACAACTCTGACAGTAGGAGACTAAAGCCAAAGAACAGAACACTGGACGTGACAAATCTGTAATTACAGTACTAGAAATGGCAGCAGGTGGGCTGAGCCAGAGACATACAGGCCTATATAACGACTTTACTGTTCCACTCTAGGCTGGCTCACCTTCAGTATGGAAAGCTGGCTAATGATACAGTATGAAGGAGTGGTATTGGCACAGGGACTGGCACAAAAGAAAAGGCTTTGAGTAAGCCTGGTATCTGAGAGTGAGCGGTGCCGTGAGTGGTGAAGATGATGGAGGGTTGGCTTTGGACAGGCGGCAGTTTGAAAAGCCTTTTTAAGACCAACAGAGGAGGAGAAGGGCTGGTACCAAACTAGGACGTTGGTTTGGGCCGAGCAAGATGGCCAGGAGGGTGACCGCTGGCATGGGATTGTGGAACAGCTGACATCAGACATGACTGCTTCAAAGGGTCAGAGGACTAAAAGGACTGAGACTCTTGGCACTGGGTGGACCAGGTTGGTAAACTTGACATTGCGTGGACCAAAGAAGGTTTGAGGCTAAACCTTGACATTAGACAGAATCACTTTCTTTAACGTGACACAGAGTCGGGTTGTAGCTAAAACTTGGCATCGGGTTTGTGAGGGCATCTGTGATGCTTCGCCTAAGCCTAGGGGGGATTTGGCAGCTGTAACTCTATGGACGTTGCACTGTCAACAGTTCACTCTTTAGTGGGCCCGCTAGGGGCCAAGAGATAAGGGGAGCTAGCCAGGAAGCACACTGTTCCCCCCTTCTTACTACTGAGGAAAAACCCACTGAACTCTCACTCACAACAACTCCCTGGGAGTACACATTGTGCTGTCTTACACAGTCCACCCATCACCTCTGAAACACTCTGTGAGTATCAAGTGTTTCTTCACCTCCCAGTAATGACCAGCACCACGCTAACCTGTCTGCTCCATTCATCCACTTGGTTCTAAATGTGTTTACCTCAAAAGAACAGGGTCTACTAACTACACAGAGCTTGGCTGCTCTTTAGGGGGGAACCAAAGTGAGATGGAGCAGGGCTATACCAAGCCACTGAGCAGGCCCTGGTAAATAGCATGCTTGCTGCTGATAACACACCAGAGTGGTGGAGACCCCTGATCTGTGTGGGGGAAAAACACAATAATTAACTCCACTAGCAGACAAAGCAATATGCTGCGACCAGCCTAAGACTGTCCATCATCTCCTACCCAGCTGAGCACCCAGAGAAGGTCCACCAGGCCTGGGGAGAGGCGTGGGCCCTGCTCGTCCCCTCTAGTCCTTTAATACAGCTATGGAATGTGGATCCCCCTACACCCCAGTGACTGTTGTTACAGCTGATGCCACGTGCTGGCTACGCCGTCCAGGAAATGATATTACGAGGAACTATACGTTAGCTTAAAACCCCCACGTTTTCTCCATGAGCAGTCAAGCAAGTCGATCTAATTAGGACTAGGAGGTGTTGGGGCGTTGGTGCGGATGCCACATAATTGTCGTAGAGTATCCATTTCAAACCTAGTCATCCTGCTGGGCTTGATTGACAGCCAGTATGAGAGGCAATAGGAGTTGTTATTTCACAAGTAAATAAGGTTATTCATAAAAGCTGACACAAAAGCTAATTCATATTCTGATCACGCCTTGATAGCTCATATGATGAATGGCCGTTCATATCTTACTTAGAGCAGTGGCAATGATGACAGACAGCATCTTTTGTACTCCCCGGGGCTCAGACGCTGACAGCCTTTGTTATTACTAACAGGAGTTCAATGCCAGGCAGACACACAGATGGAAAGAGCAAATGGATATGATCTGATGTGCTCTTTCGTCAGCAGGACTGATCTATAGGAAATTACACAGAATTAATTACCATTCTTCCTTGGAATGCTTTGAAAGTAAAGGGGGGAAGAACAATCTGCAGTCATTTTCAGGTTGCCAATGTAACATGTCTCCGCAGCGACAACAACAAGGCCTAGTAAGTCTCTGTTGACTTCTGACATAGAGGATTTGGGACCATCTGCGCTCATGTCACAAATGCTGAGGTATCACAGTCACACTGATATGGCAACATTGTACTGAGGCAGAGTTTGGGCTGTTACCGCTGGTGACTTACAGTAGCGTTTCTCTGAATCTAGCCTACATCAGTGGGCCCAGAAGACTGTTGTTAGTCTGATCAAGTCAAACAAGGAGCCACTGGGTTCAGAGGCTGAGTAAATGCCATGGCGGATAGGGGGCTGGCATGGATGTCTGTTGACAATGGAGGGACTAGAGCGGGATGTTTTCCTCTGTGGGAGTGAAACACCATGCTGTCTTTGGGTCTCTTTACACAGGAGACTAGAACAGCCATCTGCGCCTTGAAACCTTGCTCCAAAACTAACTATGTTGGTGAGACAAGTCTAACCTTTAAGCAGATGTGGAACTATGCTGTAGTGTTGGCAGTGGTCCACTCAGACAGTTAAGGGAACTGTGTACCCCTCAATACCAGCCCAGGGCATTACCCAAAACATCTGCTCACCAACCACCAACAATCTCTAGATTCTCCACAACATAAAAGCATACTGTTACTCACAGACACAGATGCACGGACACATGCTGGCGCTCAACTCAGTCAACCAACCCCATAATTAGTAATGTTCTCTCAATTTCCGTCCTACCGTGACATTGGTAGTAATTTTTCCCCTCTCCAGAGGTTCACCATGAGTGTGCAGCCCAGTTATACACCCTGCTGTGGGTCTGTGCTCTACTCAATTACACATGATACAGCCACCTAACTGGGACTACCCTAAGCTGCCACAAATGACACAATCCACTATGACAAGTCCCCACAGTTACATTTTACATTTGAATCATTTAGCAGACGCTCTTATCCAGAGCAACTTACACGAGCAATTAGGGTGAAGTGCCTTGCTCAAGAGCACATTGACAGATTTTTTTTTCATTTTTTCGGGGATTTGAACCAGCAACCTTTCGGTTGCTCAATCAAACACCATCCCCGTGGCTTTCTCAGCTCTCTCGCTCTAACTATTATCATACTTCAAATTTGGAGGCGAGCCAACACACCTCTCTTTGGGATCTACTGTAGGTGCTGTATTCAAACACAACCCTAACTTTCTATCCCCACTAAGCAAGCCCACCACATCTCTGTCTCTCTTTCTCTCTCCCTCCTATCTCTCGCACTGTTCTTCTATAACAAATAAAACACTGTAAATAAAAAAGGCACAGTCCCCTCAGTGTTTGTCTAGCCTGGCAAAAACCTCCTCTGTGGATCTCACTCTGAGCCCTGTTCCTCATTACAGCTGGCAGCGTCAGTGATAATCACGTAATTTAGATGCAGCCTGTCCTTTGCTCCATTAGCAAGTCTGACTAAAGAATGTCCCCGACACAACACCCAGGCAGCCACACAGGGTTCACTGCCTGCCTGCCTGCTCCTCACATTCTGAGAATGCATCAGGACTGAAGGATAGATAGAGACAGTGTGCACTGTGGGTAAAGAAGGCATAAAACGGTGAGGAGGAAATTAGTTTCGGATTGGATTGCTGAAATGACTGGTTTTGTCAACAAGCCACTGTAAATTCAGCCCGGAGGAGGATGTGTTTGACTGGCTGAAATAAGGCATTGCATATCCAGCTGATGTAACGTGTGTTTATTGGTGTATGATGTGTACACACACACACACACACGCACACACACGCAGACACGCAGACACGCAGACACACTAATAAACACACAGAATGTCAGTTGCTATGCCTTACTTCTTGTCTTGTGTGTGTTCAGTGGCCTTTCAGCTGAAGTGAACTGAGGACGATGAAGGATTGTTCCCATTGGGCCCTGATACTGTTGAAATAGGGCATTGTCTGAGTTCTATTCTGACTGGGGTTTAGCCCTGAGGTTCTCGAGTAGAACATACAGATAGAAACAATGTCTTCCCTCAGAAAGAGACATGGTAGTACAGTATTGCCTTATCTGAATTGTCTTGTACAAAGTGTTTCAATCAAAGCACATGTTGTGTTAACATATGAAATAGCCATCTCCCAAAACTAACTTCAAAGAATCTAGATTATTTTTGCATGCACTTATTAAGGTCCTGCATACTCCAATGGTGGGGAAGGATGCTTATGCATTCATTTCATGCCTTAATGGATCATTTTTGGTCACATTTTATTTGGATAGTCCGGAATTTCTATCTTTAGACGATCTAACGCTGGTCATACTATCAACAAACTAACTGTTGATAAGCAAGGTTACAATTAGAGTTTGAATAAGGGTATGGATAAGGGTTAAGGTTAGGGCTAGGGAAGAGATACGTTTAGGGTTAGGATAAGGGTTAAGGCTAGGGTAAGTTGAAATGTTACTCATAGTCTGTAGCATCTACAGACGGATTATCCAAATAAAGTGGTACCCAATTTCTTTCAATGAATGTTGCATGACGATAACAGAATGAGCTCACTGCCAACTGGTGCACACAGTTTTCGGCTGGCCTATTTCTTAGGTAAAAGGTCATATTATTTTCTCTGGCTGACACTCGAAGGGTGGATAACGTCTTTCGCTTATTCAAAGACCTGCTGGCATTTTCGAAGGATGCCCTCGCAAGCCCTGTGCGGTTTCCTCCCAGTGGGTTGCTATGTTGTTTTATGAGCACATCATTGAGAATTGTGTTACTATGTTTTTCATGGCCTGGCTCCAATGACAACGGTCAGAGCCTGGTCCAGTGAAAACACAGCAAGCCCAGAGACAAGAGGGGCCGTCGTCGACAGGCTGTGAATCAGCTGCGTCCGACTGCCGCCCACAACCCTCAGATCCGAACAGGAGGCAGCGACGCGTCCTTTAACTAAGCCCCCCTCGGATGTACTGCTCAGGAAGCAGCTGAATTTCTAAATTTCCAATTCCGATGGCAATAACAGACTCCACTGCTTGGGCACCCGTCTGTCTATCTACCTGACATATAGTTTCTCCTTTTCCCTCCTCTTTCCCTCTCTCACAAGGCTGTAAAATACATCCCAAACACATCCATCCGTCTGCAAGTCCACTCATCATCAGATAAAACAAATTGCCATCAGATCAAGGGTGAAATCTCACAATACGTGCAGGGTACACCTTATCTGACTACTGTTTACTAAAGAACAGTCACATGGTCCATCACTCGCGGCAGCTGCATTATCACGAGATCCCAGGCAGGGAACAGGGAGAGAATCTGTGAGCAGCCTCTCTGTCTTCAGGCTGGGAGGCTTGGTCCCAGCCCTCAGCAAGATGCATGTCCGTCCACACATTAACAATGACACACACAGGGAGCTAGTGTTTACATGAGATAACCCTGTATAAGCCGGCAGGTGATTCATCTTGTCTGTGTGGTCTGTTAACACAAGGTTAAAAAAAGTTGCTAATTTATTCTGAAAAGTTGGGGAATGAATGGGACTTCATTTGCATGCTGGTAAAGTATACGGCTGATTTGGGAGATGAAGGCTAAGTTAAACTGCTACACATTGATGAGACAAAAGGGACTATCAGAGTTTAGAGGGAAAATGAAAATGACAAGGTTGATGTAACCATTTCAATTCGAGCCAGTACAGACAAACTGAAACCTCAATTTTTCTGAAATTGACTGGAATTGATATAGCTGACCTACCATCCAGTTTTTGTAACACATTTTTATACACAGTTTTTTAACCCATTAATATGAATGGACTGGACCATTGGCATCACTCACCCAGTGGAGGGGGTCATGATACAGCCCCCACGGTCCACTGTCATCCTGCAGCCACACCCCCGCTCTGGAGTGTCGTGGTTCATGCCAAAGTTGTGCCCCAGCTCGTGTGCTAAAGTCACAGCCGCGCCCAGGGGATTGTCCGAATGATCCTACAGAGAAAAAACACATTCATTTTCTGTCTAAAAAAGTAAATGGAGAAAAACGTACAACTGAGAACACATTTCTGTACTTTCTTCTGTGAATCATTCTGAAAACCCCACCATTAGTAAATATTGTATAATGACTGCTTTGTGTAATGTCTAGCATGAATAGCTAAGTAGAAGCACAATATTTAGTTCATTGAGCTCAGCGGATATCCATCTACTGTTCGGAAGATAATGGTTGTTGCATAGAGTAAACAGCTACAAGGTACAGTAATACATTAGTTCACTACACATCTACATATCTATCTTAGTTCGCTTGACTCTACAGGCTCACAGTGGTTCCATTAGGTGCCACTGATCCACATGTCATTAGACATTCTGCTCATCGGAGGCTGTCTGCTGTTCCCTCACCAGCCCCAACCAACCCCAATCACACACTACTGCCGGTGGGGACAGATGCTGGGGAGCAATATAAACCTGGTGCATTATGACATTTTAGTGCACCGATAAGCTAGACCACTGTCCTTCAGAAGGAGACAGGGCAGAGGGAGGGGAAGGGGTGTAGAGAGAGGAAGAATTGGACAAACGTATCAGACAGAGAAAGGCAGAGAGTGCAGAGGGAGAACGGAATGAGACTGAAAAAAAGAGTGGCAAAGACACTGAGAGACAAAGAGAAGAAAGTGAGGAAACACTAGAAGTGAAGGTAAGACCGGCTGCTGAAGCTTGCTGCACAGTTAAGTGCTGAGAGCTGAGAGTGTACTGCAGCACACACAACGGCAGTATAAATTATGAAGGTCCCTCCCCATGGAGCTTTACCCACTATGTGCGTGTGTGTCTTTATTAAGCCACACCAGGTGATCCACAGCCACTAAGCCATGAATTATGTATAGACACACTGAAACATACACACACACACACCAAGCTCTGAATTTAATATGGGATACTGGAGACAGAAAGACTCGTCTCAGTCATATAATGTTTCCCCTACATGTATGTGGATGCTGTCATCCAACGTGACACAACAAGGCACAAAAAGTAGGCATATGAATTAGCCATAGGTCCTTATGTCTCTAGACAGTCCCACAACTAGTCTGATTTCAGGTGTTGTGTACAGAGGCCTTGTTTAATGTCCATGAGAAACGCATTCCTTTTCCCTTTAAAGAGGAGGGCCCTGATTACGGAGCCGCATGGCGGGACCAGTTTCCTGGGGTTTTAGAGGAAGGGCACTATGTCTCTCACAGCCCTGTCATGTTTATGAGAGGTCTCATGGATGTCACTGAATGGTGCGGATCATACTGCACGCATCATGGTTGAGTGCCCCTGTCACAAGCACTGTAATTGTAGAATCAGAGAGAGTGAATTGACGTAGTCTAAGTCAGAGTCAGCCCTTCTAGGCTAGCTGCGATGGGAACAACACGATAGGGTTAGTTTGGTCATGAAAGGGTTTTATGGTCTTTCTGATATTGTTTCCAGACATGCAGGGGGATATTTTATGTCCCAAAACAAGATGATTGTATTTTGTTTACATGTAATGACCATACATTTGTTTTAAAAACCCAGCGAAGTACAAACTGTGAAATTCAACCTACATGTGGAGTAAATAAAGAGGGTTGGAGTTTTAACATATGGTGGAATATGAAGAGGTTTGGCCCTATAACTCCATACATGGTTCTGTAATCCTGCTCCAAGCCTTCGCCATGTGTGAGCAATGGGAAGGACAAACATCTGGAAATATCCAGCCAACCCTGGCCAGAAGAAAAACATATCTATTAAAGAGATTTTCTGGTACTTTTGTATACTTTTTGGCCAGTAGTTTTAAAAGTAGCGCTCACAAACCAAAGGTTGCGTACTACATCATAAATGTGCAGATATGTGCACCACGCTATTGCTCTCTCTCTCTCTCTCGCTCTGCTGTGTGTACATCTTGCTAGCTGTCAGTCAAATGGAGAGGGGCTGAAGCTTTATTGGCTAGAACTCGAATTGCTAGAGGGATGGCCCACGTGGGGAAAATGGTATCAGGTGATACAGTGGGGATGGAAACACAGCTCACTTTGCTCATTGAACTTAACTGTGTGGGCTGTGCGTGGTAAAGGGCATTCTATTTTGACCATTAGTATGTCCTGGCACAAATAATGTATCACCCTCATAAACATTTTAATGTGTCTTGTTTAAGCTCTGTATACAGTGTTTTACCTCAAACCCACATCGCCCTACATTTATAACTGGACTGGTTGGTTATTATTTCAAATGACCTTGGATGGTGTGGGTGTGGGTGTGTGTGTGTGCGTGTTTGTGTGTGTGCGCACGCGTGATTGCATCTGTGTGTACGTGGGTGTGAATATCCTGGTGTTTACATCATTTCCTCCGACCCTTCACCAAACAATGAACGGTGAACACATTTTCTTTACACGGTGCCTCTGGATAGCGATAAGCTGAGCTCTGAACAATATCAATGCGGTTGAGAGCATCAGACTGAATAGAAGAGGAACAGTAAGGTTCAGCTTATACTCACCATGACGATGCCTCCAGACTGCTCCACTGTACACATGCTCATGATGGGGGCCATGCCAATGGTGGTACCCTGGAAGTACACCCCACTGGGGGGAAGGGGATCGAGGAGAGGTATAGATGGTGACTTCAGGGATTAAAAACATACCAATAATCCAATCATAGCCTATTCGTATCCCAAATCACAAACAACGGAATTTAACTGTATGGGAGGTAGAACTTGTGTGTGTCTCTTTGTTTGAGTGTGTGCTTCATGCATGTGATCATGCGTTCATGTGTACTGTAGGATCTCCACCTGATGAGCTGAGCATTGTCGTGTGATTTCGTAGGCAGTAATTTGACTTTCCTCCAGTCTAGGAACTCATGCAGGGTGTTGAAGGGGTCCTGAGTGACAGGACACTTATCAGCGTCGCTCCACACCTCCAGGCCCACCAGGGCCACACGGATGTTCAGGACCCTATAGAACTGAGGAGGAGGAGGAGAGGGCCAGTGAGTGGAAGGATGCATATGTAAATCTGTAAATCTGTTCAACGAATTTTTGGACAGATTTACATAAAAATGTAGCATGGATGAATGGCTTGGGACTTGCTTGGGACCCTTATACGAGCGATCTATCGATAGCTCTAAAATACAACTTTAGATAGACTAAAATCAGTTGTGAGAGACTGACATTAATATATTAGCCTGATGTGGCATTAATCCAGAGGTATTTCTATTTGAAACATATGATGGATCTCTGCTGTGCATTTGGAGGCGGAGGTTTTACCTTGTCCACGTAATTGGCTATCTCTGCCAGTCTCTGCTTCACCCTCTCAACGTCCTTCCCCTGTTTCTGAAACTGAACACACAACCGCCAGGTTAACATTGTTAGACTTAAGGAAGCAAAGAAGGACATGAATATCAGATGAGTGCATAAGATAATGCCCACAATACACAGTACTGAAAACTGGGTTCAATATCATTTGAACAAGTGTTATCGTGAGACATCGCCACGTCGGGACATTTACCTCCATTTCTTCCCACACAAACGGACTGATTGTTTGGTACACCAACATTTCCAACATGACTATTGCTATGATCATAATTATTATTATATCATATAATCATTATTATATTATTCTTTATGTTAGCTTTATACGAACACAAACGGTCCAGAGACTGGTTATCATTTAATTTACTGCCAACCTGTTCTACTCACCACCTTCTTTGTGAGCTGGGTTCCTAAGTGGGCATGCAACGGTGATGTCCAGGGCTTTATTTGGTTTCTCTCGTTTAAGGGGAATCTCCCATTTAAGGAGTGTTTGGAAAGTTTATCGTAAACGCTAATGTGTGTGCTAATTATACCTTAGAGTTAAGTGTTAGCCATTGTAATGTCAACTGTGCAATAGTATTGCCATTCAAGTGTATTGTCATTCAAGTGTACTTGGCAAGCAGATCCTCCTCGAGGTAACATGCTGTTACTAAAACTCTGCCAAATACTCAGATATGTGAGTAATGTGAGTGGTTTATGGGCAATTTACCCTGTGTTTGAGGTGTTCTGCCTTATGCCCCAAGTTGAGGCTATTTTGCTATTTTGGCGCAAGTAAGTTAGTTTATATTTTAGTATTTTGGGAAAATATTTGTTCTCAGTTTTCCTCATCATGTATATTTTCTCCTTTACACAAGCTAGTACAGTATAATGGTAATTCTATGCAGTAACGGCCCATAAGTTCCAGATACCCTGCATCTTCAACCTGTCTGAGAGAGAAGGTATAACACGTTGGACAGGTTGTCAAGCTGCGATCAATCTGGATCTGGGCTGATCTCACAGTGGGAAAGAAACAATTGGCAAGTCAACGGGGAGCATGTGCATTGGCAGAAATAGCATGTAAGAGGCGTCGGATGCAATCAATGTTGAGACAGACTCTCCTTTTTCATCCCACTGTGCATCCACCTGCTTGAGTGTCCTAAGTGTAAGCCTACTTAGCTGAACCATCCAACCTGCCCCTTATAGAGCTGGAGAAGCAAATGGGTTCTCTCCTCCTCTCTTCCAGTTCAGGTCAACAGCATCAGCTAGGGGCAGCCAAAGGAAATCCCAGTGCGAGCCTTTCTCCCCTTCTTCTGTATCCACACTGTTTCCTTTTTCCTGTCTAGTCCACTGGGGAATCATTCAGCACTTCCTGTGGAATACGGCTGCCACCGACGACCACACTGGTTGTAGCAGCACACTGACCTAATTCTGCCGTTACCAAGGTGGATTTGTTCTTGCGTTCTTAGTCTCGCCTATTTTCTTCAGAAAAGTCTGTGTGGCTTACATCATCATGCCCATCTCTAGCCATTGTGAATGGGCAAACCACATAGGCATAGTAATGATGAGGGCTGATGATAGGACTTTTATACATGCATTATAAATACATTATAGATACATTACCTCTCTGTTGTCTGCAACGATGACCAGCTCTACATATTTGGTAGTCTTCTGAGCGTGCCTCTTGTTCTGTGATGCAGAAAGAGGGAGAGAGGGAGAGAGAGGGGGCATGGGATTCTAAATTTAACCACCCTTCTCAAGATCCTGCATGGTCTTTTTTGAGCACTGTAAACAACGCACACATATGCACAACTTCCTGTGAGTCCACAGTGGGTTCTTTATGTTAAAGCCACTTCAAAAATATCACTTATTAATCTTTCAGAAGGCTTCTGTCACGGCAATCACCTTTGATTTCAACTTCGCATTAACCGCCTACGCACCAGTGGCGAAAGCTTCACAAAAATAGCCTATTATTCATCTGCTGAGTCACACAGACACTTTTCTATGAAATATCTTGTTCACCTATTATAGTACTCCTGTGTTTTTTATAGAGAGCTTTTAAAGCATTAACATTGAAAGCTGCTGATTCACTGTGTCAGTGAGTGTCTTGGTTATTGTTTCTGAAGGAAAAGGGAGGACCAGAATTAAGGGTGGATGCAGGTACTATGGTAGTGGTAGATGGACCTTTATACCTGGTACATGGAGACTGGTGTGGGGAGCAGGGCCCACGCTCCTGCCCTGGCCCCGATATAGGACTCTGGAGCCAGGGAGAGAGGGATCTCTACTATGGTTGGATCTCTACTATGGTTCATGTGCTAGTCTGAGCTCCAATCCAGGTACAAAACCAATCCAGTTTAAACCCTGTAACCTGATCAGTTCAGTCACAGCGAAAAATTGCTGTCATTGTATTTAATCGATCCTAGTGCCACAAAAAGCACTAACAACAGTATGGTAAAAATAAGTTTGATCCTACCTCTAATGCAATAGCTATAAAGGCAAGTATTATTTTACAAATGAACATTTAACATCTCCCTAGGGGCTTTCCGTAACTAAAATAATATCAGCCTGTTTCAAATGGTGTCATGTATTACATCAGAGAAATTAAGAAGTGTTCCTACGAATCTTGTAAGTCGGCAGATAAATTGATTCCCCCGTTGATGAAAGATGGCCTCCTCCTCACTCTGTTATCAAACCCAGAACCCTGTGTACAGCTGGTATCAGAAAGCTATCTGGACGACAAAGTCACACGTCCTTTAGCCCACGCTCCAGGCCATTTAGAACATCAATCCATTATCAAGCTCTGCCTTTTCAACACTTCTATATCTAATGATTCTTCCGGGGAGCTTTATCACGAACAGTGTTGTTAATGGAATCCTACAATATTGCTAAAGTGGTATTTGATGGAGGTTATCTGGATGGTCGGATGAAGAACTTGTTGCTGTAGTTGATGACGAGCCTTACCCTGGTACTGAACGTCCTGAAAGGGCTTCTCAGATGGTCATCAGGGGTAACAGAGGACATGTTGAAGCCATGACCACAGGTTCCGGGGGAGAGGTTGAGGTTTTCCCCACGGTAGATGATGTGTTTATTATTGTCCTGGTATAACGATGGTTCAAGGATGAAGGTCTTATTTTCAAGTGAGATGAAACCCCTGGAAGAGAAGGGAAGACAAGGTACAGTAACGCTGTTCAACAGATCTGGCATAATGCATTGACAGTGTGGACAGGGCAGTATGTGACCTGATTCTATAATACAAAATTATCATGAGCTATGTGGAAAACAAGTCAATGATTAAGGTATTTCTCTATGATAAGGATCTGGTTCTTTAATCTGGTGTTAGCAAATAAAACCCAAAAGTCTGGCATGAATCACATATCAGGGCTAGTTTCAAGAGGACAAATACACTGCAGATGGTGTGCTTTAAAACCCAAATCATTTCTCAATTCCACATGTTTACTTTCCTGGCTGTGAGCAGTGCGGGTGGGTCAATTTCCTGGACCTTTTAGGCAATTACTTCATTAACATTGTTTTAGACATAAAAAACATCTTACCGGTTTTGATTGAATATGGTGTAACCCACAATGTTCCATGGTTCCTTGAGATGTGTATAGGCTGTGGGCTCTGCCCCAGTCACTCCCTAACCACACACATAGTCACTTCCTAGGGTGTGTTCAGTTCACTTTAACATTTGCTACGTTACGTGACAGTTTGTACTGAACGACACATTTCCTCAAAACGGTGTGCACCGTTCTTCAACAGCCTTTGTGGTAGGTTTGCTCCTGTTTGGTGGGTGTGGCGAGTTGTGGCCTGATCAATATGGGTGTGACCATCTGAAATCTCCAAACTCATGCAGCACACTATATTTATGGTAACTGCCCTAAGGGCCACAATAATCACAACTTTTTCAACTGGTCTTTCAGTACAGTACCGTTACCGAAGAGTTTAACGTTGCACAACGCTGTCACGACTTCCGCCGAAGTCGGCCCCTCTCCTTGTTTGGGCGGTGTTCAGCGGTCGACGTCACCGGTTTACTAGTCATCACCGCTCCTTTTTCCGTTATCCATTGGTTTTGCCTTATTTCCTTTTCACACCTGTTGCTTATTCCCCCTCATCAGTCTGCGTGTATTTATTCCTCTGTTTTCCTTCTTGTCCTTGTGAGTGATTATTCGTTGTTTCAGTCTGTGTATTTTGGACGGTTATATTTATTATTATTCTGGGTGTTTTGTTTATCGCCCGTGTGTATTTTGTCGTGGACAGTATTTTGCTTACACCTTTGTACTTTGTTTGGTACCGGTGGCTTATTAAATACTTTGGTTTCCACGCATCTCAACTCTCCTGCGCCTGACTCCTTTTTGTCATCAGTACACAGCAATACAGAATCACTCACCCGTATTAAGGAGCCAGCAGGATCAGCTACCCCAGTCAGAGAAGTCGAGGAGCGCATCCGGGAACACTCGCTTATGCTTCAACATCTCGGTACCACTATGGATTGCGTGGTCCAGACCCTGGACCACTGGGAGAGACAGGAGGTCTCTCCAGCTCCTCGACCAGCTCAACAGGGGTTACTTCTACCCGTCCCTCCTGAATCCTGTCCCAGTGGGATTCGTCTCTCCCTTGGGAGTATGATGGGACGGTAGTACGGTGCCAGGGTTTCTTGTTACAACTGGACCTATATCTGGCCACTGTTCATCCAGCTCCCTCAGGAAAGGAGAGAGTATCCGCCCTTGTTTCCTGTCTCTCTGGGAAAGCTCTAGAGTGGGCCAACACCGTGTGGGCAGAAGGAGACGCGGCGCTGGACAAATTTGAGGAGTTCACCATCCTCCCCAGGGTAGAGCGGTGGGAGAACTGCTCTTCCAATTGAGACAGGGGACAAGGAGCGCACAGGACTTTGCCCTAGAGTTTCGAACCTTGGCTGCCGGAGCAGGATGGAACGACAGGGCCCTTATAGACCACTACAGGTGCAGCCTGCGCGAGGACGTCCGACGGGAACTGGCCTTCAGGGATGCCACCATTACCTTTGACCAGCTGGTGGATCTGTCCATCCGGTTGGATAACCTGCTGGTCACCCGCGGACGTCCAGATAGGGCTCTGTCGGTCCCACCTTCCAGTACCCTCGCTCCGGAGCCCATGGAGCTGGGAGGGGCTGCGTGTAGGGAGGCTGGAGGAGGGGCATTCACGTGCACCATCCAACCCAGTCGGTGCCGGGTTGGTCCCTCTGGGAGTAGAGACAGCAGGCAGGGCAGGATATCAGAATTATAGTTTTAACCCTGTTTTGAGGCTACACAGTGTTTGTTTACGAAAATGGGATTATTACAATATTTTATTTTGGGTCACCCCAGGTGAGTCTGCACCACCCTCATCCAGAGTCCTCTGTTGACCAACTGTTTGTGTCTGTTTGTTTCCCTGATTTCCCCCCCCGCATTCCCAGTATAAGGCGCTAGTCGATTCAGTATAAGGCGCTAGTCGATCCCATGGTCACCTCCAGCAAGCCGCGCTGCGCCAAAAGAACAGCGCGGACCATCATCGCAGTGAGGCCCCGGTGTTCGCACCGGGGGACCGGGTCTGGCTCTCGACCCGAAACCTGCCCCTCCGCCTGCCCTGCCTGAAGCTGGGTCCGCGGTTTGTGGGGTCATTTAAAGTCCTGAGGAGAGTGAACAAGGTATGTTACAGGTTACAGCTTCCCCCCGATTACCACATTAACCCCTCGTTCCACGTGTCTCTCCTCAAGCCCGGTGGTGGCTGGTCCGCTCCAGGAATCTGAGGTGCAGAAGGTTCCTCCACCTGGATTCGAGACGTCGGTTTCATCCTGGATTCGAGACGTCGGGCGGGGGGCCTTCAGTATCTCGTGGAGTGGGAGGGGTACAGTCCAGAGGAGAGGTGCTGGGTTCCGCCGGTGGCGGATGTGTTGGACCCTGAACTGCTGCGGGAGTTCCATCTTCGTCGACCGGATCGCCCTGCGCCTCGCCCACCGGGTCGTCCCCGAGGCCGGTGACGGCGCGCCACTGGAGCCGCGCGTCAAGGGGGGGTACTGTCACGACTTCCGCCGAAGTCGGCCCCTCTCCTTGTTCGGCGGTCGACGTCACCGGTTTTCTAGTCAACACCGCTCCTTTTTCTGTTATCCATTGGTTTTGCCTTGTTTCCTTTTCACACCTGTTGCTTATTCCCCCTCATCAGTCTGCGTGTATTTATTCCTCTGTTTTCCTTCTTGTCCTTGTGAGTGATTATTCATTGTTTCAGTCGGTTTATTTTGGGCCGTTATATTTATTATTATTCCGGGTGTTTTGTTTATCGCCGTATGTATTCTGTCGTGGACAGTATTTTGCTTACAACTTTGTACTTTGTTTGGTAACGGTGGCTTATTATTTGGCATCT
Source organism: Brachymystax lenok tsinlingensis (assembly GCA_030435695.1). Lineage (NCBI taxonomy): Eukaryota > Metazoa > Chordata > Actinopteri > Salmoniformes > Salmonidae > Brachymystax > Brachymystax lenok. The sequence continues at coordinate 9,806,551 of CM059805.1, forward strand.
CAACTCTCCTGCGCCTGACTCCTTTTTGTCGTCAGTACACAGCATTACAAACGCAACCCTGGTTTGACTGTGTCAGGAAGGGGGAAGCCATCTTGATTATTGACTGCATTTGTGGTCTAGAAAAACTGCATGTTTGTAGCTAGAAAACTGTTTATAGTTGAAAGGCCTTTCTCAAAGTCTTGATAGGGATAGTGTATTGATCGTCAAGATAATTTTCCTTTTTGTGGACTATTGACATTCAAGGACCAAAGTTTGAAAGGCTATTTCTAAGGCTTACTGATATATTTGGAGTTTTTCTCTCTGTACTACCTTTCCTTTGGATTAATACACAGCCTAACAAATCAACTGGTAAAATCCATCTTTATTTCCTTTCTTGCGGCTGGATTATTTAGATTTGATCTTTTTTGGGGGACTGAACTAATGGCTCTTAGTGCAATAACTCAGTCAATGTAAATGGACCCACAGACTTACAGTAGATTCAACTCCCCGAAATGTGTTCTTAGGCCAATCAAAACTCTGAAACAATTTCTTTTGGCATCAAAGCCAAGCCACATATTGCTCGTCAAACATCTGTCTGCCTCAAGGATTTTGTAATGAGGTACAAGATAAAAAAAAAAAAGCATTACCAGTAAAACTCCATTGGGGTGGACTCTTCAGCTACAGCATTACTTCTAGTTCAGGTGTATTACCGCTAAATGTTCCTTGTCATTAGCTTTTATTGTGTTGTTAAAAGGATAATGGCATACTCGTCACATAATGCATCTGTAGTTTTGGGGTAATTAAACAGGAGATGAGCGTACATCAGCAGGCTTTCTGTTGCTGTTTACACTCAGTCAGGCAGCTTTATTACTTCCAGGTGGCCATTAGGCACAGACACATGCCCAGAGGAGAGGACAGACCCGTAGGCCGTTATTGTAAAAAATAATTTGTTCTTAACTGACTTGCCTAGTTAAATAAAGGTTAAATCATTTTTTTAATACAAATAATCACTGGGTGGCCCAGAACAAGTCCATGTTCTCTGTCTAGGGATCTCTTATATCCTCTGGTGGACTCTTCTATACTCTTGGGTAAGTGGACACTCATACCTGATTGTTGACAGAGCTTTGATGGCCAGTTACACAGCATGTCTGACTGAGGCTGCTGGGATCTTATAGAGTGAAGTGTTACTTACCGGAGGCCAGAGCAGGTGCTGAGAGTGACGTCAGAGTTAGCGTGGCCCTCCACTTCTCCATGGTAGTAGCAGTTCTTCTAAAAAACACCATCATGGCACTCAAATCAGATTTGAACCGTGTCAGAACGTTCTTCACTCTGCTATAGTATAGGATAAATCTATTTGAATTCAAACACTTTTTGACAGCAACCATTTTGATTTGAACGAAAAATGTGTCATTTCCACTTTGAAATTTGACTTTATTTGCCCAAATGAAAATGTCCATTCATTATAATCCACTTAATAATTCACATTTCCTTTTGCGGCAGGATCATATTCCTGCTGTAGCAAACTGGCTCAAATTAAGATCCTACATCTGTATTGAAATATTAGAACTATAGATAATAGGGGGCGCTAGTGAGGAAGACATGGAGTAGGTCATGTATTTCTGAGCTCCTGCTGAAATTGCATTTATTGAATACTTTCTTTTTACTTTGACCCAAAAAGAACTAGGAAACACAGCCATTGAATGACGTGCTTTACTTTGTTCAACTTTTATTTGTGTTTTAATGCGTAAATGCCGCATAACCTGCAAAAGTTTACGTTTCATCGGAGTCACTGACAAAAGAGAAAACACTAGGCCCAAGATGAGGAGCTCGCGTGCTTCAACAACTGGATTTGAAGGCCAAGATTCTTGCTTCTTCATCTATACTCAAGTCGGAACTCAAGGAAGCGCTCAGTGAGGACTTTAATTTTATTAAGTCGATATTACAAGCAGTCAAGAATGAACTCACAAAGCATACAGCAATGGTTCGTACTGAACCGGATACAGTTAAGAAAACTGTCTCCGACATGGAACAAGTCTTGTCAACATGCTCAGACGACACGACTATTCTAAAAACCCGATAAGAAGTTCAAAACTGATGTGGCTAGCCTTAAGGAACAATTCATACATTTACAAGGTTATATGCGAAGATCCAATTTCAGGATCATATGGGAAGCTTTAGGACCCGGGCTCAAGTTCTACTTCATCGGTCTCAAAGTTATTGAAGGAAGCCCTCAAATTTGATAAATATGTCCTTGTAGACCGCTCACATCGGGGCTCTCAAGCAAGAAAGCCTGGCGGAAAACCTTGCGTCATTGTGGCTAAACTAAACTACTATCAGGATTGTATTGATATTCTTCGGTGTGCCAGAGAATTTGGCCCACTTCGATGCAACGGAGCACCCATCTCTATCTTCTCAGACTATGCCCCCAGCATTGCTCGTGACCGTGCCGCTTTCAACGATGTCAAGAGTCTGCTCTGTGGATGGACCAACGTTCGGTATGGTGTAGCTTTTCCCTTTTGCTGCCCGGCTCCGTATAACATACAACAGCACAGAGAAAGAGTCCCAAGACTCCATAAGGCGATGGCCTTTGTAAAGGCGAATATTCTACCAAGGCCGGATGAAGCAAATGGTTGAATGTTTACCTATTTGGCGATTAGGGTAATGGACGAATGTTTCTACCACTGCAGACTCAGTTTCTCTTTTGTAGATACTGTATAGCGTTGCTAGTGGTATCAGTTGATATTGTTATTATTAGGTAACGTTAGTGCCTTAGTTCTAGTGAGTCAATTCTACTTTTGTTTTTTATCGTTTTATTTTATTACCATGAAGCTGCTTTATAAAATGTTTTATACTTTCTTTTAAAACAGCCTAGTTTAGGGTTGTAAATAAGTAATTCTTATTTATTTATTATGCGCAACTTCTTTTAAATCCTTTATTATTTCAGCAGGGCTCTCTTCTTGATAGGTTTAGTATTCCCCATTACAAGCCAAGCACATTATGTGTGGATATCTTTGCATGGGGATTAGCGGTTACCTTGTTCTATTAGGTGACCAGGGTGGGGTTATTTTTCTTACCAGACTTCAGAGTATTGTTTGTTTATGTTTTTTAATTCTTCTTCTTCAAATTTTGGGTTTTTCTTTGCTATCTTTGGAAAAATATTTAATGGATCAGTTGTTATTGTAATCTGGCTTCTATCCTTTTCTCTCCTGACTTTACATGGATATCATGAGACGGAGATCTGGTTGCTCGGTCACTTTTGCTAGCTGGAATGTTAAATCTTTAAATCACCCAATGAAATGTAAAAGGGTTCTTTCTCATTTATATCACCTTAAATCGTCTTTTTTCAGGAGACACAACTCCGCACTTAAACCACTCTCGTTTAAAAGGAGGGTGGATTGGTCAATCATATCATTCCATGTTCATTCTAAAACTAGAGGAGCAGCCATTTTAATTAGTAAAAACATACCGTTCGCAATGTCAAGAGCAGAGGCAGACTCAGCAGGCCGTTTCATTATAGCAGTAGGAAGACTGTATTATACACATGCTATCTTGGCTAACATTTATGCACCAAATTGGGATAACAGTTCATTCAGTTCATGTATTTTCTCAATTACCAAATATGGACACACACCACCTATTACTAGGTGATGATATGAATTGTGTACTGTAGCCCAATCTGGATCATAGCTCTCCTAAGGTATCATCTTCATCAAAGACAGTATCTACAATTCAGCTATTTCTTAAGACATATGGCATATTTGATGCGTTGCGTTTCCACAATCCCTCAGATAGGAAGTATAATTTTTTCTCACCAATTCATAAGACCTTCTCACGTATAGACTACTTTTTCCTCGACACTAGATTTCTGCCACTTATCACGAGTGTGATTACCAAGCTTTTGTCATTTTGGATCATTCTTCTCTTACTATGAAACTACGTATACCAAATACACAGCCTAATTATTGCCCTTGGCGGCTTAAATCACTACTGCTATCAGAAGAAACCTTTATTGCTTTTATATCATCTCAAATGTAACTATTTCTCAAGCTTAATCAAACCCCTGGAATGTCTCCTACAACAGTATGGGAATCAATTATTTCATACAGCGCAAGATTAAGGAAGTGCAACATTCCACACCTAGGGGAACTTACAAATAAATCTTGGATTTGGATATGGCATATTCACACTCTGAGACAACGTTTGACACTTCAGACAGAGTTTGACTTTCTTTCAACTCGACAAGCTGAAAATCTAATTAAGATATCTTGGTAAAAAAATAGGAACATGTAGAGAAATCAGGGAAAATGCTAGCACCCCAGCTGCTTCAGAGAACCGCAAATCAAACCATACCTGAGATAACCGACGAACTGGGTAACAAATGTATTGATCATTTAGAGGTAAATTCATGCTTTCATAACTTTTACTCACAATTATACACTTTGGAATCCGCTGGTAATGCTACTTTACTCGACACCTTTTTTGAAAACTTAGATATTCCTACAGTTGATGGCAATTAAATCTATGCAGTGTGGTAAATCCCCTGGACCTGACGGATTTCCGAGCTAATTCTTAAAAAAATTCTCAGATCAACTCTCTCCTCTCTTGCTTTCCAAATGTGAGTAATCATTATCCTCAAACTCTTTACCCTCAACAATGAGACAAGCATGTATTTCACTTTTTCCGAAAAAGGAAAAAAAAACACTGTTGAGTGTGGTTCATATAGGCCAATTTCTTTACTGAACAGTGATGTAAAGATACTTTCTAAGATGATTGCCTGCTGTTTTGAGTCAGTCCTTCCCTCCATTATCTCTACAGATCAAACTGGTTTCAGTTTCAACATCAGAAGTCTTTATAATATACTTTTTATTCCCTCTTCATCTGACACCAGAGATATTGTTATCAATCGGGTGGAGTGGGATTATCTATTTTATACTCTCAAACAATTTGGATTCGGTCCCAATTATATGTCCTGGATCAAAGTCCTTTACTCCTCCCCTATGGCTGCAGTGCGCACAAATAACAACCTTTCATCGTATTTCCAACTTCAATGTGGGACAAGACAGGGTTGTCCTCTATTCCCTCAGCTGTTTGTCATCGCAATAGAGCCATATCAATACGTAATAACACCACTATCAAAGGTATTCGAAAGAGGGGGCTTAGAGCATAAAGTTTCACTCTATGCGGATGACTTGCTATTATGTATATTATATATTATATATGTCTGACCATTTAACTGGTCTTCCAGAGATCCAGGTTCTACTAAAGACATTTGGTAAAATATCTGGGTATAAGGTTAATCTGCAAAAAAGTGAATTGATGCCTATTAATCCTTCTGCCATGCAAACGTATTTTAATAATGTGCCCTTCAGAGTGACTACACAGAAATTGAAATATTTGGGAATTTGGGTCACACACTATTTCAAAGATCTCTATAAAGCCAATTTCCCTCCCTTGGTACTCCGCCTGAAACAGGATCTTGAACGCTGGGATTTACTTTCTCTTTCTTTGGGCAGAATAATTTACACTGTTAAAATGAATGTATTACCTACATTTTTATACTTATTTAAATGTATTCCTATCTTTCTGACAAAATCTTTTTTTTATCTCCATAGATAAATTGATATCCGCTTTTATCTGGAACCGGGCGTTTCATTTCTAGTCTGGAAAAGGGATCTCCTCACTGAACAACATGTACATTGATACAGATTTTGCATCTTTTGAACAGTTAGCACAAAAGTTCAATATTCCTAGATCCCATTTCTTTAGATACCTGCAATTCCGTAGTTTTGTATCTTCATACTCTAGTCATATCCCATAATGCCCACCTACCTCTCTCCTAGATTATATTTTTAAAGTGAACCCTTATATAAAAGTGAACACTTATATAAACTCGCACAATCTGGATTCCCTGAACTCTCTTACAAACCAATGGAAAGAGGATTTAGGTGAACAACTTTCAGACGAAACTTGGCAGAGTATCCTTCAGAGAATACATTCTTCATCTATATGTCTAAGACATGATGTAATTTAATTTAAAATAGTTAATTGGCTGCATTGGTCAAAGGCAAAATTATCCAAGATTAGGCCAGAAATAGATCCCACTTGTGACCGATGTAAGCAGGCTCCTGCTACAGTACTTTAATAAACATTTTTTGGACATGCCCAAAATTGACAGATTTCTGGATATCAATTTTGAGACGTTTTCTAAGATACTGGAAAGACCTATAGAACCTTCTGCTTTTATTGAATTATTCTGAGTGGCCCAATGGGAGGCCCCTCTAAACAGTTCTATGGAGTGGCACCACTGGAGGCCCCTCTAAACAGTTCTATGGAGTGGCACCACTGGAAGCCCCTCTAAACAGTTCTATGGAGTGGAACCACTGGAGGCCCCTCTAAACAGTTTTGTGGAGTGGCACCACTGGAGGCCCCTCTAAACAGTTCTATGGAGTGGCACCACAGGAGGCCCCTCTAAACAGTTCTATGGAGTGGAACAACGGGAAGCCCCTCTAAGCAGTTCTATGGAGTGGCACAACGGGAGGCCCCTCTAAACAGTTATATGGAGTGGCACCACTGGAGGCCCCTCTAAACAGTTCTATGGAGTGGCACAACGGGAGGCCCCTCTAAACAGTTCTATGGAGTGGCACCACTGGAGGCCCCTCTAAACAGTTCTATGGAGTGGCACCACGGAGGCCCCTCTAAACAGTTCTATGGAGTGGCACAACGGGAGGCCCCTCTAAACAGTTCTATGGAGTGGCACCACTGGAGGCCCCTCTAAACAGTTCTATGGAGTGGCACCACAGGAGGCCCCTCTAAACAGTTCTATGGAGAGGCATAACGGGAGGCCCCTCTAAACAGTTCTATGGAGTGGCACAACGGGAGGCCCCTCTAAATAGTTCTATGGAGTGGCACCACAGGAGGCCCCTCTAAACAGTTCTATGGAGTGGCACAACGGGAGGCCCCTCTAAACAGTTCTATGGAGTGGCACCACTGGAGGCCCCTCTAAACAGTTCTATGGTCAATATGCTGATATTTACTACTCTTCTAGTTAGACGTCTTCTACTCTTTAAGTGGAAGGATCGGTTTCCTCCTACTTTTAACCACTGGATGAAGGAAGTTATGCAACATCTCAAGCTAGAGAAAATATGCTACTCCGTTAGGGGATTTCATAAAACCTGGCAACCTTTCCTATCCTTTGTAGAAGACATGGATCCAGCTAACTCCCTAAACCAACCCAAATTACAAATGGTATCATAATTTTTTATATTTGTAAACTTTTTTTAATATCTTTTGTATTTTTTTTACTATTTAATTATACTACTCATTGTATATCATGCCTACTTTAATCTGGTTTTGGGGTGGGACTCAGTTAGAGCATTGGGGGGGTTGGGGTGGGTTTGATTTGGAGGGGATCCGTGTGTGTTCTGCCCTCTACCTGTTCTGTCTGTTATCTGTATAATCATAAAAAATGGCAAATAAAAAAATCGTAAAAAATTATAATATATATAGATAGATATTAGAATAGACATGACCACTGAAGTTAACATTCACCGGTGTGTGAACCGGCGGCCACCTTTGTGGTAGTAATTACAAGTTAAAATGTCAATTCAATTTAAATGTCAATGGTGTACCAGCTAAATTGCAGTGGTCTGAAGGGATAGGTCCATTCTATGAATTAAATTTATATGATTGAAATGACACCCACCCTATATTCAAGAGCATGTTGTCTCAACCGATGGCAGGCACAACACAATCACCTCAGATGATGTAAAATAGGGTCTAAGCTAAATCTGAGTTTACACGTTTTTAGATAATTGACGTTAAAGGTAAGAAAATGACAAAAAAAAAAATCCCCAAAGAATAGTCAAATAGTTTGACTATCCTGTTTGTAAGCTTTTATTAAACTCAACCGTTTATCTTTTCCAGTGATGAAGACATGAATGTCTCATTGTATGGTGGGGTATGCAAAATGGGTCAACTTTGAGCACCTTTATCTCCTGAATGTTTTGCCATTCAGGTCCAAAATGTCACTTTCTGACCACTTCTTCCATGGGCAAACATGTATGGATGTTTAAATCAAAAGGGATGCTGTCAAAAAGTGATTGAATTCAAATGGATTTACCATATACTTATCTTTTGTTTCACCCATGGTCAACCATGAAAAGGAGAAGTGGAAAGGAAGCCATCTAAGTGTACAGAGACATAATGTAGCTACTGTCTGTCTGAGACAGTATGATGAGGAGGAACTGTCTGGTTTGGAGTGAAAACAAACCTCTGTATTATGGCTGACAGGCTTCTTTCAAGTCTACACTAATCCCTCCAAGACAAACTGTTTTGTTAGCCAAAAGTCTGTTTGAAAAATACAGAATGTCAATACTGAACTGTGAGGAAATACTTGAGGCTGGCATTTTCCATAGTCAGTTCATACTTTTACACAATCACTTCAGCTGTGCTGACTTGACTCCAAAAGAGACTCCCTTACTCCTCTGAAAGGAAAGGAATGAGACTCTTCATGTGAAACTACTTGAAAAAGCATTGCTATGAATATATAATATACATTGCTGAGTCACCAGCTAGGCTTAATGGCCTTCACTTCACTTCCATTACATTAAACATGAACGGTGCCATAGACATATATTGGGAAACGCTAGGTTTAGCATTTACCTTAGCTTCTTCATCTTTCTTTAGGACACTGTGATTCATTTTTTGAGTGTGTACCAATTTATGGTTTTATAATGTCCATAAATACTTTCAGTTGTGTTTTGGATAGTGACCTTTTAAACTAAAATAGCAGCTAGATACAAGGTAATCTACTTTCAAAATAAGTGTTTTTTGACAGTTGGTTTTTCATAGGTCAAACATCTGAAAAGTCTAAAAAGGGTATGATGTCATGGCATTTTAAGCATACTCAATTTGAGAAATTTCACATAATATAAAACATTACATTTTTGCATACCCATTCAACCTACTATTTAGAATGCAAGAATGGGTATTCGTACAGTTTAGCTTTGAGGAAATTAGATTGTCAATCAGTGCCAAATCACAAAGCATTTCCTTTTCCAACTGCCAAGCACCTGTCAAGCTGTCCTCACCTCTGCTCAATGAAGTCATATTTTCAATCTCACTCCAACCGTGAAGCGGGAACAAGCCTGCTAACTAGGCGAAAGGCTTTTGAAATCACTAATGAGGCTTGGTTGGCTTGGTTATCCCAGAATGCTTCAACACGTTGTACCTGAAGGCTGGCCTAGAAAAGCTGCTGTGCTGTCCTTTTGTCAAACCTTCAACAGTTGAGCTAATTACTTTAAGGAAGAGTAGCAAAAGTTCAGTTGACCAAGATGTGAGACCTGGCAATAGCATCTGCGTACTTACAGTAGCTAACTACTGTAAATCAAACTGTAAGCTAACGAAGCAAAATGGCCTTGACAGCCATTGAAATTTAGCATGTTCTGGTCCTGGTAGGCTTACAAGCACGGTGCTTTGTGCAATAATGTAAATGTATTAATACCTGGCTCCCCTTAAGGTACCTAACCCTGTATCAATTCCCCAATTGTTAGGTCTATATGTAAATATGGCTGTATGTCAATAACTGTACAGATATTCCCCACTGAAAACTAAGTTAGTCATTCTCCATTTTCTGGACGATAATATTTGATCTTTTGGATGCCAATGCCATGTCTATAATTCAGATAGGTGTCCTCAACATTACCGGAGGGCCATTTGAAACATCCGTTTACATTACATCTTTAAAGGTCCATCCTTTAAAGTCAGCAGCACACAATGTTCAGTCAAACATGAATGTCAGAAACACTCGACCTCCAGCCTACCGTAAAGTTGTGAGCACCAGTGACTGCACTGCCATCGTCCAGATAATGTGTCTCAGTGTAATGGCTCGTAAACAGGCCCCTAAAAGAGGAAAGAACAGAAAAGGAAACAGAGACATCAAAACCAGGTATATTTTCAGCTCCACATAAAAAACACAATCCCTTTTAGAGGACTAGAGAGAAGTAGGACACACTCTGGTTAATGGCCTTATACTGTATTTTGAGTGAGGTGTGAGCTGTTAGGATTTAGGTGTAGGTAAAATATACAGCATTGGGAAGCTAGAGGAGCGGGGCAGGGTTCGGGTGTGACCTTGAATGACATACTGTACACTCATACACTGAAGAATTGCTGATGAGTTAATTCTATTATTTTAGTGTGTGTGTGTGTATGTTTCACGCTGCTGGCGATGAGCAGATGGACATGGTGAGTCCCACCCCAAGTGTTGGCTGAGGAGCTGCAGGAACACCCATCTCTACAGCTGCATAATCAAAGTGACATCAGAGCGTGTGGTCACTGGAACATGTTTGGGAGTGTGTAGGTGTGTGTGTGGGTGTCTGTGTGTAGAGAAAAAAAGAGCGAGCAAGAGTTAATTCATGAGTGCAGTAGGTGTAGTTGGGTCTGTAGGTAGCCGAGTGCTGTCCTCCAAAGCTGTGCCTCAAATACTATACAAAGTATTTATTTCTAAGTAGTATGTTTTGCGGTGCTATACTTAAGTCTGTTAGAAAGGATTTGTGGCTTGGGCAAGCAGAACAGGAACATCTGTCCATTCGGCTCAGGAACCAGTGGATGTTAATGAGTGAGAGCTCCTAGGTGCTTCATTGAGTGTTTGCATATTTTTACGTGTTTCCTTGCTAGTATGTGAGATGAAGGAAACAGAGTCTGAGTTCAGGGATATTCAGAGGAACAGGATTTACTGGATTACTCTATCGGAATATAAAAACTACAGTAAGGAAAAGAGGAGTGAGCTGAACTGACATATCACAGACACTGACAAGATCAAATCAAATACATTTTTAATTGTCACATGTTTCATAAACTTCATTGGGCTCCTGAGTGGCACAGCGGTCTCAGGCACTGCATCCCAGTGCAAGAGGCGTCACTGCAGTCCCCGGGTTTGAATCCAGGCTGCATCACACCTGGCCGTGATTGGGAGTCCCATAGGGCGGCGCACAATTGGCCCAGCATCACCTGGGTTTGGCCGGGGTAGGCTGTCATTGTAAATACGAAATTGTTCTTAACTGACTTGCCTAGTTAAATAAAGGTAAAAAAAATAAAAATATAAACAACAGGTGTAGACTAATAGTGAAAAGCTTACTTGCGGATCCTTTTCCAACAATGTAGAGTTAAAGACAAAGAAATGTAATAAAAAATAAATATTGACATTAGGAGGAATAAATACACTGTAAATAACAATAACTAGTAAAAATAACATGGCTATATGCAGGCAGTACCAGTACTGAGTTGATGTGACATGCAGGGGTACAAGGTAATTGAGGTGGAAGGCCAGCATCCCGGAGTCGCCTCTTCACTGTTGACGTTGAGACAGGTGTTTTGTGGGTACTACTTAATGAAGCTGCCAGTTGAGGACTTGTGAGGTGTCTGTTTCTCAAACTGCACCAGGGCCTCCCACTCCTCTTTCTATTCTAGTTAGAGACAGTTTGCGCTGTTCTGTGAAGGGAGTAGTACACAGCGTTGTACGAGATCTTCAGTTTCTTGGCAATTTCTCGCATGGAATAGCCTTCATTTCTCAGAACAAGAATAGACTGACGAGTTTCAGAATAAAATTATTTGTTTCTGGCCATTTTGAGCCTGTAATCAAACCCACAAATGCTGATGCTCCAGATACTCAACTAGTCCAGTTTTATTGATTCTTTAATCAGAATGACAGTTTTCAGCTGTGCTAACATAATTGCAAAAGGGTTTTCTAATGATCAAATAGCCTTTTAAAATAATAACCTTGGATTAGCTAACACAACGTGCCATTGGAACACAGGGGTGATGGTTGCTGATAATGAGCCTCTGTAAGCCTATGAAAATATTCCATAAAGAAATCAGCCGTTTCCTGCTACAATAGTCATTTACAACATTAACAATGTCTACACTATATTTCTGATCAGTTTGATGTATTTTAATGGACAACAAATGAGCTTTTATTTAAAAAACAAGAACATTTCTACGTGACCGCAAACTTTTGAATGGTAGTGTAGGTATGGGTAAAGTGACTAGGCAACAGGATATGTAAGACAGTAGCAGCAGCGGCGGTGTGAAAGTGTGAGCGAGTGTGTGTTGCGTCAGTATGCATGAGTGTGCGGATTGTGTGTGTGGGCGTATGTAGTGTATGTGTGTGTCAGTGTGAGTGGGGTGTCAGTGTGAGTGTGTGGGTAGAGTCTGTGCAAGAGAATTAGTGCAAATGCAGGTAGTCCGGGTAGCCATATGATTAACTATTTAGCAGTTGTATGTTTGGGGTAGAAGCTGTTCAGGGCCCTGTTGGTTCTAGACTCGGTGCACTGGTACTGCTTGCCATGCGGTAGCAGAGAGAACAGTCTATGGATTGGGTGGCTGGAGTGTGTGGATGTGACGATTGTCCTGTATGTCATCCGTCACTTAATCTAAAGACATGCCTATATGAATAACCAGACACTGATGATGATTTACAGTTGATGAAAAGCATATTTATTTATTGAAAATAATGTGGTTTGAGATGTCCACTTGGTTGTTGCTTGTCACCTGTAAAAGAAGAGAAACATATATAAGGAGCTTGAGTTTGGAGCGTCGGTTTGGCGCCGAAACCTATTGTTGTGCGTCTCCCGATAAAATACTACTCTTTCTTATGTATGTAACGATCAGAAGTTAGCTTTATAATGTCATAATGTTTAGCAATTCAAATGTTGAGGTAAATCTTCAGTGCATTCCTGCGCATGGTTTACATTGTTGGGTAATGCGTTGTCCCTGAGGGATGTATATTTTCACATCCCTAAGTGTATTTATGCTAAGGCATGTTAGCACCTTTATTGATGTGTGCTTAAGGTTACTCATGTACATTTATCATGTGGATGTGGATATTGAAATTCATGCTATTGAATATTAATTGAACCTGATGTGATAGGGCTGTTTCTCATTGGTCAAATGCATGGGTAGAGTATTTAAAGGGATACTTCGGGAATTTGGCAATGAGGCCCTTTATCTACTTCCCCAGAGTCAGATGAACTTGTGGATACCATTTTTATGTCTAGCAGATACCGATAGATTTCCAGTCATTGCGCTAATGCTAGTTAGCATTGGCTCGCGAAATTACCTCTAACTTCCTTCATACTAGACAGAGAGACATAAAAATAGTATCCACTAGTTGACAGCGATTTAGATGGTACAATGATTCGCTACACTATTCAGGGCTTTTTTTCTTGCACAGTGTCGTATTTTATAAACCAGGAAATTACAGAGATTTACACTAGGTAACACAGCCACAAAGTCAGAACTGCTTTCCCATTTTGACAACAGATGCCAGTCCGGCGGAAGAAATCAATTGAATGTCATAGCCAATCTCAACACTGGCGGGTAAGTAATACTGTGAAACACTATCATTTCACTATCATCCCATATACCACGCTTTCGGAACGTATTCAGACCCCTTAACTTTTTCCACATTTTGTTACGTTACAGCCTTATTCTAAAATGTATTAAATAGATTAAAATATATAAAGTTGAAGTCGGAAGTTTACATACACCTTAGCCAAATACATTTAAACTCAGTTTTTCACAATTCCTGACATTTATTCCTAGTAAACATTCCCCGTCTTTGGTCAGACAGGATCACCACTTTATTTTAAGATTGTGAAATGTCAGAAAAATAGTAAAGATAATGATTTATTTCAGCTTTTATTTACTTCCCACAATAAGTTGGGTGAATTTTGGCCCATTCCTCCTGACAGAGCTGGTGTAACTGAGTCAGGTTTGTAGGACTCCTTGCTAGCACACACTTTTTCATTTCTGCCCACAAATGTTCTATAGGATTGAGGTCAGGGTTTGTGATGGCTAGGTCTTAGGTCTTGACTGATTTCGTTTGACTTTCCCATGTTGTCAAGCAAAGAAGCACTGAGTTTGAAGGTATGCCTTGAAATACATCCACAGGTACACCTCCAATTGACTCAAATTATGTCAATTAGCCTATCAGAAGCTTCTATAGCCATGTCATCATTTTCTGGAATTTTCCAAGCTGTTTAAAGGCACAGTCAACTTAGTGTATGTAAACCTCTGACCCACTGGAATTGTGATACACTGAATTCTAAGTGAAATAATCTGTCCGTAAACAATTGTTGGAAAAAGTACTTGTGTCATACACAAAGTAGACACTAACCGACTTGACAAAACTATAGTTTGTTGACGAGAACTTTGTGGAGTGGTTGAAAAACACGTTTTAATGACTCCAACCTAAGTGTATGTAAACTTCCGACTTCAACTGTATATATACACCTCATTAATCTACAAAGGATTCCCCTTAATGACAACGGAAAAACTGTTTATCTTTGTATTTCTTTTTATATTCAGACCCTTTACTCAGCACTTTGTTGAAGCCCCTTTGGCAGCGATTACAGACTTGATTCTTCTTGGGTATGACGCTACAAGCTTTGCACACCTTTATTTGGGGAGTTTCTCGCATTCTTCTCTGCAGATCCTCTCAAGCTCTGTCAGGTTGGATAGGGAGTGTTGCTGCACAGCTATTTTCAGGTCTCTCCAGAGATGTTTGATCAGGTTCAAGTCTGGGCTCTAGCTGGGCCACTCAAGGACATTCGGAGACTTGTCCCAAAGCCAATCCTGTGTTGTCTTGGCTGTGTGCTTAGAGTCGTTGTCCTGTTGGAAGGTGAACCTTTGCCCCAGTCTGAGATTCTGAGTACTATGGAGCAGGTTTTCATCAAGGATCTCTCTGTACCTTGCTCCATTCATCTTTCCCTCGATCCCGACTAGTCTCACAGTCCCTGCCCCTGAAAAACATCCCCACAACATGATGCTGCCATCACCATGCTTCACCGTAGGGATGGTGCCAGGATTCCTCCAGACGTGACGCTTGGCATTTCATCAGACCAGACAATCTTGTTTCTCATGGTCTGAGAGTCTTTAGGTGCCTTTTGGCAAACTCCAAATAGGCTGTCATGTTTTTTATTTATTTATTGTACCTTTATTTAACCAGGTAGGCTAGTAGAGAACAAGTTCTCATTTACAACTGCGACCTGGCCAAGATAAAGCACAGCAGTTTGATACATACAACAACAAAGAGTTACACATGGAATACATAGACATACAGCCAATAATACAGTAGAAAAATAAAAATGAATAAAAAAGAAGTCTATATACAGTGAGTGCAAATGAGGTAAGATAAAGGAGGTAGGGCAATAAATAGGCCATGGTGGCGAGGTAATTACAATATAGCAATTAAACACTGGGATGGTAGATGTGCAGAAGATAAATGTGCAAGTTACTGGGTGTCACGATTATCTCTTCTTGGGACAGACCAATGCGCAGCGAAGTATCCAGAATACATATTTATTGACGAACGGGACTAGACGGAACAAAACAATAAACGATGAACATGACGTGAACACAAACGCTAAATCCTAAACTCGACACTGTGGCATAAACCTAAACACGATGGCATGAACCTAAACACGATAACCATAACATTCAGCAATAACCCACAAACTTAAGTGCAAAACCCAAAACATATATATGGTTCCCAATTAGAGGTAACGAGACTGAGCTGCCTCTAATTGGGAACCATTACCCCAACATAGAAATACACACCATAGAACAAAAGAAACCTTACACCAAAACAAAACTAAACACTCCAGCCTGTACACTCAGGCCTGGACGTTACACTACCCCCCCCCAAAGGCGCGGACTCCGACCGCGCCCAAAAGTCCGTGGGGGGTCTTCGGGTGGGTCCTTTTGTCCCGGGTGGGTCCTTTTGTCCCAGGAGGCCCTGGACCATTAGCCGGAACAGATAGTACTTGATTCGTGATGTTTACAGTGGCCTTGGTGCAGGAAGCAGAAACCGGCCGTAGCGGACTCATGATGCTCCCTGGAACTCTGGTGCGTGGAGCAGGAACTGGCCGTACTGGACTCATGATGCTCACTGGAACTCTGGTGCGTGGAGCAGGAACTGGCCGTACTGGACTCATGATGCTCACTGGAACTCTGGTGCGTGGAGCAGGAACTGGCCGTACTGGACTCATGATGCTCACTGGAACTCTGGTGCGTGTAGCAGGAACTGGCCGTACTGGACTCATGATGCTCACTGGAACTCTGGTGCGTGGAGCAGGAACTGGCCGTACTGGACTCATGATGCTCATTGGAACTCTGGTACGTGCAGCAGGAACTGGCCGTACTGGACTCTGAGGGCGCACAGGGGCCCTGATGCGTGGAGCAGGGACAGGTCTTGCCGGGCTCTGAGGGCGCACAGGGGCCCTGATGCGTGGAGCAGGGACAGGTCGTGCCGGGCTCTGAGGGCGCACAGGGGCCCTGATGCGTGGAGCAGGGACAGGACGTGCCGGGCTCTGAGGGCGTACAGGGGGCCTGATGCGTGGAGCAGGGACAGGACGTACCGGGTTCTGAGGGCGCACAGGGGCCCTGATGCGTGGAGCAGGGACAGGACGTGCCGGGCTCTGAGGGCGTAGAGGGGGCCTGATGCGTGGAGCAGGGACAGGACGTACCGGGCTCTGAAGGCGCACAGGGGGCCTGATGCGTGGAACAGGGACAGGACGTGTTGAATCCACAACACGGACATGGATCTTGGATTGTGGAACAGGTACAGGACGTGTTGAATCCCACAACACGTACTGGGATCTTGGAACGTGGAACAGGGACAGGACGTGTTGAATCCACAACACGGACAGGGATCTTGGAACGTGGAACAGGCACAGGACGTGTTGAATCCACAACACGGACATGGATCTTGGAACGTGGAACAGGTACAGGACGTGTTGAATCCATAACACGGACAGGGGACCTGATGCGGAGAGCCGACACCATTCCTCCAGCTAGCTCACTAACCCTGGCCTCACGGGTGAGTGGAGCTGGAATCTCTCGGACTGGGCTGTGGATTCGCACCGGAGATTCTGCCCGTAGGACCGCAGGATATCTTGGTCCTAGGAGACGCACTGGAGACCTGGCGCGCAGAGCTGGTACCACTCTTCCAGGTAGCACACTGACCTTGGCCTGACAGACGAGTGGCGCTGGGATCTCTCGCACTGGGCTGTGGACACGTACCGGAGACACTGCACGCAGAACCGGTGCAGGATATCTTGGTCCTAGGAGGCGCACTGGAGACCTGGCGCGCAGAGCTGGTACCACTCTTCCTGGCTGCACACTCAATTTAGCCCGACTGATGAGTGGAGCTGGAATTTTTTGCGCACCCGGCCTCTGAATCCGCACAGGAGAAACCGTGCAAAACTGCATAGCATGGTGTCCTTTCAGTGCGACGCTCCTCCAATGCTCCCTCCAAGGAGCACGAGGATTTGGCTCAGGAGTCCCCCCTGAACCGGCCAACCTCCTCGTGTACCCCCCCCAAAGGTTTTTGGGGGAAGCGGTTCGGCCCTTCTAGCCAGGCGAAGCCCAACATATTTCTCACTCTCCGGGCTCCATGCCCCATATAGCTCCTCGTAACTCCCCCACTCAGCTTTCGCTGATTTCGTCCTCCTCCTGGGACGACGATGCTCCGCCGTCTCCCTCCATGTCCAGGACTCCTTGTCTTCTCGCTGCTTGGTCCTTTAGTTGGTGGGTTATTCTGTCACGATTATCTCTTCTTGGGACAGACCAATGCGCAGCGAAGTATCCAGAATACATATTTATTGACGAACGGGACTAGACGGAACAAAACAATAAACGATGAACATGACGTGAACACAAACACTAAATCCTAAACTCGACACTGTGGCATGAACCTAAACACAATGGCATGAACCTAAACACAATGGCATGAACCTAAACACAATGGCATGAACCTAAACACGATAACCATAACATTCAGCAATAACCCACAAACTTAAGTGCAAAACCCCAAACATATATATGGTTCCCAATTAGAGGTAACGAGACTCAGCTGCCTCTAATTGGGAACCATTACCCCAACATAGAAATACACACCATAGAACAAAAGAAACCCTACACCAAAACAAAACTAAACACTCCAGCTTGTACACTCAGGCCTGGACATTACACTGGGGTGCAAAGGAGCAAGGTAAATAAATAAATACATTATGGGGATGAGGTAGTAGGATGGGCTGTTTACAGATGGGCTATGCAGAGATCTGTGAGCTGCACTGACAGCTGGTGCTTAAAGCTAGTGAGGGAGATATGAGTCTCCAGCTTCAGTGATTTTTGTAGTTTGTTCCTGTCACTGGAAGGAAAGGCGGCAAAAGGAGGAATTGGCTTTGGGGGTGACCAGTGAGATATAGCGGCTGGAGCGCGTGCTACGGGTGGGTGCTGCTATGGTGACCAGTGAGCTGAGATAAGGCGGGGCTTTACCTAGCAAAGACTTGTAGATGACCTGGAGCCAGTGGGATTGGCGACGAGTATGAAGAAAGGGCCAGCCAACGAGAGTGTACAGGTTGCAGTGTGGGTAGTATTAGGGATTTGGTGACAAAACGGATGGCACTGTGACTGTGATGTGCCTTTTACTGAGGAGTGGATTCCGTCTGGCCCCTTCTACCATAAAGGCCTGATTGGTGGAGTGCTGCAAAGATGGTTGTCCTTCTGGAAGGTTCTCCCATCTCCACAGAGGAACTCTGGAGCTCTGTCAGAGTGGCCATCGAGTTCTTGGTCACCTCCCTGACCAAGGCCTTTCTCCCCCGATTGCTCAGTTTTGCCGGGTGGTCAGCTATAGGAAGAGTCTTGGTGGTTCTAAACTTCTTCCATTTAAGGATGATGGGAGGCCACTGTGTTCTTGGGGACCTTCAACACTGCAGCCATTTTTTGCTACCCTTCCCCAGATCTGTTTCTCGACACAATCCTGTCTCGGAGCTCTACGAACAATTCCTTTGACCTCATGGCTTGGTTTTTGCTCTGACATGCACTTTCAACTGTGGGACCTTATATAGACAGGTATGCCTTTCCAAATCACGTCCAATCAATTGGTAGAAACATCTCAAGGAGTATCAATGGAAACAGGATGCACCTGAGCTCAATTTTAAGTCTTATAGCAAAGGGTCTGAATACTTAACAAAATGTGGAAAAAGTCAAGGGGTCTGAATACTTTCCGAATGCACTGTAACAGTGTCTGTCTTGACTGGAGTAGTCTAGAAAAGCTAGCTAGCTAAGCTAATTGAGGCCAAATCATGCTGCACTTTCTCCCAAACCCCCTTCAGATATAACAACAGCCTACCTGTTGACTACTCGTTGTAGCTTACTCCTTCTTATTTTTCTAACTTTTAATTCCAGAATTTTATTCAATCTTGCATTACATTGGTGAACTCTCGCTCCACTTGCTACACATTGAGCCTATTTGGCGGTTTGATTGGCCAAGATATACAACATGCTACACATGTGAAGTCTACCGGCAGCTACCAGTCTTTTTTATGGTGCTCACGTCATAAAAATACATTGAAAAGTTTGTTGTTTTATTAAATTAATAATTTGAAATGTGATGGAGTATCCTTGTACGTAACAATGTCACATGGATATTTTAATTACATTTAGAAAAAGCCTTTTCAGTGTTAAAATAGGCCTATAATGTTTTGGGCCTCAAATAATGAATACTCATACTCATATTCAAATAATAACATCCGTCCGGACGCATGCTCTGAGTCAATGCATGCTCTGAGTACGCGTCCTGGTATTCCGTCTGGCCCCGCGGCCTTGCGAATGTTAACCTGTTTAAAGGTCTTACATCGACTACACAGCGAGATCATGCATGGTTTAGTGTTGCTTGACTCGAGGCAAGCATTAAAGGCATCTAGCAGGCTCGTGTCGCTGGGCAGCTCGTGGCTTGACTTCCCTTTCTAATCTGTGATAGTTTCAAAGCCCTGCCACATCCGTTGAGCATCAGAGCTGGGGTAGTAGGATTTGATCTTAGTCCTGCATTGACACTTTGCCTGTTTGATGGCTCATCTGAGGTTGTAGCGGGATTTCTTACAAGCGTCCGGATTAGTGTTCCACTCCTTGAAAGCGACAGCTCTAACCTGTAGCTCAGTGCAGATGTTGCCTGTAATCCTTGGCTTCTGGTTAAGGTATGTACGTACGGTTACTGTGGGGATAACGTCATCGATGCACTTATTATTGAAGCCGGTAACTGATGTGGTAAACTCCTCAATGTTGAATCCCGGAAAATATTCCTGTCTTTGCTAGCGAAACAGTAGCTTAGCATCCGCTTCATCGGACCAATGAGTTGAGTGGAAAATATCAGAGAAAATATCACCCCCAATCGTTGACCCATATTTGAGCAAAACTATATAAAAAAAAAAATCCCTAACATAATCACGATAACATATCTGCTAGGGTGGATGGAGTGGATTTGAGACATCAGTCAGTGGGATATATATTTTTTAAATGGGACACAGTGTGCGTCCAAGTCCCAGCAGGAAGCTCCCATGAAGCTCCCTAGCCATCCTACGTTTCCTGCCAACCAATATTTAGGATTAGATGAGGAGGGATTAGTCAATCATGTCAGACACTGAAAAAGTCTTCAGGAGGTATACCAGAAATGAGTACCGGATTGAAGCTTAGAGCTCCTGTTTGTGGCTCTATGTCTCACCTATGACAAGGTTGTTTCTTCACCAATCACAATCTTTATCTTACCATTAGCAACACATCACATTAATATCAATAAGCCAGAAGCGAGTAAACCCACAGTTGCACGGTCTAATTGAAAATGTAATAAGCTACACTGGGGACCTATATCAGAGAAGTAGGTTTGATAGACAGGCTACAGTAGGCACTGGCATGTCCAGGATAAGAGGATACAGGATTTGTGTCAAGCTAATGCTAATTCCGTGCAAATGCTAAAGAGGAGTTTTTGGGGCAGGTTTGGAAGCTGGGCTTTGGTAGAGTTGTCCTTGTGTATGGTGCCATGACATACATTACTGCAGCAGCCACTGGTTTGACATGATGAAATCCTGTTGTAATCATCTCCTTGGCACGGGGCAGATGGTGCGTATTAGTTAATGGGTGTTTGGTGTCTGCATGTTCAGCCTACTTCACCTCTTTGCGATACACTACCAGTTCTCTATGGCTGGTTGTTTTTTTAGTTAGTTAGAGTTTGTGTGGTAGAATTCCACAAGGCCAACAATATCAAGGCAATTACAGTATGTGATTTGAAAGATATAGATCCATTCTTGGTACGTACAATATCCTTCTATATTCTTTTAAAAAAATCTAATAAATCACCATGGTATGTTATGTATTTTCATCAAGAATAGATACTTCATATGCTTGTTGGAGCTCGGACATACAGTTTCCTCACCAGGCAGCACACTCTTGAGAAAGGAAAAGATAGCGAGAAATATATTTTTCCCCTGGACATTGAAACAGCTCAATTTGATTACACCCCCCTTTAATAATGACTGCCCACAAGGGGCCCTTTTTTGTTGAGGGACAGGCAGCCAATCAAATTATATTTAGATGGCGGATGACTTCAAAGTAGCTGGCAGAGCCTTTGATCTCGTCTCGTAGCAATCGGCGTGACAGTCACCAGAATCCTCAGCACAAACCCAGCATGAGTTCAGAATGCACAGCTGGCATTTTTTATATCAACACTACAGCGAGCCAACAGTGTTGTGGATGGTCTTTCGATAGTGATTGGGGAGTAATGGAACTGCGTTGAGAGGCAGTGAAATGGCTTTGGTGTCATACAGTGATTCATTGTTTTTGGTTGATTTACAGTGGAATGCATGGGTGATTTTAAGATTGACACGTGTCTTGTTTGATAAATGGGTGTGTCTACTTTGATAAATGACAGTCTGTGGTAGGTCAGGAACATGGGTTTAAAAACAACATGGTTACACTCACAACTATGAGCAAATCTGCCAGTTGCCAACAACCAACTATCCACATGTCCTAGAGTGAACTACTGTGCAGTACACTTCAGTCAGAGTAAAGTGTTTGTCTGTTATCTGAAAAGAAAATGCAGATTCTCGTTGGTCAGGCAGAAAATAGGTGGATGAGATGCGACTGTAAGGTAAGTAGACTAGCAATTTTCATTGACTTCTTGCTTTCCCAATTTCCCAGCGTCTTTTGTGGTGTCAGAAACTTTTGTAATAATTTCCACTTCTCCTGCCTTATAGACACAAAGGTCTGTTACACAAGTCATCATAATGCTCCAATCATTGGGAAAGCAATTTTTATTTGTGACACCAAAGCCATTCATAGACTTCCGGCGCCAACAGAGATGGCCGCCTTGCTTCACGTTCTTAGGAAGCTATGCAGTATTTAGTTTTTTTATGGATTACTTCTTACATTGTTACCCCGGGAAATCTTAAATTTTATTACATACAACCAGGAGGAACTATTGGATATAAGAGCAACGTCAACTTACTAACATTACGACCAGGAATACGACTTTCCCGAAGCGGATACACTGTTTGGTCCACCAACCAGGACAATAGACTGGATCCCAGCCGGCGACTCAAAACAACAGCGGCGCAGGAGAAGGGGGAAACGCGGCGGTCTTCTGGTCAGGCTCTGTAGACGGGCACATCGCGCACCTCTCCCGAGTATTCTACTTGCCAATATCCAATCTCTGGACAACAAGGTAGACGCAATACGCCCTCCTTTCGGAAAGTCTGACCATGACTCCATTTTGTTGCTCCCAGCCTACAGACAGAAACTAAAACAGGAAACGCCCGTGCTCAGGTCTGTTCAACGCTGGTCCGACCAATTTGATTCCACGCTGCAAGACTGCTTCGAGCACGTGGACTGGGATATGTTCTGGATAGCATCAGACAACAACATTGATGTATACGCTGATTCGGTGAGCGAGTTTATTAGTAAGTGCATCGGTGATGTTGTACCCATAACAACTATTAAAACCTTCCCCAACCAGAAACCATGGATTGATGGCAGCATTCGAGCAAAACTGAAAGCGCGAACCACTGCTTTTAACCAGGGTAAGGCGACCGGAAACATGACTGAATACAAATAGTGGAGCTATTCCCTCCGCAAGGCAATCAAACAAGCTAAGCGTCAATATAGAGACAAAGTAGAGTCACAATTCAACGACTCAGACACGAGAGGAATGTGGCAGGGTCTACAGTCAATCACGGACCACAAAAAGAAAACCAGCCCCGTCGCGGACCACGATGTCCTGCTCCCAGACAAACTAAACAACTTCTTTGCTCGCTTTGAGGACAATACAGTGCCACCAACACGGCCCGCTACCAAAACCTGCGGGCTCACCTTCACCGCAGCCAACGTGAGTAAAACATTTAAATGTGTTAACCCTGGCAAGGCTGCCGGCCCAGATGGCATTCCTGGCCGTGTCCTCAGAGCATGCGCAGACCAGCTGGCTGGTGTGTTTACGGACATATTCAATCAGTTCATATCCCAGTCTGCTGTTCCCACATGCTTCAAGAGGGCCACCATTGTTCCTGTTCCCAAGAAAGCTAAGGTAACTGAGCTAAATGACTATTGCCCCGTAGCACTCACTTCCGTCATCATGAAGTGCTTTGAGAGACTAGTCAACGATCATATCATACCACTCCAATTTGCTTACCGTCCCAATAGGTCCACAGACGACGCAATTGCAATCACACTGCATACTGCCCTAACCCATCTGGACCAGAGGAATACCTATGTAAGAATGCTGTTCATCGACTACAGCTCAGCATTTAACACCATAGTATTCTCCAAGCTCGTCATTAAGCTCGAGACCCTAGGTCTCGACCCAGCCCTGTGCAACTGGGTCCTGGACTTCCTGACGGGCCGGCCCCAGATGGTGAGGGTAGGAAACAACATCTCCACCCCGCTGATCCTCAACACTGGGGCCCCACAAGGGTGCGTTCTCAGCCCTCTCCTGTACTCCCTGTTCACCCATGACTGCGTGGCCAAGTACGCCTCCTACTCAATCTCAAGTTTGCTGACGACACTACAGTGGTAGGCTTGATTACCAATAACGACAAGACGACCTACAGGGAGGTGTGAGGGCCCTCGGAGTGTGGTGTCAGAAAAATAACCTCTCACTCAACGTCAACAAAACTAAGGAGATGATCGTGGACTTCAGGAAACAGCAGGGGGAGCACCCCCTATCCACATCGACGGGACAGTAGTGGAGAAGGTGGAAAGTTTTAAGTTCCTCGGCGTACACATCACAGACAAACTGAAATGGTCCACCCACACAGACAGCGTCGTGAAGAAGGCGCAACAGCGCCTCTTCAACCTCAGGAGGCTGAAAATATTTGGCTTGTCACCAAAAACACTCAAACTTCTACAGATGCACAATCGAGAGCAACCTGTCGGGCTGTACCACCGCCTGGTACGGCAACTGCTCCGCCCACAACCATAAGGCTCTCCAGAGGGTAGTGAGGACTGCACAACGCATCACTGGGGGTAAACTACCTGCCCTCCAGGACACCTACACCACCCGATGTCACAGGAAGGCCAAAAAGATCATCAAGGACAACAACCACCCGAGCCACTGCCTGTTCACCCCGCTATCATCCAGAAGGCGAGGTCAGTACAGGTGCATCAAAGCTGGGACCGAGAGACTGAAAAACAGCTTCTATCTCAAGGCTATCAGACTGTTAAACAGCCACCACTAACATTGAGTGGCTGCTGCCAACATACTGACTTAAATCTCTAGCCACTTTAAATAATAGAAATTGGATGTAACAAATGTATCACTAGCCACTTTAAACAATTTTGTATATAATGTTTACATATCCGACATTACTCATTTCAAATGTATACACTGTACTCTAAACCATCTACTGAATCTTGCCTATGCCGTTCAGCCATTGACTCAAATCTCTAGCCACTTGAATAAATAGAAATTGGATGAAATAAATGTATCACTAGCCACTTTAAACAATGCCATTTATATAATGTTTACATATCCTACATTACTCATCTCATATGTATATACTGTACTCTATACCATCTACTGCATCTTGCCTACGCCGGTCAGCCATCGCTCATCCATATATTTATATGTACATACTCATATTCATTCCTTTACACTGTGTGTATAAGGTAATTGTTGTGAATTTGTTAGATTACTTGTTAGATACTACTGCATGGTCGGAACTAGAAGCACAAGCATTTCGCTACACTCGCATTAACATCTGCTAACCATGTGTATGTGACAAATAGAATTTGATTTGATTTGAATAACCATTGATTTCTAGTCCTCAGAGCCTGTTGCGTTTCATTAAACTCAGACTAACATCTAATTAGCGATTTCTTAATAGATGTTACACAGGTTAATTGTGATAAACGAGACCCTTTAAATGGAACCTTAGGGAGGGTGAATCCACCTTCATCCATCTTATTTTGCTGTTTCAAAATGTATACCTCCTCCTCTGTAGTTACTGTACATCATATTCAATAGAAGTGTTTGTTGAGGACATGACTACTAGACACGTTTTGTTGTACAAACCTAGAACATTTGAAAAACTAAATGAGAGGAAGTTTAGCTGATGCTGCTGCAAAAATGAAATGGTTTGCAGCATGTTCCACGGACAGCCTTGTTTGAACATTTCTACAGCCTCTGCTTTTCTTGGGCTTTTGCATTAGGTGAGGTATGGGGTGTGGAGTCTCTTAACTAGTGGATGAGAAAGGACGGTGTGAGAGTTAGGGGCTAGCCTAATAGAGAGTGCCCTTGGGAAGATCGTCTGCACTTGGAGTGCAGATGAACAGGAGGAAACTTTAGGTGTCGTTCAGGTTGCCTGAGGTA
The DNA here is from genome assembly GCA_030435695.1 of Brachymystax lenok tsinlingensis. Classification (NCBI taxonomy): domain Eukaryota; kingdom Metazoa; phylum Chordata; class Actinopteri; order Salmoniformes; family Salmonidae; genus Brachymystax; species Brachymystax lenok. The sequence continues at coordinate 9,832,223 of CM059805.1, forward strand.
GTGTAGGCAAGCACTGGAGCCAGACTAAACCTCCTAGTTTTTCTCTATTCTCTCTCCTTCCTTATACTCTCTACCTCTTTATGTCCTCTCTCTCTCACCACTTTTAAATCACCACTTTTAGCCTCCTCTTTTAGTGAAGCATCTGTTTGTTGCCTCCACTTTTCTATAATTGATTGCTAGGCTTTTTCCTTCTGACATTCAAATCTCTGTCTTTTACCCAAGACTGCTGAGCCCAGTAGAGATAACAAGAACTAAGTCCATTTCCTTTGTCTGAGGATCATCTTAAAACCCAATTTGGTGTTAAAGACATTCTCATTTGAAGTAAACAAATACTTTGGATAAAGAATTTCCTTAGAATGTTATTTAAGCAATATGGCCTGAGGAGGTGCGGTATATGGCCAATATACCACGGCTAAGGGCTACGACACAACACGGAGTGCCTGGACACCGTACATATGCATGCCATAACATGAAGTAACTTACAGTGTTTCTAAAGTGTTATGTTAAATCAATAAGGCCCGAGCGGGTGTGGTATATTGCCAATATACCACTGCTAAGGGCTGTTCTTAGGGCACAGCCCTTAGCCGTGGTATATTGGCCATTTATCACAAACCCCTGAGGTGCCTTATTGCTATCATAAACTGGTTACCAACGAAATTAGAGCAGTAAAAATAAATGTTTTGTCATACCGGTGGTATACGGTCTAATATACCACGGCTGTCAGCCAATCAGCATTCAGGGCTCGACCACACAGTTTATAATTTCAAATAAAACATTAATGTAAAAGCCGAGCAACCTTTACAGACGGTATATAATGACTTCATTGACAGAACATGTTATTTTTTCAACAAAGAGATTCACGTTTTTCTGAATTCCTGACAACAGTTTCATCAAAGTACAACCAATGATTGGCATTGTGTTTGATGTAACAACATTGGACATTTAAACCCTGCACCTGTACTCTGGCAGCATAAATAATTTAAAGTTCTATGTAAATTCATGGCTGTTGAAATCCATTTCAATACATGCAACTCCACGACTCATGTAGTAATTCACCATTACAGGAACCCCCCTGAGCACTGAACCATTTGACTAAAATCCAGCTCTGCTCTTTACAGCTTTCATGCTCTTTTAAAGCAGTAATCTGGGTGATTTTCATTTAGTCTCTCATTCTCACAACCCCCCCACCTAGAATGCAAAGAAAAACCTTCTCCCAGCATGTCGCAAAACACTGCTATTACTTCAGATACTGCTAGCCAAAGTGGAGGAGAGAGGTACGAGAAAGCAAGTGAGAAAAAGAGAAAGAAAGAGAAAATTATGAAACAGCGCTGGTTGACAGCCCTGATTCTATTTCCACACGAGTCTGCGTCCCAAATTGATTTACATACAGCCCTGTATCCCCCGGCTTAGGGCCCAGCTCTCGTTGGAGCGAAGGAGTGCACAGAGCCAAAGAAAAGAAGGAAAAGAAGTGGAGGAAGAAACAAAAATCAAATCCATTCAGTTGAAGAAATACTCCCCCACTTATCATGCTTGGTCAAAGCCTAGTTAGCTGCACAGGGTGCCTTTCTTGTTAAGGCACATACTGTATACAAGACCTCCAGATACTGTTGTTATCTGGCTACTGAAGGTATGTGCCTTATCTAGCTACTGAAGGGAAGATACATGTTTTCTTATCCCACTGTAGATGTGTTAGTAAGCCTCTTCCAGATTCTGTCTATTCTATCGGGTGTGCCCCCATGCCATCGCTGAACACTACAACATCCGCACTACATTAGCATTCCAGCACCAGTCATGGTCAGTAACTGTAACTAGCAGTGCTTGACTTGGACTGAAATAGGTGCCGGTACTCATTTTGGGTGCCGGTACTGCTTATATTTAGGTGCAGGAGCGCCACAGTACCTTTAAGTTAATATTTTATAAGAGGAACAGGAGCTCAAGCAATACAACATTTGAGGTGCCGGTATTCAGCTCCAGTGAGCTCCTGCCCAAGTCAAGCATTGGTAACTAGGGACTTATTGATCACTAGATGAAAAGCATAGACTAAGGGACTTTTTGAACATACATTTCCATCGAACATGCTGCAAATCTTGAGATCCCAGTCAATTAGTAAAACAGAGACCAATATTTCTGAGCTAAGCCTGATTAGTTCAAGCTCACGTGGATCTGATGCTAACAAGGCACACTGAAAACGCATTCATGGTCATTACCAAAGACTCAATAACTGCTGGAACATTTTTCATTACATTTGAGAAATAGAGAATGTAAATATGACGTGACACCTCATCCATTGGTGTTCTTTGGCATCCACTTTTATTAAGTGTTTTGGTTGGTGAGGCATCCTCAACCTGTATATTTTCTTGAGCCTGGCAGTAACTAAGCAGCCCACACTCATTTGTTGAGCCCTGTTAAATAAATGTCTTCCCTCTCTCTCTACAAGGTATCTTGTTTAATCTTCTTTCTAGTGTACAAAAAGAGAGCACACTTTAACAAGATGCATTTTCACTTAGAATGTGCAAATGAAATGTCTCATTCATGGGGAAACATGTAACACTCCTACACATTGGGAAATAAAGACCTTGTACACTAGAAAGATAATGAAAGATGAGACCTTAATAGGGAAAACATTTCTTTAACAGTGCTCAAATAATTGTGGGCTGCTGAGTTACTGTCAGGCTCAGGAACCTGTACAGGACATAATGAGATGCCTCATGAACCAAAATACTTCGTCATTCCACCTCAAAAAGCACAAGAAATAAGATTGTCACCAACCATCTCAGATTGTTCTGAAATCGCTTCTTATTTAGAAACAGATAAGATTAGCATTCCTGAAACATTGATCTCTGAGAAACTAAGCTAATTGTTGCACCCACATTTGCCATTTAATTGAAAGGATTCATATAATCATAATCATAAGCTATTGGTTTTCTATTCAAAGTTGCAAAGAAAATGCTGTGATCCAATAAACACAAGAGACCAGCAAAATAGATAGTGTGGCGGCAGTAGCAGGAACAGCGGCATCTAGTGGGCAAAACGTGGTACTTTCACACTAATTTGTAGTAAAGAATGCAAGCAACTTCAATAGCTAATTTCTCTGATCAGAGGGAAAAAACTTCACCAGATTCACAGGGAATACATTAAAGGCTGAAGAAGCAATACTCCAAGAAGAAGCTCCATACTACTTGTCAGATATAGAGAACTGATACTGTATACTGGTTGTTGGGGTGGGATTGGTGTGGGGTGTCTGTGGATGGCTATTGATCATTTTATTGGATTATTCATTGTTAGGAAGAATTATGGTCCAAATCGGATGTTAGGTACTATATTTATTTGAATCCTTTCAATTAAAATAGCCAATTTAGGTGCAATCAATTAGCTTAATTTCTCAGAGATCAAACTATATTTCAACAAAAGAATGTTTCAGGAATGCTAATCTTGTGTTTCTACCTACAGAAACGATTTCAGAGAAAATCTGATATGGTGGGTGATGAAATCCTCTTCCTTGTGCTTTTTCAGGTGGAATAACTAAGTATTTTGGTCCATGAGACATCTCATTATGTCTTGTATAGGTTCTTGAGCCCAACAGTAACTCAGCAGCCCATGATCACTTAAGCACTGTTATAGACATTTCTTCCCTCTCTAGGTCTCTTGTTTCATTCTCTTTGTACTATACAAGGTCTTACTTTTCCTTTTGATCTACGCATCCTATTATTAACACTACTGCAAATCCCACTTTCACTTATTTACACAAAATGATACAAATGTAGGGTGTTAAACAACTGTTATGTGAATCACCTACAAAATTGTCAGATCAGACCAGCTATCTGACATTAACTAACTGTAGTTATACACAAGAGCTTCAGAGACCACATGACAATTGAAGATAACAGCCCGGAGGTATGGTGCATTTTTAAAAGAACAAACCATTTCATTGCCTGTTGGCCTACACGTCCGGAATATGTAACACCATAAAACCATTCCCAGACGGAACATATTTTTCCTTGTTACTGTACAAAGAGCATGATGTCATACTCCCTGAGACTCTTTAAAGGTAACAGTTGGCCAATTGTCAGAGAGGAAAATTCTTAATCTAACAGTGATCCCTTTACATACATACATACATACATACATACATACATACATACATACATACATACATACATACATACATACATAGTACATGCCAATCTCCCTTAGGCCTGAACTGAACTGCGGGTTTGAACTGATGTAAAACTAGCATTAGCATTAGTCTCACAACGATGTGACACAAAAAGGTGCATGAAGAGTTAATTTCTGAAAAAGCGACTGTATGTGTTTCTGGTTTTGCTGATGACGTTGCAAGCGAACCTGAGAAGCCCAAGGCAGTATCACAACTAACAAGCAGTGAACCACGGAACTGTTTTATCAAAGGTTGTTTAGATATTTACAGATAAGCTACTAAATTAATCTTCTTTGTTCACAGATTGTAATAGCCATAATGCAGAAAATAGTATTTTTCTATTTTAAGTCATTACAGAATTATTATTTATGTGAATATTTGTATATTTGTTAATATTGAGAATATTTTCTATCTATTTGGAACATTCCATTATGGATATTTGTATAGGAATCCCCCTTTGCATTGTCTAGATGCTCCATTTAGTTTAATCTAAATGGAGACATATCTGTGACACCACTGCTTAGATCAGAGCAATAAGAAATCTATGGAGCGATACAGTTTTTGACTGTGTTAAATTAATTTTCTTTGTAAACTTTTCATTACTATATAAAACGTCAAATGGAGAAGCGTTTGAATGTTTTTAGTCGCATCAGACACAACTTTTTACATAGACTACTGTGGTTGCTGAGCCACTACACAGATGCAAATACTTACACGTTTATTAAGATCCACATTCTTCATTTATGCAGCTGCATGTTAAAAAAGTATTTTGCAGCTCTTCCAACTTTCCCTTTTGTAGTGGGGGCCAATGTGCATATCTGTAATGGTCATCTTAAATCAATGATTACATTTTTTTTAAAGACACAGGACTGATGTCACCACCAACTGCCTGTCAAATTCTCATTTCATATGAACTATTTAAAATAAAATCTGCCATTTAACTTTTAAATATGAGACAAACATTTGTAAATCTCGACATAGCTGAGGACAATTATCTCAGGACAATTATAAACTGGGTGGTTCGAGCCCTGAATGCTGATTGGCTGAAAGCCAAGGTATATCAGACCATATACCACCGGTATGACAAAACATTTATTTTTACTGCTCTAATTTCGTTGGTAACCAGTTTATAATAGCAATAAGGCACCTCGGGGGTTTGTGATATATGGTCAATATACCACGGCTAAGGGCTGTGTCCTAAGAACAGCCCTTAGCCGTGGTATATTGGCAATATACCACACCCGCTCAGGCCTTATCGCTTAAACATGACACTTTAGAAACACTACCTCATGTTATGGCATGCATATGTACCGTAATGGCTGATGACAGTGATATAAGTCACATAATAACCACTGTATTAAGTCAACCTTTCAGAAGCATAAGGACCTAAACGTGACAACTAACTTCCTGTGTTTGTAGGCTGTTACAAACTCTGCGGGCAAAAGCTTGTTGGCAAAGTATTTATTCCAGTCAGCCACATCCACAACAACCCCCAGGCATTGTTTAGTAACTGCCCGCTGCTCAGATGCAAAACCGCTGCTTTAGCTACTTCCATATTCACATTCATAACAAGTTTTACACCGGAACTAATGAGTGACTGGGGATCTTAAAGGAAGGAGGCCCATTATTATTCATTGAACAAAGTAAACAAATACACAAATATTACTGTCAGTGGGTAACTATCTCTCCAATTAATCTAAGGTTGCTCCCCAAAGTGGTCTCATTGTTCTGCCAAACATATTTTTTTCTTCAGGGAAAACAGACAAAGGGCTGAATAGAAAATAGAAGTGGTATCCAGATTCTCTGCCTTGAGCTCCCTCTACTTACTTTACTTCTTTCTTTTTTTTCCTCCTTTTTTCCTTTCTTGTTTTTGTGAAGATTGACACCTCTTTACAATTCGTTATTTGCATGAGGCCAGAATAGGCATGGACACACTGCATAAAGAAAGAGTGATTGACAGCTGAGGTACACAGACCACTGGAGGTGGATGGTACCAATGACGGAAAGCAATGACACACATACACTCCAAAAGAGTTCTTCAGCTGTCCCGATAGGAGAACACTTTTTGGTTCCAGGTAGAACCCAAAAAGCGTTCTTCAAAGGGTTCTCCTATGGGGACAGCCAAAGAACCCTTTAGGTTCTAGATATCACCTGTAATACAACAACTCATAAAAACACAATATTACTTCCCCTTAATCCCTTCCCCCCCAAAGTACACTCTCTGCTCTTTAAATGTCTGGCATTATTAATTCCACTTCTTTTCTGTTTTACAGACGCAGCTCTGATTCTAGAATAAGATAATAGCGTCCAATTTGTTATCTCACACCTCATTACCCTGGAAACATGGTGGAGGTTGTCTTCCACTGCACAGTATCACTTAAACAGAGGATCAGGGTGATCTGACGGTCACAGAGTATGCATTTTGAGTCATTGCTGTGGTGGCCAGAGAGGCATATGTCAACTATGGACTCACTAAGGGTGAAGTGTAATGTCACATACAGGAACTACTTTGAAATTAATACATTCCTCAGTTCTTCCTCATTCCTAATGATTCTAACTGCTCTCTGAAAGTGCTAGAATTGCAGTACAATCAGAGCCTGCCTTCAGTGCTACAAGCAACGTTCAGGAATACTGGATCTACACTGATCCCGGACAGGAAGTAGGATAGTGGTAACTAAGGGGCTCATGTTAAAGGTCAGAAGGTCATTGTGTTCCCCAGATGCAAGGTGTAAATTGTTCTGACAACAGCTATGGCACCCCTGAACCTGCTTCACTACTTTGTCTTCCCTCTCCAGTACCTGAGAATAATAAATGCTTTTTTTTTTCTCTTTACCCTGACTCTGAACATCCGACTCTCACAGTCCGATACTGGGGAGATTATAGGATTCTCAGGGTTGACTGACCTTTAACCTAGAAGTCCACTGTCCAATATGATTGGGATGTGGCAAAAATATTTGAAAGTCATCCATAATTAATCTCCTGGACTGGAACCTTCATAATCTCTAGTCTGTTTTAAATAGAACATCCATTTCTTATTTAGGACCTTATAACAAAATGGATAAGTCTAAAACAAATCCCCGGTTAGCTTATCTATTTCCTGAATAAAACTTCCCTCACGTTAATGTTCTCTCTCTGTTTGTCCACTTGATTTGCTGCTCCCATGCAGATTCAACAAGGCCTTACACACCAGCTGGGTAAAATCCCCTCCATCAGTGATATGATGCATTTCCTTACTTCCTTGTTTTCCTAAGCACATCTGGCAGATGACGGAGCCACACTTCCCATCCTGTGTGTGTGTGTGTGTTGTGTGCATGTGCACTTCTTGCTCAAAGGTTTCTGCTCAAAGCCAGAACCATGTAGTCCCCATAATCTTTACATCACCTGGATCGCCTGACAGTTAAGACGGTGATTTGACTGACATATCCATGTTAGATAAAGATCTGTGAGACTATAAAGCTGCTCTAATCTGATACACATAACCTCAGCAGAGGCACAATCTAGTCCAATAACCTCTTTCTCTCATGGGTCTCTTAGTTATGACTTCTTCTCTGTACAATAAATGTTCATTAGATGATATACAGTACCAGTCAAAACTTTGGACACACCTACTAATTTCAGGGTTTTTCTTTATTTTTACTATTTTCTACATTGTAGAATAATAGTGAAGACATCAGAACTACAGTGAGGGAAAAAAGTATTTGATCCCCTGCTGATTTTGTACGTTTGCCCACTGACAAAGAAATGATCAGTGTATAATTTTAATGGTAGGTTTATTTGAACAGTGAGAGACAGAATAACAACAAAAAAGTCCAGAAAAACGCATGTGAAAAATGTTATAAATTGATTTGCATTTTAATGAGGGAAATAAGTATTTGACCCCTCTGCAAAATATGACTTAGTACTTGGTGGCAAAACCCTTGTTGGCAATCACAGAGGTCAGACGTTTCTTGTAGTTGGCCACCAGGTTTGCACACATCTCAGGAGGGATTTTGTCCCACTCCTCTTTCCAGATCTTCTCCAAGTCATTAAGGTTTCGAGGCTGACGTTTGGCAACTCAAACCTTCAGCTCCCTCCACAGATTTTCTATGGGATTAAGGTCTGGAGACTGGCTAGGCCACTCCCGGACCTTAATGTGCTTCTTCTTGAGCCACTCCTTTGTTGCCTTGGCCGTGTGTTTTGGGTCATTGTCATGCTGGAATACCCATCCACTACCCATTTTCAATGCCCTGGCTGAGGGAAGGAGGTTCTCACCCAAGATTTGACGGTACATGGCCCCGTCCCTTTGATGCGGTGAAGTTGTCCTGTACCCTTAGCAGAAAAACACCCCCAAAGCATAATGTTTCCACCTCCATGTTTGACGGTGGGGATGGTGTTCTTGGGGTCATAGGCAGCATTCCTCCTCCTCCAAACAGGGTGAGTTGAGTTGATGCCAAAGAGCTCCATTTTGGTCTCATCTGACCGCAACACTTTTACCCAGTTGTCCTCTGAATCATTCAGATGTTCATTGGAAAACTTCAGACGGGCATGTATATGTGCTTTCTTGAGCAGGGGGACCTTGCGGGCGCTGCAGGATTTCAGTCCTTCATGGCGTAGTGTGTTACCAATTGTTTTCTTGGTGACTATGGTCCCAGCTGCCTTGAGATCATTGACAAGATCCTCCCGTGTTGTTCTGGGCTGATTCCTCACCGTTCTCATGATCATTGCAACTCCATGAGGTGAGATCTTGCATGAAGCCCCAGGCCAAGGGTGATACAAAAAAACGTACAAAATCAGCAGGGGATCAAATACTTTTTTCCCTCACTGTATTAAATAACACATATGGAATCATGTAGTAACCAAAAAAAGTATTAAACATATCAAAATATATTTTATATTTGAGATTCTTCAAAGTAGGCACCGTTTGCCTTGATGACAGCGTTACACACTCTTGGCAATCTCTCAACCAGCTTCATGAGGTAGTCACCTGAATGCATTTCAATTAACAGGTGTGCCTTGTTAAAAGTTAATTTGTGGAATTTATTTTCTTATTAATGCGTTTGAGCCAATCAGTTGCGTTGTGACAAGGTAGGGGTGGTATACAGAAGATAGCCCTATTTGGTAAAATACCAAGTACATATTATGGCAAGAACAGCTCAAATATGCAAACGACAGTTCATCATTACTTTAAGACATGAAGGTCAGTAAATCCGGAAAATGTCAAGAACTTTAAAAGTTTCTTCAAGTGCAGTCGCAAAAACCATCAAGCGCTAAGATGAAACTGGCTCTCATGAGGACCACCACAAGAAAAGAAGACCCAGTTACCTCTGCTGCAGAGGATAAGTTAATTAGAATAACTGCACCTCAGAAATTGCAGCCCAAATAAATGCTTCACAGAGTTCAAGTAACAGACACAATTCAACATCAACTGTTCAGAGGAGACTGCGTGAAATCAGGCCTTCATGGTCGAAATGGTGCAAAGAAACCACTACTAAAAGGACACTAATAATAAGAAGAGACTTTCTTGGGCCAAGAAACACGAGCAATAGACATTAGACCGGTGGAAATCTGTCCTTTGGTTTGATGAGTCCAAATGTGCGATTTTTTGTTCCAACCGCCATGTCTTAGTGAGACGCAGAGTAGGTGAACGGATGATCGCCGCATGTTTAGTTCCAAACATGAAGCATGGAGGAGGAGGTGTGATGGTGTGGGGGTGCTTTGCTGGTGACACTATTGGTGATTTATTTAGAATTCAAGGCACACTTAACCAGCATGGCTACCACAACATTCTGCAGCGATACATCATCCCATATGGTTTGCGCTTAGTGGGACTATCATTTGTTTTTCAACAGGACAATGACCCAACACACCTCCAGGCTGTGTAAGGGCAATTTGACCAAGAAGGAGAGTGATGGAGTGCTCTATCAGATGACCTGCCCTCCACAATCACCCGACCTCAACCCAACTGAGATGGATTGGGATGAGTTGGACCGCAGAGTGAAGGAAAAACAGCCAACAAGTGCTCAGCATATGTGGGAACTCCTCCCAGGTGAAGCTGGTTAAGAAAATGCCAAGAGTGTGCAAAGCTGTCATCAAGGCAAAGGGTGGCTACTTTGAAGAATCTAAAATCTAAAATATATTTTGATTTGTTTAACACTTTTTTGGTTACCACATGATTCCATATGTGTTATTTCATAGTTTTGATGTCTTCTCTATTATTCTACAATGTAGAAAATAGTAAAAAATAAAGAAAATACTCTGGAATGAGTAGGTGTGTCCAAACTTTTGACTGGTACTGTATATTGGAGGGTAGTTCCCTTAAGGTTCTTGTAAATTTCTAAGACCGTGTTCTCTCATTATAACTTTGGTATGGACGGCAAAGGGGGCCAAGAGGCTTGCATCTTCATATGAAATGTGATTATGATACGATCGACCCAGGATAGATTCGGGCTGTGCAACCGGATATACTAGGGCAGGGAATTTAACATAATGACACATTGTAATGTTCGCATTGTGTCAGAGACAAATGCATGTGAATGCAATACATAATGTACATGCAAATCATACCATCTCCAGAGATCTCTATAGTAGCAGAAAAAAATTATGCATTCCTTCACTCTCCAGGATGTCTTCCTTTCCCACTGATCCAGATAAATAGGAACATTATTCACCATTAACATCTAGGGCCCCAGTCCCAAAGCAAGAGAAGGAAAATGCCCTACATAACTTAACATATGTTTTGCACTTGCCTACACAGCAATACAGATGTAGGATCTCAATTTGACCAATGATGTCACAGCAAAATAATCCTGCAGAAACATGATTTGAACATTTAGTCCATAATGTTACTTGATCGGCAGTTATTAGCTTCCCAAAAGTAAGCTACATGAAAAGTGCAATACTGTTAATAGAACTGTTTGTTAGCGTTGGTTTTCAGTGAATTTATGTAAATCACAAATCTCATCTGCATTTCCTGCGATGCAGGAAAATTCTCAGCAACAAAAGAGTGGTCAAATTAAGATTCTACATCTGTAGTTAATTTCACTGACACCATATCTATCAGTGTGAATTTTAAAAGCAGGGGTTTGTTTTGTAAGGCCGTTGGGCGCGGCAGAGAATGCATTTTCTCTGTAATGTTCTCAAGCGCGAACCACAAACTGCTGATGCTCGCAGGACTTCAACCGTTCTGCAAGCTAACACCCCTGACAAGGGACCCATATATGTAAGGTTAAAAGCAGTGAAAATTGGGTGACGTCCCACCAAATGTTCTCTCAGGTAGATGAGAAATGCAGACACAAGAAAACACACACAACACAAACACTTTTGCTAAGTGGCTTGACAACATCCTTGCTACGATGACTGTTCCCTAAAAATAGCCAGACGGGAGCAGCAAGAGGTGATGTCATATGTTTTAGCAATCTAAAGGAGAGGATGTAAGCCTGAAATACATTTGGAACATCTAGAATGTTAGAGGCTCGCCTCAAACTACTTAGCTAACAGTAAACTGTCCTAGAACCTGAGAGAAAGTGTTGTTCTGTTTTTAATGTATGGTTGACAACACTGTAGAGACAGGACAAACCATGTCCCTGTGTAGTCCTGAAAATCTGTTAATTCAGGAAAGTTTCTAACCTCCGTAGGAAACTCTATCAGACAACCAAAAATACAGATAACCAGAGGATAGAATCAGCTATTGTTGTGAGTGGCCATAGCCCATAGTGCTGTAAACAGGTAGTCCAGTTCTTCCATCCCCATTGTCCAGTTGTCCAGTGGAAAAGCTGGCTGCAAAGCCATGGCTCCTCCACGAAGCATAGGACACCGACAGAGGTCCCACAATCCATCTGGAAAGAGCACTCATACAGAGAGATGAATAGAGAACAAGGACCAGTCTGAGCTTGGCTTAACCTCTCTGGGCTAGGGGGCAGTGTTCGGAGGTTCAGAGAGTCTGGCGTGCCCAAAGTAAAATGCCTGTTACGCATATAATTAGTTGTATTTGACATAAAAAACTTTGAAGTTTCTAAAACTCTTAAAATAATGTCTGTGGGTATAACAGAACTGATATGGCAGGCGAAAACCAGAGGAAAATCCATCCGGAAAAATTGCTTTTTTGAGCTCCCATGCAATTGGTATGGTTTCCTATTGCACAATGAAAAGAATAGCTCCCAGATTGCAGTACCTATGGCTTCCACTGGATGTGAACAGTCTTTAGACAAGGTTTCAGGCTTGTTCTTTTAAAATTGAACAAGTAGCTGTAGTTTATCATTGGGTTCCTCCTTGGGTCTGTAGTCCTGTGGCACACGTGACTAAGGGCTTACGAAGCCATTTCTAAAGCTTTGGGACTCCAGCGAACCACGGTGAGAGCCATTATCCACAAATTGAGATAATTTGGAACAGTGGTGAACCTTCCCAGGAGTGGCCGGCCTACCGAAATCACCCCAAGAGCGCAGCGACGACTCATCCAAGAGGTCGCAAAAGAACCCACAACAACATCTAAAGAACTGCAGGCCTCACTTGCCTCAGTTAAGGTCAGTGTTCATGACTCAACCATAAGAAAGAGACTGGGCAAAAATGGCATCCATGGCAGAGTTCCAAGGCGAAAATCACTGCTGACCAAAAATAACATAAAGGCTCGTCTCACTTTTGGCAAAAAACATCTTGATGATCCCCAAGACTTTTGGGAAAATATTCTGTGGACTGACAAGACAAAAGTTGAACTTTTTGGAAGGTGTGCGTCCCGTTACATCTGGCGGAAAAGTAACACAGCATTTCAGAAAAAGAACATCATACCAACAGTCAAATATGGTGGTGGTAGTGTGATGGTCTGGAGCTGCTTTGCTGCTTCAGGACCTGGACGACTTGCTGTGATTGATGGAACCATGAATTCTGCTCTCTACCAAAAAATTCTGAAGGAGAATGTCCGGCCATCAGTTCAAGCTGAAGCGCACTTAGGTTCTGCAGCAGGACAATGATTCAAAACACACCAGCAAGTCCACCTCTGAACGGCTTAAATAAAACAAAATGAAGGTTTTGGAGTGGCCTAGTCAAAGCCCGGACTTGAATCTGATTGAGATGCTGTGGCGTGACCTTAATAAGGCGATTCATGCTCGAAAACCCTCCAATGTGGCTGAATTAAAACAATTCTGCAAAGAAGAGTGGGCCAAAATTCCTCCACAGCGATGTGAAAGACTCATTGCCAGTTATCGCAAACGCTTGATTGCAGTTGTTGCTGCTGAGGGGTTTAGGGGGCAATTACTTTTTCACATAGGGCCATGAAGGTTTGTATAGCTTTTTTCCCTTAAGGTCTACCTCATCCACATACACAAATGAAATACTCTTCTCTTATCCCTGAACAACACCAAGGGATTCCTCCTTTTTTTGTGTGTGATTTGGGGACGATATTGTATCAATACTTTGACTCCCAGTATCGTTTTGTAAAAATTATTATATATATTTATGCTTTGCTAGGTAGTGTTAGCCAGCGCTAGTCGGTTTTGTTCTCCATCTTCTTTTTAAATAGTGAGCCAACATGTTTTCAGCACTTTTATTTCCATGACTGATCAAAACTAATTTTCTTCTCATGCTCTCTCATATCTCTGCAGCACACATTACAGTGAGCAATATGTTTGGAACATCAAATCGCAATAAAATCGCATGATCAAATCACAATACATTTAGAATCATGGGAAGCGTGAGAATTGACATACATATCGTATCGGCACCTAAGTATCGTGATAGTATCGTATCATGAGGTCCCTGGCAATTCTCAGCCCTAGTTATTTTGTCCTTTAAGTGGCAGACAACTCTTCCCAAGGGCACTCTCTGTAATACCCCCTGAACTCTCTCACATTCTTCCTGATCCACTAATTAAAAAAGACCACAAGAAGCAATAAGACTATCAATAATTACTGTTCTAAGCTTAGGGATAACTGAAGCTTCTGCACATGTAATTTGAAAAGAGAAAAATCCACTCAGTTTAATTCTGTATTGGAAATGTTATTTATTTTAGCAGTGGGGGAATTGTCATTGACGCTTGCACAACTGCAAACACTCATGGGGTAGCCACCCACTGCCAAGTGTTCCATTTCACAACCCAAGACATTGCCAGAAATAGTACCTAATCAATGCAGAGTAAAGTAAGTCTAACTGAAATAATGTCATCTAAAAGTCACAGAGCCTTTATTGGTATGGACGCATAGCATTACTTTTTATCAACAATTCCGCTCTAATGTACTTCAGTGTATTTACTAAGGCTGAAAGGCAACTCATGGACGAAAATGTACTTCATACCAAAGGCTAAGAGCATTTGTACAATTTAACCCGGCAATGCTACGCAAATGGTTTGTGACCAGTATAGTGAACAGAGTCTTGGCACACAAAACAGGGGGCACAGAGATTTGGCAATGGGGGCGGAGAGTACTGCTGAGGGCACACTGTGCTGGCACCAGACACAACAGCCTGGTCCAAATCCCCCACTGGTGGCTCGAATCAGGTCGCAAGTCGCCTGGGGAGAGGGGAAAGGTTCTGGAAAGAGCTGGTCTTCAGAGAGACGGGCTGCTCACATACGCCCTCACACACACACACCCACCACTCTTCCTACCATATTCATCTGCCACTGGAGGTCCATACCCAGCATAGGATGGATTGGAGAGAGTGAGAAAGACATAGAGAAAGAGAGTGAGAGAATGAAAGAAAGAGAGTGAAAGCAAAAAAGAGTGAACATTTGAGAGACAGGGATTAAATCCTGGTGAAGAGATGCAATGTTGCTAATGTCCTGTGCTGCTCTTAGAGTCATCGTCATGCTAGTTGTCTCGTTTCGTGACCTGCCAGGTCACTAGGTCGCTGTAGTGTTTGTTTAGTCTGCCTGGAAAGCCATCATTACAGTGTTTACACTGAGCTGTAAGGGTGCGCTTAAAACCGCCCCATTATGCTGCAGAGTTGACAGGCGAACGAGCTAACCACTAATTCCTTTCAACTGGACCCGTGCTACTGAAATAACTCTGACACACGACTAAGACATATCTCTGATTTGACAGATCCAATTACCCAGCTAAGGACACCAGCGCTCTCTTTGTCCAGGGTCTTCCTCTTGTCAATGAGCTTCTCCACTAATGATGTACTCCAAGTCTAGTACTGGTGGTTGTTTGGGATCATGACATTGTCAGTCCTCTGCTCTGTTTGGCACAGCTCATAAGGGGCCTCATCTGAACTCATATCCTGCTAATCATGACAGTCTTGAGGAGGATGTTGCTATGGGGATGTTTGTGGCAGCCATAATGATGTTGTTTAACAGTGACCTGTGTTTGTGAAGGATCCCCTATCTCCTATTCCTTCCTGGCAGAAAAGTATTTGAGGAAATGTCTTCATGGGAAAGTATTCTGTCAACAACTGAGCTGTCGAATGGATTCATTGTACTGGAGAAGGAGACAAATCTTTCAGGAGCTGGCCCAGATAAGGGAAATGGATGGAGACATGAAAAAGTTATTCTGTTGTCTGGGAATTTCCTGTATCATTACTGTAGATGCCTAATGCTGACATTATGTTCAGTTACATACTAAAAGCTTTGCAACACCCAAAGGTACAGCATGACCTGAATCAAATGAATGTACTAGGAAAATTGGAAAATTGAACATTATTAAACGGAACTCTTCCTGACAAGACAATTTCTCTAAATCCACTCAACCCAGCCGGCACACATCAACCTGGTCTCATATTATTCTGTACGTAAAAACGAGACACTCCATTTCGTATGATATGTTCCGTTTCGTATGGTATGTATTAATTTGTGGATGTCTATAACCAATTACTTTTGATATGTTACGAATTACAATTAATATGATATGAACAACTATGTAAAATGTACAATATGTTAAGAATTTCCAAAATGTACAATATGTTACGAATTTGCAAAAACTTATGATATGTTATGAATTTCCAATTGGTTGAGGTTAACGTTAGCTAGGTGGCTAATGCTAACATTAGCTAGCTGGCTAACATTAGCTAGGCTAAGGGTTAGAAGTAGGGGTTAGAGTTAAGGTTAGGGGTTAGGTTAAAGGGTTAACATTAGCTAGCTGGCTAACGTTATCTAGGCTAGGGGTTAGAGGTAGGGGTTAGGGTTAAGGTTAAGAGTTAGGTTAAAGGGTTAAGATTAGGGTTAGGTTGAGGGGTTAGCTAACATGCCACGTAGTTGCAAAGTATCTAAAAAGTAGTTGAACAGTTGCTAATTAGCTAAAATGCTAAATTGTCAGTGGTGACATTCGAACACGCAGCCTTGGGTCCTATCCATCCACCCCGACCACCCACCCTCCTTTTGTTACTTGCCTTAACTTCTTAGGGAGCGGCAGCTGAGGTGTCGGTTTTGGAGAGTCTGGCATGCCCAAAGTAAAAGGCCTGCCACTCAGGATATGCACATAATTAGTACTATTGGATAGGAAACACTCTGAAGTTTCTAAGAGTGTTAAAATATTGTCTGTGAGTATAACAGAACTGATATAGCAGGCGAAAACCCAAGGAATTTCTGTCCTGGAAAAAGTGTTTTTGACACATTGCCTCATTTTGAACCACTCCCTATTGAAAACAGCTATATATGGGAGTAAGATTGCAGTACCTATTGCTTCCACTGGATGTCAACAGTCTCTAGACAGTGTTTGGTGATGTTAGGTTGCTCTGGATGGTAATAGAAGAAGAATTTCGAACTAGTCACCAGATGTAAACAGAAGAGGATGCACGTTCACGGGCTCGCGCGCTGTGGTTTTTTTCCTTTCCTATCGTCCAGTTTATAATCCGGTTGAAATATTATAGTAAATATACATAAAAGTGTTCCTAAGGATACATTATCAATGATGTTAGATTGTTCTTGGACAAGTGTATAGGTATAGGTTGAACGTGTTCTCTTCATGGTTCAATGGGCGAGTGGACGCTGTATTTTATCAACATAACGCGCCAACCAAACGGAGATATATGGATATAATAAATGACTTTTTCTAACAAAATAACCATTGGATGTCTTCGTTGGACACTTGGGAGGCCCTCAGAAGAAGTTCTTCAAAAGGTAAGGGATTTGTTTTCGCTGTGAAATGGGTTTTGCATGAACCGCGATGGTTTATGAATTTATGATAAATATTGTAGGTGCTATCCTCAAACAATCAAATGTTGTGCTTTCGCCGTAAAGCCTTTTTGAAATCTGACAACGCTGTGATATTGCCAAGAATCAGAGCTTTTGATGACTATGCAACACTTGTATATTGATGAATGTTTAATAATTCGACTTTTGGATTTTGAATTTGGCGCCTTACATTTCACCGGGTAGTGTCGGGATTGGGGCGCTACTAATGAGTGTCCTCGGGTTTACCTTTACTATGTTATGTCTAGTCTATGAGACCAGGTAGCACACACACAAACACATGCACATTCTTTCTTCCTACCGTCTTTAATCAGTGTAATGTCTCATAGGACTGACATCATGAGAGGCTGTCTAACATGCTCTAGATCACGGCTATTATAACCTTTGACCTTTGAGTCCCCCTATAAATTCAGAACGCTATTTCTCTATAGTCTCAGTACTGCTTGTAGTAGTCATGTATTGCCTGAAAACTGCCATTGTTTAGGCCCCTGCCATCTAGAGTGACTAAAACTGGCATCTTTTCTGGGCTAGACCTCATCAAAAAGTATTGACATAACCAAAGCCAAGTGCAAGACTTCAGTCAATCTTTCTTCATCCTCTCACTACTCCATCCTTTGGTGATTTGCATAATCTGATCCATTTTGTTTTTACACAGCTTGGTGTCTCTGCATGGCAGTGTGGGCCATTGTGAGGTTCTTGTATTTTTCACTCTGTTCCTGACTAATGAAAATTCCATAAAAAAAATCTATATTTGAAGCCTTGAAAACGTTGAAACAATGATCCGGTGGGTGCTGCTTCAGGAGTTGGGAGGCACTCCACTCAGATTGAATAAATAAAAACAGCTCCGCTAGCAGACACACACACACATACACACACCCTCCAAAAAACTAAACACAGAAATGGGAATAAATGAGAGCCAGGATCCAATGAGGCCAGACGCATCAGCCTAATTTCTCAGTCTGTTGCTCAGGTACAGAGCTGACAGAGAGCCAACATCAAGCTCAGACAGAACATGCAGGTCCAACTCCAAATTGACTGCTTTTTTGGGTCAAATATTTCCAGGAGAGACCAAAGGAAAAAGTTGAAGTGGGTTTGGGCTGTTACTTTAGAGAGACTCAATACCTGGAAGTAGCCTTTGCTTGTACAGCTCAAAGGAGTATCTCTTGTTTCTGTAGCGTGAGGCAGCTTGATGTACAAGTACACCCCATGGACAAGACGCTAGTCTATCACAAGGCCTTCCCCCAATCTATCTCCTTAGTGCCAAGCAGAGATCCATCGGGTCACATTTTTATAGTCTTTGGTATGACTCGGCCAGGGATCAAACTCCCAGACTTCCAATCTCTGGACAGACACTAACCACAAGGCCACTGAGTTGGTCTTCCAGTACTGTTAATGCTACACAGGTTGTGAGTGCTTCTAGCTGAGAGGACAGAGAAATCAATCTATTAATGATAATCAATGAACAAACGCATGCTTGTCCAAACACACACAGCCTGAACAGCTCTATACTTGCTCTAGGCCAGACTGTTGGGTCAGAGGGCTGCTAGCTAACATATTGGTTTATTAATTAGATTTGGTATTCTGTTTACTTTGGGTAGAGCTAGATCTTTTCAGATTGGCCCTGGACCAGGTGTGCACTTGAGGAAAACCAAATTAGGAAACCTTATGGACTCAGCAGAACTCGGTAAAAAAAAACACCACTTACAGTAAACCTTGCATAACTCAGCCCAGAACACATCCACTTACTAAACAGGTCCTTTAAATCAGTTGACCAACTCACTCTTACTGAAAACCAATAAAACACAAACTCTTATAGAATGCATACCAGAATCTCTATACATTTCAGGGTACTTCCTGCTCTACCTGTCGCTTAGAGCTAATTTATTGGTGAAACTAATTTCTTAGGATAATAGAACCTTCATACTTAACACTGAATGCTATTAAGTGGACATTAGCAGCACATTGTGGTGTTATACACCACAAACTGAGAGAGCAAACTACTACTCTGTGCTGGCTCAGAGGTTCTTCCTACCTCCTGATCCTACAGAGAAGGCAGGGAGGGTACAACCCCGCACAGTGCACGCACAGAGGGCACGCAGAGGTCACACACCACCTGTGTCTGGGTACAGACGTGAGACAGACATCAGCGGACACATCTGGAGGGAGGCAGGGAGGAGGACAGGCGGAACAGACAGAAGGGAATTCCAGGGCTGGCTTATCTCTCACAGCTGACACACAGGTCACAGAGGTTGGCGATGCGGGTAGGGTAGTTGGGTGGGTGGGATTTTTTTTTTTTAGGAATAGGGTGGTGGAAATTTTGTCAGGGACACAGATTAAGTTGGACAGTAGAAGTGAGGTGATGAGGAAAATCAGAGTTTTGATGTTTATAGTGTTTCAAAGTTGAGTGATGGGATTGAGTGCAGTACACAAAATCAATGAGAATATCCTGATGTCAAAGTGTATGTACTATCTCAGTAGCGATGCAGTGAAATCTGATAGATCTCAGTGGTCTTATCCCTACTGGTCTAGTCTATGCATCTATGGTGGTCCATCAAACCTGGTAGACTAAACTAACTGGAGGGAGATCATGTCTCCTGCACAGTGTCCAAGCCAAGGAGTGTAAGTTACACATTCAAACGCAATGTCTAAGCCAAGTATAAAATACTTGAAAGCCTATGGCTGCTTCAGACCTAATACCTGGCCCAAGTCTCTTTGCTTCTGGAAATGCTTAGCTTGTACTGTATATATATGAAGCGTGTGTATATACGCAGTTGATTTCACAAACACTCCATAGGATTCCCTAGTTCTCATGCCTGGTGTTATATTCCACAGTCTGGAAGAGAAAAAGGTGTTGAGAGAAAAGAAAACCTCTCGAGTCCACTTCACCCTCATTCTTTATCAACTATCATCACTCAACTCTTCAGAGAGACTAAACCATAAAAGTGCCTCGACATTTGGTCGGTGAAATATTTTTTCCCCTCCATGAAACTGTATCAGCCTTCATACTGTAGAAGCGTTTCCCATAGCTCTTACTACAGCCATGGGCACAGCATATGCTAGCTGAAGAGCAACACATCTGATCATTGTTTACTCCATATGTCAATGTGCTCGTATCTTCCCAAATTGAAACAAACCATTTCACTAGTCCCCAAAACATATTCCTTTGGGAGCCTAGATGCCTGTAGTGATGAAGGTCGGATGTAGGATTTTAGGATGTGCAGTGGAATCTTGAATGATGACTTACTTGTTTTTTTCCAGTGCCAGGACCAGTTGTTCGCCTTCCGCCTCCACCACCAGCTTCAGTGATGCAGGATGACTCTAGAACACAAACAGAGGACACCAGAGGTGAGGGGACGGGACACCCAGCAGGGCTGACACATACTGGACAGGAAGTACGAGGGCATGCTGGGAAATGGCCAGGAAGAGGGATTCCAGTTCCCAGATCCATTGCATTGGTGGTTGTCATGACTAGGGCCCTGTTTTCCCGATCAGGGAAAGCTCTGGACTCTAGCCATGACAGCTAACTTTTTGATGAGCACATACACTACCGTTCAAAAGTTTTGGGTCACTTAGAAATGTCCTTGTTTTTGAAAGAAAAACACATTTTTGGTCCATTAAAATAACATCAAATTGATCAGAAATGCAGTGTAGACATTGTTAATGTTGTAAATGACTATTGTAGCTGGAAACGGCAGATTCTTTATGGAACATCCACATAGGCGTACAGAGGCCCATTATCAGCAACCATCACTCTTGTGTTCCAATGGCACGTTGTGATAGCTAATCAAAGTTTATCATTTTAAAAAGCTAATTGAGCATTATAAAACCCTTTTGCAATTATGTTAGCACAGCTGAAAACTGTTGTACTGATTAAAGAAGCAATAAAACTAGCCTTCTTTAGACTAGTTGAGTATCTGGAGCATCAGCATTTGTGGGTTCGATTACAGGCTCAAAACGGCCAGAAACAAATAACTTTCTTCTGAAACTCGTCAGTCTATTCTTGTTCTGAGAAATGAAGGCTATTCCATGCGAGAAATTGCCAAGAAACTGAAGATCTCGTACAACGCTGTGTACTACTCCCTTCACAGAACAGCGCAAACTGGCTCTAACCAGAATAGAAAGAGGAGTGGGAGGCCCCGGTGCACAACTGAGCAAGAGGACAAGTACATTAGAGGGTCTAGTATGAGAAACAGACGCCTCACAAGTCCTCAACTGGCAGCTTCCTTAAACAGTACCAGCAAAACAAAATCCCTCCTGAGATGTGTGCAAACCTCGTGGCCAACTACAAGAAACGTCTGACCTCTGTGATTGCCAACAAGAGTTTTGCCACCAAGTACTAAGTCATGTTTTGCAGAGGGGTCAAATACTTATTTCCCTCATTAAAATGCAAATCATTTTATAACATTTTTCACATACGTTTTTCTGGATTTGTTTGTTGTTATTCTGTCTCTCACTGTTCAAATAAACCTACCATTAAAATTATAGACTGATAATTTCTTTGTCAGTGGGCAAACATACAAAATCAGCAGGGGATCAAATACTTTTTTCCCTCACTGTATGTCAACAGTGAAGAGGCGACTCCAGGATGCTGGCCTTCTAGGCAGAGTTGCAAAGAAAAAGCCATATCTCAGACTGGCCAATAAAAAGAAAAGATTAAGATGGGCAAAAGAAGACAGACACTGGACAGAGGAACTCTACCTAAAATCAGCCAACTATTTGCATTTGCATTGCACTGTTGGTTAGGGGCTCGTAAGTAAGCATTTCACTGTAAGGTCTACGGCTGTTGTATTCGGCGCATGTGACTAATAACATTTGATTTGATTTAGGGTATGTATGGCGCCTCTCCATTTCTAATTCTCCATCTGAGGATGACCAGGTCATAGACACTTCCGTTAGTACCTTTCATGATTTCCCATAGTTAGGTTAAAAACTGGACTCCGTTCATTCAGAAAGTTGGAGACGTTTATGAAAGATCAACAGTAATGTAAAAAATTATCTAATGTTGAACATGAAATGAAAAATTCCACTTTAGGTCTACAGCAATAATCTACCATGTCAGGTTGATGTTGGTCAGAAATCAACAGCAAAAACATTTCTGTTTTTGCAGAGCAAGCAGTGTTTTTCCTTGAGTGCAAGAACAACATTTTGATGATTGTCTGCATATTTCAGTGCTGACTGACACAAATTTCCCCAGACCTCCTGCCTTTTTAACACTCATGAGTTATGACCTTGACACTAATTTCCCCAGACCTCCTGCCTTTTTAACACTCATGAGTTATGACCGAACTGGCCCATGGGAAAAGGGGGGCTTGACAGCAGCTGGGGATCTCTGTCTGTTGCACAGTTTATTACAGGCTATCAGATACTGTATCACACACACACGTGGGGATGGAGAGCCTCCTGCTAGGAAAAAGTAATGTCATTTCAACTATTTTACTACCCACATAGAAGCAGGTACACAGACAAGCAGCCAGGCATTTCGGCTGCACCTTGAGAGATGAAGACAGACAGGCAGACAGGCAGACAGGCAGACAGGCAGACAGGCAGGCAGGCAGGCAGGCAGAGATAAAGATAGACAGGCAGAGATAACGATAGACAGGCAGAGCTATAGAGACAGGAAGAGACAGAACAACCATTATTTTGTCCCAAGGCAAATCCATGGTAACAAGAGTGATACTGAGACTTTTCACTTTTCAGATTTTTCACTTTAAAATTTATGTCAAACAAAAACCAATGATTGCAAAGCTAAACAAACCATACAACTCTATTTAAAAATGTCCACAGAAAAGTTTACAAAAACATATTTACTTGAAGAACCGTGCAGGTTTGGTAATCAAATGATGGTTTGTGCTGTTGATGCCGTCATTCTGTTCCAAATTGTTGTATCTGCACTGATCTTCAAGTGAATGTGTTTTTGTAAAATGTTCAGTAGAAATTGTTAAAAGTAGTCCTTGTGCATAGAGGTATAGTTTGTGGGTCCATTTGTGTTTTAGAAGGCAGGACGGATCATGTCAGGTCATCACCCAATTGTCCTGACTCACCACCACCAAGATATTGGATTTCTACTTCTTGAAGCACCGAGAACAGTTCAATAAAAACTAAAGGGGTGGAGGGAAAAATGAGTCTGGTATCATCTCTGATAAAATAACCAACTTGTTAAACTCAATAATATGTTGGAATGGTCAACATGGCTATAACAGCTGGCTCGTGAACTATACAAATACACATTGTTGTCAAACTCAACTGATTATGTAGTGTAATGACAATGGAATACCTCGCTAATAAAATAAAATTAACTTTCACCAAAATTCTGTCCTAACTAAATAACTAGAATCTCTTCATTGTTCCAAATAAAGCTATAATATAACACATTCTGATGAATTACTGGTGCATCACTGGCAGCTCTCATGACTCCTTCTCATTTCAGAGATTTTGTTGATTTGCTAATACCCTCCCCATGTCAGCCAAGTAAAGCACAAGCTCAGCATTCAGGGAGAGTGTGTAATTGAGACACTAACATAGAAAAAAACAAAACACCCCCTCAGAGGGTGTGGTATTTCCTCCAGCTAGGAAAAACCTATCCACTCATGTATAATCTGAGGGATAAATCTTGGAAAGCCATGGCTGTTTTAAATATTCCGGGAGTACTACTCAACACCCATGCGTTTCCCTTGTCGGGAATGGTTTCCCTATGGTGAAGTGGGGGATCCCGGATTTCAAAAATGTATTTCTCTCACTAAGTCCTAGTGGGCTGAACGCATTGGCTTTCCCCGTCTGAAGCTACCCTAATATACCCTAAAACCAGATACTCAATTGCAGAACGTGCTTAATTTGTTAAAGACCCCATGTAATAGCAGAGATTAAATGTGCTGATTTATCTGGTTTTAATAACTCAATGGATTTCAGGCATTACACATGGTTCATAGAAAGAAACTCTAATATGTCTTATAAATCTTTGCTTTCCTTACAGTTCTGGTATGTCAAGGATAACAAGTGTTAGGGTGCATTTGCTAGCCATCCGCAACTACGCTCATCTGTCCAATACATTTTAGCACAATGGTTAGATGGTTTCAAATCCGGTTGCTACCTGACTTTGTTACAAAACCAGACAGTTTACGGAAAAAAGGCAGTCTTCTGCCAGTGGTAAACCATTTAAAAATGTTGCTTTTCATGCACTGCTGATTTGTAGAGTATAGGAGCCTGGCGAGTTGGGGGAATAATTTCACAGTGTGTGGAGCCTCAGGGCCTAGCTCATACTAAACAAACAACAGAGGGGCCATTCAACGCCGTGGGGAGCGAGCTTTGAGGAAAGAGCACAAAGGGGAATCAGCCGAGGATAAACAGAAATGGGGAATTATTAGGAGCTCACGACTGAAACAACACAGGAGACCTGAGGCAGGTGAGCAGGCAGGCTGGCATCTGCGCTGGGCTGAGCTATAGTAGGAGCAGCTTATTAGCATTAGCCAAGGCCGCTAAGTGGCCGCTTTATGAATATTTACCCTGGACTTGAGCTGGCTGAGTGGTCTGCGCTGCCGCCCTTCCAGCAGGAGAGGTACCGTGGTGTCATAGCGTTGGGGCTTAGGGACAGCACTATGCAGCACACTCTGGTCCAAGCTTTTGCCTGTTAAAAGATCAATAACAGTGATTAGTGATGTAATCAATGGAAGTGGTTTGTACTGAGTGGGTATGGTTAGCGCGAGACGGATGTCTATCTGGTCTCTGTTAAGTACTGCTATCACTTGACCTGAGGTGGCCTAACTGAGAGCATGTATATTACTGTATAATGAGAATGACATAACCCCTGACTTCAATGGTTGTAGCGGCAGTCAAGCATGAGATTATGGAGAATGACATAACACTGTTATCAGACTTAAAATGTTAGTCGTTTGAACATGTGATTGTTTCATCATTTAGCTTCGGGCCACCTCAAGTAAAATGTGCTGCTCTATTGAATGGTTCATCAACTAGATTCAGCTGCGGGGTGA
The DNA here is from genome assembly GCA_030435695.1 of Brachymystax lenok tsinlingensis. NCBI lineage: Eukaryota > Metazoa > Chordata > Actinopteri > Salmoniformes > Salmonidae > Brachymystax > Brachymystax lenok. Next base: position 9,857,457 of record CM059805.1, read on the forward strand.
TTTGTCTTGAGCAGATGGTCAAGGGGCCGGAAAATAATTACAAACAATTTGTAGACTGCAAAGTGAACGAAGCCCAAACATATTCACTACAAAGTATGTGGACACCTGCTCATCGAACATCTCATTCCAAAATCAAGGGAATTAATGTGGAGTTGGTCCCCCCCTTTGTTGCTATAATAACCTCCACTCTTCTGGGAAGGCTTTCCACTAGATGTTGGAATATTGAGCATTTGTGAGGTCGGGCACTGATGTTGGGCAATTAGGCTTGGCTTGCAGTCGGCATTCCAATTCATGCCGCAGGTGATCTATGGGGTTGAGGTCGGAGTTCTGTGCAGGTCAGTCAAGTTCTTCCACACCGATCTCGACAAACCATTTCTGTATGGACCTCGCTTTGTGCAAGGGGGCATTTGTATGCTGAAACAGGAAAGGGCCTTCCCAAAACTGTTGCCACAATGTTGGAGGCACGGAATCGTCTAGAATGTCATTGTATGCTGTAGCATTAAGATTTCCCTTCACTGGAACTATAGGGCCTACTAAAACCATGAAAAAAAGCCCCAGACCATAATTCCTCCTCCACCACCAAACTTCGGACTGTCGGACTGCCAGATGGTGAAGCTTCATTCATCATTCCAGAGAATGCAGTTCCAATGCTCCAGAGTCTAATGGCGGTGAGCTTTACACCACTCCAGCCGATGCTTGGCATTGCGCATGGTGATCCTAGGTTTGTGTGTGGCTGCCCGGCCATGGAAGCTCCCAACAAAAGTCCCTGAGCTCTTCAGTAAGGCCATTCTACCAATTTTTGTCTATGTTGATTGCATGGCTGTGTGTTCGATTTTATAAACCTGTCAGCAACGGGTGTGGGTGAAATAGCCAAATCCACTAATTTGAAGGGGTGTCCACATACTTTTGTGTACAGTATATAGTGTATAATACTTATATTTTCAAACCTTGCTTACATTTGTATACGATCACATATATCTCTCTATTATGAATGGAAATACTTTGGAACAGATTTCCAAAATTAAATATCAATAATTTGCCTTTTTCCTTTTTACAGTCTTTTATGTCCAACCCAAAAAATCGATAGCATTTGGGGAAACCTGCTCTATTGTTTAAATGACCTTGAATTTATTACACACAAAATGCCCCATTTATGTAAGGGTTTTAACCAAACTGACCTACTACGGGTCATTCACATTAAATAGAACTACTACACAGATCCATTTTTTAAACGGACAATAAAGAGGCCCTCAGACAAATTGTACAGCACTGTAGACATATTACCTTTAGATATTGCCTTTTTCAAACACAATGCAAGCTCTCTATTATTCTACTGTGAAACAGTGGTGTCCCCAAAGGGTCTCTGTTCTGCAGTAAGACCACAGACACAACATCAATAATAGATGGTTTCACACAGCTCATCAGGAACACAGCTTTACCAATATCTCTCAACAGCACTGCTGCACAAACCAACCTATTGCTGTGCTGTACATTAAAGCTCTTACTCTGTTATACTGGGAATCAATATAAAGCTCTTTCTTCCCCAATGTTTTGTTATATTGTAAATCTATTATTTCAGCATCAAAAGCAACTTCTTTACCCTCCTGGTAAGGTGAATTCACCGGGGGTTATACACAGTTAGCTAGTTAAACAAGCTAGACACACACAGAAAATGCAGTACTTGAGGAAGCTGTCCATTTGAGTACGTACAGTGCCTTCAGAAAGTATTCACACCCCTTTACTTTACAGCCTGAATTTAAAATGGATAAAATTGAGATATTTTGTCACTGGCCTACACACAATATCCCATAATATCAAAGTTGAATTATGTTTTTAGACATTTTCACAAATTCATAAAACATTAAAAGCTGAAATGTCTTGAGTCAAAAAGTACTCAACCACTTTGTTATGGCAAGCCTAAATAAGTTCAGGAGTAAAAATTTGCTGAACAAATCACAAGTTGCATGGATTCACTCTGCGTGTAATAATAGTGTTTAACATGATTTTTGAATGACTACCTCATCTTTGTACCCCACACATACAGTTAATTGTAAGGTCCCTCAGTCGAGCAGTGCATTTCAAACACAGATTCAACCACAAAGACCAGGGAGGTTTTCCAGTGCCTCACAAAGAACGCCTATTGGTAGATTAGTAAAATAAAAAACAGACATTGAATATCCCTTTGAGCATGGTAAAGTTATTAATTACACTTTGGATGGTGTATCAATACACCCAGTCACTACAAAGATACAAGCGTCCTTCCTAACTCAGTTGACAGAGAGGAAGGAAACTGCTCAGGGACTTCACCATGAGGCCAACGGTGACTTTAAAACAGGTACAGAGTTGAATGGCTGTGATAGGAGAAAACTGAGGATGGATCAACAACATTGTAGTTACACCACAATAATAACCTAATTGACAGAGTGAAAAGAAGGAAATATTTCAAAACATGCTTCCTGTTTGCAACAAGGCATCAAAGTAATACTGCAAGAAATGTGACAAAGCAACAAACTTTTTGTCCTGAATACAAAGCGTTATGCTTTGGGCAAATCCAATACAACACATTACTGAGTACCACTCTCCATATTTTCAAGCATAGTGGTGGCTGCATCATGTTATGGATATGCTTGTAATCGTTAAGGACTGGGGAGTTGTTCAGGATAAAAAAGAAACGGAGTGGATGGAACGTAATGGAGCTAAGCATAGGCAAAATCCTAGAGGAAAACCTGGTTGAGTCTGCTTTCCACCAGACACTGGAAGATTAATTCACCTTTCATCAGGACAATAACCTAAAACACAAGGCCAAATCTACACTGGAGTTGCTTACCAAGAAGACAGTGAATGTTCCTGAGTTGCCAAGTTACAGTTTTGACTTAAATCTGCTTGAAAATCTAAGGCAGGGCCTCCTGAGTGGCGGAGTGATCTAAGGCACTGCATCGCAGTCCTAGCTGTGCCACTAGAGATCCTGGTTTGAGTCCAGGTGCTGTCGCAGCCAACCGCGACTGGGAGACCCATGGTGCGGTGCACATTTGGCCCACCGTCGGCCGGGTTAGGGGAGGGTTTGGCCGGCAGGGATGTTCTTGTCCCATCGCGCACTAGCGACTCCTGTGGCGCGCCAGGCGCAATGCGCGCTGACACGGTTGCCAGGTGTACAGTGTTTCCCCCGACACATTGGTGTGGCTGGCTTCCGGGTTAAGCAGGCATTGTGTCAAGAAGTCGTGTGGCTTGGCTGGGTTGTGTTTCGGAGGACGCACAGCTCTCGACCTTCGCCTCTCCCGAGTCCGTACGGGAGTTGCAGCGATGGAACAAGACTGTAACTACCAATTGGATACCAAGAAAAAGGGGTAAAAATAATTTACAAAAATGACATCTATGGCAAGACTTAAAATGGTTGTCTTGCAATGACCAACAACCAATTTGTCCTGTGTAGCTCAGTTGGTAGAGCATGGCGCCAGGGTTGTGGGTTTGATTCCATTGGAGGACCAGTACAAAGAAAGTATTCAAATGTATGCACTCATTAATGTAAGCCGCTCTGGATAATAGAAAAAGCAAAAGAACAAATGTAAAGAATTTTGAAAATAATAATTGGCAAATATTGTACAATCCATTTGTGCAAAGCTCTTAGAAACTTGCAGAGAAAGGCTCACCGCTGTAATCACTGCCAAAGGTGATTATAACATGTATTGATTGACTCAGGGAATATTTGAGTAAATGCGATATTTCATTACAATGTCTAAAAAACCTGTTTTCACTGTTATTATGGGGTATTGTGTGTTGATGGGTGAGAAACAAATATATTTAATCCATTTCAAATGTGTAATGATGTGCGCTGAGAGTCGGGAAGCAAGTTCAGGGAATGAGTGTTTTTGTAAATAAACGCAACATAATAAAAAACAAGAAACACGAACAACACCAAGACATTAAGCAATACCACCTGGGGAAGGAACCAAAGAGAGTGACATATATAGGGAGGGTATTCAGGGAAGTGATGGAGTCCAGGTGTGATGACGCGCAGGTGCGTGTAAAGATGGTGAGAGGTGTGCGCCCTAACGAGCAGCCTGGTGACCTAGAGACCGGAGAGGGAGCACACGTGACTCCATATATATATATATATATATACATATATATACAGTACCAGTCAAAAGTTTGGACACACCTACTCATTCCAGGGTATTTTCTTTATTTTGACTATTTTCTACATTGTAGAATAATAGAGAAGACATCAAAACTATGAAATAACACATATGGAATCATGTAGTAGGTAAAAAAGTGTTAAACAAATCAAAATGTATGTTATATTCTTCAAAGTAGCCACCCTTTGACTTGATGACAGCTTTGCACACGCTTGGCATTCTCTCAACCAGCTTCACCTGGAATGCTTTTCCAACAGTCTTGAAGGAGTTCCCACATATGCTGAGCACTTGTTGGCTACTTTTCCTTCACTCTGCGGTCCAACTCATCCAACACCACAATCGGGTGATTGTGGAGGCCAGGTCATCTGATGAGGCACTCCATCCCTCTCCTTCTTGGTCAAATAGCCCTTACATATCCTGGAGTTGTGTTGGGTCATTGTCCTGTTGAAAAATAAATCACAGACAGTGTCACCAGCAAAGCACCCCCACACCATCACAACTCCTCCTCCATGCTTTATGGTCGGAACTACACATGTGGAGATCATCCGTTCACCTACTCTGCATCTCAAAGACACGGCAGTTGGAACCAAAAATCTCAAATTTGGACTCATCAGACCAAAGGGCAGTTTTTCCACCGGTCTAAAGTCCATTGATTGTGTTTCTTGGCCCAAGCAAGTCTCTTCTTCTTATTGGTGTCCTTTAGTAGTGGTTCCTTTGCAGCAATTCGACCATGAAGGCCTGATTCACGCAATCTCCTCTGAACAGTTGATCTTGAGATGTGTCTGTTACTTGAACTGTGAAGCATTTATTTGGGCTGCAATCTGAGGTGCAGTTAACCCTAATGAACTTAACCTCTGCAGCAGAGGTAACTCTGGGTCTTTGTTTCATGTGGCTGTCCTTTCTGCCTGTCCTGACCCTGTACCTGCCTGACTCTGACCTGGTTTACAAACCTCTGCCTGCCCTCGACCTGCCTTTTGCCTGCCCCTTTGTTATATTAAATATTCAGAGAATTGTGATAGTACGAACTGGCCATGACTGACCCAGCAGACTCAGACCAGCTTCGCAACGCTGTCTCTTCCCAAGGAGCCACCATTGGAAGACACGAGGAGCTACTTCAAAACCTTATGAAAGGACTCCAGACCATGGCGGAACACCAGGATCACACTTTCAACTCGGCACCACGGTAACCCCCCAGAGTCTCAGTAACCCCGCTATCAGCGGCGGTTCTCCCCAGCCTACCCCAGCTTCCCGAGAACCCTGCTTACCTCCCCTGGAGGGCTATGCTGGAGATCCAGGAACCTGTCGGAGTTTCTCTCCCAGTGCTCCCTCATCTTCGAGCTGCTGCCCTCTTCGTTTCCCTCAGATCGCCCGAAGATAGCGTACCTGATAACGCTGAAGTCCGGGAGGGCACTCGCCTGGTCTACGGCGGTGTGGGAGCAACAATCCACCGTTTGCCTCAGTCTGGAGGAGTTTGTGGTGTTCGATTCTCCGTTGTCCAGGAGAGAGACTTCTTGGAAGCTACTTCAGCTGCGTCAAGACTCCAGTAGGGTGGCTGATTAAGTGGTGGATTTTCGCACTTTGGCCGTCGAGAGTGCCTGGATCCCGGAGTCTCTGTTCGACCCGTTCCTTCATGGATTATCGGAGGTGGTTAAAGACGAGCTCACAGCCTGGGAGATTCCCATGGACCTCAACTCTCTCATATACAGGAAGGAGACGAATGGAATACAGCCTTTAACACAGCTAGCGGGCACTATGAGTACCTTGTTATGCCATTCGGACTGACCAACGCCCTTGCAGTGTTCCAGGCCCTGGTCAACGATGTGCTCTGTGATTTGTTGAACTGGTTTGTGTATGTCTACCTCGACGACATCCTTGTTCTTTCCTGTTCAGCTCAAGAGCACATCCTCCAACCATATTTTTGTTAAAGCCGTTCCATCGCTTCACCATCTCCTTCCTAGGATATGTCATCGCTGCAGGAAAAATTCAGATGGATTCTGACAAGGTGAGAGCTGTGGTGGATTGGCCTCAACCCACATACAGAGTGCAGCTGCAACGTTTCCTGGGATTTGCTAATTTCTACCGCTGTTTCAGCCGGGGTTACAGCACCCTGGCTTCTCCCTCTCAGCACTCACCTCGCCCAAGGTTCCTTTCATGTGGTCTCCAGCAGCTGACCAGGCATTCTCGGACCTCAAGCATCGATTCACTAGAGCTCCCATCTTAATCCATCCGGACCCGTCCGTCAGTTCGTGGTGAAGGTCGACGCTTCAGACGTCGGGCTGTCCTGTCCCAGCTTTCTGCCCAGGACCAAAAGCTGCATCCCTGCACTTTCCTTTCCCATCGTCTTAACCCAGCTGAGAGGAACTATGACGTGGGAAATTGAGAACTACTTGCGATCAAGATGGCGATGGAGGAGTGGAGGCACTGGTTAGAGGGAGTGGAACATCAATTTTTACTAGTTCATGATTGTGAAGCCTGACGTGCTCTCACGCCTGTATAGCCCTGTTGCTTCACTGTCTGACCCAGAGACCATCCTCCATACCTCCTGTCTAGCGGCTGCAGTCATCTGGGGTATAGAGAGCCTGGTCTGTAAGGCACAGCGTTCCCAGCTGGACCCGGTGAGGGGAGGGGGTACATACCCGGATGTTTGTCCTACATTCCTCTAGACTGATCTGCAATCCTGGCTCCCATCGGACCCTGGCTTTCATCCGACCACGTTTTTGGTGGCCCACCATGGTTCCTGACGTTTCCGCATTCGTTGTCGCCTGCACTGTGTGTGCACAGAATAAGACTCCACGACAAGCTCCGGCTGTATTCCTTCAACCACTCCCTGTTCTTCACAGCCCCTGGTCTCATATATCCCTGGACTTTGTCACTGGTCTCCCTTTGTCAGATGGCAACACCGCTATCCTTACGGTGATGGATAGGTTTTCCAAAGCCGCCTATTTCCCCTTCCCAAGTTACCCTCTGCCAAGGAGACGGCCCAGCTTATAATGCAACAGGTCTTCAGAATCCATGGACTTCCGGTTGACATGGTCTCTGATCGCGGTCCTCAGTTCTCGTCCCGGTTCTGGAAGGCGTTCTGCACCAACATTGGGTTGTCGGCCAGCCTATCCTCCTGTTTCCGTCCCCAGTCTAACAGCCAGTTGGAGCGAGCCAATCAGGACCTGGAGACGGCTCTTCTTGCGTCGTCTCCGCCAACCCCACCACCTGGAGCCAGCAACTTGTGTGGGTAGAATACGCCCGCAACTCTCTTCCTTGCTCGGCCACTGGTCTCATTCCCTTTGAGTGTTCCTTGGGATACCAGCCCCCACTCTTCCCCGAACAAGAGGAGGAAATCAGCATACCCTCTGCCCAGATGTTTGTCCGCCGCTGTTGTCGTACCTGGAAGAGAGTCCGGTCTGCTCTTCTCAAGACCCCCTCCAGCCACGGGACCCCTGCTCCCCGCTATGGTCTCGGGCAGAGGGTACGGCTTTCCACCCGGGATCTGCCCCATCAGGTGGAATCCCGCAAACTTTCCCCCCTGCTTTATCGGTCCTTTCCCCATCGCTAAAATCTATAGCCCCACTGCTGTTTGTCTTCTGTTGCCCCGCACCCTCCATATATACCCCACTTTTCATGTGTCTAGGATTAAACCTGTCTCACATCCCTTGGTCTCCTGTTATCCCCTGTGTATTTATGCATGCATTTTCCATTTGTCTGTTGCCAGTTCGTCTTGTTTTGTCAGGTCTTACCAGCATGTTTCCCGTTTCTCAAGTTTTTATTTTCTAGTCTTCCCGGTTCTGACCTTTTTGCCTGTCCTGACCCTGAGCCTGCCTGCCGTCCTGTACCTGCCTGACTCTGACCTGGTTTACGAACCTCTGCCTGCCCTCGATTTGCCTGCCAATTTGTTATATTACATATTCTGAGAATCAAACTATCCGCCTCCTGTGTCTGCATCTGGGTCATATCCAGAGTTGTGATAGCTTGATGGTTTTTGAGACTGCACTTGAAGAAACTTTCACAGTTCTTGAAATTTTCCGAATTGACTGACCTTCGTTCCCCGGGCGCCAAAGACGTGGATGTCAATTATGGCAGCCCCCTGCACCTCTCTGATTCAGAGGGGTTGGGTTAAATGTGGAAGACACATTTCAGTTGAATGCATTCAGTTGTGCTAACATAACATAATTGCAAAAGGGTTTTCTAAGTAAAATTATCCTTTTAAAATTATCAACTTGTATTAGCTAACACAACGTACCATTTGAACACAGGAGTGATAGTTGCTGACAATGGGCCTCTGTGCGCCTATGTAGATATTCCATAGAAAATCAGCCGTTTCCACCTATGATAGTAATTTACAACATTAACAATGTCTACACTGTATTTCTTTAAAAAACAAGGACATTTCTAAGTGACCCCAATCTTTTGAACGGTAGTGTATGTGTGTATATATATATATATATATATATATATATATATAAATAAATGTATATACAGTTGAAGTAGGAAGTTTACATACACCTTAGCCAAATACATTTAAACTCAGTTCCTCACAATTCCTTACATTTAATCCTACTAAAAATGTCCTGTTTTAGATCAGTTAGGATCACCACTTTGTCCATTTTGTCCAAAATGATGTCATGGCTTTAGAAGCTTAAGAGGCTAATTGACATAATTTGAGTCAATTGGAGGTGTACCTGTGGATGTATTTCAAGGCCCACCTTCAAACTCAGTGCCTCTTTGCTTGACGTCATGGGAAAATCAAAAGAAATCAGCCAAGACCTCAGAAAAAAAATTGTAGACTCCACAAGTCTGGTTCATCCTTGGGAGCAATTTCCAAATGCCTGAAGGTACCACGTTCATCTGTACAAACAATAGTACGCAAGTATAAACACCATGGGACCACGCAGCCGTCATACCGCTCAGGAAGGAGACGCGTTCTGTCTCCTAGAGACAAACTTACTGTGGTGGGAAAAGTGCAAATCAATCCCAGAACAACAGCAAAGGACCTTGTGAAGATGCTGGAAGAAACAGGTACAAAGTATCTATATCCACAGTAAAACGAGTCCTATATCGACATAACCCGGAAGGCCGCTCAACAAGGAGGAAGCCACTACTCCAAAACCGCGATAAAAAAGACAGACTACGGTTTGCAACTGCACATGGGGACAAATATTGTACTTTTTGGGGAAATGTCCTCTGGTCTGATGAAACAAAAATAGAACTGTTTGGCCATGATGACCATTGTTATGTTTGGAGGAAAAAGGGGGAGGCTTGCAAGACGAAGAACACCATCCCAACCGTGAAGCACGGGGGTGGCAGCATCATGTTGTGGGTGTGCTTTGCTGCAAGGAGGGACTGGTGCACTTCACAAAATAGATGGCATCATGAGGATGGAAAATTATGTGGATATATTGAAGCAACATCTCAAGACATCAGTCAGGAAGTTAAAGCTTGGTCGCAAATGGGTCTTCCAAATGGACAATGACCCCAAGCATACTTCCAAAGTTGTGGCAAAACAGTTCAAGGACAACAAAGGCAAGGTATTGGAGTGGCCATCACAAAGCCCTGACCTCAATCCCATAGCAAAATTGTGGGCAGAACTGAAAAAGCGTGTGCGAGCAAGGAGGCCTACAAACCTGACTCAGTTACACCAGCTCTGTCAGGAGGAATGGGCCAAAATTCACCCAACTTATTGTGGGAAGCTTGTGGAAGGCTACCCGAAACGTTTGACCCAAGTTAAACAATTTAAAGGCAATGCTACCAAATACTAATTGAGTGTATGTAAACTTCTGACCCACTGGGAATGTGATGAAAGAAATATAATATAATAAAATAAATAATTCTCACTACTATTATTCTGACATTTCACATTCTTAAAATAAAGTGGTGATCCTAACTGACCTAAGACAGGGAATTTTTTCTAGGATTAAATGTCAGGAATTGTGAAAAACTGAGTTTAAATGTATTTGGCTAAGGTGTATGTAAACTTCCGACTTCAATATGATCAAGACACCTGTAAGTTGAAGTGGTGGAACAGAATCACCCAAAAACTGCCAGATTTGTTTTGTTAAATATTTTTTTTGTTTGTGTTTTTAAAGCGACTGAGATTCTCTATAAAATACATATATTATTATTATTTTATTACTATATGTATGGTATACTGTGTGACTGACTTCAAGCTGAGTGTCGAAAGACATTGTACCCCCTCCAGTTTATCAGTATCTTTTGCCATGCTCCCCCTCCTCTCCTCTGCTCTCACAAACCACTGTCGTCTGGGCCCTCTGAGGTCCACACTGAGCGTGCTCACATGATAGCAGGCCCAGTGGGGTTCCTGTGTGGCCAAGGAGGAAGTGCTGGGAACACTAGCCCCAGGGAAGGTGGAGGGATGGAGGGCGGAACAGAGGCAGGGAGGCCTAAGAACTGGTGATAAAGCCCTGCTATCATCAATGTGAGGCTCTGGGAACCGCAACTCTACCAGTAAACACAGTGAAACTGTTGTTCCTCATGTTCTCTGAGCTCTACTGCTATACACTAGAAGGCCTGGGGTTTTCTGTCTGGAAATGCCACCGGGAGGCTGGATCATGGGAAGTCTGAGAAGTCAGAGTCTACAGCATGGAACTACGGTGTCTGTGTGATTTCTTTTTTCCCCTCTCATCATAGCAGGAGAGCTCGTCACTCTGTCACTCTCTCTCTCTGGTTAATGGGACTCTCTTTGAAGACCAGTCTGACGACAACGCTCCATTTGATTAATGCATCAGACTGTCCAACAGTAGACTGTGCTGCCAGGATGGCTCAAACTCCATTTATGCACTGTCGTTCATATCCTAACAACAGCACAAAATGAGACCTGTTTTTATAAGATATTTAACTACTACAGTAGTTTGTTTGTTTTAGTGGTGCGTGTAAACCGTGACAGCGTGAGTGTTTAACAGCAGCTACATTCTGCGGTTAGAGTGCAATTAAAAAAAACACAGTCAAAATGTAAGTCAAGCAGACGTCTTCTAATAAAGCTTTCAACACTAGCTCTAACACGACTCCCGCTCTAGTCATATGTTCCCTCTTCTCTCACACACTGAAAGTACTGGTAATTACATGGTGTTAATATATGATGAGAGGTCGCCTGTGTGTGTGTGTGTGTCTGTGTGCGCCCGAGTGTGGGAGAGTGCAAATTGAAAGAGTTCGTGTTCGCATGCAGCATCTATCATCTCTCCCTCAGCATCTATCATCTCTCCCTCAGCATCTATCATCTCTCCCTCAGCATCTATCATCTCTCCCTCATACGCTTGATCTTCCTTGGGAACATTTGGAATTATATGTAAACATTTCACCCATCCTAGTATATGCATCAGATAGAGAGAGAAACAAAGAGAGAGTACAACAGAGAGAGAGAGAAACAGAGAAAGACAGACAGAGAGAAAGAACATAGAGAGAGAGTACAATACAGAGAGAGAAAGAAACAGAGAAAGACAGACAGAAAAAGAGAGAGAGAGTACAACAGAGAGAGAGAGAGAAGCAGAGAGAGTGAGAGACAGAGAAAGACAGACAGAGAGAGAGAAACACACAGAGAGAGACAGAGAGAGACAGAGAGAGAGAGAGAGAGAGAGAGAGAGAGAGAGAGATGAGTCCTCTCATCCAGCTGGTCCTGGGGCTGAGTTCACAAACCTGTTCCACTAACACACTGAATAAGAATAAAACACAGTCAAAACAAAACTACATTGCTTATTGGGAAACACAAGCACAAAGCAAAATGCAGTGCTATCTGGCCCTAAATCAACAGTACACAGTGGCTAACTATTTGACTATGGTTACTGATCAAAACCTTAGAAAAACCTTGACAAAGTACAGGCTCAGTGAGCACAACCTTGCCATTGAGAAGGGTAGACACAGGAAAACCAGGCTCCCTGTAGAGGAAAGGCTGTGCAACCACTGCACCACAGCAGAACCTGAGACAGAACTGCATTTCCTGACAAAATGTCAAAATATAAAACAATTAGAGTGTCATTTCCCCAAATTTGAAACCTTTATTCAAGGTTTCAAAGACCTCTCTGATGAGGATAGGCTACCCGTCCTGTTGGGGGAGGACGCAGAGAGCTGTGGGTTGGCAGCGCACTACATTGCTGCCTGCCATAAGATGCGGGACAGTGTCTGACAGACCAATCAACCTGCACATGTCCTCTACTGTATGTTTATTGTTATTGTTCAATGGATGGTTATTTTGACCCTTGGTTATTGTTTTTACTGTTGTCCCGTTGACAATTTTGATTCTTATTATTTTCATATTCTAAATATCCCAAGTAAGCTTTGGCAATATGTACATTGTTACGTCATGCCAATAAAGCAAATTGAATTGAATTGAAATGAATTTAATTGAATTGAGAAACAGAGAGAAAGACACAGAGAGAGAGATACTGAGAGAGATATACTGAGAGAGAGAGAAATACTGAGAGAGAGTGTGAGATACTGAGAGAGAGAGAGCGAGAGAGAGAGAAACAAAGACAGACAGAGAGAGAGAGAGAGAGAGAGAGAGAGAGAGAGAGAGAGAGACAGAGAGAGTACAACAGAGAGAAACATAGAGAGAGACAGAGAGTACAACAGAGAGAAACATAGAGAGAGACAGAGAGTACAACAGAGAGAGAGAGAGAGAAACAGAGAGAGTACAACAGAGAGAGAGAGAGAGAGAGAGAGAGAGAGAGTAGACAGAAACAGAGAGAGAGAGAGAGAGAGAGAGTAGAATCAGGACAGCACTCAGAAAATCTGGCCCAACCAAGTCATCACAAAACAAAAATAAAAATATATCACCTATTGGAAAGACACCACAAAAAATCTAAGTAAACTTCAATGCTATTTGGCTCTAAAAAGACAGTACATGGTGGCAGACTATCTGACCACTGTGACTGATTGAAAACGGAGGAAAACACTGACTAGGTACAGACTAAGTGAGCACAGTCTGGCTATAGAGACCGGTCGTCACAGACAAACCTGGCTGCCCAGAGAGGACAGGCTGAGCTCACTCTGCTCCAGGGGAGAGGTAGAGACAGAGCTGCATTTCCTACTACACTGTGACAAATACTCAGACCTAAGAGAATATTTCTTTCCCAAAATACAAAGAATTTGAAACTATAAAAGATGAAGAAAAAAATCTAATATTTATTGGGTGAAAAGACAAAATGTGCAGTTTTGGCAGCCAAATATGTGTCCTCCTGTCACAACCTGAGGGACAGCCAGTGAAAAGTGCAATGTAATGTCGATAATATTTCCCATCTTGTTTTGTTTTGTCTTTCATACCATGTCATGTGTCTTCTCAGTCATGTTGACACTGGTCTACTACCATCGCTTTAATGTATTGTTGTTCTCATTAATATTGTTGTTGTAGATGTTAATGGTAATCACATGTCTACAACTACTACTATTATTATTGCTGTTGGTCACACCATTTATTTATGTATATATATATATATATATATGTATATATTATTATTTTTTTCTCTATATTTATACTTTGACAATGTAAGTAATAATGAACTTGCCATGTCAATAAAGTCAATTGAATTGAATTGAGAGAGAGAAACAGAGAGAGACAGACAGAGAGAGAGAAACAGAGAGCGATAGAGAGAGAGATACTGAGAGAGAGAGAGACAAACAGAGCGAGAGAGCGAGAGAGACAGACAGACAAGAGAGAAACAGAGAGAGAGTACAACAGAGAGAAACAGTGAGAGAAGTGAGATACTGAGAGAGAGAAAGAGAGATACTAAGAGAGAGAAAGAGAACGAGAAACAGAGAGAGAGAGTACAACAGAGAGAGAGATACTGAGAGAGAGGGAGAGAGAGATAGAGATAGAGATAGAGAGAGAGAGAGACCCTTAGTTATTGTTGTCCCATTGACAATTTTGATTGTTATTATTTTAATTTCATTGTATGTATCCCAAGTAAGCTTTGGCAATATGTACATTGTTACGTCATGCCAATAAAGCAAATTGGATTGAAATTGAGAGAGAGAGTGAGATACTGAGAGAGACAGAGAGAGAGAAAGAAAGAGAGAGAGAGAGATACTGAAAGAGATAGAGAGAGAGATACTGAGAGCGAGAGAGCGAGACAGACAGACACAGAGAAACAGAGAGAGAGCACAACAGAGAGAGAGAGAGCGAGAGAGAGAGAGATACTGAGAGAGAGATACTGAGAGAGAGAGAGAGAGATACTGAGAGAGCGAGATACTGAGAGCAAGAGAGCGAGACAGGCAGACACAGAGAGAAACAGAGTACAACAGAGAGAGAGAGAGAGAAACAGAGAGAGAAACAGAGAGAGAGAGCGAGAGAGAGAGAGAGAGAAAGAGATACTGAGAGAGAGAGATACAGAGAGAGAGAGATATACTGAGAGGGAGAGAGCGAGAGAGCGAGACGACACAGAGAGAAACAGAGTACAACAGGGGGCCAATAAACTGGGCTTTAAAATGTGGGACAAACATCCAATTGAAGCCCTACATGCAGAATTCTGTCAGGAAAAGTCCAGAGAAATACACCAACTAATGCATGTATTGCAGAATTGGGCCGCTTTCCAGTAGTAATGAAAATACAGAAAATATCATAAAATTTTAGGCTACATCTAAATTCAATTTAAAGCACTTCAAACCCAAGAGCTGAGCCCAGAAATGAGCCCTCTCAGTCAGCTGGTGTTGGACCTAACCAACCAAGCTGACACCAGCACTGCTTCGAAAGAAAGAATTCAAATAAACAAAATCATGAACCAATCAAAGGACTCATATTTACAACATTGGAAAAACGAAACAAATCCCAAAGCCGACTAAATTGCTATCTGACCCTAAACAGAGAATATGAATTGGCTGATTATCTCTACTCTGTCAGAGATATGAAGCAGAGACAGATCCTTACCAAGTACAGGCTGAGTGACACCAATTGGCAATAGAAACCGGTAGACATAAAAAGACATGGCCTCCCAAAGAGGAGCGTGTATGTAGTCACTGCATGACAGGGGAGGTAGAAACAGAGATGCACTTTCTCCTTTACTGTGATAAATATTCCTCACCAAGAGATTCATTATTCACAGAAATTGATTACAAAATACTCATGAGCGAAGGAGCAATGGCTCCTCTTGCAGCCAAATATGTATTTGCCTGCCATAGCCTTTTTATTTATTTCCCCTTTATTTAACCAGGTAGGCAAGTTGAGAAAAAGTTCTCATTTACAACTGCCACCTGCCCAAGATAAAGCAAAGCAGTTCAACACATACAACAACACAGAGTTACACATGGAGTAAAACAAACATACAGTCAGTAATACAGTAGAAAAACAAATCTATATACAAAGAGTGCAAATGAGGTAAGATACGGAAGGTAAGGCAATAAATAGGCCATGGTGGCGAGGTAATTACAATATAGCAATTAAACACTGGAATGGTAGATGTGCTGTAGATGAATGTGCAAAGTCGAAATACTGGGGTATAAAGGAGCAAGATAAATAAATAAATAAATACAGTAGGGGAGGAGGTAGTTGGTTGGGCTATTTGCAGATGGGCTATGTACAAGTGCTATGTATAGCCTGAGGGACACTGAATAATAACATCTGCATAGTAAGCAGTAACTTACTTATTATTACTATTATTGTTATTACTGTTATTGTTATTACTATTATTATTGTTGTTTATCATTCCAAATAGTAGTGGTATGGGTAGTAGGGTGATGGTAATGATAGAAGTTTAATGGTGGTGGTGGTAGAAGTAGTAGTAATGATGATGGTAGTAGGGTGACGTTAATGATAGCAGTTTAATGGTGGTGGTGGTAGAAGTAGTAGTAATGATGATGGTAGTAGGGTGATGGTAATGATAGCAGTTTAATGGTGGTGGTGGTAGAAGTAGTAGTAATGATGATGGTAGTAGGGTGATGGTAATGATAGCAGTTTAATGGTGGTGGTGGTAGAAGTAGTAGTAATGATGATGGTAGTAGGGTGATGGTAATGATAGCAGTTTAATGGTGGTGGTGGTAGAAGTAGTAGTAATATTGATGGTAGTAGGGTGATGGTAATGATAGCAGTTTAATGGTGGTGGTGGTAGAAGTAGTAGTAATGATGATGGTAGTAGGGTGATGGTAATGATAGCAGTTTAATGGTGGTGGTGGTAGAAGTAGTAGTAATGATGATGGTAGTAGGGTGATGGTAATGATAGCAGTTTAATGGTGGTGGTGGTAGAAGTAGTAGTAATGATGATGGTAGTAGGGTGATGGTAATGATAGCAGTTTAATGGTGGTGGTGGTAGAAGTAGTAGTAATGATGATGGTAGTAGGGTGATGGTAATGATAGCAGTTTAATGGTGGTGGTGGTAGAAGTAGTAGTAATGATGATGGTAGTAGGGTGATGGTAATGATAGCAGTTTAATGGTGGTGGTGGTAGAAGTAGTAGTAATGATGATGGTAGTTGTAGCACTGATGTAATGGTGAAGATGACCGTTATTTAGTTATAAGTTAGTTATAGTTTCATTTTCCATATATTACATACTGAGAGAGAGAGAGAGAGAGAGAGAGAGAGAGAGAGAGAGAGAGAGAGAGAGAGAGAGAAGAGACAAGAGCTGAGAGAGTAATAATGATAAGTGAGACGCATAAATATCCCCCCCAAAAATGCTAACCTCCCCTGTTATTGTAATGGTGAGAGGTTAGCATGTCTTGGGGGTATGAAATAAAATGCTAACCTCCCCTGTTATTGTAATGGTGAGAGGTTAGCATTTTATTTCATACCCCCAAGACATGCTAACCTCTCACCATTACAATAACAGGGGAGGTTAGCATGTCTTAGGGGTATGTATGATATTTTTTACTTTCTCACTCATCATTATTCACTCATCATTCAGGATTATCCATAATCATTGTAGCACCCACATGAATGTAGAAGTGTTTAGAAACATATTCTATTCTTATTTACAATAAAAGTGACTCTAAAATGACAATACATTATTTACCATTCATTTCTATTGGGCACAAAATAATCTGAAACACAACCAAAACAAACAGCAAATGCATCCAACAAGTTTGTAGAGTCACAAGCTTGATGTTTTCATCGTTTGCTTTAAATAAGGGACCAAATACTTAACTTTTCACTACACATATAGGTTCAAATATTTTTGGTCTCCTAAAATGGGGGGACTATGTACAAAAGGTGCTGTAATTTCTAAACGGTTTACCAGATATGGATGAAAATAACCTCAAATTAAAGCTGACAGTCTGCACTTAACCTCAGTAATTTCAAATCCAAAGTGCTGGAGTACAGAGGCAAAACAACAAACAAATGTCACTGTCTCAATACTTTTGGAGCTCACTGTAGATAGTATATAAACCAACAGTGTACCTTCCAGGGAACATTGTTGTTTTACAAATCTAATTTGCAATGCAAGGGATTGCCTGTCGTGTGCCTACCTCTGTAACATCAATGAGTCTTTGAATGAGGAACCATCCATTGAAGTCAATAGTGCTGGAACCATTCTGTTAACACTAACAAAACCTAATCAAATCGATTCTGTAGCATGCATCGTTTAACTACCGGAACTTCTAGCAGCATAGACTTACTTTAATGCCATCTCATCACTCTGAAAGTACAGTACTACAGTACAAAGGAAGGCCCCATTCATAAGACACAAGCCTCTTTTGAACGAGCCAGTTATGGTTTTAGGGCTAACGCTACAACATCAAAGAAAATGCTTTACACTTCCCCTTATTAAAACGGTACTGTATCACTATGCACACAATAGAAGACCAAGTCATTGAAACAATTCCTATTAGAAGTCATGTTCTCACACTAATAAAACCTATAGCTAGAGCTAACTCTCTCCTTTGTGATATTTATGATGAATGTGGCATAGCATGATATTGGATGCTAAAGGCAACCTGAAAAGAAACCTTACATAGCACAACCCAATAAGCCTTTCTTCATGGCTTACATACTGCCCTGAGGGACATCAATGTAGCTAGTTGCCAAAACAAAAATAGTGAATTGTCCTCATACATGATCCAGTGCTGCTTCATGTATGCCCTTCAAGCCAATCACAATATGGAGTATGTATGTGTTGTTATGACATCAGCAGGACACCAAACAAAGCTGAAACAGCCTGGCGTTAGAATCATGCCAGAGGAGAAAAACTACAAGCATCAGTAGACATCCTTCTCATTTGTGGGGTGGTATGGAGGTTAGATGGGGAATAATTTATACAAACATCCCCCACCACCAGTCCCCCACCCAGTCCCTCTCTGGCCCTCCTTGACCTGTATGTAATGGGAGGACTGTTTTGCTGTGCTAAGTGGGACCAGTTGTCCTCTTGAGAAGCGCTCGTCACGCCGTCCAAGGCCCCTGGTGAAGTCATCTTTCTGTAGGGACCCCACTGTAGGTGTGTGTGTGCCTGGAGGCCATTGAAATGATTATCCCCGATTCCTCCTTCCATCGCCAGCTCCCTCCCTCCTTACCTTGCCAAGTGATAACACTCTACAGGCATGCAGTAATGAAGCTGGGGCTAACTGGAAAAGGGGATGTTAATCATGGCTGTTGGGCCCCCACCCCCATTTCAAACAGCCAAGCCGATTAAGTGGAAGATTGGGTAAACATTGGGCTGGTGGATCATGGTGAAATAATGGTAATTTGAAACCCCCAATCCTCACCACTTAAGCATGTTCTGTTAAGGGAGGTCCCTGAAGTGTGTGTGTCTGCGTGTGCCTGTGTGTGTGCATGTGTGTGTGTGTGTACAGTATGTCAGTCCCGCCAGGATTTCGCAGGGATTTTTTGTGATATTTGTAGACACATTTTTTTGATTTTGCTGCTGCAATTCTGACATTTTGCATGGCAATATACAACGATTTTGTGCAAATTATCAAGAAAATGTGCTGGACAGTTTTACGCGGAAATAATGAAAGCCCTCACGTAATATGCGGGGAATTGTTGCCAAAAAACACTGCGATCGCAGAATCCTGGAGGGAGTGGTATGTGTGAGTTAAGGGGGGGTCCATGCCCTCCCATCCCTCAGGAGCTGCAGAGGAAGCATCGGCTTAGGAGCCACTTTTCACCTTGGATTCTGGCTCCGAGCTCTGGGGATCACAGAATGGGGACCTGCCGATTCTTGCTTTCAGTAAATGCTCACGCCTAACAGGCAGCTGCGGAGAAGCATGTTCCAACTATCACCTCAGTAAACCCAGCACAGGGGTTTTAGTGAAGACATTTGATCCATCTAAAAACACATGGATGTTCAGATCCACTCAAAGGGCCCTCAAACTCTACATTTTTGCAGGCATGTGTGCAGTGTGCTCACACACACAAACACATCAACAGGTTTAAGGCAAAGCACATTTCAGAGTAGCACTACCTCAGCTCTCACCTTTCAAGAAGGATTTCAATTATTATAATATTCTCTCAGTACCTCAGAACAAGCTCTGCTCACCATCAAAAGCATTCTAAAGGTCAATCCATAAAACTGACCAGGGGAAAACTTGTCATACTGGCTGTATTTATGCCTGCTTGAACGGCAAATAGCTCAGATACACATGAACACATAAAATGACCCTGGGGACCGATAGAACATTGCTCAGAGACGCAGAAAAACGATACAACTTTCATTTAAGTGAGTGATGGTGACCATTCCAATAGTGGCATGAAGAACGCTGGTGCTTAAAAAGTCCTCAAAGCTGCAACTGTTCCAATGATCACATACACACACGTGCACTCACACACACATGCACCAACCCACAGACCGCATGTGTCTGTCAGATTCACTCTGCACAATGAAGTCCTCTACCCTCTCCATCATTCCTTTCTTTACCTCTCAGTTGGCATTTAGGCTCACCGCTATTGGAGCCCCCTAGCATGAACCTCCTTTCATCCAGCCCGAATAACGACATCCAATTGAGAAGCCTGGCATCTAGCATGGCACCGTTCTCTGTGAGTGTGCCCATGGGGTTCATGCCTCACACTGCTCCTGTCCGAGTGCTTATTGTCTGCCCAGTGTGGTGATCTGTTCTGCTGCTGTGTCCAGTGTGCACTACAAAAAAAACTCAGGTTCGGGAATAACTGGCTAATACGATATTTTCTAAAAGTGGCCAGTGATTCCTAATCTATGTCTGTAGGCACCCGCCTCTGATGTGCTAGTGATGGCTGACAATGTGAGAGGTGGCCTCACGTGAATCCTTAAAGAGATGGGCGGGTCTAAGACTTAAGAGGGTGTGAATGATGCTGAACGAGTGTAGACAAAGAAGAGCTCTCCAGTAGGTGTACCAAAACACTCACGAGGTTACAAGTTGATCAACTTTCAAAGCAGATTCTTTCTCCCATTGTTCCTCAACTGCAGTGTATGATATACCATTTTCAAGCTGAGTCTCTACTTTTATCCAATGTAAAAAACGGGAATTTCAGGACCGAATCCAGGTGGTGGGTCACATTTGTGAGTGTGTTTTCTGCACTCACTTGTGCACTCTTGTGTGCATGCATCTGTGTGTTGGGACGCGTGTCAGGTCGTGTGTTTGTCTGTTTGTTCCCAGGGTGACGCAGCAGCAGGTAGCTAAATCCCAAAGACAACTTTAATGGCCAATGACGGCTAACAGAGAGAGACACTGATAACTATGTCTCACAGTCCCCGCAACAACTAATGCCAACATATCCCCATAATGTCAAAGGCAGCCAATGAGCTGGGGCCTGAAAGACAAACCAGGAAGACTATTCCCTCAATGGGTTTTCGAGAGGGAGGAGTGGCAACGGTGGCAGCCGTCAGCCGTACATCAGCCGTACGTCAGCCGTACATCAGCCGTACGGCAGCATTCAATAGCATTCTGAGGGGTGACATGAGTTACAGCCAAGGAAACGGTGTTGAGCACTACACTCCTCAAGGAAAGTGTGTGTGTGTGTGTCTCAGACTGTGTTTCTGTGTGTCCTTTGTTGTCCGGTCAGAGTAAAATCTTCAATCTCCCGGCCCCTTCTCCACTATTTTTGGACACAACCAAAGTCTGACTGAATAGATAATATCCTCAAATCTAATCATGGTAATTTGTCTCCCTCTAATTGTTTATTGAACTCTGGATAAATCACAAACCTAAAAGTACACAACCTTGTTTAAATCTATGTAGGCTAATTGGAATAAACAAGATTAAGAGTTTATCGGTCTGAAATGAAACAGCCATTCACTAAGAGGCTCTTATCAAAGCAGACCGACCTCCCACTCATCTTCACGTTGTTTGACAACCCTGTAGTAGCACAGTAATTAGGATAATTTCGCTCCTCTAGCTATGATTATAGTTAAGCAACTCAATTTATATTTTCTCTGGGTTGACAGTCCAGCTTTTCTGGGAGGTCTTGGAGACTCCCCCTCAAACACCATTGAACACACAGTAGGATCCTACAGCCTCTATGGGAAAGAATGATATTCATTGTGATATGAACCCACAATGGCATTGAGTCTGAACTATCCTTTCAGTTGTCTCTAAATTGCAGGTGAGAAGGTGAACATTGTCAAACTATCACTATTGAGAAAGCTCTATGAGAACTTGACTGTTTTACCTCCCTGCTACATCGCACAAGCGGCTATACAAAGTATGATGTAGCCTAGACATTGAAAATGAGACATCGATATCTTATTATAAGAGTAGAGTACGTCCAATGTTTCACGTTCATTGAGGATGGAGACATGCCAACTACCACTACGTGGAGGAGCTCAGTAGATATCTTGCTGACATCAAAGCATGGTTTTGCCCCATTTCAATACACACGACTCTCAAACTATTTTGTACACCCTGTTCAGAGCCAAGCAGGTCCCAGAGTGTAATGTTTGTGTGTTTCTAAAATATATTCTGTTTTAGTGGCCTCTCAGAGCGTAGCAGATGGAACGATAACACTGTCATTACCATTTGTCTCTGCTGTAATGATGAGATGATGGAGAAACTATTTATACGGCATGAATAAACTAGGGTATACGTGGGGTTATTAAATATAGGCCTAACTTAACCCATCTAATAGCTACACTCACTAACGTTATAGTTCATGGAGGGACCATAGAAGTTGCTCAAACACAGTTTCATCCAGGTTACCAAATACCCACTACAAAACAATTTTTTATCCTGACTGTTTCTTAACTTCTCATTCTCTCTCTACCACTGACTCTGAGACAGAAAGGCTCTACCCAGGTGGATTGGAGAGGGAGGATAAGAGCTGTTCTGAGGCCAGTCCCTGTGGCTTAGTCCAGCTGACAGGCTGAGTGTTCACAGATGCCAGAGGCTTTCACTAGATCCTCTCTCTGATCAAAGGGCGCATCTCACACACACTCTCACACTCCAGAGGTGGTTTGGTCACCTCAGCCAGCACAGCTCTAATCTCCTTAGTAGTATCTCTCTCTCTCTGTGTGTATGTCAGTCTCTCTCTCTGTCTCTCTCAATCTTATCTCGCTCTCTCTCTCTCTGTCTGTCTCTCTCTCTGTATGTCAGTCTCTCTCTCTCTGTCTCTCTCGCTCTCCTCTCACTCTCTGTATCTCAGTCTCTTTCTGTATCTCTCTCTCTCTCTCTCTGTGTATGTCAGTCTCTCTCTCTGTCTCTCTCAATCGTATCTCTCTCTCTGTCTGTCTCTCTCTCTCTCTCTCTCTCTCTCTCTGTATGTCAGTCTCTCTCTGTCTGTCTCTCTCGCTCTCCTCTCACTCTCCGTATCTCAGTCTCTTTCTGTATCTCTCTCTCTCTCTCTCTCTATGTCAGTCTCTCTCTCTCTCTCTGTGTCTGTCTCTCTCGCTCTCCTCTCACTCTCCGTATCTCAGTCTCTTTCTGTATCTCTCTCTCTCTCCTTCTCTCTCTCTCTCGTTGTCTCTGTCAGTCTCTCTCCCTCTCTCTCGTTGTCTCTCTCCCTCTCTCTCTCGTTGTCTCTGTCAGTCACACACACTGATTTGAACATAAGCAGGCAATGTATGGTGAGCTAAACTCATCCACCCAGCACCGCTGTCACTTTCCTGCTATTGTCTCATCTTACTTTGCAGGAAACAATAGCCTCAGGATACACCTCAGTAACAAACCTCTCTCTCTCTCTCTCTCTCTACCTCTAACACACACACACACACACACACACACACACACACACACACACACACACACACACACACCAAGTTGTATTACATTTGGCCAGACGGAGATGCAGAAGAAAAAATATTGTAGCCTTGATTTTTGAATTAATGGAAAACTTGGATATAAAAGCTGAATAAGCTTGATACCGTTTAAATCTACATACTTAGACTTTTACATTTTAATTGACAGAAATGTGATACAGTAGCCCATTTATCTCCATCTCCAATGTAAACTATAAACTACTGCAAAATAAAACTGTCAGCATGGCTGATGGCTAATTCAAATAGAGACTTACCATCATGTAAATTCAGAAGTGTGTTGTCTGTATTGCCCGTTGCTGTTGACATGGACAAGACATTAAAAACAATTAGAAATGCAAAGTTCTTCCAACGCCAGTTAGTCATTTTGCCCGATTTAGGAAAGAAATGCGTTCGGGATGAATTATTGCAGCGACAAGACCATAATATGTTGTCCACGAGTGATTGACAGGATGCGGGATGCAAGCAGTAGAGTGGGATCAGGTCCGAAATAGAGGAAAAAGTATTGACTTCTTATAGCGGGACCACGAAAGAGGAGCTGTCAAAAACTTTTCATCGAAGCATGCTGAAATCCCTGCGTGCCGCACTCAAGGACTTGGCAATAATGTCTCCAAGACATTGATAAGTGAGTTTGAAAAATGAGAAGTAAGCGGGTCCGACAGAAAACAGAAGAAGTCTGATTCACGAGACCAGCTTACTCTTTTACATCGGAGCCGCTACACTCTACAATGGCCATGTGCGCTTGCAAGGACTAGATCCGTTGGTTCCTAGTGCCGCAAGGGGTCATGCAGTCTTTGTAAAAAAGAGCATCCAATCATAGAGTTTCTAAACCCAGAGGCGCAACATCGCGAGACTTCCGGGAACGCTTGCAAACAGACCCAGCAGACCAGGGTTTGGTCTTTGAGAAGTCAGTGAGAGAAATAATTCTTTAGTTGTTAATTTTTCGAAATCTAAAGGCACAGCCTAGATTCGAACCAAAGTCATAAGTAGTGACTAACTGACACATTTTCATTTTCGTCAAAAACAACTTTATATCAAAGGACTGCCTTTGATTTGACAGTGAGCAGTGTGGGTGCAAGAATTGAATAATATTTCAAAATTTATTTTGCAACGCTCACGCACGCGATGCGAGCGGTTAATTGTCAGAGTAGAGGACCTTGTGCATTTCAGATAAAATAACAACTCAATGTTTATATCCCAGGACAAATTAGCTAGCAACAGCAAGCTAGCTAAATAGGACAAATTAGCTAGCAAGTGTAAGCTAGCTAGCTAAATTGCCATAAATGTTTAATGCTTTTCGACCTGTCCCCAAATTAATGTAATTGGTTCAGAGTTTGTTTTGATATTTTAACCTGCGTGTTGTGATCGCGTTTGTTGTGGGGGGGGACAAAATAAATGTGTGCACGATGGCGCACGCGCGCAGCCGGTTTGGGTTCCGTGTTACCGCCACCGACCTTGTTCGTCTTTCAGTCACCCACGTGTGTATAACCAATGAGAAGATGGCACGTGGGTACCTGCTTCTATAAACTAATGAGGAGATGGGAGAGGCAGGACTTGCAGCGCGATCTGCGTCACAAATAGAACTGACTTCTATTTTAGCCCTTGGCAACGCAGACGCTCTTTGGCGCGCGCGAGCAGTGTGGGTGCAATAATTGAATAATATAGTTTTTTTAAATAGATTTTCCAAGTCAGGGTATAACTGTTGTAATGAAAGGGGGCAAAGCTCGGGGGCTGAGTGTGGCTGTGCGTGTTGGTGGTTTGAGTGAGAAAGACATGGAGAGCCAACCAGTAAAAGCACAGCCCCTTCGTTATCGACGCATTGTGTCGACAACATCAAAAAGCCATTCCAGACGGAAGTCAGGAGTAGTGATGGAATTCCGAGTCTTTTCGATGAGCCAGATCATTTGGCTCTGTTTACCTAATTGGCTCCCAAACGGCTCTTCGTTCAGAAGTGCAATTTGTTTAATGAAAAATCATGAAAAATATAACATTTCAAATGTAAAGCCTGAACAGTTGCCTACCATTGTCAGATTGTGAAAATTACAATTTTACCTGACTAAATTAAATCGCTTGTCAAATGAATGGCTCTGTAACAGATGCTATTCAGTTCCCAACGCTCACAAAAAAAAGAGCCATTCAAAAATACCCTTTCGTTCACTAGTCAGGAGGACTTTGAGATTTAGGTGTTAGCCCAACTACATCCAATGGGCATCTACTGCCATATCAAGGTCACCAAATTCGCAATTTATCTCCATCAACATAAATGTTTAAGGTATACTCTTCTACCACGTATAAAATGTAACTTGGATATGTGTAAACATTTACTGTAGGCCTGTTTCAATATTGAGGTAATATTACGCTTTACATATATGATGTAATATTACATTTACAGCAATACAATATGCCTCGTAATCTCGGTGAACCCAGAACTAAATATTGCGTAATTTGGTCAGATGGCTGTCGACGAGAGATTATACCTCAAGAGATTTCCTGTCACATTAAGACAGTGGACAACATATACTTTCCTCATTGCATTTGACATGCTACTTGCTCCTACACATGTTCCTCTGGTCTGTGACAGTAGCAGGTTGACGTTTATTGTCATAAGTCTTGCCCAGGAGGCAGAATGGAGCAGTTTCTGCTAAATAGGCCATCTGAAAAGTCAAAATTGTCTATGTTGTAAAAATTCATGAAAACTAAAATTTGCTTTTTGGTCTTAATTTAAGATTAGGAGTGTGGTCAGCATTAAGGCTAGGTTTAAAATAATATTTTATGACTTTGTGGCTGTGCCAGCTAGTGACCACTCTGCAGAGCTGCCTCCAGTACATGAGTCATCTCAATAAATGCCAACCTGCTCTGTGTACAGTATGCTGCAGGCCAAACGGACAGATGTCTCTTAGTAGGAAGTGTCAGTTGTAATAAATCTCCATAGCTCAAGTGTCTGCAAATTAAGGAAATTTTGTCCATCCAGGTCGAATGTACTATTCTTTGCTATAATTACTAAATACTCATGTGATCCCCTTTGACTGAACACATTTGAATCATATAAAAATATCGGCCTATAGGGTCTGCGGCTTCACAAAAGACCCGGGTTCGATCCCAGACCGGGAGACCCATGAGGGTTAGGGGAGTGTTTGGCCGGCCAGGATGTCCTTGTCCCATCACACTCTAGCGACTCCTTGTGGCGGGCCGGGCGCTGACTCCTGTCGCCAGTTGTACAGTGTTTCCTCCAACACATTGGTGCGGGTTAAGCGGGCTTCCGGGTTAAGCGGAGTGCAGTTCGGTAGGTCATGTTTCGGAGGACACATGACTCGACCTTTGCCTCTCTCGAGCCCATTGGGGAGTTGCAGCGATGAGACAACTACTAAGGCCAAAAACAAGGAAAATTCTAAGTGACTTTTGAACGGTAGTGTACATATGAGATGAGTAATGCAAGATATGTAAACATTATTAAGTGACTAAGATACCGTAGAATAGTATTGAATACAGTATATACTGTACATATGAGATAGCTGATGCCAGATATGTAAACATTATTAAAGGGACTAGTGTTCCATTCCTTAAAGTGGACAGTGATTTCTAGTCTCTGCCTATAGGCAGCAGCCTCTAATGTGCTAGTGATGGCTGTTTAACAGTCTGATAGCCTTGAGATAGAAGCTGTTTTTCAGTCTCTCGGTCCCAGCTTTGATGCACCTGTACTGGCCTCAGCTTCTGGATGATAGCGGGGTGAACAAGAAGTGGCTCGGGTGGTTGATATCCTTGATGATCTTTTTGGCCTTCCTGTGACATCGGGTGCTGTAGGTGTCCTGGAGGGCGGGTAGTTTGCCTCCGGTAATGCGTTGGGCAGATTGCACCACCCTTTGGAGAGCCTTGCGGTTGCGAGCGGTGCATTTGCCGTACCAGCTGGTGATACAGCCCAACAGGATGCTTTCAATTGTGCATCTGTAAAAAAGTTTGTGAGGGTTTTAGGTGACAAGTCAAATTTCTTTAGCCTCCTGAGGTTGAAGAGGCTCTGTTGCGCCTTCTTCACCACACTGTCTGTGTGGGTGGTCCATTTCAGTTTGTCAGTGATGTGTATGCCAAGGAACTTGAAGCTTTCCACCCTCTGCTGTTTCCTGAAGTCCACGATAATCTCCTTTGTTTTGTTGACGTTGAGTGAGAGGTTGTTTTCCAACTCAACGTCTATTCCACAATGGCTCATCGTAATTTCATTGAAATTACGTGGAAGCAACGTTGATTCAACCAGTGTGTGCCCAGGCAGTCGGCTATGTGATCTTTTTGCTGCTGTATGCTCTTGAGAAACCTAGGCTCATAGGCATCCCTCGCCTCATAATCTAATGGCTGTCAGTCTGTGCTCAGCCACTGGAACAGGGCTATATGGCTTGGTGGCTACAGAAAGTAATTCCCAAGAGAAGGTCAGTTCTATCAATACAGTGATTTGTGGGTATCGTTAAAAGAACCCGTTTAGCCTAAAGGGGCATTTAGACACTCTATGGACTGTACATGAACAGTTCACTGTTCTGTTCTGCCTGTGTTTAATATGTTTGCATAATTCCACAATTCTCTCTGTTATAAGGGCCCCTAACCTAACGTAGCAGGCGTAGAAAGACGCCTGTGGGGAGTCCCAACTTCTGTTTTTCAGGGGAAACAGAAGTTAGGTTGAAACTACTGTATCCCTGAAAACCAGAAACATCCGCTTTCTTCCAACGCCGTTAAGGGTGGGACCCATACAGTATGAAGATGGTCAGTTTGTTTAGCTGCCTGTCTCCCGTTTCTCATGTAATCCTGGGCTGGAGTCAGGGGTAGACAGAGAAATGGTATGGTACGTTTGGTATGGTATGTATTCATTTGTTGGTCCATTTTGCATGATATGTTACAAATTAGAATTCGTATGATATGTTACGAATTTGCAATACGTATGATATGTAACGTTAGCTAGGCTAGGGATTAGGTTCAAGGTTAGGGTTAGGAGTTAGGTTAAATGGTTAAGGTTAGGGGAAGGGTTGGCTAACATGCTAAGTAGTTGCAATGTAGCTACAAAGTAGTAAGTCGTTTTTAAAAAGAAGTTTTTAAAGTTTCTAATTATTTAAAATCTAAAGTTGTCCGTGATGTGAGTCGAATACGCAACCTTTGGGTTGCTAGATTTTTGTCATATACACCCAACCATCCACCCGGACCAACCAGACCAACCACCCGCTTTTCACAAGTAACCTTCTGTCTTATGTAGCTATCAAGGACCTCCACGACAAAGGGCTCTTTCACAGATGCTCCCTGTCTCCTGAGTTCCATTAGCTGGGCATTTCAATGTTCCGGATGGGAGGCTCCACAAGCCCCAATGCTGACATGAAGTCAGTGACGACTGACACACTCTCTCTCAGCTCTACACATCTCAGACACAGATAAATGACAAGTCAAGGTGATTTTCTCTCTTTTTTTTTTTTTTCTTTGCACCAATGTTCCAACCCAAAACATTTTAAACTCTGAAATAGAATAAGTATTCAATTAAACGAAAATTGAATTTCGATAGACAGATTTACTATAATTGAGAGAACAATGACAACATACTTACAGGAGTATTAAATCATTCAGTGATAGAAAGCCAAAACATACACATTTGCTGTAAGGCAGAGAATCATTCCATCTTACCATAACTGATAAACCTAATCATGCCATTGCTCTTACAACAACCAACGCCTTAAAGGCCTACATTTGTCTTCCAACAATTTTTCTACTGAGAATGTCATATCTTATTAAAAACGTGGCTATGGCCCTGCAGCAGTGTAGATTGGTCTCTAGCTGACTGAATATAAAACATTTCTTATAGAAAAATATAATTTTGCTTTGGTTGAAAATGTCAGTTCTGTCAATTGAGGTGAATGTTTACAAGGTATGAGGACTGGAGAGAGTAGGCAGTTTGTCATATTTACAGAACCTTATCCCTGCAGGTTTCCACAAAACCTCATGGCCCTAGCCTTCAGACTGTCACTTATAATGTAGCTCGATACACAACAGCATGATTCAACCCTATTAATTCCATGACCATTATAAAGTTAATAAATGTTGGTCTGTATGGAGAGTACAACATAATCATTCCAGTTCATTCCTCTCTCAGATGTGTACACTGTCCGTGATCCTGTCAGGAGCTTGGATAGTCTTTTAAATGCTATGGAATTAATGTACATATGAATAAGCTCTGATGAAGGCCAAGAGGCTGACACATGTAAGCTTGAATAAAAGAGTGATACGAACAAGAGCAGTGTGAAGGTTTTCTTGGAAGTACTCTCATTATTCCATATAAAATCAAGGTATACTGTAGGTATGGCAACGACTGACATTGCATATTAAGTGAGTATAAGGTCATGAATCCTAGGAGGATGGTGAGTGAAGTACGTGAGTTGAAGGTTTAGTAGTGAACATCTCGAGTTTGTCCTCATTCATCTCTGCAGGATCTGGTCCAGAAGTTTCTGAAAAACAACAAACAAATCATTTAGAAATCAAAGACTGGCAAATACACAAATCCACGGCTAGACTTTATTTCAATTTTCTCAAAGCAGCTGTAGTTCAAATGGGAAAGATTCCTCCTTTTAAATTGGCTTTCACTTCCATCAACTGTCTGTCCCCTGAGGTGGATAGCCAAGTCCCAGTGGGGGAATAACAATGACCTGCTTTCTGGCTAAACTGCCTACAATGCTATAACTTACTGTACTCTATACCATCTACTGTACTCTATACCAACTACTGCATATTGCCTATGCCGGTCAGCCATCGCTCATCCATATATTTATATGTACATACTCATATTCATTCCTTTACACTTGTGTGTATAAGGTAGTTGTTGTGAAATTGTTAGATTACTTGTTAGATACTACTGCATGGTCGGAACTAGAAGCACAAAGCATTTCGCTACACTCGCATTAACATCTGCTAACCATGTGTATGTGACAAATACAATTTGATTTGATTTGATTTAACTCTCCTCTTATACTGAAGCAAATTCACCTTAGCCAAATAAAGCTGCCTTTCTACAGTATGTCCTAAGCTTTGCAAACAGACTCTTCCGGAAGTCAAACGAAATTCTCCTAATGAATCGAAAATTGCTAATTGTTTTCTATGAGGATTTTCCATTGCAATTTCAATAAACTTTCTGAATTGACAACTGAATTGATCAACATTTTTGCTCCTAGACCAGCATACTGCTGATCTGAAATGAGGCGTCGACATCGCAGACAAGTGGGCAAAACATTTCTAAAACAAAAGCTCTCTTCCATATACTTCTGGTTCAGCCCATGTGACATGGCTGTAGTGGAGTGGGTCGAGTGCTTCAAGTTCTTCAGTGTCCACATCACTAAGGACCTATCATAGTCCAAACACACCAACACAGTCGTGAAGAGGGCATGACAATGCCTCTTCCCCCTCAGCAGGCTGAAAAGATTTGGCATGGGCCCTCAGATCCTCAAAAAGTTCTAAAGCTGCACCATTGAGAGCATCTTGACTTGCTGCATCACCGCTTGGTATGACAGCTGCTTGGCATCCGAGCGTAAAGTGCTAAAGAGGGTAGTGCGTACAGCCCAGTACATCACTGGGGCCGAGCTCCCTGCCATCCAAGACCTCTATACCAGGCGGTGTCAGAGAAAGGACCTAAAAATTGTCAAAGACTCCAGCACCCATGTCATAGACTGTTCTTCTTTCTTTCTGCTACCGCATGGCAAGCGGTACCGGAGCGCCAAATCTGGGACCAAAAGCCTCCTGAACAGCTTCTACCCCCAAGCCATGAACAGTTAATCAAATGGATACCCGGACTATTCTACCCCCAAGCCATGAACAGTTAATCAAATGGATACCCGGACTATTCTACCCCCAAGCCATGAACAGTTAATCAAATGGATACCCGGACTATTTGCATTGACTCCCCTTTTCTTTTGCACTCTCTTGCACTGGCTCTATGCACATTCACGGGACTCTACCCATACACTCACACAGACTACACTGACACCACAACACACACACACACACACACACACACACACACCTGCTACTCTGTTTATTATCTATCATGATTGCCTAGTCACTTTTACCCCAACCTACATATTACCTCACCTCAACTATCTTGTACCCTTGCACATTTGGTACTGGTACTTCTTGTATATAGCCTCGTTATTGTTATTTTATTGTGTTACTATTGCCTTTTTTTACTTTTTAACTCTGTATTGTTGCAAAAGGGCTCGTAAGTAAGCATTTCATGGTAAAGTCTACACCTGTTGTATTCGGCGCATGTGACAAATACAATTTGATTTGATTTTGATTTGATGTAATAGAAATGAGAGGAGGAAGGATCAGGTGCCATAACAGAGAGAGTAACCAGCCATAAGGAAATGCTGTACACAAAGTATATGGCTGCGTCCCTCGTAAAACACACCTAATAGATTGATTCTCTTTCCACACACGTGTATACAGATGTATAGGATCTGAATTTGATCAACCCATTGCAGGAAATGTCAAACTTGTGGTGTTTCAGGTTTAGAAAGGTTTCTGAAGTTTGTAATTTCCATATTAAAATGTCAGACTTGATTTTCCCTTAGGAAAAAAAGGTATCAACCCTGACAAAAATGTAATTATTTATCATCCACATTTGCTGTTGCTGCAAACACTCATGCACAGACATACAGATACCACCATGTACACCACTTGACACTCCTGAGTTAAGAGTTCGAACTTTGCGCCCCTTGGCATTTTATCGAGTGGGATCTGTAAGAGGTCTAACTCTTTACTGGGTGCTACCATGCATTTAATTCAGTTTGAGTGACACTGAATGAGACAACCCAGTCACCTTCAAACCACCTTGGGTATCTAACTAAAGAAAACCCCAGACATATAAAGGGATCTTAATTATCTCAGAGTAAATTGGAAATGTCTTCTCATTCTACTTGTTACACTGTACACCTGACTGATATCGAGGCCGTCAATGTCCATCCTGGTTTTGGTGTAATGGGAATTTGAATGAAGGGTACGGGTGAACCAGAATATGTTTAACAGTTTATATGAGTTTATGACAACTTGCCCTCCAATCATCAAGGGCACACTGGCTTGTTAAAATAGCCCCTACACACCAGATCTGTGCTAATCCAAGGACCCAATGTGTCCTTGAGTGTCCATAGAGCTGCCATTCAGGGAACTTTTAAAATCACAAATGACATGTGTCTTCTCAACAATACCTGGATTCAAACTCATTTCACTGAAGCAACAGTGAAACATTAATAGATGAATACATAACATCAGCGCACAGATATATATCGTGAAGACATTTCGATGACAAATTACAGCAGGGAGGAAATTATATTAAGAAGTCAAACAGCGGCCTCTGCTGGGCATAGATTGTAAAAGGAGCATGCTGAAATACATTTTTCTTGGACAATTACACCGTTTTTCAAATGGCACCTCATCGAAATATCTAGTGAAATTATTATTTTTCTAACTGTATTGCAATGTTGCGTACCTTGTTCTTATCGTATGACTTTCTTAACCTTCAGTGTGTTAAGTTAAGCACATTGAATGCCTCCCTATGAATTATTACTATTTTTGTAAGGGAAAATCAAGTCTGAAATTTCAAAGTGGAAATTACAAACTTCAGAGGCCTTTTTAAACCTCAAACACTAAAAGATTTACAAGCACATTTAATGCCTCCCTATGCACTCATAACGCAGTCTTCAACGCTTTAGTTAGCAATGCTGTTTTTCTGTATTTGAATTTTCAGACATGGCTACAACTATGTGGTGATTATTTTGTCACAAAGTCCCAGCACCAACTAAACATACCTTTTTAAAAAGCTCTGCCCGCAATCTGTTGGTCTGCGATACCACTCTCCTTTTCTCCTCCTCCTTCTTCTTAGTGACCTCAGGGAGCTTGTTGTAAATCCTAAGTAAAGAGGGATGGTTAGACATGGTAGGTTAAGCTTGTGAAGGGGAATATTCTAGAATTAGAAGGCCATGGGCGACTCAGCTATTCCCAGAAAATCGTCACCGTAGAAAGGAAGCTTTATCTGCACAAACCCACAAAGGCCAAACCTGGATCCACTGATAAAACCAACATCACACTGGCTCTTTTTTCACTCACATAAATAGTCAATTTGTTCCCAGATCGACCCAGTCAGATTAAAAACATGACAATGGGAACCTATCCTCTGATCAGGTGTGCCTTCTCAGATTAGACAGGCAGTAAAGAAAATCATGATAACGGGATACAGAAGGTAGTTCATATCTCCAATCAAGACAGACGTTCGGCTGTCTGACATCCACAGTGTGTTTTGCGTGCGTGCATGCGAGTGTGTGTGTGTGAAACAGAGGCGGGTAAGAGAATGACACGTCACAGTACAGCTCTGTCTGTAAACCTACCGTCTGGAGCGTAGCTGCATCTCCTTCCCTGATATGGCCCTCTCTCTGGGTTTGAAAAGGTTATCTGGGAAACACACAAGCATCTGTCAGGAAAACACACACACACACACACACTTTCCACTTTCCTTACTAGGCTTCATTACTCCTGTCGTTCTGAGAGCCGAGGTGCTTGACGGACTCTTGTCAGCTCATCACTGAGACCAACAGTCAGCACTGCATAATTAAGATGTGAGTCTGAGGGTCTATATTTAGCCTGCGTTATTACCCTCATAGAAGGCTAAGCAGGAATGGGAGCGAGCGGCCAGAGTTAAGGTGACGCTATGGACATTACATCACTGTCATAGTACTAGGGTTTTGGAGAGACTGGTTTATACTGTATTGTAAAGTACTGTCATACTGGGAAAGGAAATGTCTAACTTTCTGTAGTATGTGGCGTTCTTTCCCTGAAAAAAGTGTGCATCATTAGTGCTGTAGCAACTTTCAAAAAAACATGATAGCGACTAAAGATGATAAATCCATGTAATTCACCGATAATAACCATTTTGGTTGTGGAGTTGGACGTAAACAAGACTGCGCTTCAACGGAGCTGCAGTACTTAATAACGACCAGCAGAGAGCAAAGCTGTTCCCCTGGACTAGGATTGAGAAATCACTAAAAACATTGTGTTCCTACTCATACTGTTTGTCAGACATATTCCATCACCGTACCACTGAGTGGATGGGGCTTGGTGCAGTTCCTCCTATGCCTACTTTTCTCCTCCCAGAGACCCTGCACCTGGTCTAGGTCTGCACACTGCAGGGCCTTCCTCCGCCTGGCCCTCTGCTCCAGACTCCTCATTCTGCCCTGGGAGCGGCTGATGAAGTCTGGACGGAATATCTCCAGGGCTTCCTGGGGAGGAGAGAGGGAGCAGGGAGGGAGGAAAGTATAAGCTGCTTGTTAAGTTACTGGTAGCCAGCACTGGCCCACTCATCTTGGTAAAAAAGCCTAGATAAAGCCTAGTAAAAAAAGCCTAGATTCTATTCTGTTATTCTGAAAAGATGCCTCTGCCCTTGATGACTCCCCTTGCAGATTGTAATGGATAGATGTGAGGTAATATTGTAATCAACTCCACATAGTCCTCTGTAATAATGGATATAGGTAAAGAGACTTACAAGTAAAACTCTTTGCAAACCCTTCTTCCTTTACAATCCCCTCATAAAGGTGTTTACACCTTTAAGAAAAAAGGGTTCCAGTAGGGTTCTCCGGCTGTCCCCATAGGATAACTTTTTTGGGTTCCATGTAGAACCCTCTGTAGACATGGAACCAAAAGGGTTCAACCTGGAACCAAAAATGGTTATTCAAAGGGTTCTCATATGGGGACAGCCGAAGAACCCTTTAAGGTTCCAGATAGCAATTTTTTTTCTAAGAGTGCAGGGAAGATAAAAGCATTTTAACCTTGACTGGGACCAGTTTTGATAGAATGGTAAAGGTCTTGCTAATGAATGTGAAGGAGCTATTCTTCAATAAAGTAGAAGAAAGATTCCTTTTGAAAGAAAGTTCTTCCCTCACAGATGACTCTTTACTCGTTGTTTGCACACAGTGACCATACAGCATCATATCATATCATATTACAGTATATAATGATACATACAGGAAAATTATTTCAGAAGATATTATCATGACAGAGTGATATTGATCCACACATACTTTGAGACTGAAGGCTCTGGGTTTGATATCCTGAGGATCAACTGTCAGTTGTGATTGGCAGGTGTCTGCTTGGTGTGGACAGAAATACTCAGCAACATGCAGATCTTCTATGGAGTGTCCTTGTCTTTCTTCACTCTCCTTACGTAGTGACTGTCTTCCCCATGTCCTAGTATCCACTTTGATTGGCAGAGACAGAAACCAGAACACATACTGTACAGGTAACTGCCAAAATAAAGGAAGCACTTGACTAAATGAGGGATACAAAGTATATTAAAAGCAGGTGCTTCCACAAAGTTGTGGTTCCTGAGTTAATTAAAGACATGCTCCGGTACTTTGGCAACTAGTAAGTCTTTTTTCAACCTTTGGGCTGGATGATTAGAATTACTGTCTTACCTCAATTAGCCATGAAATCCCTATTTTGAAAACGACTGTTTTCTGGAAACTGTGCGGCACCATTTTCCCTACATTTAACCCCACATGAGCCAATTCGAGTTTCAGCCAATGAGCTTCAGCCCCTCACCATTTGAGTGACAGCTAGAAAAATGCACACACAGCAGAGCGAGAGAGAGAGCGCAATAACGTGGTGCACAAATCTGCACATTTGTGACGTAGTACAACATTTCCGGGGATCAGAAATACAAAAGTACCAGAGAATATCTTTACGCAATTAAAACATCCCATCAGCTTAGAGTTATGTATAGAAATGCCCAGTTGCCCATTATTTTGTCTACTATGGCTACGGGTTGTAGGTAGCCCAGCGGCTGAGGAATTGGACCTGTATCCAAGAAAACGCCAGTTTGAATCCCAGGTATGGCGCTGGATAAACAGGGGGAAATTGATCTGGCAACTGGAGGGCTGCTGTGTTCAAATCCTAACAACAATCCCCTACTGTTGAGCCCTTGAGCAAGGCTCTTAACTCCACAACATTTTCTCCAGAAGCGGTGTGTGTGTGTGTGTGTGTGTGTGTGTGTGTGTGTGTGTGTGTGTGTGTGTGTGTGTGTGTGTGTGTGTGTGTGTGTGCGACATGAGTTGCGTTCAAGGAAACGGTGTTAAGCGCTACACTCCTCAAGGAAAGTATGTGTGTGTGAGCGCAGAAGACACATTTCTGTTGTTCGCTGTAACTACGGACAATGAAATTGTATTGTAGATTAAGAAATCTCAGTGACTTTGGAAGAGTGGTCTCAAAGGAGCATAGGGGGCTTAAAGGGTCTGTGTCTCAGTCAGATCTCAACCCAATTGAACACTTATGGGAGATTCTGGAGCGGCGCCTGAGACAGCGTTTTCCACCACCATCAACAAAACATCAAATTATGGAATTTCATGTGGAAGAACACTTGTAGAATCTATGGCAAGGCGCATTGAAGCTGTTCTGGCTCGTGGAGGCCCAACGCCCTATTAAGACACTTTATTTAGGTGTTTCCTTTCTTTTGGTAGTTACCTGTATATTCCAGTGCATATGCAGTTAACTGTTCATCAAACATTGTAGATTACATTTTGCACAGATGGTAAAAAAGAGTGCATCTCATATACAGGCAGTTTATTACAATACTGTGACTGCACTGCATTGTCAGACGTCAATTCAGATGTTTCTTTTTGTGATTGAGAAACAAAGAGGTTTTCAGATAACCTAGATCTTACTTAACATGTGCATTCAGAATCATTTGCCGAGAAGCCACTTGGCCCTTTTTAAAATGTGGCTTTGTATTTTTACATCATATCTAACATAGGTAAAATGAACATGACGGCTGAGTGAGAGTTGAGTTCTTTGTGATCTGGAGTATGTGACCAGGGCCCAGTTTTTCAAAGGTTATCTATCTGGATTACTCCTATCAGATAGGATGACATTTATAGAAATAGAATGAATGCATTTAATCCTTTCCGATAGCCAAAATCCGATAGATAACTTTTGAAAAACTGGGCCCTGGTGGAGAGGGAAAATTGTTGAGCCCTCTAACTGACCCCTACTCTCCACAACTCAGTGAGTAAAGCAGAGAAAAAGACACGTGCATACGGCATGAATAATGTAAACCATGATGACAGTGCATCTATCCTGCACTCTCTAACCCTGTTCCTCCACCTCCTTTAAAAACAGACCCATTTAATATCAGACACAATCACTTATCATAGGAAGAACACACCATCAAATGCTCTGGTGCCAACAAACAAGAAATCTATGTACCAAGTCAGACTATTTCAGCGCTGTCATCCGTATAGCGGCGGCAGGGGCCTAGGGGTTAGAGTGTTGGACTAGTAACCGAAAGGTCGGAAGATCAAATCCCCGAGCTGACAAGGTAAAAATCTGTCATTCTGCCCCTGAACAAGGCAGTTAACCCACTGTTCCTAGGCCATCATTGAAAATAAGAACTTGTTCTTAACTGACTTGCCTAGTTAAATAAAGGTAAAATAGATTTTTTTAAATAGCAAGCAATGCAACAAACAGAGCCAGAGTATTGCGAGTTTATAACACTGGTAAATTACTCCGGCTTCAATACATTTGGTCTGTACTTGCAAAAATAAGCAACCAACAGGTTCTCCAAAATGCGTATCAGCCAATTAAAATTGTCGATTTACCTGCACGTGACAGAACGTTAAATTGTAGCTGGTCCCATCAGATAACATGGCACACGTTAGCCCTATGCTAACCTCAACAGGTGGCACTGATTATATCCTGGCACAAAAATCAGCCTAGATCTTAGACTTTACAGCCACCAACCAATGGCATTTCTTAAAATAGGTCAACCCTGGCCACTAGAGGGATATTTTAAACCTACAAATTCAAGGACTACTTTTGTTTCGTTGGTCTGTAACAAAATGTACAATATTGCATCGATGCATCCTTGACTAGGGTACTAGCTACTACTAACATCAGACAACATTTTTATGTTTTTTCATATATGTGCTTTTATGGAAAAAAGATAAGAGATCCGTTTATCGTATATATAAAAAATACCAAAGCCTTATGGATTAGTCAAATAGCAGTCATGTAGGCTATCCCTATCATCCTGCCCTGCCTTTCTAAAGTCTTCGAAAGCCAAGTTAATAAACAGATCATCGACCATCTCGAATCCCACCGTACCTTCTCCGCTATGCAATTCGGTCTCCGAGCTGGTCACGGGTCCACCTTAGCCACGCTCAAGGTCCTAAATGATATCATAACTACCATAGATAAAAAACAGTACTGTGCAGCCGTCTTCATCGACTTGGCCAAGGCTTTCGACTCTGTCAATCACCATATTCTTATCGGTAGACTCAACAGCCTGTGTTTCTCTAATGACTGCCTCGCCTGGTTCACTAACTACTTCTCAGATAGAGTTCAGTGTGTCAAATCGGAGGGCCTGTTGTCCGGACCTCTGGCGGTCTCTGTGGGGGTGCCACAGGGTTCAATTCTCGGGCCGACTCTTTTCTCTGTATATATCAATGATGTCGCTCTTGCTGCGGGTGATTCTTTGATCCACCTCTACGCAGACGACAACATTCTTTATACATCTGGCCCTTCTTTGGACACTGTGTTAACAAACCTCCAAACGAGCTTCAATGCCATACAACACTCCTTCCATGGCCTCCAACTGCTCTTAAACGCTAGTAGAACTAAATGCATGCTCTTCAACCGATCGCTGCCCGCACATGCCCGCCCGCCTAGCATCACTACTATGGACGGTTCTGACTTAGAATATGTGGACAACTATAAATACCTAGGTGTCTGGCTAGACTGTAAACTCTCCTTCCAGACTCACATTAAGCATCTCCAATACAAAGTAAAATCTAGAATTGGCTTCCTTTTCGCAACAAAGCCTCCTTCACTCATGCTGCCAAACATACCCTCGTAAAACTGACTATCCTGCCGATCCTTGACTTCGGCGATGTCATTTACAAAATAGCCTCCAACACTCTACTCAGCAAATTGGATGCAGTCTATCACAGTGCCATCCGTTTTGTCACCAAATCCCCACATACTACCCACCATTGCGACCTGTATGCTCTCGTTGGCTGGTCCTCGCTACATATTCGTCGCCAAACCCACTGGCTCCAGGTCATCTATAAGTCTTTGCTAGGTAAAGCTCTGCCTTATCTCAGCTCACTGGTCACCATAGCAACACCCACCCGTAGCACGCGCTCCAGCAGGTATATTTTACTGGTCATCCCCAAAGCCAACACTTCCTTTGGCCGCCTTTCCTTCCAGTTCTCTGCTGCCAATGACTGGAATGAGTTGCAAAAATCACTGAAGTTGGAGACTTATATCTCCCTCACTAACTTCAAGCATCGGCTGTCAGAGCAGCTTACCGATCGCTGCAGCTGTACACAGCCCATCTGTAAATAGCCCAACCAACCAACTACCTACCTCATCCCCATATTTGTTTTTCTGCTCTTTTGCACACCAGTATTTCTACTTGCACATCCTCATCTGAATGTCAATCACTCCAGTGTTAATTGCTAAATTGTAATTACTTTGCCACTATGGCCTATTTATTGCCCTTACCTCCTTCCTACATTTGCACACACTGTTTACAGATTTTATATTGTGTTATTGACTGTACGTTTGTTTATCCCATGTGTAACTCTGTGTTGTTGATTTTGTCTTGGCCAGGTCGCAGTTGTAAATGAGAACTTGTTCTCAACTGGCCTACCTGGTTAAATAAAGGTGAAATAAAAAATAAATAAATAAAA
Organism: Brachymystax lenok tsinlingensis; assembly: GCA_030435695.1. NCBI lineage: Eukaryota > Metazoa > Chordata > Actinopteri > Salmoniformes > Salmonidae > Brachymystax > Brachymystax lenok. The sequence goes on from CM059805.1 coordinate 9,897,411, forward strand.
ATCAGCACTTCGAGCTGGAACACTCTGCTGAAGTGGTTGATTCTAAATGAATAGTGCACTTTAACTGTGGGTTTGAGCCCCCCTCGCATCAATATTTTTTGTTGAGGAAAAAACTGTTAAGTTCCGGTCCTTGATGCACGATCCAAAACGCATGTGACTAAATGGATGATTATATTAAATCACGGCCTATAAAACGTTGTAGCCCATATAAAGCCTTATGTCCACCAGATGCATCAAACTCTTTGCGTTCCGGTGGAAGTCATGCCAGGATATAATGTTTTAATTGACTGTGTTTTGTATCTTAATGTGTATTTAATGTGTATTTTTATGTTTATCTACACTTGCACTGTACCCAGAATCCATCACTCTGTGACCTGGGCCAGTAGACGAGACCACTAGGAGGCCAGCCAGAGCAGGTATGTGTGGTCTATATGCTTGCAGTACTACATTTACGAGCCAAGCTTTACCTCCCTGGTGAGAGTGTAACTGCTGCGTACTGATGAAATGATAGACGCTGCACTGCTCTACTCATACATGATGTATACTCTGCAGTGCCTATGAGACCTACATAACACGTACCCTTGGATATATTGTAAGCGTTCTAGGTTCTTACGGCTACCCTACAATGCCCCTCAAGGCACAGAGTAGTCCCTTTGAAAAAGAGGTAGTCACTTGGACAAACAAACCTCTCCAATAAATTCACAATGGACAAAATAAGGGCACAATACCACACAGACGCTGTGAACTCTGCAATGCCACTCAAAATAATTACCCTACAATGCCCCTCAGGAAAAACATAGTACCTTCGAAACAAGAGTTAGAACCTTGGCAAATTACATCTAATTACAAACAAACCTCTCCAATAAATCCACAATGGACAAAACCAAGGATACAATGCCACTCAGGTTCTGTGAACTTCGCAATGCCATTTTTCAGTACAATACCAGAGAGGGTATACAGAGACCCTAGGTATTGTGCAGTGCTTCTCAAAGCTGACTCCTGGCCTAATTTAATTTCAGGCAGTGTTAGCAGCACCAAGCAGACAGGACATTATCCTCTGTCCTCTGAGCCATAAGCTAGCCTCCACAACCTGCCTGGGGAGTGAGATCGTTTAAAACAATATACTCATTCTTTTCATGGGGTGCTTCACCCGGTGTCACACCCATGAAAGCCTAACACCGCCACGCTTACTGGCTGGAGAGGGTAGATAATGTATGCAAAGGACGTGTTGGAAGTAAGAGAGGGATGAAATGAAAAAAGAAGCATGAGTTTTTCCTTCACATAAGCACAGTGTTCCATTATGTGAGAATGTAGCACTTGTGGATTTTTCCCCAATGTGCATTTCTATACATGCTGCGTCTGTAAGGAAGATATCCTATTAAAAATGTATGAGGTATGAATCAAAAGGTAAGAGGCAGAGTTAAAAATGAGACTTTACACCCTCTAAGACCGCCTCGCTATGGCATTGCGTACGCTGTTAAGACTTGGAAATTTGATTTTATCCACACAGCTATGGAAATGGGGAGCCATTGAAAGGAATGCTGCTGGATTTGCATGGGTACTTTAGAGTTTTGCCCTGACATGGGGAGATGAAATTCATACCTGGGCTGATATTAAAAGCAGGGTGTCTGTGTGTGGAATTTCTCAGCCGACGACAGCACAGCTCATCTGCAATTCCATTGTGCTGACTGGCCCCGGAGTATGAGTCGCCTGTTCCTCTGGCTGATGAGAATAACCCTGAGGTAAGATTGTGTGCAGTTAAATCAGATGTCCTATTCTTAATACCATCAGTATCTCCCATTTTGGGGACCTCGTAGCCCCCTTGGGTTGATGAAGAGCATCTGCTGTAACCCACATCAGTCTCTGAGTTGTCCCATCTATGGGTGCAGCTTAGTGCCACCATAGATCTCCGGAGGTCCTGAAGTGTTTTGGAGTCCCCAACATACAGAGACAAGGTGGACCTGTGCACAACCGGCTTTGTGACCTCTAGCTGTCCTATGGAGATAGACAGTGACTTGTCCAGATACAGGACTGTGTTCGCAGACCTCCAAGGTACCTCAAGCTGGACGCAGGAGCGGAAAGAGGGCTGGAGAGACAAAGGCCTGAAGAAGCTTCCATTGTCCTTGAGATTGTCCTCACCTGTGTAACTGTGCCTGTGTTCAGGCCAGGCAGTCCTCATCCCTGGCCCTCTCATCTGGACCTTGGCACATGCAAAGTAGCTCTGTCTGCACTCTGTCACCTTTACTATGGTGGCCTTGTGTCTGGTCACCACCTCAGAGTGCTTTGGAATGGCTGAGGATAGGGCATGACTCATGACTGGGTTGAGGGATGTGGATGACCTGATAGGCAGGATCGGTTGATGGGGATAATGTGATTGGTTGGCCCCTGACTGGGAGACCCTGCAGGATGTGATGGTGATGGAGGAGAAGCCCTTATTTGGTCGGCCGCCCAGGACATTAGGGACACTGGCCATCCTCAGCAGGGTTGGACTCCCTCTGTGGGGTACATGTCCACCTCTCTGGGTATCCACAGAGTGTGTCGGCCTCATAAGGGAGGGTGATGTGGAAGCCCTCTCCCCCTGTCCTCTCCACATGCTCCATGAGGGGGTAATATCCTTGGTGGAAGCCTAAGGAGAGGGAACCCAGAGGAAAATATCAGAGCTGTGTTGAAACAGTCAGTCTAAAAATACAGTGCATCTATCAGGTACATGAAATAGAGTGAGGGAAATAAATCCAATACTTTTCACCATGATATATTCTTATTATCGGCTTTCCTGCTCTCATTTTGAGATCTCATTTTGTTACCATGGTGATGTGTAACCTGATGCCAAACAGTCAGCGACAAATTAACCATGACATTTAACATTGACATTCCAGGATTGCCTGGCTATCCAGCTTAAGACAGGCCAATTAAGACAAGTAAAGTGTACATGAGAAGGTAAAACAATTGTCACACTTTCACTTCACATCAGACATGTGTCATATTAGTGGTTAGTTCATGTCCATTCTCTGACAATAGTTGATTTGCAGGATGGATCGGGACTGTCAGTTAACATAAGGGCTGTCGTTTGCAGTGAAAACATCCCATGGCTTGTCCAAGCACAATAACATGTCCACGAGTTCCTGCATAAAATTGCACTCATGTTGACTCAAAGTCTGAGGACTGCATGTCTTACAAACTTAATTAAATAGATTTGAATGGCAAAGTTCTTCTCCAGACTAAAACCCACTGCTGAGCTAGTGAATAGCCTCCTTGTCTAGATGGCATAAATCTAATTAGAAAAGCAAGGAATACATTGCCATAATGGATGTTCTGACATATTAATTCAGCATCATAAATTGTACTAAAACATAGTGATGATGATGATATGATGATGATATTACCATGTTCAAACATATACTTTTTAAAACTGATACACATAACCATGTACTTATTAGCTAGAAGTTGCAGTAATTTGTACAGAAAAAATAACTTTGTAAAGCTAACAATAATAAGACAAGTACAGTAATATGATAACAAATCTATCACAGCTAGAATAGTAAAAGGGTTTTATCTTTTACCTCGTTGATATTAGATGTTGGTAGGTTGGGGAACCTCCCACTTCGAAAACCCATGGACTTGGACCAATTGTCGTCTAATGTTCCTTCTGAAATATATACATGAAGGTAAACAAAAAATATATAGCCTACATCTTGTTCCAGACATTGGAAAAATCTAAAACAAAACATAACAGGCAAGTCCACAAAGCACTTAGCCTACACGTTTCCTCACTGAAACAGGTCTCAGAGAAGAAGCGCACTATTATTTTCTCTGTCCACTTCGCAATGAATGACAGATGTCGAGAGTCCTGGCGAAGAGGAGGCTGACAGACATACTATAGGCCCACAACTGTCTCGTCTGTGCGCTTCGTCGTGCCTAAGAACAGCCCTTAGCCATGGTATATTGGCCATATACCACACCCCCTTGGGCCTTATTGATCTCCCATTATTAGAGCATATCGTGCCCGTGATATACTACACAACATACACATGGCGAATACATTCATAAAAAGTGCAATCGTTTACGTCGTTACCTAGCAATGCACCACTACTTACACAGATAGAACAATGAGCCAGATATTTCACCGGATGTATAAATGTGAAGCATCCGGTTGGCGTTTCCACTCACTATCAAATATGGTGGTGAAAGGAAGCCTAGTGGCCCGCAGTGTTAGAAGATGGAGCGAGATTAATTTTGGCCGAGATTCTGCAAATTTTCTCATCGATGAAACATTTGATCTCAATACAGTTTTCTGTTTCCAAAACTAAAATCTGTTACAAACAGAGTGGACAAAGTTTTGTAGACTTTACCCTTTGCCAAAGTTTTAAAAAATTGTGTTGTTTAGAAGGAGTGGAAGGGCGAATTTAGTTATTGCATACGCGCCCTCACAGAGTAGGCGTTCCCTAACGCAAATATGCAAGTACATGCTAGAACGCACAAATATGTTCTTGCCAGCTTGTGCTTGGCTCTGTCCACCTCCTTGCTTTTTCTGTCCACTAGAATTAATTTGCTCCCATTGGAAATGACAGACTGTGGTCTATCTTGGGTTAGTTATATATATATTTTTAAGATTCACTGCCCAGCCATGCAATTTATGAACTTGATCTCCACTGTAAAAAATATCTAGACATTATCATCGACATTAGCAACATTGTTGCAATATTTTATTAAATTCGATCTCCAATGTGTCCCATACTAATCAACATGAGCCAGACAGGCAGCTTTTCTCAGCAAGTCTAAATGAATCAGCATGATTTTTATGGATACATAGAGCCTATAAAGAAATAAAAAAAACAGTTAAAGAGAAACTAAATGCAGCTAGTTTACTGTCTTTTCAGCTTCAACCATTTTTGTTTGCCATAGCAACCTGCAAAGTTCTGAAAATGTCAACCTGCGCTTGGGTAGTTTTGCTTTACCTGGCAGTCGAATAGAACTAACGACCAGAGAACGCCCAAAATTGCACTTGACAACTAGTGTTTTAGTGAATGTAGCATGAAAAATGAATAGTTTGGGATATAATCTTGCTTTTTAATGCTGGAAACCAATTGTATGAAATACTGTGCTCGAGTCCAAGGCAATAATACACTCGAGGCTTCGCCTCGTGGCTATGACCACATCACAGCCATGATAAAACTGTCATAACACATGGCCTAATTATTTCTCATCACCTCACCTGGCGCTCACATTTCCAAAGACATGTTTACTCTAGAGCAGAAGATGATGAAGTAAGTCAACAGCAGCTTATTGATTTATGGCTTATCTCAATGTGCAACGGAATTTGTTTATAGCCCCCAAGTTATAACTCATCACGTTGTCACCTTTTCTTTATTTCCTGCTCAGTCCATTACATCATTCAATCATTAAATATATTAGATGGATCTATCAGTATATTGTCTATATGTTCATTGGAGGCATGCAGTGAGCAAGGCTTTAAAATTTCAATGAGAGTGTGATGTATGTTATACATTTCGGCAATCATGGAACACTTTAACCCCATTTACCCTATAATGTCATAGTGATAGCAGGCAAATTGAAGTAATTGTACAGGCTATGTTATGCTGTTTTGTTTACATGAGAATAAGATACTGTAAAGTAATTATATTCACATCACGTGTTCCAGTTCGGAGGAAAATCAATTGGGACAGGATTATGAAAGTAAGCAATAACATGGAAATTGAATATTATGCATGCATAGTTTTTCCCTCGATTTTGCTTTTATTTGTCTTGCATATAGCATGCAGGGTAGGGGAATTGGAGTACCAGCAGGGGTACTTCTCATGGCTTTGCTGCCGTGCATCTCCAGATTGACACGATAACATGAGGCAGTGAAACATAGCCCTGAGTATAAACAAGACAAGTGTGTGTCTTTGTTTATTTGTTTGTATGAGTGTGTGTGTTCCTTTGCTTTTGGGGGGTGTTTATGATTACAAATGTGTCTGTTCTCTCCCCCCTCTCTCTCTCTCTTGGGCAAGGGTCCAGCTTAACTTTCTAGAACAGAGAGAGAGAGAGAGGGTCTATGAAGAATTGGCTTTGTGACTGTGTTGATTGTGGTGTGTGAAAGCAGTGATTGAGTCATCCTCTCTGTGCCTGACAGTGAAGGGAACAGAGTGTGAGGCCATGGGGGCTCACAGCTGGTTAGGGAACAGACAGACTGTGTAGTACCCAGGGTATATACAAATAAACACATCAGCAGTCAGCACTGAGAGCAGAGAAGACATTGTATGTCTCTCTGGACCTGAATCACAGCCATGGGAGAGATAGTTCACAGCTCATGAAGATGTGACCCACTGGCATCAGTTGATAGATTTTTTGTGGAGTCATCTTGTGCTTTGGTTTGCTGTGCCTTTTCCATCCCTTCTTTTTACTCATTCCTCTCCTCCTCTTTCCTATCCCCCATCATAACCTATTTTTATCTCCACTCTGTCTTATTGTAGCTCAGCCTAATGTTAGAAAACAAAGATAGTTAGCAGTCCATGTAATTATTCCTAGAGGAGGAATGGCATACAGTACATACCTTTGAGTATCACACCGCTGTCATAACTCTTCCGTCTGATGGAGTCGATGCAAAGTTCAATTTGTCTCTGAAAAATAGGGCTAATTTTAAAATTTGCTGCAAAAATTTGAGCAAACTAATATTTTGGTTTAAATATAGTATTTTAGTGAAAGGTATTATACACTGCAGAGATGGATCTATATAAAAAAACAGGGCTTTGTATTACATCAATTAAGGGGACAAACTCAAGCATGCGGTAATTGCCTTGACTAGGATGATAGGAATGTGGTCACATGAGCAATGATCCACAAGAATTCTAGCAGTGATTCACAGAGGGAGAACATTCCAGTGGCTAAAGATTTCTTTGTCCACATCCAATTTGAATCGCACACCAGGAGACAAGAACAGATTCTGAGAAATTTACAGAGATTAGAAACTCCACTTAACTCACTAGCCGTGGAGAGAAGCCCTTTCCTGACGCTGACCAACTTTGTTTTCAACCAGGGGAAAGTACAAATTCTTACACAAAACAATGAATCTAAAACTACTACTGTACTGCAATTTGGTTTGCATGATTTAATATATAGTTGGCTAAGGCAGGTAGCCTTGTGCTTAGAGCGTTGGGCCAGTAACCGAAAGGTTGCTGGATTGAATGCCCGAGCTGACAAGGTAAAAATCTGTCGTTCCCGTGAACAAGGCAGTTAACCCACTGTACCCTGGTAGGCCGTCATTGAAAATAAGAATTTGTTCTTAACTGACTTGCCTAGTTAAATAAATGTTAAATAAATAAAATAAAATATAATTATTTGGATCAGTTGTACCTTACCTGGTAGAGCAGGCCGGGTAGCTCATATAGTACTCCTCTTGTTCGTAAAGGCAGCCACCCGTTTCTAACAGAGGACAGAGTACAGACTCTGACCCATTCTCTCCCAGGGGTGCACCTGATCCTGACGGTCTCCAGATGACCCAGGGTACCCGATGGAAAGAGTTGATCACTGCTTACTATAGACTGGGGTCTGGAGCCAGGGTCATCTGACCAGTCAAAGCTATGTGAGTAGCCCTCAGGTGGGGTCAAGTCTGTCTCCTCAGGGTTGAAGGTGACACTTCCTGTTTTGTCAAAATAAAGTTCCACCTTGTTTTGGATGGAACTCCCAGAGGGGTGAGTATGGAACCACTCCAGCGGCAGCCACAACTCCTCTCCTGCTCCACCACCTTCACCACACGGCTCAGACCTGGGGACGTGGGCTAACACATCCACTAGAGATCCCTGGCGCTTCAGGCAATTGCTCTGGCCTAATCTCCTCCTGTCCAGCTTTCTAATGGGGCAGCCAGCCGACACTCCCTTCCCCTGAGCCCCCAGCTCAGGTAGCAGAACAGGTGACCAGCTCTCAGGTTTCAGAGCTTGCATAATAGGGACCCACAGCACAAGTTATTAATGAGGGAGACAGAGGCTCAAACAGCTCCTGTGGTTACCGTAGTGACGCAGCAAAAAGTCTCCTGACTTACAATGCTTACTCAAACAGAGAGTTTAGAAAAAGCAACACATTCCCAAAAGGTTCTGTGAGGAAAAACACATCTCCTGGGAACTAGCAGACCTAGATATGAACAGAGGAATAGACAAAAAGAAATGAAAGCGAAGCAAAACTATAAATATAGACGTCTAGAAAAGCACTAGTGTACAGAGTGGTGCATTTTTACTTGATCATTTCTCTCTTTAAACTTTGCCAAAGTTGAGTAGTATAAATGTATGTTCTCTGCATTTACACTTCCTCTGTGATAAAAACACAACGTTTTAGTGATTACGTATGACTTATTTTTAAATTCCTAAAATGTTACTTACCTCACTTTTTTCAATACGTGAACCAGCAGTCAAAATCAATGGAACATTGGTAGAGACAAAATGAATGTCAAAGGTCCTCAAGGTAATTCCAACACTGAAGAGGCTGTTGTTGATCAATGACTGTTATCCTCGGGCATTGATCTGATGTAAACTCTTCTTGCCCGGAGCAGGGGCTGACTCACCCATAAATTCTTAGGTCTCTTACCGATTTAACTCCACAGAATGGACTACATTGCATCTTTCAAGTGCAGAGGGTGGTGATGCTTTGGCTTAGCCAAGACACGTCTCAAAAATGTTGATTAACACATGCACGTAATATGACAGGAAGTTGTTGGTTTGGTTCCAGATTGACAAGGTTAAAGTTGTCCATTCTACTATGCTGTAATTGGTATCAAGCTGAGTAACGCCCCACCCCCCTTAAATCCAAACCTGCCAGACCCTGTAAATCCTTCTGTGGGTATCGGCTAAGTCTACCAACAATGTTTCATGGTTGGTTTACTGATTAGCTTTGTTGAAACTTTCATGGCTCTTTGACCACATGTTAATGAACTCAACACTAATGTTTTAGTCAGGCCCCCAGCTCTATAATGATCTCAGCTCCTTTCCCTAAATCGCTGTTGACCCCTCCTCACAGATCTGTGTTTAGCTCTCTGGTGGGCTATGTGAGATTTCGACAATGTTCCTTACACCTATCCAGCTCTTTTAGGATCTTTAGCAGTAATAGGACAGAGGGATTAGGTTGCTATTGAGCCCATGCTTCATCTCAGGATTAGTGGATATGCATTACCGTGTAATGCCCAAGGAATTACAGCTCCAATCTACCACGAGAAGGCCAAAGGTAAAACTTGTAATGTAACCTCTTGAATCCCCACATCACCATTATTTCAATCAATACTTCAATATGCTACCGACAAAGACTACTGTAACATCAGTAAAACATACAACAACTATATTTATGTAATGTAATCCATAGTCTTCTGGTAGTCAAGTGGAAGACTTTGAATGAAGCAAACATACTTTTCTTAATTTATTTGTCGATAGCATATTGAACTTACAATGCTTACTCAAACAGAGAGTTTAGAAAAAACGACTCTATACATGCGGAAGGAATGATCTGTTATTTTACCGAACGCTGCGTACCGCCTACACAAAATACATTCATAACAGAACACATTGTGTAATGAATAGCGATAAGTCTATGCAGCTTTTCTGACCAAGGCCATAAACATCACCAGAGGTAGAGAGCGCAAATAATTTACTAAAACATACCTGTTATAATTTTCCTCTCCTCTGAGAGAGCAAATGCATTAGGTTAGCACCCTCCAGTGGATAAAGTTCTGTGCCATCAGAAAGGACATGGAGAGAGATTGGTCAATTGGCCAATATGATTAGCTAGCTTTCCATTGGCGACAGATTGGCGACAGATTTTCATGTGAATATTCTAAAAACTCCATAAACAAAATATGATGGACTTGTTGCGAATAAATATCACTGCGTGAAGATGTAGTGCACACAAATGTACTTTTTCACTTAAGTTTTCATGTAATCAAAAGTTGAATGTGTTTCCATGGCATTTTCAACTCGAACGATTGTTTTGTTACAATCACGGTTGCGTAAAAAAGCTAATGTTCCTACTCTGGTCTTGGCACCTGTGCTCTAGCAAGCAGTTCCCAGATACAGTGAGGGTAGGCTGTGTGAGTAGGCTAGTCTAAATTATGTGATTATTATGGAAAAGAGCAAGAATATTTTTTTTTGTCAAATGGCAGTCAAGCATTGATCATCATGTCACCAGAATAAGACCCTAGATATTTATTGGATAGAAGCATCAAGATCAAGATCCACGCATCAAGTTCATCATAACTTCATCTGTAGCCTAATAAACTTCATGGTTTGTATTTGTATTTTATTAGAATCCCTATTAATTGCTACCAAGGCAGCAGCTACTCTTCCAGGGGTCCAGCAAGATGAAGGAAATGACATACAATTAAATCATTACATTTCACAACACATTGTTACACAGTACTCTACTGCAACATATTTACAACAAAAAAATCCATATGTACGTGTGTGTAGGGTGTGTGTGTGTGTGTTAGCATGTGTGTGTGTATGCATGTGTGTGTGTTAGGATGTGTGTGTGTGGTTGTGTGTATGTGTCTATTCGTAGTCTGCGCTGTTCCATAAGGTGTAGTTTCATCATTTAAAAAATATCTGATTTTACTGCTTGCATGAGTTCCTTGATGTGGAATAGAGTTCCATTTACTCATGTCTCTATGTAGTACTGTGCATTTCCCATAGTCTGTTCTGGACTTGGGGACTGTGAAGAGACCTCTTGTGGGGTATGCATGGGTGTCTGAGCTAATTTCAAATGATTCCATTATCCTCCGGAGACCCAGCAGTTCATTTTTGTCCTCTCTAGTATCTCTGAGGCCATACAAGCCACTGTGTTAAGTCCTGTTGTCCCTTTGAGAGGACATTTCGGACTTTTCAGGGATATCACATGTGTGGGGGTGTGACCTTGACAACTTTACCTTCCTGGTTCAAAATAACATGGCTGCCATCAAAATAAGCACATTTTATGAACATTTGAAAAGAAGCGTGTGTAATTACTAATTCAAATTTTAGTGAGTTTGATACTCAAATTGCTTCTAGTAAGTGAATATCTCTGGAAAAGTTAAGTGAGTTGTCAGGACATTAAATAAGAGCTCATCAAGAAATGTCCTCTGTAGTGGACACCCGGATGCAGGAACTACTGCGTGACTTTTCACCTACTGTACCCATTGACTGTAATGTACATTTGTTCATATTTCTGTCCTAATGACCACTACAAAGGACAATTTCTCACTTACAGTAAAATATAAATAATGATATATTTGCAAATGTTTCTTAGCTACCACTGCATCAAAATGTTTTGACCATTACAGTTTACAATCCAGGGTTACACCAAGCAGTTTATTTTCCTCAACGTGCTCAATTTCTACATTATTCATTACACAATTGAGTTGTGGTTTAAGGTTTAGTGAATGATTTGTCCAAAATACAAATACAATGCATTTAGTTCTTAAAATACTTATTGCCACCCATTCTGAAACTAACTGCAGCTTTTTGTTAAGTGTGGCTGGGATTTCACTTGATGTGGTAGCTGACGTGTATAATGTTGAGTCATCAGCATACATAGACGCACATGCTTTACTCAGTGCCAGTGGCAGGTCATTAGTAAAGATTAATAAAAGTAAGGGGCCTAGACAGCTGCCCTGGGAAATGCCTGACTCTACCTGGATGATGTTGGAGAGGCTTCTATTAAAAAACACCCTCTGTGTTCTGTTAGACGGGTAACTCTCGATCTACAATATAGTAGGGGATGTAAAGCCAAAACATATTTGTTTTTCCAGCAGCAGATAATGTCAAAACCTGCACTGAAGTCTAACAAAACATCTCCCACAATCTTCTTATTATACATTTCTCTCAGCCAATCATCAGTCATTTGTGTAAGTGCATTACATGTTTAGTGCCTTTCCCTATAAGCATGCTGAAGGTCTGTTTTTAATTAGTTAACCGTGAAATAGCATTGTATCTGGTCAAACACAATTCTTTCCAAGAGTTTAGTGGTTGGAAACAGGCTGATTGGTCAGCTGTTTGAGCCAGTAAAGGGGGCTTTGCTATTCTTGGGTAGCGGAATTACTTTGGCTTTTCTCCAGGCCTGAGGGTACACACTTTCTTGTAGGCTTAGATTGAAGATATGGCAAATAGGAGTGGCAATATAGTCCGCTATCATCCTCAGTAATTTTCCATCCAAGTTGTCAGACCAAGGTGGCTTGTCATTGTTGAATGACAACAATACGTTTTCAGCTCTTCCACACTCAAAATTACAATGCTAGTCATTCATAATTTTGTCAGTTATGCATGGATGTGTAGGTTCAGAATTGTTTTTTTGGCATGTCATGCCCAAGTTTACTTATCACTAAAGTAGTTTGCAATTTCAATGGTTTTTTTGGTGAATGAGCCATCTGATTCAATGAGTGATGGAGCAGAGTTTGCCTTTTTGCCCAGTATTTCATTTAAAGTGCTCCAAAACTTTCTACTATTATTCTTTATATCATGTAACTTTGTTTCATAGTACAGTTTCTTTTTCTTTTTGTTTAGTTTAGTCACATGATTTCTCAATTTACAGTACATTTGCCAACCGGCTGTGCAGCCAGACTTATTTGCCATTCCTTTTGCCTCATCCCTCTCAACCATACACATTTTCAATCCACAGGGATGTAACAGTTTTTACAGTCATTTTCTTAATGGGTGCATGCTTATTAGTAACTGTAATATGCAATTTCATAAATGCCTGAAGTGCAGCGTCTGGTTGCTCCTCATTACACACCACAGACCAGCAAATATTACTTACATCTTCAACATAGGAATCACTACAAAACCTCTTCTATGACCTCCTATACACTATATTACGCCCAGCCTTTGGAACTTTGGTTTACCTAGATATGGCTACTATATTATGACCACTACATCCAATGGATTTGGATACTGCTTTAGAGTAGATTTCTGAAGCATTAGTAAAGATGTGATCAATACATGTGGATAGTTTCATTCATGTGCTGTTTGTAAATACTCTGGTAGGTTGACTGATAACTTGAACCAGGTTACCGGCACTGGTTACAGTTTGAAGCTTTTTCTTAAGTGGACAGCTTGATGAAAGCCAGTCAATATTTAGGTCACTCATAAAATATACCTCTCTGTTTATCACATACATTATCAAGAATTTCCCACACGTTATCCAGGTACTGACTGTAAGAACTTGGTGGTCAATAGCAACTTCCCACAAGAATGGGATTTAGGTGAGGCAGGTGAACCTGTAGCCATTTTACTTCAACAGCATTTGACATGAGGTCCTCTCTAAGCTTTACAGTAATATGACTCTGAATATAAACAGCAACACCACCCCCATTGGCATTTCTGTCTCGTCATGTTTCGCTACCACTGTATTACCAAATGTATTACCAAATGTATTATCTAAGTTAGTTTCAGAGATGGTCAATATATAAATGTTATCTGTTACTAGCAAGTCATTGATTTCATTAAACTTGTTTCTTAGGCTACATATGTTAATGTAGACAATTTATTAGCAATTTTCTGGGATTCTTGATTGTTTTTATTGCTTTACTGTGAGGCTTATCTGAGGTATGACAGTGATATTTATGTTTGAGCTGATAGTGCAGGGTGAATTTCTCACAGTGGGCTTCCTACTAGGGCACAACGTCTTAGTACTAACAGTATAACTCAGGTTCGTAGGCATATGATTACTGCTACAATAGCTGTCGGATTGACAGAGGCATTCAGGGGAGTTAGAGGAACATAAATTAGGTTACTTAAATTATGACTGCCAACACCCCTGGGACAATGTACATTTGCAGCAGCACTACGACAACTCAACCACACAATGGTAGGGATTATCTGAGCAGGGCTTGGGTCACTGATAAGTCATTGTCTCAACGCTGCCTTGAAATGTGCGGACAGGGTCCAGGAACCAAGATGATTTGGATGGACTCCGTCATTCCTCTAGAGCACATGTGTCAAACTCATTCCACGGAGAGCTGAGTGCCTGCGGGTTTTCGCAGATGAATTAAGGTCACTAAGGATCTTCCCTCACCCGCAGACACTTGGCCCTCCGTGCAATGAGTTTGACACCCCTAATGTGGAACATCTTCTGTTTCCAAAGGCTGTCAAAGTTATCTATACTGAACAAAAATAGAAAGATGTTACTGTGTTACAGTTCATATAAGGATATTAGACAATTGAAATAAATGTATTAGGCCCTAATCTATGGATGTAACATGACTGGGAATACAGATCTGCATCTGTTGATCACAGATACCTTAAACAAAAGGTAGGGGTGTGGATCAGAAAACCAGTCAGTTTCTGGTGTGACCACCATTTGCAAATAACAGAAATAGGACAGGACTCCAGTAAATAAACTTAAATGTACATAATTTCAGATACCTTTTTCAGTCTGAAAGGCAATGGCAATAAATGTCACAATAACAATACCACACAGGTGGGCATAATTATAAATTCACAGTCAGTATTGTCCACCATTTGCCTCATGCAGACCGACACATCTCCTTCGCATAGAGTTGATCAGGCTGTTGATTGTGGCCTGTAGAGAGTTGTCCCACTCCTTTTCAATGGCTGTGCAAAGTTGCTTGATATTGGTGGGAACGTGAACAAGCTGTTGTACACGTTGATCCAGAGCATCCCAAACATGATCAATGGGTGACATGTCTGGTGAGTTTGCAGGCTATGGAAGAACTGGGACAGCTTCAAGGAATTGTGTACAAGGCCCGGTTGCATAAGACATAAGTGTTTCCCTTAAGGGTTTACCTGAATGAATAATTTCCCCTTAGCTAATTGAATTGTTTAAGGGAGTTGCATAGAGCCACTCAAACATTTCCTTAGGTAAGGGCATAATTTAAGAGTTTTACGGTAGTTTGAAGGCATGTAAAGCAGAAAAAGTCTCTGGCTACCATGGAGACAATCTGATTCACAGAATGAACATTTCATCAAAGAGATCGCAAAATAGAACTTCTACATTCAAGACAGGAAAAACTAATTGATTCAGAAGATGTAAAACACATTTATTTTAGTAACTTTTTTTCTCAACTTGTCTCTATTACGTTCTTTCCACGTCAAGCTAACTTACAGAGTTATAGATTGCACACCTTCCATTGTTTAGCCACCTAGCTAGCTGGTGGATGTTTTCCTTTTGAAACCAGGGCAGAGGAAAACAACATTCACCTCCACAAAGGACCTCATGGGCACCCTTAACATTTTCACTTCATTTAAGGCGGACATTTGCCTTGTTTTGTGCATCTGACTTAAAGTTATGGATACTTTAAGTGGAAAGATAACGGGGAAATTATTATGTTTTATGCAACCGGGCCCAGATCCTCGCGATATGGGGCCATGCATTATCAAGCTGAAACATGAGGTGATGTGGGTGAATGAATGGCACGACAATGGGCCTCAGGATCTCATCATGGTATCTCTGTTCATTCAAATTGGCATCAATAATATGCAATTGTGTTTATTGTCTGTAGTTTATGCCTGCCCATACCATACCATTTTTTTTCTATTGTATTATTGACTGTATGTTTGTTTTACTCCATGTGTAACTCTGTGTTGTTGTATGTGTCGAACTGCTTTGCTTTATCTTGGCCAGGTCCCAGTTGTAAATGAGAACTTGTTCTCAACTTGCCTACCTGGTTAAATAAAGATGAAATAAATCAAATAAATAAATAAAAACCCCACCACCACCATCACAACGTTGACACCAGCAAACCGCTCGCCATACACGTGGTCTGCGCTTGTGAAGCCGATTGGACATACTGCCCAATTTTAGGCGGCTTATGGTAGAGCAATTAACATAAAATTCTCTGGCAACAGCTCTGTTGGACATTCCTGCAGTCAGTATGCCAATTGCATTGTGTTGTGTGACAAAACTGCACATTTTAGAGTGGCCTTTTATTGTCCCCAGCACAAGGTGCACCTGTGTAATGATCATGCTGTTTAATCTTCTTGATATGCTACAACTGTCAGGTGGGTGGATTATCTTGGCAAAGGAGAAATGCTCACTATCAGGGATATAAACAAATTTATGCACAACATTTAAGAGAAATAAACATTTTGTGCATATGGAAAATATCTGGGATTGATGAATCACGCACCAACACTTTACATGTTGCATTTATATTTTTGTTCAGTGTTTTAAAAGTTATGCCAGCAGAGCTACAGTAGTCTTTTAGTCAGTAGCCTGCTGAATCTTTTGCAGCTGGGGCCCAGCGATGGTACAGGGCCTGAAATAATCGTCTGCTTTTTGGAGTCTTTCAGATCTAGAATCAGTTCTTTAAAATCCAGTTTCAGCAGTTCTGAGCTTGCCCTCCTAATGTCGTTTGACCTCACATGGACTACTACAGCCCCCGGCAGCTGTCGTAGAACATTAGGAAGCAGCCTTGTAGTGTCCTGTAGGCCTACTCATGCTCCAGGATAGCATAGGGTTTTTGCTCTGGGAACCAAGATGTTTCTCACCATAGAGCTGCCAATGATGACAGCTGGTGAAAAGGCCGACGAGGTCCGGTTGCACGCCATATCATCGCGTGACTTTAAGTTTACTTCAATATGATGGTTATTATATCGCCATTTCTCGCATAATTACTTTTATCGACACAAAAAGATCCCACCATGTCGAACGAGCAAATTAGTGGTCTGAATTTATAAAATTGTACCGAAACTTCCTGTTTCCATCACGGCTGTATGTCTTTATTCAGATAAAAACTGTGGATGGTAACGTGGTTACTGTTGCACAAAATTGTGGAGGCCAGGTTATCTGATGCAGCACTCCATCACTCTCCTTCTTGGTCAAATAGCCCTTACACAACCTGGAGGTGTGTTTTGGGTCATTGTCCTGTTGAAAAACAAATGATAGTCCCACTAGGTGCAAACCAGATGGCATGGCATATTGCTGCAGAATGCTTGAATTCTAAATAAATCACAGACAGTGTCCCCAGTAAAGCACCCCCACACCATCACACCTCCTCCTCCATGCTTCACGCTGGGAACCACACATGCGGAGATCTTCCGTTCACCTACTCTGCGTCTCACAAAGACACAGCGGTTGGAACCAAAAATCTCATATTTGGACTCATCAGACCAAAGGACAAATTTCCACAGGTCTAATGCCCATTTCTTGTGTTTCTTGACTCAAGCAAGCCTCTGCTTATTATTGGTGTCCTTTAGTAGTGGCTTCTTTGCAGCAATTCGACCATGAAGGCCTGATTCACGCAGTCTTCTCTGAACAGTTGATGTTGAGATGAGTCTGTTCCTTGAACTCTGTGAAGCATTTATTTGGGCTGCAATTTCTGAGGCTGGTAACTCTAATGAACTTATTCTCTGCAGCAGAGGTAACTCTGGGTCTTCCTTTCCTGTGACGTTCCTCATGAGAGCCAGTTTCATCATAGCGCTTGATGGTTTTTGGGACTGCACTTTTTTACAATTTTATTTAACCTTAATTTAACTAGGCAAGTCAGTTAAGAACAAATTCTTATTTACAATGACAGCCTACCCCGGCCAAACCATAACCCAGACGACACTGGGCCAATTGTGTGCTGCCCTATGGGACTCCCAATCATGTCCGATTGTGATACAGCCTGGAATCGAACCAGGGTCCATAGTGATGCCTCTAGCACTGAGAGAGCAGTGCCTTGGACCACTGTGCGGTCTTGAAATTTTCCTGATTGACTAACCTTCATGTCTTAAAGTAATGATGGACTGTTGTTTCTCTTTGCTTATTTAAGCTGTTCTTGACATTAATATGGACTTGGTCTTTTACCAAATATTTATACCACCCCTACCTTGTCACAAATTATGTGCTCAAATGCATTAAGAAGAAAATTAATTCCATAAATTAACTTTTAGCAAGGCACACATGTTTATTGAAATGCATTCCAGGTGACTACCTCATGAAGCTGGTTGAGAAAATGCCAACAGTGTGCAAAGCTGTCATCAAGGCAAAGGGTGGCCACTTTTAAGAATCTAAAATCTCAAATATATTTTGATTTGCTTAACACTTTTTTAGTTAACTTCATGATTCCATATGTGTTATTTCATAGTTTTGATGTCTTCACAATTATTCTATGTAGAACAAAGTAAAAAATAAAGAAAAACCCTTGAATGAGTAGGTGGGTCAAAACTTTTGACTGGTACTGTATATCAGTGAAGGAGGAGGCATACCGTCACACAGAATGAGCTCCTCAGTGTAGGCCACTGAAGCTTCCTAGCTGTCTGTTAGTCATGCTTGACCTGACCAGTGTCCTCCTCTGTCTGGTCTTGCACCTAATTTGTTACCCAATGCTTTAACACTTTACTAATTGCTGTGGCAACAGAAGTTCCACAGGGAGTAAGGGGAAATGAAGCCATGCCGATTTAAATCATTTCAATAGAGGGAATAACGACCCTGGAATCCCACTGGGTTTGTGGTCAGAATGCCTGTAGCGAATTTGAAGGGGAGGGCTTACGAATATATCAGATCTTTACAATACTGTATTTTGATGGATAACAGTAGGACATCTTGTCACTAATCCCATCCCAGCATCCCACAGATCTGTAACACGTTCAAGAAATGTCACAGGGAGAACCGCTTAATTCATGTATGTTTCATCTGGCAATACAGTGTTAGCTACTTTTACTTTAAAGAGATGGCCACACTAACTGAGAATGGGACAGGTATATCACGCATAGGTCTGCTGTATGGGTGATGCCAATAAGTGCTCGATTAGTGACAAGTAATCATGTCTATCTGGGAGGTTATGAAGTGTGCACAGAAAATATAACTTCAGAACTAATCCCATGCATGATATTGACAGAGAACACATGGCATTAGTCAGGTAGCCTGGCGGGTAGGAACGTTGGGCCAGCAACCGAAAGGCAAAAATGTGTCATTCTGCCCCTGAGTAAGGCAGTTAACCCACTGTTGATTAAGGCAGCTCCCCACAACTCTCTGATTCAGAGAGGTTAGGTTACAGTGGCTTGTGAAAGTATTCACTCCCCTTGGCATTTTTCCTATTTTGTTGCCTTACAACCTGGAATTAAAATAGATTTTTGGGGGGTTTGTATCACTTGATTTACACAACATGCCTACCACTTTGAAGATGAAAAATAGTTTTATTGTGAAACACACAAGAAAAAGACAACAAAAACTGAACTTGAGCGTGCATAACTATTCACCCCCCCAAAGTCAATACTTTGTAGAGCCACCTTTTGCAGCAATTACAGCTGCAAGTCTCTTGGGGTATGTCTCTTCAATTCTGACCAGTTTCCCAGTCCCTGCCGATGAAAAACATCCCCACTGCATGATGCTGCCACCACCATCCCTGTGGGGATGGTTTTCTCAGGGTGTCGAGAGGTGTTGGGTTTGCGCCAGACATAAAGCAAAATTTTAGTCTCATCTGACCAGAGTACCTTCTTCCATATGTTTGGGGAGTCTCCCACATGCCTTTTGGCAAACACCAAACGTGTTTGCTTATTTTTTTCTTTAAGCAATGGCTTTTTTGTGGACACTCTTCTGTAAAGCCCCTGTGGAGTGTACAGCTTAAAGTGGTCCTATGGACAGATACTCCAATCTCCGCTGTGGAGCTTTGCAGCTCCTTCAGGGTTATCTTTGGTCTCTTTGTTGCCTCTCTGATTAATGCCCTTCTTGCCTGGTCTGTGAGTTTTGGGCGGCCCTCTCTTGGCAGGTTTGTTGTGGTGCCATATTCTTTCCATTTTTTAATAATGGATTTAATGGTACTCCGTGGGATGTTCAAAGTTTCTGATATTTTTATAACCCAACCCTGATCCGTACTTCTCCACAACTTTGTCCCTGACCTGTTTGGAGAGTTCCTTGGTCTTCATGGTGCCGCTTGGTGGTGCCGCTTGCTTGGTGGTGCCCCCTGCTTGGTGGTGTTGCAGACTCTGGGCCTTTTCAGAACAGGTGTATATATACTAAGATCATGTGACAGATCATGTGACACTTAGATTGTACACAGGTGGACTTTATTTAACTAATTATGTGACTTCTGAAGGTAATTGGTTGCACCAGATCTTATTTAGGGGCTTCATAGCAAAGGGGGTGAATACATATGCACGCACCACTTTTCTGTTATTCTTTTCATTTCAACTTCACCAATTAGGGCTATTTTGTGTATGTCCATTACATGAAATCCAAATAAAAATCCATTTAAATAACAGGTTGTAATAACAACAAAATAGGAAAAACGCCAAGGGAGATGAATACTTTTGCAAGACACTGTAAAAGCGGAAGACACATTTCAGTTGAATGCATGACTAGGTATCCCCCTTTCCCTTTGCAATACGGTGATGCTAAATCACTAAAAACACATTGCAATTGATTTACCCTGTGTAGCCTGAAGTTCACCATGAACTTTTAAGGACAATACATTAATGGAATGCCAGTAGAATACGTTGGACAGAATGTCATGATGTTGGCACAACAGAAAAGTCACTAAAGACAGACTTGATATGCTGCTCAGTGTTCATGATATTCTCTGTGTAGAGAGAGCTTACATTTGGAATTTCTGACATTTTACGCTTCTTTACCACTCTGATGTTAACCGAAAGGGACTGTTTCTGTAGTTAGCCAACACTGCCCTATAGCTACTATTTAGCAAAAAACATTGCTTTGTTCAACCCAGCAGTGATTGTATGCCATTAATTAAGATGAGAAGCCACAGTTTCCCATCCATTTGTTTAGCTTGACCCTTTTTAGAGTACAAAATCATTAACAACCTGGATTCATCAAAATACCTAGTCTTATTTTAAAGAACACAGGAATACTTTGTCTCAGCATAGCTCATTAGTAGACATGATAAGTAGGGTCAGCAAATGACTTCCGAAAATCAAGACTAGGAAAAAACAGCACTGAGCAGTGATGCAGAAAATTAAATAATTTACAGGAAATAATGAGTTGTTTTGCTCAGTTTGTCTTCCTATGCATACGTGAGTCTCTCTCTCTCTCTCTCTCTCTCTCTCTCTCTCTCTCTCCCTCTCTCTTGCTCTCTCTTGCTCTCTCTTTGTGTGCATGCATGCATGTGTTCATGTGTGGTTATTATGTATGTATTTTATGTTCTAGCCCTCTAGGATTGTATCCCCTTTTACATAATTCTTGGTTGGATGTAATGCGAATGAAACATCTGCCATTTTCCATTAAAGTATTTTCCATCGCATCTGCATTCCTGCTGGGGTGATTACATACTCTAATACACAGCTGTCCTCACAAACACTACAAAATTTGGACATTAGATTAAATAAGATTTCTGGCCCTACAAATCAGACCAGTCACTGTTTGTAATGTGAGGTGTTATACAGCCATTCACAGATTCTTAGTAAACAACCTATGAATACCCACATCTATCAATTCAATTGAACTTCCTGTGAACAAGTTTCCCTATTACTCATGAAGTCATCTGACAAGTCCTTGGGTGGTTGCCATGGAGACATGTGTATTTTCAGGACATGCTCCAACGGGAAAGAACTTACAAATTGGCTTGGCGGATATAAAATGATAATTAGCTAGCAAAGGCTGTGTTAAACTCTCTTCCTCGAGTCCTGCAGTGCCCACTAAGGTTCATTGTGCTGCAGAACATTCTTGATTAATTTAGAGTCTGAATGGATAGGGAGACCAGTCCTGAAACCTGAAGATGCATTAATTGACTGGTTCATGTAAACCAAAGTTGGGTCCAGCATGGGCTCATTGTTCAGGGTTTGTTTCTTCTCTTCAAAAGTGTTTTGCTACTGTCTCCACACAGCTGGCCCGTGTTATATGCCAGCTTAATTGGTACAGAGCTGCCGCCTCAGTTCTTTTGAAATAAACGAGGAAGCGTGCAGGATAGTTGTAACTTATTTATTTAGATTGAACAGAGGGGATTCTATTAGTCCTGTGGGGGAGCCGTGTTTTGTCTTAGAAGTGCCCTAAATTAAAACAATCATTCCAAATTCCAAAACTTTGGATTACACCAATTAGTGGAACTTGAAATGAATTACACCTCGTCCCATCTCTCTCTTTATTCCCTTTTCCCTGAGTTGCTTAGTCAGCTATGTTCACTACCTCTTCACAAGCACGCTCGCACGCAAGTATGAATGCCCACCTGCACATCCGCCCACGAACCTCGCACATGCCCCTACGCACACCACACAAGACTGATGAGCATCACAGTGGCAAAAAGGTTATGTTTCTTCCTATTCAGGAATATGTTGCTGTGTGGCCGTTTGTCCAAACTACTTGAATTCTCATTAATGTATTGTTTATCTGTAAGATATCTAATAACCACCCTATACTTTGATGCTGACAGACACATAAAACATGAGTACGTTGATTCATGTCTCATTTTCTTCATTTAAGCATTCTAATTACATTCAACTCAATTGAAATACTCTTTGCATTTTTCTATTCTATATGAAAATGAAAGATATGATTCTTCATGACAGTAAATTACTCAAATGTACAGAGGATAACCGATTTCAGTTGAATATCAACACTGAATTAAGTTGAAAATGTACCCAACTTATGTAACCTGAATGATTTACAACAGTCTGAACTTGCCTTGCTCACAAATGACAAATTACACATGGTGATGATATAATGCGAGCAAGCAACCTTGCTTGTATCCTTGTCTACTGTGCCAGCAGCATCTTAACATTAATGAATTGACTGTTGTGTTGCTAATCACTCAGTCACAGTGGCATGGGTCACCCTGCATATGTTCTAATTTGAGTGGGAGGGATGGAAATTAGACTGTGATCCTCCTGGTGTTTAAATATCTCAGGTAGTAATACACTTACAGTAAGATAAATCATTGATCTGTCACACCAAGTCGTTATACACCAACTTCCCCTTTATGTGTGGCTATGAATACATTCTATTAAGATAGTATCCATTTCTTTACTATCTCATGAAGTCAAACACTTATTATAACAAGATATGTGCTGAAACATTCAGTCAACAAGCTTCCTGCTGACCAATATCCCTTTTATTTGTTGATATCAAGATATCCTCTTTATGGCTGATTTTACAATGGTGTTTTATTTGGATACTGTTTCAGAGGTTTGATATCAGAGTTATATTTCAGGGGTCTAAATGCATAGCTGTCACACAATGTGATATGAAAACCAAGTGTATTCTGGGAGACTGTTAATTATGCTGTCATCGCAGGACAAGCCCCTATAAAGGCTTGCTGTATTTAGCATTCTGGTGGAGTTTTTGACTGCAGGGATGAGCATTGCTACAGAAATCCTTTGAGTCCATACTGATATGGTCCACTCAACTTGGGTGTGTGTCAGTGTGTGAACTCACCTTCTGTCTGCTCAGTGGGCTCATTTTGGCACATTTCTTAGCCTAATAAAAATAGTATTATTTACACAACTTTATATGCTAATGTGAGGCAGAGAAACTTTTATCCGCTATCTTGATCTGTCTGATTTCCAACGTTACTTCTCAAGGATGAATCTCAACCAATGCAACATTTGAAAGGTAGTGGTAGGAACGAGAGAGGAGTGTTTCAAGTAGTGTAATTCTGGATGAATTGACCTTATTGTTCATCAGATACTGTGGTCGGTTTTCTTCGCTAATCAGTCTTGACCCATCACCACTTAAAGTTGAGAGGGCCCTCGAAAGATACATTATTGGGGGTCTATTGATCTCATGGAGAAATCTCCCAATTGTCCTGTGGAAAACAGATCTATGGGGTAGATGTAATCAAACAATGACAAATGGGGTGAGATTTGCTAAGACCCACAATCATAACAAAAGCGAGGCCAATGTTAACGAGGAGGGAAGAAGTCGTGGAGGAGAATGGGGCTTACGCATTGCTTTAAAACACACACACCCTGAGCCTTAGCCTGGCCTGTTCTTTTATTTTCATTGTAATAGTCTGAATGAGTATAGAGCAACACCTTGCCCGGTTCCTGATAACTGAAGACTATTGGAATGGTCTGGTGTCCATTTCTTGAGCTTCAGCAAAATCACAGACATCAAGACATTCTATCTGCAAAAAGACGATTCTGAGATAACTGGCTTTAAAGTTCCGAACCCTCATTGGTTTGAATGGTGGCAGCAATTTTTATATTGCATTCTTATGAACTTGGGGTATTTAAAGTACTTTATAGGTAGAGAACATTGGACAGAAAAAGGCTGTCAATAAATACGTTTTGACAAAAATGCAGATAGAACCTTCTAGTCCCAAGTTCTTAACATCTAAGAAGAAAACGTGGTTTCCCTTAATATGGTTTGTTTAATGGATTTCTTTCTCAGATGGCATTAACCAGTCTACAGTATTACAATGAACCACAGTGGAATGAGATAACTTCACGTTTTCAGGGGTCTCCCTGCGCAGGAGTACTGCTTCTCTTCAAAACCCATTTGAGTCTTGAATGTTACAGCCCAGTGGACAGAGAGTGACAGTGTAAGCAGTAGAGAAGATGGGACTGTCACTGAAAGCAACATTTTGTTTGGTCCTGACACTCCCTGGAGCTAAATATTGATTTAACAGGCATGTTGAGTAAGCCTGCAGCTCTCAACTGCCTCCTCACTATTTGTCACTAACACCAGGAAGAGAGTGTGTGTGCGTGTGTTTGTGTGTGCATTCATGCGTACACATGTGTGTGTGGGGGGGTATGTGTATATGTGGAAGAGTCACCAGTATGAGGGATGGTATTTCTGTCCTTCCATGACCTTGTGAACACATCAGCTGTGTAGTGATGTTGTGCTCAGACTGTTCATGAAGCCAACCCACAATGCCCCTTTAGTTTGTATTACATTCACACATAGTATAACGATGTGAGGGCTAAACATTGCAGTGCTGTTTGATGTCCATATCTCCAACAAGTCGGCTTGTTGTCACATAAACACTGATTTGAAGACGTTGCATAGCAGAGTCCCTTCATCCTGTTGTGACAGCCTGCAAATGAAATCTCTAAATTCCTGGCGCTCTGTTTAAAAATGGGCCGGGATGAATATATTTCTGCTCAAGCAGAATAAGGAATTACTGTACTGTCTCATTACTTCTTACTGGCACACTGCCTGCATGGCAGAAAACTAATTATATTGGCCCTTTGCCCTCTGTTTGTCAACATGGAAAAGTATAGACAAATCTCTCTCCAACGAATTTACTATTCATCTCAAAGCCTAAAACGTTATTTCATTAAAGTTAACAATATCCAGACATATGGTGACCCCTGATCCAATTTTTGGATTCATTAAATGATGGGAAACAGGCCTACTCTGAATTTGCCTGTATTTTTTTCCTGAGTAAGGGGAAGGTCAAAATAAATCTTCTATCTCTAGGTGTACAACACATTATTATATTGCTTTATTTCATTTTATTTTCTATTCTAATTAATTCTGTTATTTCTATTTTGTTCTGTTCGATTCTACTCTATTATTTTCTATTTGTTTATATTCTGAAGTATCTCGATGAGACATCGATTCTCTGACCCAGCAGATTAAGAGTGGGTGTACAGGTACACCTCCCCGTCTCTCCCGTGAATGGTTCAGTGACTGTTGATTTATGTAGATAAGAGGTTTGACTCGACGAGGAGCTGACAGGATACGCTGGCATCGGTTTTCAGATCAAAGTGTGTTTGATGCGAGTGCTAGAGGGAGCTTCTCACACTCCTCACCTGTGACAGATCCTCCTACACCATGCAGGAGTCTACCTACAGCAGGCTTATCGAGCACATTATCAAAGGCCTGTCAATGGAATTGTAAGCCTTTCACTGCATATTAGATGGAAAAACCTATTCATTTTTGGTGAAATGAATTTGTAAAGTAACTTTTGTTGCAAATGCAAGTATGCAACTCATGTCTTTCATCAAAGATTTTGGTTTTGTGAAGCATTGGTTTTACATATCGTATACTATCTTTGGAAGGACATTTCTCTATGCTTAGTTTGAGCAGTGATGTATCTTTCATGGAGAGTACTGTTCAGTCTCAGTGATAGAGTGTCTTGAGAGATTTTATACAACTCTCACATCCTCTCTTGACTTTATGATGTTCCTACATTACTATTCCATTTACTCCCAGTGTACATGTTACCTGTTTGACTAAAACTAAAACTAACTAAAGAGTTTCCTTTGTGTCAGAGAGTGTCAGGTGTTAGCTGTGAAACGTGTAATATACATACCAATTAATTAGGATCAATAGTTAGTATTTTGATGGTACAGATACATTTTTGATGTGGCCTTGTTCAGTGGTTGCTTTCTTTCTGTACACTCCAAAAGGGTTCTCTGGCTGTCCCCATAGGAGAACCCTTTTTAGTTCTAGGAATAACCCTTTTGGGTTTCATGTAGAACCCTCTGTAAAAAGGGTTCTACATGAAACCCCAAAGGGTTCTACCTGGAACCAAAAATGTTTCTCAAATGATTATCCTATGGGGAGAGCCGAAGAACCCTTTTAGGTTCTAGAAAGCACCTTTTCTTCGAAGAGTGTAGCAACCATCAATCACGTTTTATCTGCCTACCTGAAGGTCATAGCTTCTCACAGACCCAGTAGACATATGCAGATGAAGAGAGATGCGTATAGACAGAACAAACTCCTTAATTGTCAAGTAAGTCAATGAATACATTGCCATATATAACACATTACATTATGGTGAAGAGGATTACAGATTGTATATACTTGAATGACCTTGACCTATATACTTGAATTCCAAAAGTGCTGGTGGTTCTTCAAGAACAAACCGACCCTAACCCTAAGATAACGTCTTACTTCGAGCTAGTGTTGATTGTTTAAAGGGATGTCCGTTATTCATTCTAGTCCTTTAACCTTAGTTTCCCAACCCAAACATGGCAAGTCGATGTATTTACATGGCAATTTCTCATCCACTAGGGGAATGTGAGTGCCTGTATCTAGTAGCCTCACAATGAACTAGGGTTGAGGAAGGGCTAAATAGTCAGCTATTGCTCCAAGCATTGCAGGTTCAATCTCAGTGGTAGGCAATCATTTTTTTTTTCTTCATTTGAACATTTCTGTTTTAACCTTAACCCAAATCTTAACCCTTACCTTAACCACTCTGATTTATTGCCTCAACTTAACTGTCAAGGTTAGTTTCAGTTTGACAAGTGAATGACAGCACTGTCATTGTGCATTTTGACTAACAGCTGACAGGATGTGTTGCTGACAGCTGACAGGACATGTCGTGCTTGGTTTGACATGGAGATTCGTATTTGGCTCTTTAGAAGTTTGAAATGGGGGATTGCAATTCTGGAGAGATTCTGGAAGTTGTGTTGACTTTTTCCATTCGTCATGTCATCTTGGTGTGAAAATTGAACATATCTCCGCTCCAACTAGCCTTAGCTTTTTCAAGTAAACAGTCACCCGTTTATGGAAGTACTTTCTGCCATATCCATGGCCACTGTTCCTTCTAGATAGAGTATCTTGCAGTTCTGTTTATGAATAAATACATGCCGTAGGCGTGACCATAATGTTTGATGTTATCAGAGATGCTTTTCCATCTTCCCATGTCTCTCTGATGTAAAACAAGGGGGCCGCAAGACAGGAAAATGTCTCCTCTGTCACCATGACACATGGAGGCAATCTTTAGAACAGCACAGTCTTTACCTGCAGTCACAGTCAGGCCATTCTAATAATCCAATCACCCCGTATGTCATTGCTGAGGTATGAATCTCTACACAAGGCTGGTGGCAATGTGGGGATAGTTAGTCATGCGATAGCAGAGGGCAGCTTGGTTACAGTATGAAACCTGGACCTGGGTTATCTGGGCGAACAGGGCAGCTGAGAGAGAGAGATGTGATGGATTGAGATTGATGCAGGCAAGTCGATCCCATAGGAGGTTAAGATGTGTCAAACAGAGGTTTGACCTACCTGCCACAGTACAAAGCTATATGTTATGCTAATGACCTGTACCTCTGTAAGAGGTTTATTTATGCCAGTTTCCTACCCCAATTACAGACGACAGGAACAAAATATATATGTTTTTTTGCAATACTTACTGAAAGTATTTAATCAGTACTCTGATGATTCTTAGCTTATGCAGTGGACATATTTGGTATTTTAATATGCTGCAGGCATATCTGGACTACGTCATTTGAGGGAATTGGTTTTGCATGAGGTCCACTGGGCCCTGTCCTGACAGTGCCACATACTCGTCCCATCTGTGTTCCACGTGTCAGTGCAGAGCAGCCAACAGTGGACAGGGTTATTGAGGGAGGGGGACAATCAATTAGAAAATAGGTTGAAAGGTACAGTATGTAAACCATGCAAACACGCACACACACGCACGTGCACGTACACACGCACAAACAAACAGTTCTGTTTACAAACTAGTTCCTAAGGCAATTGCCGATTTCTACTTGTTGGTTGATCTGACAGTATAGTAATTTCCATTATCAAGGGGGATATCTGTGTGTGTTGGTATAGTGCATTAGGTGTGAATATCTGGATGATGTGACTTTAAAGGTCAAATAAATCCTCCTCCATACACCAGCATGGTTTGCTTCCATTACTCTTGTGAGGTAATGGTCGAAAGCCGATATATAAAATACATGAGCGAGATAAACTGTATGACATACACTTGACAGACATCTAAAACAATGTATGAGGGGATCTGTTTCCAAATGTTGACATGGGGTGTGTGCGTGTATGTGGTTTTTACATTCACATGTATGTTTGTGAGTGTTTTGTGGTGTACTCTAGCTGTTTTAGTATTGCAGCAGTAGTGTGAGATGGTGATAAATCCCAGCGTGTTGGTTTACCTATGTGCCACTGGACTGATGTCTTGTTCAAGGCCACTTCCAGACTTAGCACACGATTCAATAGTTCAATTTGTTGGTTGACATTTTTCAAGTGCAGTCATATTTCTGTTTGAGGGAAAATGCTTGAGTGCTGGAAATAAGAGGCAGATGCAAAATGACAACAATGTCCCAGAGCGTGTGCACGCACACACACACACACACACACACACACACACACACACACACACACACACACACACACACACACACACACACACACACACACACACACACACACACACACACACACACACACACACAGTATTGGTTATAGAGGACCACTTTTATAAACTGAGATTTGAGACAGGGATAAGACTAAAGGCTACAACACTATTTCACTCCAGACAACATGCCACTACCATTTATCCATCACCCGTATGTGCCAAATAATCTTTTACTGCCTGCTTTCAGGAAAGAAGATCGGAATAAATGTATGCATGTGCTGCAGACTGCATAAGATAGGGGGATAAATTACGTCTCTTCCACAGTTACATTTGAGCTTGTTGATACGAAATTTAATTGTGTGTGTTCACATCCCACATTGATCCGGTTACAGGCAAGACCATAACTCAGGCCTTGTATGGTGGTCGGATTTCCTGCTATATACAGCTTATAGTGCCTGGTGTGTGTTTGAGTGTGTCTCTGTGCCTGTGTCTCTGTACGTTTATGTAAACAGGCCTACTTCATGAGCCACGTAATTCTTGATGGACGTGAGACATAACTGCACTGGATCATTTTTAATTGCGGTGGCAATTGAGGCCTTTGCCTTTCCTACCATGAAAAACACTTTAAAATGACAAATAGTTACACATCATATATGTTTTAGTTGATATTGAACTGTTTCAATATGCTTGTCCCAGCAGTGATGAGTAAAGTTACAGTGACGTGTTTTGGCGGAATTAAAGATATGTATGTATTATTTTGAATGCTAGTTAGTAAAATAAAAATGTACATGTTGTTTCAATTAAAACAGAGGTATTTTAAAATATCTTACTTTTTTTATAAAATATAAAATGTGTCCCAAGTTTTATGTCATTGGTGTTACTGCCTTGAAAATTGCTCATTACAAAGATATAAAGTACAAGGACTTTGAGCAGTCCCTCCAGTGGCAAACTGTTATCAGTGGAGGGGTCTATATTAACAAAATTATTAGCAAATCACACCCTTTTAGTATGTCAGAAATTTGAGGATTCCTTAGATCATTTGGTGTGACTTAATGAAAAGTCCCATTAGTGTTACTCAATTTAAATTGAGTGAAATTACATTGTGAGCAATACGATTAATCAATATCACTTTTAAATTACCTAAAATGTGTCATTGATGTTAACCGTCATTGGTGTTACTCCTCTTTCACAATGTTTTCATAATGGTACAAATTATTTAAAGTAATTAGGCTGCCATAGTTGAAGATGAACCCAAATGTATTTAAATAAAATAAAAATGTCTCCAAAACGCCATGGCCAAAGGCCACTGCAATTCAAGATTGACCTCACTGCCACTAATGCCATAAAGGTCTAGACCTCTTGGCAGTGGCCATAGTATTCAAACACAGAAAGGCTACACATTCAAAAGAGTTCAAGTTCCTTCACAATTTCCAGGGAGCTGTGCATTTACCTGAACACGTATTCAACTTGAAATGCAGCCCTGCCACATTACACACAATCACATAGAGACTCAGAGTGCCTGATTAAGTTCATATAAGCCACGTGTTACTCAGGTAGTGCTTTAAAGAGACATTTGAAAGACAGACTTCTTGAAAGACAGAAGCCACTACTCCCCAGACTCACTGATGTCACTGTTATTTTCCAGAGAGGAAAGCTGATGCCTATTGATTGCCAGGCCAGGTATTCAAACATCGAACCATAGCTCTGGGGAGAAGTTGCCCCCTAAGCATTTAGGATAAGCTTACCCTACCAAAATTCCCAACGTAACCACTGGAGGTTCAACAACAAAACTGACTTTAGATCAGTGTTTAAAGATAACTTCATCACACACTCATATGCCGCAACATGCACAGTGGCGATTTTAGCATATACATCTTAGTGGGCAAACAAAAAAATATTTTTTAGCTGGATGACAGCAAAGCCACTACACAACACTAAACAATACATTAATTGCTCTATAACGGTGACAAACGGTGCACACAAACTGTTAGGGCCTACATAAAGCTGTCCCAACAGCAGAGCTTTCTTTTCAGCACCATGGAGTGAATCCTTACCACTGCTACACCTGGCTATCAGCGGAGCCTTGTCTGGCAGCGGAACAGTTCATTCAGCCTCATTTACTGCATAAAAAAAAACATAGCTAATATGTCTGACTTGCTTAAACAAATGTGGTTTCTACTGACAATTGAGATGTACAAACTGTGGCATAAGGGGACGACAAGCGAATAAGAGGCTTAAGACATTAATGAGCAGGAACGGACGTATTCAATATGACTATTTGTTCAGCACTGTTGAAATGTTAGCTACAGTATACATATATACCGGGCATGTCACGTAATTTATGCAGCAGCATTCAATACATTTTTGGACTCACCTTGTGCTGTGCTCACTTGAACAGGAAGGTGGCGCAGCGGTCCATGTGGGCAAAGTCATCAAACCCGGACGACGCTGGGCCAATTGTGCGCCACCCATTGGGACTCCCATTCACAGCCAGTTGTGATACAGCCTGGAATCAAACCAGGATCTGTAGTGACACCTCTAGCACTGAGATGCAGTGCCTTAGACCGCTGCGCTACTCGGGAGCCTCGGGAGCCAAAGATGCATAGCCACTTTAACAACCCTACCTGCATGTACATAATTATCTCAAAAACCCCCGCACATTGACACATTGACTCTGAACCGGTACCCTCTGTATATAGCCACGCTATTGTTATTTACTGCTGCTCTTTAATTATTTGTTTTTCCTATCTCTTTTTTTTTTTTTTTCTTAAAACTGCAACGTTGGTTAAGGGCTTGTAAGTAAGCACTTCACTGTAAGGTCAATACCTGTTGTATTCAGCGCATGTGACAAATAACATTTGATTTGATTTATGGTGCTTTCAAGACAACAACTGGGAACTCGGAAGAAAACAAGGTTGAATCATGACGTTAGTAATCTTCAGGTCGGAGCTCTAGAAAGAGGCCCCAGTTCCCGACTTGGAATTCTGAGTTGGATGACCATTCAAAACGTATTTTCCCAGTCCGAGCTCGTTTTTCTCTGAGTTCCCAGTAGTCTTGAACTCACTGAAGTCTGAGATTTCCCAGATCCGAGTTTCCAGTTGTTTTGAACGCGGCAGAAGTCATGCTGTATTAACAGCATGGCTAATTAATTCAACATTTTCTGGCCCTTGTGAATGTTTATCCTTTTATCCTTTTAAGCTTGGAAAAGAGACCCTTAAAGCCAGACTAGGATCAGACACCCACTCCACTGAATAGCAAGCTAGTGACTGTTTTGCAACGCTTACAGTTAGCCACTGATTCATTCCAAACCACTCATTGTTGAATTTGCGATTTCCAACTTGTTGTGCAATGTTTATGTCCAATGGCTTTGAGCACCGATTCGTTTTATATATCATTTATTTTCATATGACAAGGATTGAAAAGGATTTGCCAGTAGATTGTTGACGTGATTCATGATGATGACTCCTTGTCTAGCTTGCTAGCTAAGATTTAGAAAGCATGATCAGTCCAATCAAAGCTACGGTAGATTTAACGTGATTTGACGTCATTTTATCTATGGCCAATGACCTTGAGGCTTGGATTGGCACTTCTAATGTAACTCTTTAGCAGCACCCAAGGGGCGTGAAATTTTGAGCTCTCCCCGTAGATTTTGCGGTGACGTAGTGTCCCATGAGTGACAGAATGCTGAGCCAATCACGGCGCAACTAGAATACATTACCAACCCACATGCTCTGTATTTTCCGTTGGCTGCCCCACTACCACAGAAAGCAATGAGCTAGGCTGAAACACCTGCAATGTGACATGTATTAATGCCAAAATCACACGAAAAACAGGCACACAAAAAACAAAGCTCTGCCCCACCTGCCCTGAATGACGGGTCACCACTGAACATGCAGTATGTCCCTAACCAGAAGAGAACAATTTGCTGTGTCATTCAGGGCAGATGGGGCAGAGCTTTCTTTTTTGTGTGCCTGTTTTGCGTGTTATTGGAGCCGAAGGACTTTCAATAAAAGATGATCCACCGAACACATTGTACTTGCTGTCGTTTGCGTCACTGTTTTTCCTGCAGATACTCCATGAATAAATAAAAAATGTTGATGGTCAGCCAGACATTTGCTATTTGGTTTTTGCACTGTACAATACATAAAACCCATGGAAGCTTTAAATACAGAAATTTTCAAATTATACACAGAAACCAATTTTCCCTGTGGTGGAATGGAATCAATGTTTAACCCTGACCTGAGATGCATTCTTAATAAAGGGGCATTAATCATGAGAGTTTAGTCAAGGACGAGCATTAAGATTCAATTTATCAGCAGTGGAATGTTCAAACACCTCTGACTACCTACTCAAGCACTTTAAAGAAAGCATTGACTGTATTCACACAGTTATTTACCACCTACTACTTCACCCCTACAGCAGAAGTAAGGCTTTCACCTCTAAGCACAGTGTGGGTGGCTACTTATTAGCTCATCATAGGTCATTTCACCAAGGGCTAGCATTTTATGGCAATCTATTTCACACACCGAGGCTTACATCCCCTTCACACACAGATGTGAGGACTAATCTGGAGCAGGCTGTTTTCTGACGCCATGTTGTCAGCCTAGACATTCATATAAAGGCTGACACCAGGATTGGTTTCATTTAGATAAGCAATGGGGAGAGACCTATAGGGAGAGTTTCGCTACAGCATTCTGACCCTCCTGAGAGTTAAACGGAAGAGCAAACATTCTTTTTTGATTATGTCAAGGTTGAGATGGACTAAAGGGTCTATACTGTATCATATTTAAAAATAACAATACTTATAGACATATCTAGGAGTATTTCTCTGTGTAAAAAGAAAATTGCTCACCTTTTAACATTAACTATTTGCCTGTGGCCAATTTTACTCTGGTGCAGAGGTCCAAGGGCTCCTGAGTGGCGCAGCGGTCTAAGGCACTGCATCTCTGTGCAAAAGGCATCACAACAGTCCCTGGTCCAAATCCAGGATGTATCAGATCTGGCCGTGATTGGGAGTCCTATAGAGCGGTGCACAATTTGCCTGGGGTAGGCCGTCATTGTAAAAAACAATTTGTTCTTAACTGATTTGCCTAGTTAAATAAA
Organism: Brachymystax lenok tsinlingensis; assembly: GCA_030435695.1. Classification (NCBI taxonomy): domain Eukaryota; kingdom Metazoa; phylum Chordata; class Actinopteri; order Salmoniformes; family Salmonidae; genus Brachymystax; species Brachymystax lenok. The sequence goes on from CM059805.1 coordinate 9,931,408, forward strand.
GGTTAAATTCAACAACAAACAATATTAAAAGTGTGAGACCTGTACTGAGCAACATCTCATGTCTTTTAACAACTGCTTCTGTCGGTCGTTGTTCCTCAGGGCAGATCCTTTATTACATCATATTAACCAGAAACTAAGTTATGGATCCTGACAGACTAATGAGGGAGAAATTATGCCGCCTGACAGTGAACACTGGAGAAAGCACTGAATCCTCTTCTCATCTCTCTCTCTCTCTCTTTCTCTCTCTCTGTGTGTGAGTAGAGAAAGTAGTAGAAGCCCAGCTCCAGCTCTAACACAGATTAAGAAGTAAAGCTTTTATTTTTATTTATTTTTATTTCACCTTTATTTAACTAGGTAGGCCAGTTGAGAACAAGTTCTCATCTACAACTGCGACCTGGCCAAGATAAAGCAAAGCAGTGCGACAAAAACAACAACACAGAGTTACACATAAACAAAGCTTGAGGTTTGAAAGTTGAAAGTTGAAAGTGAAAAGTACTTGGATTTCTGAACATCTTTTTAAAAGCCAGATAAATAACTTACTATAATTGTTACTCACCGACCTATGATGCACATAAGATGCTCATAAGATGGCGCCAAAGAACATGGCTGACGTTTTACATTCTCCCAACCAATTGCGCTGTTTGTTAGTTTTTTTACCGTTTTGTATAACTTATTTTTTAAAGCGTTGTGTACAAAATGTTGCTGCTACCATGTCTTATGACCAAAAAGAACTTCTGGACATCAGAACAGCGATTACTCACCGCGGACTGGAAGAAACTTTCTCCTTTAACGAGTCCGTCGAGAAGGATATCCTGCTTTCACTGGAACAGGACCAGATCCCCGCCTTTCGCGTGAAGAAAAGCCGCAGGAAAAGGGGCCGCAGATCGGGCATCCTTATGAAGATCCGTAGGCGAGCCATCCGTTCTTCTTGCTAACGTGCAATCATTGGATAATAAAATTGATATCCTATGATTAAGATTATCCTACCAAAGGAACATTAAAAACTGTTACATCTTATGTTTCACAGAGACGTGACTAAATGAAGATACGGACAATATGGAGCGAGCGGGATTTTCCATGCACCGGCAGAACAGAGACACTACCTCTGGTAAGACAAGGGGTGGGGGTGTGTGTTTATTTGTCAATAACAGCTGGTGTGCAGTCTAATATTAAAGAAGTCTTGAGGTATTGCTCGCCTGAGGTAGAGTACCTTATGATAAGCTGTAGACCACGCTATCTACCAAGAGAGTTCTCATCTATATTATTCCTAGCTGTCTATTTACCACCACAGAACGAAGCTGGCCCTAAGACCGCTCTCAACCAACTCTATAAGGCCATAAGCAAAGAATAAAATGCTCACCTAGAAGCGGCGCTCTTAGTGGCCGGGGACTTTAATGCAGACAAACTTAAAACAGTTTAACCACATTTTTACCAGCATGTAACATGTGCAACCAGAGAAAAAAAATTCTAGACCACCTTTGCTCCACACACAGAGATGCATACTAAGCTCTCCCACATCCTCCATTTGGCAAATCTGACCATAATTCTATCCTCCTGATTTCTGCTTTCAAGCAAAAACTAAAGCAGGAAGTACCAGTGACTCGCTCAATACAGAAGTGGTCAGATGGCGCGGATGCTTCACTACAGGACTGTTTTGCTAGCACAGACTGAAATATGTTCCGGGATTCATCCAATGGTATTGAGCAGTACACCACCTCAGTCATCAGCTTCATCAATAAGTGCATCGACAATGTCGTCCCCACAGTGACTGTACGTACATATCCCAACCAGAAGCCATATATTACAGGCAACATCCGCATCGAGTTAAAGACTAGAGCTGCCGCTTTCAAGGAGCAGGAGACTAATCCAGACGCTTGTAAAGAAATCCTGCTATGCCCTCAGACAAACCATCAAACAAGCAAAGCGTCAATACATGATTAAACTTGAATCCTACTACACCGGCTCTGACGCTCGTCGGATGTGGCAGGGCTTGAAAACTATTACGGACTACAAAGGGAAACCCAGACGCGAGCTTCCCAGTTATGTGAGCCTACCCGACAAGCTAAAGGCCTTTTATGCTCACTTTGAGGCAAGCAACACTGAAGCATGCATGAGAGCACCAGCTGTTCTGGATGACTGTGGGATAACGCTATTGGTAGCTGATGTGAAAAAAACTTTAACTTCTTAGGGAGCGGCAGCAGAGGTGACGGTTTTGGAGTCTGGTGTGCCCAAAGTAAAATGCCTGCCACTCAGGCCCAGAAAATAGGATATGCACATAATTAGTACTATTGGATAGGAAACACTCTGAAGTGTCTGTAATAATGTCTGTGAGTATAACAGAACTGATATAGCTTGCGAAAACCCGAGAAATTTCTGTCCGGATTTTCTTTTTTTGTGACCTTTGCTCTGTTTGATACTCTCCCTACTGATTTTAATGGTATCCAGCTCCGAGATTGCAGTACCTATGGCTTCCACTAGATGTCAACAGTCTTCATACAGAGTTTGGAAGCTCTAGCAGTGAGCAGAACGGATAGGAACAGGAAAGAGTCGAGGTTGCTCAGATGTCAACAAGATTTCCCGGGCGCGAGACCGTGTGCGCGCCCCACTGTATTTTCCTTTTATAACGTTTAGGTTACCATCCGAGTGAAATATTATCGCTAATATTCATAAAAGGATAGCTAAGGATGCATTATAAATGGTCTTTGATTTGTTTAGGAAAGGTTTAAAGGTATATTTGAACACGTTCTCTTCACGGTTCAATGGGTGATTCGACGTTGGATTTTCTGAACATAACACGCCAACCAAACAGAGATTTATGGATATAATAAATGACTTTTTCTAACAAAAGAACCATTGGATGTCTTCGTTGGACACTTGGGAAGCCTTCAGCAGAAGTTCTTCAAAAGGTAAGGGATTTGTTTTCGCTGTGAAATGTGTTTTGTGTGAATTTATGAATTTATGCTAATGGGAAATATTGGAGATGCGACCCTCAAACAATCAAATGTAGTGCTTTCGCCGTAAAGCCTTTTTGAAATCTGACAACGCTGTGATATTGCCAAGAAGCAGAGCTTTTGATGACTATGCAACACTTGTATATTGATGAATGTTTAATAATTCAACTTTTGGATTTTGAATTTGGCGCCTTGCATTTCACCGGGTAGTGTCGGGAGTGGTGCGCCCCACCACTCCCTAAGTAGTTAACTTACCTACATTTTTGACGGGCCACCCCATGTGGTAAGAGTAGGAAACAGCATGCTGATCCTTAACACTGGGGCCTCTCAGGGGTGTGTACTTAGTCCCCTCCTGTACTCCCTGTTCACCCACGACTGCATGGCCGAACACAACTCCAACACCATCATTAAGTTTGTTGAAGACACAACAGTGGTAGGCCTGATCACCGACAACGATGAGACAGCCTATGGGGAGGAGGTCAGAGAATTGCCAGTGTGGTGCTAGGACAACAACCTCTCCCTCAATGTGAACAAGACTAAGGAGCTGATCATGGACTACAGGAAAAGGCGGGCCGAACAGGCCCCCATTACAATCGACGGGGCTGTAGTGTAGCGGGTCGAGAGTGTCCACATCATGGTCCAAAAATACCAAGACAGTCGTGAAGAGGGCACAACAAAACATTTTCCCCCTCTGGAGACTGAAAAGATTTGGCATGGGTCCCCAGATCCTGAAAAGGTTCTACAGCTGCACCATTGAGAGCATCCTGACCGGTTGCATCACCGCCTGGTATGGCAACAGCTCGGCATATGACCGTAAGGCGCTACAGAGGGTAGTGCGAACGGCCCAGTACATCACTGGGGCCAAGCTTCCTGCCATCCAGGACCTATATACTAGGCGGTGTCTGAGGAAAGCCCATAAAATTGTCAGAGACTCCAGTCACCCAAGTTATAGACTGTTTTCTCTGCTACCGCACGGCAAGCGGTACTGGAGCGCCAAGTCTAGGACCAAGAGGCTCCTCAACAGCTTTTACCCCCAAGCCATAAGACTGCTGAACAATTAATAAAATCGCCACTGGACAATTTACATTGACCCCCCCCCCTTTTGTACACTGCTGCTACTCGCTGTTTATTATCTATGCATAGTCACTTCATCCCCACCTACATGTACAAATTACTTCAACTAACCTGTACCCCCGCACACTGACTCGGTACCGGTGCCCCTTGTACAGTGGGGAAAAAAAGTATTTAGTCAGCCACCAATTGTGCAAGTTCTCTCACTTAAAAAGATGAGAGAGGCCTGTAATTTTCATCATAGGTACACTTCAACTATGACAGACAAAATGAGGAAACAAAATCCAGAAAATCACATTGTAGGATTTTTTATGAATTTATTTGCAAATTATGGTGGAAAATAAGTATTTGGTCACATACAAACAAGCAAGATTTCTGGCTCTCACAGACCTGTAACTTCTTCTTTAAGAGGCTCCTCTGTCCTCCACTCGTTACCTGTATTAATGGCACCTGTTTGAACTTGTTATCAGTATAAAAGACACCTGTCCACAACCTCAAACAGTCACACTCCCAACTCCACTATGGCCAAGACCAAAGAGCTGTCAAAGGACACCAGAAACAAAATTGTAGACCTGCACCAGGTTGGGAAGACTGAATCTGCAATAGGTAAGCAGCTTGGTTTGAAGAAATCAACTGTGGGAGCAATTATTAGGAAATAGAAGACATACAAGACCACTGATAATCTTCCTCGATCTGGGGCTCCACGCAAGATCTCACCCGTGGGGTCAAAATGATCACAAGAACGGTGAGCAAAAATCCCAGAACCACACGGGGACCTAGTGAATGACCTGCAGAGAGCTGGGACCAAAGTAACAAAGCCTACCATCAGTAACACACTACGCCGCCAGGGACTCAAATCCTGCAGTGCCAGACGTGTCCCCCTGCTTAAGCCAGTACATGTTCAGGCCCGTCTAAAGTTTGCTAGAGAGCATTTGGATGATCCAGATGAGGATTGGGAGAATGTCATATGGTCAGATGAAACCAAAATAGAACTTTTTGGTAAAAACTCAACTCGTCGTGTTTGGAGGACAAAGAATGCTGAGTTGCATCCAAAGAACACCATACCTACTGTGAAGCATGGGGTGGAAACATCATGCTTTGGGGCTGTTTTTCTGCAAAGGGACCAGGACGACTGATCCGTGTAAAGGAAAGAATGAATGGGGCCATGTATCGTGAGATTTTGAGTGAAAACCTCATTCCATCAGCAAGGGCATTGAAGATGAAACGTGGCTGGGTCTTTCAGCATGACAATGATCCCAAACACACTGCCCGGGCAACGAAGGAGTGGCTTTGTAAGAAGCATTTCAAGGTCCTGGAGTGGCCTAGCCAGTCTCCAGATCTCAACCCCATAGAAAATCTTTGGAGGGAGTTGAAAGTCCGTGTTGCCCAGCGACAGCCCCAAAACATCACTGCTCTAGAGGAGATCTGCATGGAGGAATGGGCCAAAATACCAGCAACAGTGTGTGAAAACCTTGCGAAGACTTACAGAAAACGTTTGACCTCTGTCATTGCCAACAAAGGGTATATAACAAAGTATTGAGATAAACTTTTGTTATTGACCAAATACTTATTTTCCACCATAATTTGCAAATAAATTCATTAAAAATCCTACAATGTGATTTTCTGGATTTTTTTTCCTCATTTTGTCTGTCATAGTTGAAGTGTACCTATGATGAAAATTACAGACCTGTCTCATCTTTTTAAGTGAGAGAACTTGCACAATTGGTGGCTGACTAAATACTTTTTTTCCCCACTGTATATAACCTCATTATTGTTATTCTTTTGTGTTACTTTTTTATCATTACTTTTTATCTTAGTCTACTTGATAAATATTTTCTTAACTCTTCTTGAACTGCACTGTTGGTTAAGGGCTTGTGAGTAATCATTTCACAGTAAGTCTACACTTGTTGTATTCGGCACATGTGACAAAGTTTGACTTGATTTGATCAATCAATTCTCACCGTTAGGACTCTTGCCTTGCTCAAGTTGATTAATGGTAATGTTTGGTGTCAAGGAGAGTTTGGCAGCCTGAAAACTCTGTTGATGGGAGTATGGGTTATTATTTTGCAGCTTGAGGTGCTAACGATTTGGCCGAACAAATCAACCCTATTCCTTTTCACAGGGTTGATTTCTTAAGGAAATGTTTGCTGGAGCTGTTCAATTTCAGGTTATTTAATGCAAACTGCACTGCACAGTTTATATGTTCCACTAAGAACATTTCCTCATGGGGGTCTTTCTGTAAACTAGCATTAAAGGCCAGGTGTGAGGGTCTTATTCAGTGCCAGTGCTGTGTTATATACTATGAGCTTGACATGGGGGATGGTGACAGCTAATGCATCAGGGAGCGGAGAGCACTTTCCTTCTAAAAGCACAAAGCACTGCTGCAATTTCTGCAATTATGCTTGACAGGAGGTACAGCAAACCAAAAAGAACAAACAAAAGAAAAAACATGGTAAAAGTGGCCAATAATAGAACATTATAGTTCCTAAAAGCGCCAACATATAATATATTTAAAACGTCATTTTTAGCGCCAACTGTGGTTATTTTTAACTCCAAATTGGTAATGATTGCAAAGAGACACTGTCAAGCAATAACACTTTTTATTTTATTAACCTTTTCTAACACATTTAAATTGTTTAAATTCCACAAAATAATCATATATTTAAAAATGTATGTTTTGAACAGTTATTTTGATCAAATAAAAAAAAATATATATTTTTTAGTTATAGTGGCAAAATATGGATATATCTGTACAACTGCAATTGACAACTGCAAAACTGTACAACTGCAAAAGAAAGTGTGGGATACAGGGCACACATTGAAGCATTTGAATCCAGGTATCTCTTGAGACATTCACAAGGTTAGATACAATATGTCCTCTGGGAGTGTCGTGGGACCTCTACTACATAGATATCACCTGCAGAGGGGGTTTCAGCAGACTGTTGGTGCCTGAGTGCAATTGAATCAGATATACTACATAGCTAGATGTATCTCTCTTTCTCTACATAAATCTAGATCTGTGACAAATGTGGTGCCTTTATCTCAAAACAGTCCTTCTGAATTGCAAAACAGTGTTACTGTCGGCGGCCATTTTGAAAAATATTTGCGTCAGTTTTACTCCTCCTCATTAATTAAATGCACTCACAGAAACACAAAAAGTTATGCATGTGCTGTGCATTTCACATTGATCATGCAAAAGTGTCCTTGCCTCATTCGAGCAGAGTAGCATAAACTCATACATTTGGCAATCATTCTGGATACATATTGCAGATGGGCCAGAGAATTTACAGACAATAAACATTTACTACCATTTAAAAGCTTACTGTAATGAACAGGGCAAGAGACCCAGGCCATGTCCAGAGTGAAAGAGATAACAGCAGATAATAGCTTATTATATTATTTAGCTTGGATAATAGAGCTCCCCAGCTTGTAGTTCTAAAAACTGGAAATGAGTTACCTCTGGTTCGTTCAGCCATTACTATGGGGAACATGATTAGGTAAAGAATAGAGTTTGGGGATAAACACCCAAAATAACTTCAGTTTCATTATACTGCATCGATGTTTGCAGGGTGAGGGAGATTATAATTTTTCTACCCTCACAGAATAATCCTTCTGGATATTCTTAGTTAATAAAAATATCTGGGTACTGGTTTGACCAACAACAACAAAAACAGTCAAAGGAAGTCTGTTGATCCTATAATGTCCTATATTCCAAAACCATTAATTACCCTCAAATTAATATATATTGAGTCATCATATTCAATTGATAAATAGACGACTAACAGTTTGATTTAGTAATAAGATCATTTCTGTGTAATTTTCAAACATATCCCATCAGTCAAGAGATTTCAAAGGTCAACACTCCTTGAATCCTGTTAGCTCTGTGGTAGGGTATGAATTTCCTCTTGATTAAGTCAAACAGTATATTCATCTGATGCTGTGGCCCTGAGTAATCAGAGGAGGCAATGAATTTTGGCAACTATCTATAATCCACTGAAAGCTATAAATGACGGATAATAGATATGTACTGCATATTAGAGAATGATTGATGGGATCCTGCTCCTGGCTGATTGATGGCCCAGGCTTAATTAATTCAGTATCTATGATTACTGTAAAATAAGAACTCTGAGGAGTTGTGAAGTTGCAACCAAGTATGATGAACAATAAGGTTGACCTCAAACTCCCTCGAACTTAAGGTAGAATTTTCAACAGTTACACTCAACAATACATTTTCCAAATTCTTCTGAAATGCCATGTGCCCAATATTTAAAGATGTATTGTCATCACAAGGTGTTCCGCAGTTTCACACTTACAAGGTTTTTCAGGTTTAACACATCAACAGCAAGTAAATAGTGAGTGACAGCTTAATCGGTGCCCCCAGCCTCTGCTCTGTCAGCCTGGGTGAAATAAGAGGGTAGTTCACCAGGGTCAGGGAGCACAGAGCATCCCCCAGTCTGGCCCTGCATCAATCGTGTACTAATTCAGTCTGTGATGTAGAGTGGTTTTCAGACATCTCCTCTCAACCCCCTTCTGCCTGTGACTGATGGGGCTTCCCTAGCCCTGGACCCTGTAGAGGGCCAATGAAATGCGGGTGTAGAGAAGGGATGAGAAGTTGAAGGGTTGTGGGAGTATTATTATGAAAATGGTGGCCATCTGTGTAGATGAGTGTTTGTGTGTGGTGAGGTAAGTACAGTGTGGAGAACTGTTGAGCTAAGCACATTTATTATTGGATGGGGTGTCAATGCAAATAGTCTGGTTCTCACTTCTGATTTGGTGTGTAATGCAATGTTCAATGTCATTCCTTCTCTACACCCGCATGAAACTTCTATCTTCGCTGCAGAACAAGGTATAAATAATATGATAACATTTATGATAAATGAATAGTTGGTTTGGAGTCAGTTGGTTATTTCAATAGTTTATGATGTAGATTTGTGTCATAATGTGTTGTGACGCTGGGTGTCAAGTAAAGAGGGCCTTGTTTTTTATAAATGCTATTGTAAGTTAATGTATTATGATGAAGAGTCTTGCACCGTGTTTATAAATGCAAGAGACTTGAATACCAACTCCTTCATGCATAACACAGAGGACACTGGAATAACTGTTATAATAATCTTATGATTAAGTTATTTAGATCTTTTTAATAGTGACAATTTCCCTTTTAGCATGTCGACAAGCAGCAGCTTTGGTTTTGTTATTGAATCCCAGTGCGATAAAGCATAGTATATTTGCTTTGGCAACCTCCCACCTAAACATAAACGGGTTAAAGCCACGAGGAGCGCTGTGCAAGTCCATTAGAAGGCAGTTACTGTGTAATTGAGTTTATTATTAGTCCAACTGTCGGTAAACTAAAAATGGATCTTGGGGAACCAGTTGGAAACCTTCCCTCCAGGAGAAGAGGTTAAAGTGTCTGTGTTGTACTCTGGAAAGGGTTTGGGTAATCACACTTGAATGGGGCATCAATTGATACGTTTCATCAAGAATATCTGGATTTATCCATTATTTTAGCCTCTGTCTACTGTGCCTCAAGGACAATTTTGCATAAAGAATTCTCTTTATACTGTATGTATTGTTTATCATGCCGCTTAGACCCTGTGTGAATACATTCATTCAGATACAATTGCCATTTAGTTTTAGGGAGAAGCTAGCTATTTGCCTCTCATTTACTTATTTTTATGAGTTTTCAGTCTCTTCCACCTGACCTGGCAGGACGACTAACGGGTAATGCTAAAAGCTTGTGCTCATCTCCCAGGATAGTAGTTTGTACTCCTTCTGACAAGACAAAGTCTGACATTCTGTACCACAAATGATGGCCTATCACTTTTTTGTCCGCCTCATTGAGCTGACGTTGATAAGATAATATGAGCCAAGTATAATCATTATGGTCCTTCAGGGCCTATATAGCAAACTAGCATATCTGTGCCTGAGAGGCAGCATATTTAAACAGGACTCTGGCAGTGGGTGATTAATAGGTTTCTAGAACATTGGAGACAACTCTCGAATCTCAGCAGGCAATGGATTACAGGAGAAGAGGGAAAGCACTGGGATTTCCCTGACATGATATCCATATAGGGCCAGGCAGAGTGGTCCCTTTGGGGACGCTTCACTCACTTTGGGAGATGAAAAACTAAAGCATGCTTCAGTGAAATGTTAGACAGTAGATGATTGTGTAAACCTTTCTTCCTCCATCCTGGTTGTCAAGAAGAATAGAATGAAGTAAAATAGTAGGTAGGTTTTGGGTCTTTACAATACTGCACCTGTGTATTTGTCACATGCGCCGAATAGAACTGGTGTAGACTTCACTGTGAAATGTTTGCTTACGAGCCCTTCCCAACGATGCATCGTAACACAAGAAGATTAAAATAAAATACACAAGAATGGAGCTACAGTATATACAGGGAGTACCAGTACCAGATGAATGGGCAGAGGTATGAGGTATTTGAGGTAGATATGTACATGAAGGCAGGGTAAAGTGACTAGGCATCAGGATAGATAATAATAAGGGTAAAATAAAGAACAGAGTAGCAGCAGCCAATTATGAGGGTGAAAGTGTGCGTGTGTGAATGTGTTTTTGTGTTGTGTCGGTATGCGTGTGTGTTTTATGTGTGTGTTTGTGTTTGTGTGTGTGTGTGTGTGTGTGTGTGTGTGTGTGTGTGTGTGTGTGTGTGTGTGTGTGTGTGTGTGTGTGTGCGTATGTAGTGTATGTGAATGTGTGTATCAGTGTGTGTGAGTCTGTATATGGATGACAGGGATATCGGCCCCAGTGATGTACTGGGCTGTCCGCACCACCCTCTGTAGCGCTTTGCGGTCAAGGGCGGTGCATTTGCCATACCAAGCGGTGATGCAGCCAGTCAAGATGCTCTCGATGGTGCAGCTAGAAAACATTTTGAGGATGCACCAGCTACTCTTTCTTGGGTTCACACACAACATGAAACATGACATTATACAGAACATTAATAAACAAGAACAGCTGAAGGAAAAAACGACATACAGTATCAGTACATACACACAAAATATCTAGGTCAAATATGGGAGAGGCGTTGTGCCGTGAGATGTTTCCTTATCTGTTTTTTAAAACATGTCTGCTGTTCATTTGAGTAATATGAGATGTGAGTTCAATGCAATAATGGATCTAAATAATACTGTATGCTTTTTTGAATTTGTTCTGGATTTTGGGACTGTGAAAAGACCCCAGGTGGCATGTCTGGTGGGATAAGTTTGTATGTCAAAAAAGCCAACAACTTTATTATGGACAAACTTTACAACCATTGAATCTATATTTGTTGACCTATCTAAGGTAACACCAATTAATTTAGTCTCCCCAACTTGTTCAACAGCCACACCATTCATTACCAGATTCATCTGAGGTCTATAGCTTAGGGAATGATTTGTACCAAATACAATGGTCTTAGTTTTAGAGATGTTCATGGACAGTTTATTACTGGTCACCCATTCCAAAACTGACTGCAACTCCTTGTTGAGAGTTTCAGTGACTTCAATAGCTGTGGTTTCTGGCACATATATGGTTGAATCATCAGCAAACATGGACACATAGGCTTTGTTTAATGCCAGCGGCAGGTCATTTTTTCTAGAAGAAAAACATTTTTGAAAAGAGTAGAGGGCCTGGAGACTGTGCTGGTGTGTATGGACCATGTTTAGTCCTTAGTGATCTCCAACATATCAAAAGATTATTAGTGTTTAATCAATCATATAGAAACATTTCAGTGAACCATTAGACATCCTCTGTAACACTATCATAAAAATGATAAAAAGCTCTTTCATGTGCAATCATGACAAATTATGATTCTAGATATGGTGCATGAAATGGACTGGGAAAAGATTTGGCAATGTGAATGCTCATTTAAATGAGAAAGGATTGTAATTGTTTAGTTTTTTTAACCAAATAATCAAACAAATGTATTGCATTTCAATACACAGCACCACACAAACTCCATGGAGCATGGTTTACCAATTGTTGTAATATAGTATTGCTGCCAGATAGACTACATTAATTTGCCTTAAGACAATGGGGATGGAGAGAGAGAGAGAGAGAGAGAGAGAGAGAGAGAGAGAGAGAGAGAGAGAGAGAGAGAGAGAGAGAGAGAGACGGGGTTCTGGAGTTTCATCTCTATTGTTATATTGGAATCCTTAAAACATAAAAGAGGGCTCTGCATACTGTGATTTATGCTTGCTGTGTTTCCATGTGGTTAATTGAAACAACGTTTTGACTCCTAGGGGCGACTCAACGCCAGTGGGAGTGCAAAATATTTTTGGTATCCAAGATTGTTCTAGCAATTCTCACATAGAAACGTCATTGGGAGGAAGGAGGTTTGAAAACCTTTTTACGTCACATACGAACAATCTAAAAGGGTAGTTTTGAGGTATTATTATTAATATTTGTAATGTTGAATAAATGTATGTGAAAATATGTATTTCCAATGTATTTTCTAGACATACTCTATATTAACGAGAACGTTATGAGGAGTATAATAACAACAACATGTTGTCTGTATCGTCTACGGTTCACAGAACATAGGGTCTTACAGGAGGTCTAAAAAGGTATTTTTATGATTTGTGATGCAAATGTAAAAAGCATGTTCAACCTCCTTTCTCCCAATGAAGTTCCTCTCTGAGAATTGCCGGAACAATCTGAGATATCAAAAATATTTTCCGCTCCAGCTGGTATGGAATTGGCCCTAGGTCTCCATTACAAATGGGTTTCTGAATAAAGACTCCTAAACCCAATGCATTAGCAATTGGAATCCCTATCATTCTCTCCTATATTATGCTAGCACTTTCCAAATTCCACATGCCACGGTGGTGTTGTAATGAACCATGATTGAGTGTGCACACTGGCCAACATGCACAGTATATTTTGCGCCTTATTATTTTATGGTAGAGACTTACATGTGGCCTATTTGGTCACTTGGGGCTGCATAATCTGTAAGGAGAGGCAGAGGTTTGCAGGACTCATGCTTAATTCAGGAGCCTTGGGTTGACCAGTGGTTTTTATGTTTAGAAATACAGGGTGGGTGGAAAGGTCAGCACAATGAGAAAATGATGGCGTCCATGTTGCCTATGTCATCATCCACTGTCTGGCATTGCAATAAGGAACAAAATAGAAAACATCAATGAAACACTGAAGCCCTTGATATTTCCAACTCACTCACATGAAAGATTAGCTAAAATTGTGAATCCTGCATTGATTTCAGGTCTTTTCTGGACGATTTTACCAAGTCACAGCTTCCTCAGACTGAATTTACTGTCCTTTTGTGCTCCATATGTCTGATGGTTTGGTAAGTGGTCTTGAAATTCATCGGAGCACCCTGGTTTCTTCCCCTCCTTTCTTCTTCTTCACCCTGGTTTCTCTGCAGCTCTGGGAGAGGAGAGTGTTTGAGAGATGGCTGGTAGTGGCAGTAAAGCATGCTGACAATGGGAGGAAGGTATGGAGGGCCACACACACAACAGGGGAGGGGGAGAGAACTTATTTCTCGACTAATGCAGCCTTGATGCGGCTGTTTGATAAAGCGGTTCACATATGGGGCTAAACTCCTGACCTGATGAAATCTCAGGGAAAAACCCATCATCTCCCACAGACAAGGCAAGACAGCCGCCAGAAAGAAGTCTGGTTCCTTGACAGCTGTATAGTATACTTGTCTCGTATTACAGTATGTCCTACACAACTCATGCACACTTTTTAATTACATTTTTTGAATTTCACCTTTATTTAACCAGGTAGGCCAGTTGAGAACAAGTTCTCATTTACAACGACTTGCTTGCAAGCTCACACAAGATTTAGCTTTCCTTCATCTCTCCTTTTTCCAAACTCCACTCTCCATGCATCATGTCTGGCTATCTAGTCAACATAAATGCTTATCTTTGATTTAAACAGACAGCGTGATGTTGATGAGGTCCATCTAAAAAAACAGGGTGCTTTTTGCAATACCACTACTGGTGTGGACAGAATTCATGCTGACATGTAGTGCAGGACACCGTCGCTTGTTTCCCACAGGCTCCCGCTGAGCATGAGCTCTATGTACAGTCTCATTCTACAGCAGAACATTTATTTAGCATCTCACCGTACCCAATGGGAGATGATGAGAGGAGATGCTGGAGGGCCTGCAAGGCTACATTAAAGCGTGCAGAATGAGCAGAATCTTAGCAAAGGGGGCATCTTTGCCTTGCCAAATAAAATGTGACGTAATAAAACTAATAGCACCCCTTCCTCCTCTAAACTTCTTACTAAGTCAAGGAACTGTGATCTTTTCTAATTTTCACTTGCTGTCAGCTGGGATAATGTATCTCAGGGGAAGATACAGGAAGAAAGTTTATGAGATAAAAAACTGAGATAACGGTCTGAATTTGGTTTGTTTACTACATGGGGCCATGTGTGCTGTATCTGAACATATGGAAGGACAACAGGATACTTTACCGAGCTGCATGCAATCATTTGTTTTGACTGTGTTCATTTTCATTTAACAGTTTTACGTAAGATTTATGAATGCCCTCTGTGAAACTCCATATACCCTTCCGATTAAACATGTTGTTCAACACAAGTAGTCATAATGATTGTTGCATATACAGTGGGGGAAAAAAGTATTTAGTCAGCCACCAATTGTGCAAGTTCTCTCACTTAAAAAGATGAGAGAGGCCTGTAATTTTCATCATAGGTACACTTCAACTATGACAGACAAAATGAGGAAAAAAAATCCAGAAAATCACATTGTAGGATTTTTTATGAATTTATTTGCAAATTATGGTGGAAAATAAGTATTTGGTCAATAACAAAAGTTTATCTCTATACTTTGTTATATACCCTTTGTTGGCAATGACAGAGGTCAAACGTTTTCTGTAAGTCTTCACAAGGTTTTCACACACTGTTGCTGGTATTTTGGCCCATTCCTCCATGCAGATCTCCTCTAGAGCAGTGATGTTTTGGGGCTGTCGCTGGGCAACACGGACTTTCAAAGATTTTCTATGGGGTTGAGATCTGGAGACTGGCTAGGCCACTCCAGGACCTTGAAATGCTTCTTCACGGCCACTCCTTCGTTGCCGGGCGGTGTGTTTGGGATCATTGTCATGCTGAAAGACCCAGCCACGTTTCATCTTCAATGCCCTTGCTGATGGAAGGAGGTTTTCACTCAAAATCTCACGATACATGGCCCCATTCATTCTTTCCTTTACACGGATCAGTCGTCCTGGTCCCTTTGCAGAAAAACAGCCCCAAAGCATGATGTTTCCACCCCCATGCTTCACAGTAGGTATGGTGTTCTTTGGATGCAACTCAGCATTCTTTGTCCTCCAAACACGACGAGTTGAGTTTTTACCAAAAAGTTCTATTTTGGTTTCATCTGACATTCTCCCAATCCTCATCTGGATCATCCAAATGCTCTCTAGCAAACTTTAGACGGGCCTGAACATGTACTGGCTTAAGCAGGGGGACACGTCTGGCACTGCAGGATTTGAGTCCCTGGCGGCGTAGTGTGTTACTGATGGTAGGCTTTGTTACTTTGGTCCCATCTCTCTGCAGGTCATTCACTAGGTCCCCCCGTGTGGTTTTGGGATTTTTGCTCACCGTTCTTGTGATCATTTTGACCCCACGGGTGAGATCTTGCGTGGAGCCCCAGATCGAGGAAGATTATCAGTGGTCTTGTATGTCTTCCATTTCCTAATAATTGCTCCCACACTTGATTTCTTCAAACCAAGCTGCTTACCTATTGCAGATTCAGTCTTCCCAACCTGGTGCAGGTCTACAATTTTGTTTCTGGTGTCCTTTGACAGCTCTTTGGTCTTGGCCATAGTGGAGTTTGGAGTGTGACTGTTTGAGGTTGTGGACAGGTGTCTTTTATACTGATAACAAGTTCAAACAGGTGCCATTAATACAGGTAATGAGTGGAGGACAGAGGAGCCTCTTAACCTCTTCCAGCTAGGGTCCCATTTTCCGAATTTTCGCCTGTCTGACGTGCCCAAAGTTAAATGCCTACCACTCATGGCCAGAAACTAGGATATTTACATATTTAGTACTATTGGATAGGAAACACTCTGAAGTTTATAAAACCATTAAGATATAGTCTGTGGCTATTCCAGAACAGATTTAGCAGGCAAAAACCAGAGAAATTTCTGTCCGGAATTTATTTTTCTTTGGCTCTCCTCTCATTTTGAAGCCCATGTAATATTTTTCTATGGGGAATAGGACCGAGGTTGCAGTACTTATGGCTTCCACTAGATGTCAACAGTCTCTGGAAAGGGTATGGAGGAAAAAGCTCTGACCAGATCCTTAGAGAGAGAATTACTACGGGTAGGGAAAATAGGTAAACAGGCGTGCGCTCACGAGAACGTGAACGCGCCCAGCGACCAACTTTCTTTTCGATCTTTTAACGCTTTCACTTACCGTTCTTGTAAAATATGATCGCTATTATTCATAAAAGAATACATAAGGATGCATTATTAATGATATTTGATTTGTTTGTGAAAAGATGAGAGGTATAATTTGAACGCGATCCCTTCACTGTAAAGCGGGCGAGTAGACTGACAATGCTTGGTGGAGTAGCTGAACGTAACGTGCCAAAAACAACGGATATTTATGGATATAATTATTTACTTTTTCTAACAAAAGAACCATGGATTATCTTGTTTGGACACTTGGGAAGACCTCAGAAGAAGTTATTTGAAAGGTAAGCGATTTATATTAGCTGTGATATGGATATTTTGAGAACCGAGCTGGATATGAATTTATGCTAATGTGGAAAATATGTGAGGTACTAGCCTCAAACAATCAAATGTAGTGCTTTCGCCGTAAAGCCTTTTTAAAATCTGACAACGCAGTGATATTGCCAAGAAGCAGAGCTTTTGATGGCTATGCAACACTATGCAACACTTGTATATCGAAGTTAAATATTACGAATATGTATTACGAATATGTATTTTGAATTTGGCGCGTTATGTTTGCTCTGAAAACGATCCCGCTAAAGGGATCGGCGCGCTAAGAGGTTAAAGAAGAAGTTACAGGTCTGTGAGAGCCAGAAATCTTGCTTGTTTGTATGTGACCAAATACTTATTTTCCACCATAATTTGCAAATAAATTCATTAAAAATCCTACAATGTGATTTTCTGGATTTTATTTCCTCATTTTGTCTGTCATAGTTGAAGTGTACCTATGATGAAAATTACAGGCCTCTCTCATCTTTTTAAGTGAGAGAACTTGCACAATTGGTGGCTGACTAAATACTTTTTTTCCCCACTGTATACTCATCATGTGTCAGGCTGCGCTAGAGAAAATGAACCAGAAGTTAACACACGTGATTGCCTCAAACAATGATACAAACATGTACGGTTCAGGTGGAAGCCAAACCTTTTACAAACACACTCAATATCCTCTTTATAATGGCTGCTGCTGAGGTGCCAACATCAGGACCGCTGGACTGGAACCAATGTGTCAAGTGCTCTTGTGGTGTGTGTGTGTTGTATTGTATTGCCTGTGTGTGTGCCATACTGTCTGGGTGCGGTGGTGGTCTGGTGCGATAGTTCCAGTCTGTTTCCTTTAGGCTGTCAGGGCTCTCACAGACAAAGCATGAGTAGAATGATAGTAAGGTTTTCTGAAGAGTAGTTCCAGACAGTAACGTTAGAAACAAAAACTAATGAAGAATCAAACTAGGGATTACAGAGACCAGTCTCAACTACTCTCCACACGTCTTGTGTCTTCTGGATAGAGGATTTCTGTATAGCTAAATGAGACAACCACATTTCACAGTCATAGTATCTTTTCAATAGAGTAGTTGTTGGCAAAGTCAGTACTAGTTTAACTATCACATATGTATTTCTTTTGTCATTTTGAAGAGTATTCCTCATTCATTTGACATAATCCTCAATCTGTACTCATCTCTGATACACCCTGAGTAATATTTCATTTGAAAGTAAACACAGTGTGCTGGAGTATCTACCACATCCCTTCAGATTTAACTTCTCCTACAGTGCCTTCAAAAAGTATTCACACCCCTTGAATAAAAAAATGGAAATAAAAAAGATGTGTTACAGGCTGGATTAAATATGTATTTCTATTTTGTCACTGGCCTACATACAATACCCCATAATGTCAATGTGGAATTATGTATATATACAGTACAAGTCAAAGGTTTGGACATACCTACTCATTCAAGGGTTTTTCTTTATTTTTACTATTTTCTACATTGTAGAATAATACTGAAGACATCAAAACTATGAAATAACACATATGGAATCATGTAGTAACCAAAGAAGTGTTAAACAAATCAAAATATATTTGAGATTCTTCAACGTAGCCACACTATGCCTTGATGACAGCTTTGTACACTCTTGGCATTCTCTCAACCAGTTACCACCTGAAATGCCTTTCCAACAGTCTTGAAGGAGTTCCCACATATGCTGAGCACTTGTTGGTTGCTTTTCCTTCACTCTGCGGTCCAACTCATCCCAAACCATCTCAATTGGGTTGAGGTCAGGGGAATGTGGAGGCCAGGTCATCTGATGCAGCACTCAATCACTCTCCGTCTTGGTCAAATAGCCCTTACACAGCCTGGAGGTGTGTTTTGGGTCATTGTCCTGTTGAAAAACAAATGATAGTCCCTCTAAACGCAAACCGGATGGCATGGCCTATCACTGCAGAATGCTGTGGTTGCCATGCTGGTTATGTCACTCCCTGATCTGTTTCACCTGTCCTTGTGATTGTCTCCACCCCCCTCCAGGTGTTGCCCATCTTCCCCAAACAAAACACTGGTTGACTTAACAAGACGAACTGGCAACAGACATACAGAGAAAACAGGTATAAATACACCCCTGTGTACTTATACCTGTTTTCTCTGTATGTCTGTTGCCAGTTCGTCTTGTTTGTCAAGTCAACCAGCGTTTTGTTTCTCATCTCCTGCTTTTCCCCAGTCTCTCTTTTCTCGCCCTACTGGTTTTGACCCTTGCCTGTCTTGACTCCGAGCCCACCTGCCTGACCACTCTGCCTGCCCCTGACCACTGACCTGTACCTTTGCCCCCCGCTGGCTTTTGACATCTGCTTACCCTGACTCGGAGTCTGCCTGCCATCCGGTACTGTTGCCTCACCTCTTGTTTTCTGACCCCTGCCTGCCTTGACTTGTCTATTGCCTGCCCCTATTGGATCATTGAACTATTGTTTATTCGACGTGGTCTGCATCTGGGTCATACCTTCATACCTGATAGGTTAAGTGTGCCTTGAATTCTAAATAAATCACTGACAGTGTCACTAGCAAAGCACACCATCGCACCTCCTCCTCCATGCTTCACGGTGGGAACCACACATGCGGGGATCATCCATTCACCTATGGGTCTCACAAAGATACAGTGGTTGGAATCAAAAATCTCAAATTTGGACTCATCAGACCAAAGGACAGATTTCCACCAGTCTAATTTCCATGGCTCATGTTTCTTGGCCCAAGCAAGTCTTCTTGTTATTGGTGTCCTTTAGAAATTCGACCATGAAGGCCTGATTCACGCGGTCTCCTCTGAACAGTTGATGTTGAGATGTGTCTGTTACTCTGTGAAGCATTTATTTGGACTGCAATCTGAGGTGCAGTTTATTGCAGATTTCTGAGGCTGGTAACTCTAATAAACATATCCTCTGCATCAGAGGTAACTCTGGGTCTTCCTTTTCTGTGGCAATCCTCTTCAGAGCCAGTTTCATCATAGCAGTTGATGGTTTTTGCGACTGCACTTGAAGAAACTGTCAAAGTTCTTAATGTCTCAGATTGATTGACCTTCATGTTTTAAAGTAATGACGGACTCTCATTTCTCCTTGCTTATTTGAGCAGTTCTTGCCATAATATGGACTTGGTCTTTTACCAAATAAGGCTATCTTTTGTATACCAACCATACCTTGTCACAACACAGCTGATTGGCTGAAACGCATTAAGTAGTAAAGAAATTCCACAAATTAACTTTTATCAAGGCACACATGTTAATTGAAATACATTCCAGGTGACTACCTCATGCTGGTTGAGAGAATGCCAAGAGTGTGCAAAGCTGTCAAGGCAAAGGGTGGCTACTTTGAACAATCTCAAATATATACAGTGGGGCAAAAAAGTATTTAGTCAGCCACCAATTGTGCAAGTTCTCTCACTTAAAAAGATGAGAGAGGCCTGTAATTTTCATCATAGGTACACTTCAACTATGACAGACAAAATGAGGAAAAGAAATCCAGAAAATCACATTGTAGGATTTTTTATGAATTTATTTGCAAATTATGGTGGAAAATAAGTATTTGGTCAATAACAAAAGTTTATCTCAATACTTTGTTATATACCCTTTGTTGGCAATGACAGAGGTCAAACGTTTTCTGTAAGTCTTCACAAGGTTTTCACACACTGTTGCTGGTATTTTGGCCCATTCCTCCATGCAGATCTCCTCTAGAGCAGTGATGTTTTGGGGCTGTCGCTGGGCAACACGGACTTTCAAAGATTTTCTATGGGGTTGAGATCTGGAGACTGGCTAGGCCACTCCAGGACCTTGAAATGCTTCTTACGGCCACTCCTTCGTTGCCCGGGCGGTGTGTTTGGGATCATTGTCATGCTGAAAGACCCAGCCACGTTTCATCTTCAATGCCCTTGCTGATGGAATGAGGTTTTCACTCAAAATCTCACGATACATGGCCCCATTCATTATTTCCTTTACACGGATCAGTCGTCCTGGTCCCTTTGCAGAAAAACAGCCCCAAAGCATGATGTTTCCACCCCCATGCTTCACAGTAGGTATGGTGTTCTTTGGATGCAACTCAGCATTCCTTGTCCTCCAAACACGACGAGTTGAGTTTTTACCAAAAAGTTCTATTTTGGTTTCATCTGACATTCTCCCAATCCTCATCTGGATCATCCAAATGCTCTCTAGCAAACTTTAGACGGGCCTGAACATGTACTGGCTTAAGCAGGGGGACACGTCTGGCACTGCAGGATTTGAGTCCCTGGCGGCGTAGTGTGTTACTGATGGTAGGCTTTGTTACTTTGGTCCCAGCTCTCTGCAGGTCATTCACTAGGTCCCCCCGTGTGGTTCTGGGATTTTTGCTCACCGTTCTTGTGATAATTTTGACCCCACGGGGTGAGATCTTGCGTGGAGCTCCAGATCAAGGAAGATTATCAGTGGTCTTGTATGTCTTCCATTTCCTAATAATTGCTCCCACAGTTGATTTCTTCAAACCAAGCTGCTTACCTATTGCAGATTCAGTCTTCCCAACCTGGTGCAGGTCTACAATTTTGTTTCTGGTGTCCTTTGACAGCTATTTGGTCTTGGCCATAGTGGAGTTTGGAGTGTGACTGTTTGAGGTTGTGGACAGGTGTCTTTTATACTGATAACAAGTTCAAACAGGTGCCATTAATGCAGGTAATGAGTGGAGGACAGAGGAACCTCTTAAAGAAGAAGTTACAGGTCTGTGAGAGCCAGAAATCTTGCTTGTTTGTATGTGACCAAATACTTATTTTCCACCATAATTTGCAAATAAATTCATAAAAAATCCTACAATGTGATTTTCTGGATTTTTTTTCCTCATTTTGTCTGTCATAGTTGAAGTGTACCTATGATGAAAATTACAGACCTCTCTCATCTTTTTAAGTGAGAGAACTTGCACAATTGGTGGCTGACTAAATACTTTTTTTCCCCACTGTATATTGATGACATTCTGATATAGTCTGCTACATGCACCGGGCATTTGTCCCTGGTGCGCAGGGTGCTTGGTCGACTGTTGGAGCATGAACTGTACGTCAAGGCGGAGAAATGCCTGTTCTTCCAACAGTCTCTTTCCTAGGGTACCGTATTTCCACCTCAGGGGTGGAGATGGAGAGTGACCGCATTTCAGCTGTGCGTAATTGGCCGACTCCCACCACGGTAAAGGAGGGGCAGCAGTTTCTAGGGTTTTCCAATTACTACCGGAGGTTTATCCAGCATTTTGGTCAGGAAGCGGCTCCAATTACCTCACTGCTGAAGGTGGGACCGGTGCAGTTGCAGTGGTCGGCTGAGGCGGACATGGTATTTTGGTCACCTGAGGCCTCTGTTTACCTCGGCTCCCGTGCTGGCTCATCCGGATCCCTCTTTGGCGTTCATAGTGGAGTTGGACGCGTTTAAGGCTGGGATAGGAGCCGTGCTCTCTCAGTGCTCGGGTACGCCACCGAAGCTCAGCCCCTGTGCCTTCTTCTCAAAGAAGCTCAGCCCGGCGGAGCAAAACTATGACGTGGGGGACTGGGAGCTGTTGGCTGTCGTCAAGGCTTTGAAAGCGTGGAGACATTGGCTTGAGGGGGCTAAACACCCTTTTCTCATCTGGACTGACCACCGCAATCTGGAGTACATCCGGGCTTCGAGGAGACTGAACCCTCGCCAGGCAAGGTGGGCCATGTTTTTTACAGACCAGGTTCCCAGAATGCTAAGGCAGATGCACCGTCCCGGATATATGACACAGAGGAGCGGTCCATGGATCCCACCCCAATACTCCCGGCCTCCTGCCTGGTGGCACTGGTAGTGTGGGAGCTGGACGCGGACATTGAGCAGGCGCTACGTGCAGAGCCCACACCCCTCCAGTGTCCAGCTGGGCGTCTGTACGTTCCGTCTGCTGTCCGTGACCGGCTGATCTAGTGGGCCCACATGTCACCCTCCTCTGGTCATCCAGGCATCGGTCGGATGGTGCGCTGTCTAAGAGGGAAGTACTGGTGACCCACTTTGGCTAAGGACGTGAGGGTTTATGTGTCCTCCTGCTCGGTGTGCGCCCAGTGTAAGGCTCCTAGGCATCTGCCCAGAGGTAAGCTAAACCCCTAACCCGTTCCACAATGGCCTTGGTCGCAACTGTCGGATTTTCTTACTGATCTTCCTCCCTCACAGGGTAACACCACGATCCTGGTCGTTGTGGATCGCTTCTCGAAGTCCTGCCGTCTCCTCCCTCTGCCCGGTCTCCCTACGGCCCTACAGACTGCGGAGGCCTTGTTCACACACGTCTTCTGGCACTACGGGGTGCCTGAGGATATAGTGTCTGATCGGGGTCCCCAGTTCACTTCGAGGGTCTGGATAGCGTTCATGGAACGTCTGGGTGTCTCTATCAGCCTTACCTCGGGTTTTCACCCCGAGAGTAACGGGCAGGTGGAGAGAGAGAACCAGTATGTGGGTAGGTTTCTGAGGTCGTATTGCCAGGACCGGCCAGGGGGGTGGGCGGCGTTCGTGCCCTGGGCAGAGATGGCTCAGAACTCCCATCGCCACTCCTCCACTAACCTCTCCCACCTCCAATGTGTATTGGGGTACCAGCCGGTTCTGGCGCCTTGGCATCAGAGTCAGACCGAGGCTCCTGCGGTGGGCAACTGGTTCAGGCACGCGGAGGAGACATGGGACGCCGCTCATGTTCAACTCCAGCGGGCCGTGCTGCGCCAGAAAATCATCGCAGACCGTCACCGCAGTGAGGCCCCGGTGCGGGTCTGGCTCTCAACCCGAAACCTGCCGCTCCGCCTGCCCTGCAGGAAGCTGGGCCCACGGTTTGTGGGGCCATTTAAAGTCCTGAGGATACTGAACGTGGTCAGTCAGTTACCGGTTACTGCTTCCCCCCGATCACCGTATTAACCCCTCGTTCCATGTGTCTCTCCTCAGGCCGGTGGTGGCTGGTCCGCTCCAGGAGTCTGAGGTGCGGGAGGTCCCTCCGCCCCCTCTGGACATCGAGGGGGCCACGGCGTATTCAGTCCGCTCCATACTGGATTCGAGGCGTTGGAAGAGGGGCCTTCAGTACCTCGTGGAGTGGGAGGTTGGCAAGTTTTTTGGCAATTTTTTTAGGGTAAGAAAGAAATGGAATGGAGATAAACACAAGCAAAATCCTACAGGAAAACCTGTCTCAGTCTGCTTTCCACCAGACATTAGGCGATGAATTCAGCTTTCAGCAGGATAATAACCTAAAACACAAAGCCAAATCTACACTGTAGTTGTTTATCAAGAAGACAGTGAATGTTCCTGAGTGGCCAAGTTACAGTTTTGACTTAAATCTACTTGAAAATCTATGACAAGTCCTACAAATGGTTGTCTAGAAATGATCAACAACCAATTTAACAGAGTTTGTGGAATTTTGAAAATAATAATTTGAAAATGTTGCACAATCCAGGTGTGGAAAGCTCTTAGAGACTTACCCAGAAAGACTCACAGCTGTAACCGCTGCCAAAGGTGCTTCTACAAAGTATTGACTCAGGGGTGTGAATACTTATGTAAATGAGATATTTCTGTATTAGCAAAAATAGACAAATCTATTTAATCAATTTTGAATTCAGTAACACAACAAAATGTGGAATACTTTCTGATGGCACTCTATGTACTGCAGCTGTGATCTAAGACGTTACTTCAGGTGTAAAACAATCTATCCATTCAGCCGACCTATATATATATTTTGACATCTGTCACATACTATAAGTAATCAGCACTCAACAGCTTTCAGAGCTGTGACCAGTCACTTTCTCCTAATCCCCGCCTACATGTACATATCTACCTCAGTACTCCAGTATCCCTGAACATTGTAAATGTGGTACTGCCACTGACCCTGTATATAGCTTCCTCTCTTATTTCTCCTGTTTTCTTTACTTCATTTTTATTAGTTATACTATTTTTATATTGAATACCTCACTGTTGGGTAGTGCTCGTATATTAAGTATTTCCCTGTACTGTAAATGTGACAAATTAAACTTGAAACTTGAGAGAACCTCTACAGAGCCATTGAACCAAAGAGTGGCTCAGTGTACGAGAGCTGCCCATACACGCTCATTTACTGAGTCAGAGGAATCTCTGAGGGCAGATTTAGAGGTTGGATGAGAGCGATGTTCATTAGCAAACACCCACACCTCCCTTTGAGAACGCTGTGCGGTGGGCAGGTAGTTGCTCTCATGAGGAAATAACAAATCTTTGCCTTTCTTTTGCCCTCCCCTGTTTAATAGTCAAGGCATGCTGCAGATATTCTTTATGATCCTGTGTGCTCACCTCTGTTTCTCTCCTTCCGCTGCCTCCTTACTCACCGTCTCGCATGGTAGTTAGTGTGGGTTTCAAAACAGAGGTTATAGGCTGACAGTATGGAAATGACTGCGGTCAAGTGAGGTTATATAGCCTGTGTATATGAGTTTCTTAATCCTGACAGAAAGAGGGAGAGACTTGATAAGGAAATATTGCACCTTAAAGGAAATAATTTCCAACGCAACTGCCAAAGATAATGGAGATGTTTGACATAACTGCAGGCAACAGAGAAATGGGGTCTTGCCCTTTTAATTAGAGTGCATTTTGCCATAAGTTAGCTGTCACTGTAGCTTTCTCTACCCACAATGTGCAGACATGATCCATGAGTGATACTTGTACAGTACTGTGTACAGGGCCTATAGAAACTCTACACCCTATTGAACTTATTCCACAATTTGTTACGTTACAAAGTGGGATTGAAGTAGAATTAATAGTAATTCTTTGTAATTGATCTACACAAAATGCTCCATAATGTCAAAGTGAAAATACAATTCTGCAAATGTTTACAAATTAATTTTACATTAAATAACTAAAATATAGTCGCTGCATAAGCAATCACCGATTCAACTACAAAGACCAGGGGGTGTTTTTAAAGCCTCATAAGAAGGACAGTGATTGGTAGATGGGTGACAATAACAAATCAGACATGAATGTATATTTAAGCACAGTCAAGTTAATCATTGTGCTGCGAATGATGTATTAAACCACCCAGACACATCAAAGATGCAGTCGTTCTTTTGAATTGAGCTGCAGAACAGGAAGGAAACTGCTTAGGGATGTCACCATGAGACCATTGGTGATTTTAAAACAGCTACAGCATTCAATGGCTGTGATGGGAGAAAACTGAGGAATGATCAAAAACATGGAAGTGACTCCACAAGAATGACCTAAGAATAATACAAATATACAGAATAAAAATATTCAAAAACATGCATATTTATGCAACAACGCACTAAAGTAATACTGCAAAACAACACTGTAAAGGAATTTACGTTTTGGCCTAAATGCAAAGTCTTGTTTGGGGCAAATCAAACACAACACAACACTGAGTAACTGCCTCCTTATTTTCAGGCATGGTGGTGGCTGCATCATGGTGTGGGTATGCTTGACATTGGCAAAGACTGGAGAGTTTTTCAGGCTGTAAGGAAATGGGATGGGCAAAATCCTAGAGGAAAGCCTTCTTCGGTCTGCTTTACACCAGACACTGATAGAGTACTTCACCTTTCAGCAGGACATTAACCTACAACACAAAGCCAAATCCAAGAAAACAGTGAATGTTCCTAAATGGCAGTTTTGACTTAAATCAAGTTACAGTTTTGACTTAAATCTGCTTGAGAATCTATGCAAGACTTGAAAATTGCTGTCTAGCCATGATCCCCAACACCTTGACAATTTTGAAAATAATAATGGGCAAATATTGCACAATACAGGTGTGAAACGTAAGAATGCTGTAATAGCTGTCAAAGGTGTTTCTAACATGTATTGACTCAGGGGAGTGAATATGTATCTAATCAATGTATATTAGTGTTTAATATTTCATGAATCTTTTTTTTTAATCTTCCACATTACAAAGCATTTTGTGTTGAATGTTGATAAAAACATACAATTAAATACATTTTAATCTCACGCTGTAAGACAATAAAATGTGAAGAAATCCAAGAGGGGAGTAGGCTTTCCATAAGCACTGTATATGACTCTATATCCATATGTGCATTGGCCTCTAAAAATCACAGCTGCAATGCAGATACCGTCTCACATCTATCATAGTTTCTATGGAGAATCCAGTACCACTAAGGCCATGTTAGCGATGGATCCCTATTGCTAAATACTTATTATGATTTGCAGGGTTACATCAATACTACTTGTCAATACTAATTTATGTCTGTTGGAATAGGTACTTGGCTTGGGCAGTTTTTTTGTATAGCTATTTTACCTCGTTTTTTTTAGAGGAAAACAATTGTTTGGGGCTTGCTATCAATAAAAATATGACTAATTTCCCTCTCATCCTTGTCTAAATAAACTACGAAGTCTACAGCGTAGACTTATCCAGTCATCATCAGCAACATGAACACCTACCCTTAGCTCATAAACCTGATGAGAAATATCGACTTTATGTCAAGGATTCATGTGGTCTGTGAACACTATACTCTCAAAATGCAATATATTACTGAAGCAGCTGATGTACTGTAGGAGAGTCTCCTATATTGGGCAGTCTCGTTGGTGTCTTTTCCTAGCTTACGTCACACGCTTTGTTTATGTGAGAAATATCAATTAGTGTGTTGATTAATAATGTGGAATGTGGGCTTCTCTAAGAACAGATTGAACTATCTGAACCCCTCAAACACCCTCAAGGCAAACCCTTGTACTGACCAATCGTCTCTGTCCATATTCCAGCTTCTATTTTCCTTCCTCCGTCTGATTGGATCCCTTTATTTAACTAGTCTGGATCCATTTATCCCTGAGGCAAAGAGTTATATGCAGTATGGGTGACAAATTCAGCATAGGAGATGTGATATGACACACCTGGTTGCTATGGAAATGGAGCCCAATGGCTCTGCAGATGTGTGTCAGATAGAAAGGGTTAGTTGGCAGAGTGGCAGCTGGCAGTTTGCATGGAAGGAGATACAAATGTCATGCTCTGAGGCTCATTTGGACATGTTATCCTGGCTGGAATAAGGACTTTCTTCTTCTACTACATACAGCATCAGGATTAGGAGTCACATCTGCAGCATGATGAAGGGCAATCTCACGCACTGTTATCTGAGAAAACGTCTTGGTGGCGACTCATCCCACTGTCGAGAAGGACATTTTATTTTTTTAAACTCTCAAAATGCATCTACCTCACGTAGCCCACAAACCAAGCAGAAACTATTTTGGTTATGATCCCAGTGACCTACAGTATAACTTCTTAGGGCTAGGCTACAGTATAACTTCCAAAGCAACACACTGGATTATTAGAGGGGGGGTCATTTCTGAGTGCCCCATGCTTTTAGCAGATATGTAACGGGCTTTTGGAGCTTCACTGCAAGATAAACACCCCGAAGATCAGGGCAGCATAACAATATTACTGCACTAAACAACTTTCTCCCGCTGTCTCTCTCTTTTTCCCACTCTCTCACACCCATTGTTTTCTTTCTCTATTACTCACTGGTGCAAAGGTCACCTGGCACTAAGGTTGATGCAGTCGATATAATTAGTTAGAAAGGTGCCCGTCTACCTCTGTCTGACAGGTGAGAAAACTCCTCTCATTGTGTAACATTGTCAGTTTTGCTGTGTATTAAACCCCCTAAGGTCGATGTCCACGCCCCCGCGTAAATCTAATTAGCATAATACATATATCCCCATCAAAATCCATCAGTTTAAGATAGAGATACCTGCTTTTCTTTTTTTAAGCTAGCGACACCTGTCTCAATTCACCGCATCCGCCTATGTCGCACTTCCGCATCTGCGGTGAAAGGTGATAGAGCTAGAGCGGTGTTTGTCAGACCATGAGACATCCCATAAATCGGTCTTCTCACAAAATCGTCTGTAGTTTCTGAACGTTTGTGACCCCTCTATGGGAAGACGGGAAACACTTAACTTGACATAACCATGTCATAATATGTCATAACAGCTGACATAACTTGTCATAAACTGTCATGACACATATATTTAGACCTGTTTTGACATATATTGCGTTATTTATGGGCTGGTTATGACACCTACATAAGAGTGTGAAAACCCAGAAAACCTACCACATAAGGCAGAACATAGCCTATGTGTCAACAGTATGTTGATGTTATATATATATATATTTTTAAATCCCCATGTACAATTTTCATTGTAATTGTGCACACATTTAGGTCAGACATGCAGCTACCCCAATGCGCTGTTGATGATGACTGGGTTGAATGCAGGAGCAGATTTCAGGAGCAGGACAAGACACCCTCTTTTTGACTGATGACTGATATAAGAGCATGTACGTGATAGGCCTATCTGGCTTATATGATTATGATGGTCATAATGCTTCATGAGAGTGTCATAAAGTTATTTAAAATATGATGGAAAAAAGAATGACTGTAAATAATTCATTACAACAACAAAGGATTTAAGAAAGAAACTTTCAAATGGAAGGAAACTTCTTGGTAGGAAAAAAACTAATTTCAATAAATCTGGATTTTGATGCTCTTAT
This sequence comes from Brachymystax lenok tsinlingensis, assembly GCA_030435695.1. Taxonomy (NCBI): domain Eukaryota; kingdom Metazoa; phylum Chordata; class Actinopteri; order Salmoniformes; family Salmonidae; genus Brachymystax; species Brachymystax lenok. Next base: position 9,960,601 of record CM059805.1, read on the forward strand.
GTGAACACTTATAACTGTTCATAAAATAACGCAACATATGTCACAACAGGTGTAAATATATGGGTCATGACAGTGTTATGACCATATTATGACAGGTTATGACAAGTTATGTCAGCTGTTTTGACATATTATGATAGGGTGTCAACTAAAGTATTATTGCTCTACGAACCCCACAAGCGTCTTAGGACTCGTCTGAAGTCGGTACATCCGATCTGTCAACTTCTGTCTGTAGCGTCCGAACAGTTTGGGCTACACACTAATATGACCCCTCTGTGGAAAGGTGAGACTTTGTTTTACTCTGGGATGCCCTCAGGCCTGAAGGCCTCCTGGTACCCGTTGAAAAAGAACGGTAGCCCCTATCTGTAAAAGCAGGGTGTCTGCGTAAAGCTGAGTATCTTGGCTATTGATCGGTGCCTTCAAATCTTTGGTATGACTTACTACCATATACAGTGAGGGAAAAAAAGTATTTGATCCCCTGCTGATTTTGTACGTTTGCCCACTGACAAAGAAATGATCAGTCTATAATTTTAATGGTAGGTTTATTTGAACAGTGAGAGACAGAATAACAACAACAACAAAATCCAGAAAAACGCATGTGAAAAATGTTATAAATGGAATTGCATTTTAATGAGGGAAATAATCAGGAAGATTTATGGCTCCCAGGTGTCTTTTATACAGGTAATGAGTTGAGATTAGGAGCACACTCTTAAAGGGAGTGCTCCTAATCTCAGCTTGTTACCTGTATAAAAGACACCTGTCCACAGAAGCAATCAATCAATCAGATTCCAAACTCTCCACCATGGCCGAGACCAAAGAGCTCTCCAAAGATGTCAGGGACAAGATTGTAGACCTACACAAGGCTGGAATGGGCTACAAAACCATCGCCAAGCAGCTTGGTGAGAAGGTGACAACAGTTAGTGCGATTATTCGCAAATGGAAGAAACACAAAAGAACTGTCAATCTCCCTCGGCCTGGGGCTCCATGCAAGATCTCACCTCGTGGAGTTGCAATGATCATGAGAACGGTGAGGAATCAGCCCAGAACTACACGGGAGGATCTTGTCAATGATCTCAAGGCAGCTGGGACCATAGTCACCAAGAAAACAATTGGTAACACACTACGCCGTGAAGGACTGAAATCCTGCAGCGCCCGCAAGGTCCCCCTGCTCAAGAAAACACATATACATGCCCGTCTGAAGTTTGCCAATGAACATCTGAATGATTCAGAGGACATCTGGGTGAAAGTGTTGTGGTCAGATGAGACCAAAATTGAGCTCTTTGGCATCAACTCAACTCGCCGTGTTTGGAGGAGGAGGAATGCTGCCTATGACGCCAAGAACACCATGCCCACCGTCAAACATGGAGGTGGAAACATTATGCTTTGGGGTTGTTATTTTGCTAAGGGGACAGTACAACTTCACCGCATCAAAGGGACGATGGACGGGGCCATGTACCGTCAAATCTTGGGTGAGAACCTCCTTCCCTCAGCCAGGGCATTGAAAATGGGTCATGGATGGGTATTCCAGCATGACAATGACCCAAAACACACGGCCAAGGCAACGAAGGAGTGGCTCAAGAAGAAGCACATTAAGGTCCTGGAGTGGCCTAGCCAGTCTCCAGACCTTAATCCCATAGAAAATCTGTGGAGGGAGCTGAAGGTTCGAGTTGCCAAACGTCAGCCTCGAAACCTTAATGACTTGGAGAAGATCTGCAAAGAGGAGTGGGACAAAATCCCTCCTGAGTTGTTTGCTAACCTGGTGGCCAACTGCAAGAAACATCTGACCTCTGTGATTGCCAACAAGGGTTTTGCCCCCAAGTACTAAGTCATGTTTTGCAGAGGGGTCAAATACTTATTTCCCTCATTAAAATGCAATTCCATTTATAACATTTTTCACAAGCGTTTTTCTGGATTTTTTTGTTGTTATTCTGTCTCTCACTGTTCAAATAAACCTACCATTAAAATTATAGACTGATCATTTCTTTGTCAGTGGGCAAACGTACAAAATCAGCAGGGGATCAAATACTTTTTTCCCTCACTGTATGGGCATATGCATTTACAAGGGCAGGCTGAGCCAGTGACCTCATTGCAAGATGGCTGCTACCTACATTCTGGTTAGCGTTGTGAAGCATTAACGAAATAAACCAGGAATACGTTGATACACACCAAAAGCCGGGACTCTACAGATCATGAGGATATCTTATTTGTCTGCCTGTGACCTACCGTTATTGATCACCAGCCCCGAGAGTCAAAATGTATATTTTACGCAACGTTTTCACCAAACAGCAAACATCTTACAAGGTAAGCTTCGATTTGGTCTGTGTTTGAGATATATCTACATGGGGGATATCAAACAAATCCTTAGGTTGGTAGGAACACATCTAGCCTGATGATGTATGACTTAACTTTTTCGGGATCGGTGTCCTTTACACGGGACTGTTGAGCTAACGTAGGCTAATGTGATTAGCATGAGGTTGTAAGTAACAGGAAATTTCCCAGGACATAGACATATCTGATATTGGCAGAAAGCTTAAAATCTTGGTAATCTAACTACCATTTATTTATTGTTTGAGGAGAGTCCACAATTTTCAACATAAAAAGTTATTAATAAACAAATTAGGCATATTTGGTCAGTCTTGATGCAAAATGTTGAACAGAAATGCAATGGTTAATTGGATCAGTCTAAAACTTTGCACATACACTGCAAAATGTGTATTGCAACTGGGATGGAATAATACATTATGGCCTTTGTCTTGCATTTCAAAGAGGAAGGTACAAAAAAAAATACAAAAGAATGGTTGTTTTTTTCTTTGTATTATCTTTTACCAGTTCTATTGTGTTATATTCTCCTACATTCCTTTCACATTTCCACAAACTTCAAAGTGTTTCCTTTCAAATGGTACCAAGAATATGCATATCCTTGCTTCAGGGCCTGAGCTACAGGCAGTTAGATTTGAGTATGTCATTTCAGGCGAAAATTGAAAAAAAGGGGTGGAAAGCCCACTATATCTTTGCACATCAACACAATTATGTTGCCAGCTTACGCCCTGTAGGCATCCATATCCCCATTTCTAGTTGTTAGGTCTATCAATCCCATTTTGTCTGATATTGTTCACATGTTGTGGAAGCCATCTGACGTGTTTCCAGCTCTAGTCATCAATAATTCACTTATAGCTTGTCAATGAAAGATGACTTTCAAAATAAAAAAATAAAAAAGGTTATTTTGTGTGTGCTTGATCTTGTGTATTCTGAACTATGTAACGCCTATCTATCTTCTGATCATTTCCTCATAATCGCCCAGATGTCTTCTTTCCAAATATTTGCATGTCAGAATCATGTAATTACACATGAATAGCACTTACTTTTGGGTATGTCTATTTAGGTGGAAATCGACATTTCGCCATTACATTTAAGAGGTTTGTAAATACAATGTTTCCTGATCTTTCTTTATATCTCTCAGATTTTTCTGGGGGGAACTATCTCTTGTTTCATGTGGGGAATTTGTTATTAAATGTGTTTGTACAGTGTGGGCTGATGGCAAGTGGTATTAGAATTCAAAATCAAGGGCAAATCAGCAGATTGTTTACCTTCTTGGCTCTGGGATTCAAACTAGCCACCTTTCAGTTACTGGCCTAATGCTCTAACCGCTAGGCTGGACCCCAGGAGGAGTAACGCCTGCATTGGCAGCAGCTAATGGGGATCCATAATAATAATAATACATACAAATACCTGGTGCCCACATCATGGAGGAGTGTGGTATGAAGTCACCCTGCTGAGTCTTTTCCTAGGGACTTGAGACGAAATGCTCCCATAAAGTGTTACTGAGTGGAGAAAAAAAAGGGAGAGAGGAGGGAGACTTGAGCTGCCTGGTGACATGACAGGAAGGGTGCTGATAATGAACTATATAGCTCAGCTCTGACATTGAAGCATTGCCCTGAGCTCTCTCCCTCCTCCCTCCTTCTTCTCCTTCCATCTTCCTCCATCGTTCTTCCACACATGATGTGAGCTGTCAAAGCACTGCTATGTCAGAAATGTCTCTGAGTAATCACAGTGCCTAACAATGCATGTAATGACACAGTGTTCTCCCCAAATACACTGCTGCGCAAAGTGCACAGAACATGAGAGGCAGCTTGTTCAAGGTCTCTCCGACAGCTTAGTGATGTCTCTGAACTAAACCTAGCACAATTTGAGTCTCATTTCAACAAATAGCCCTGTTGGGTAGAGTTGTATTGTCGTTTGAGTAAGCCATGGTATTTTTTAAAGACTGTGTGATTCCCAAAGTCTAATTAAACACAAAAATACTGTTCTAAATGTGATAATTCAAAAGCCAAAAAAGCCCAGATGAAGCTCAAATGATCATTACAGCCCTAACTTTACACATGCAATACAGTACCAAGGTTTTCCAGCACACAGCTTTGACACCAGCTATATTACTGCAGCCACAGTCTACTGTGCTTCAAACATATACTCACCACATGGCAGGTTGCATAGGATTCCAACCTTCTAAACAGGTTAGTAATCAACAATTGAGTGTTCGCCACCAAGATCAGAGGTTTTGATTAGGTGTGGTGTGGTTTTATGATAAGCATGTCTCAGAGGCACACATCCTACGGTATAATTCCTTCCCCCAGTCCTCCTCCACATCTTTCATATGGAGCAAACACCAACCTCCATTTTTTGACCACTGACATTGGTCACAAATTATCTGTCCTCCCCCTTGTCAGTTGTTTTCCCACTTTGCGTCACTTATAAAAATGTGATGTGGCAAGCGATAGCTTTTAAAGCTTGCTTTTACGAAGCAGTCCATTATTATTTAATAAGCTGTAAGGATGGCTTGAATTTTGGGTCAGGTTTAAAATTCAGTCCAGTCTTGGCAAACTGTCTCTGGGCACTATTTTAACCAACCAAACGCAATGGGAAATCAAAGCGATGTGGGTTCCGCGGTGTGTCTGAAATATTTTGCTACTGGCAGTGGTGCGAAAAGGGCTGAGCATGATTAATAAATAAGTTGTAGGTGTGTTGAGTCTTAACCCCGCACTGGCCAATCTGTCACGTATACTCCCTCTCTGGCCTCTAGGTCACCAGGCTGCTGATTATTACGCACACCTGTCACCATCGTCATGCGCACCATCGCTTCATTACACTCACCTGGACTCCATCCCCTCCTTGATTACCTTCGCTATATTTGTCACTGTGAAAGACTTGTCATGGCTCACATCAACACCATTATCCCAGAAATCCCAGACTCACTCCAATTTGTATACTGCCCAAAGAGATCCACAGATGACGCAATCTCTATTGCACTCCACAATGCCCTTTCCCACCTGGACAAAAAGAACACCAACGTGAGAATGCTATTCACTGACTACAGCTCAGCGTTCAACACCATAGTGCCCTCAAAGCTCATCACTAAGCTAAGGACCCTGGGACACCTCCCTCTGCAACTGGATCCTGGACTTCCTGACGGGCCGCCCCCAGTTGGTGAGGGTAGTGTCGTGGAAATTCTTACACAAGGACAATCGAAGTCAATCTTAAATGAATCATTGTTTATTGTCAGAGCGCTGGAGAGGTTCCAACCAACTCAATGCACCATAGTACAAATGTCAATCATGAGCTCTGCCTGGGCAGTCCCAGCAGTTGTCTTATATTTATTTATATGTACATATTCTTATTCCATCCCTTTAGATTTGTGTGTATTAGGTAGTTGTTGGGGAATTGTTAGATTACTTGTGGCATTGTATTCACGACACGGACATTCTCACCATAAAACCAGGACGGTGAATCAGTCCAATAAGTTTGGTTTAAATAAAATGTAACGAAAAACAAGCAATCTATTTAAAAGAACAATAACTAAAATATATACATGCAAAATGTAATGATATCACAAAATCTCCAGGATAGAAAAAACACAACGCATTGCTGTTGAACCAACCTATATTACAGCAGGGTAAGGCTAGCCTACGGGCGGCTTGGGGTTTGAACATATGAAACGTAAAAGAAGCAATTGTGCGCGTCACGACATAGGCTGCGTTTACACTGTCAAAATTCATGCCATAACCAACCGAGTTACTGCTAAAACCAGATTTTGGTTGGTCTTAAATACAGTGCTGTGTTCGAGACCACCTAAATGGAGACCGATTCAATGCCAGGGTGGGGTTCAGACCCATATCCCCGAGCTTAATGATGAGCTTGGAGGGTTCTATGCTGTTGAATGCTGAGCTCTAGCCAATGAACAACATTCTTACATACAGTGGGGAAAAAAAGTATTTAGTCAGCCACCAATTGTGCAAGTTCTCTCACTTAAAAAGATGAGAGGCCTGTAATTTTCATCATAGGTACACTTCAACTATGACAGACAAAATGAGGAAAAAAAATCCAGAAAATCACATTGTAGGATTTTTATGAATTTATTTGCAAATTATGGTGGAAAATAAGTATTTGGTCACATACAAACAAGCAAGATTTCTGGCTCTCACAGACCTGTAACTTCTTCTTTAAGAGGCTCCTCTGTCCTCCACTCGTTACCTGTATTAATGGCACCTGTTTGAACTTGTTATCAGTATAAAAGACACCTGTCCACAACCTCAAACAGTCACACTCCCAACTCCACTATGGCCAAGACCAAAGAGCTGTCAAAGGACACCAGAAACAAAATTGTAGACCTGCACCAGGTTGGGAAGACTGAATCTGCAATAGGTAAGCAGCTTGGTTTGAAGAAATCAACTGTGGGAGCAATTATTAGGAAATAGAAGACATACAAGACCACTGATAATCTTCCTCGATCTGGGGCTCCACGCAAGATCTCACCCGTGGGGTCAAAATGATCACAAGAACGGTGAGCAAAAATCCCAGAACCACACGGGGACCTAGTGAATGACCTGCAGAGAGCTGGGACCAAAGTAACAAAGCCTACCATCAGTAACACACTACGCCGCCAGGGACTCAAATCCTGCAGTGCCAGACGTGTCCCCTGCTTAAGCCAGTACATGTTCAGGCCCGTCTGAAGTTTGCTAGAGAGCATTTGGATGATCCAGATGAGGATTGGGAGAATGTCATATGGTCAGATGAAACCAAAATAGAACTTTTGGTAAAAACTCAACTCGTCGTGTTTGGAGGACAAAGAATGCTGAGTTGCATCCAAAGAACACCATACCTACTGTGAAGCATGGGGGTGGAAACATCATGCTTTGGGGCTGTTTTTCTGCAAAGGGACCAGGACTGACTGATCCGTGTAAAGGAAAGAATGAATGGGGCCATGTATCGTGAGATTTTGAGTGAAAACCTCCTTCCATCAGCAAGGGCATTGAAGATGAAACGTGGCTGGGTCTTTCAGCATGACAATGATCCCAAACACACCGCCGGCAACGAAGGAGTGGCTTCGTAGAAGCATTTCAAGGTCCTGGAGTGGCCTAGCCAGTCTCCAGATCTCAACCCCATAGAAAATCTTTGGAGGGAGTTGAAAGTCCGTGTTGCCCAGCGACAGCCCCAAAACATCACTGCTCTAGAGGAGATCTGCATGGAGGAATGGGCCAAAATACCAGCAACAGTGTGTGAAAACCTTGTGAAGACTTACAGAAAACGTTTGACCTCTGTCATTGCCAACAAAGGGTATATAACAAAGTATTGAGATAAACTTTTGTTATTGACCGAATACTTATTTTCCACCATAATTTGCAAATAAATTCATAAAAAAATCCTACAATGTGATTTTCTGGATTTTTTTTCCTCATTTTGTCTGTCATAGTTGAAGTGTACCTATGATGAAAATTACAGGCCTCTCTCATCTTTTTAAGTGAGAGAACTTGCACAATTGGTGGCTGACTAAATACTTTTTTTTCCCCACTGTAGGTATTCCTCTTGTCCAGATGGGATAGGGCAGTGTGCAGTGCGATGGCGATGGCATTGTTTGGGGATCTATTGGGGCGGTAAGCAAATTGAAGTGAGTCAAGGGTGTCAGGTAAGGTGATATGATCCTTGACTAGTCTCTCAAAGCACTTCATGCTGACCAAAGTGAGTGCTACGGGCGATAGTCATTTAGTTCAGTTGCCTCTGTTTCTTGGGTACAGGAACAATGGTGGACATCTTGAAGCAAGTGGGGACAGCAGACTAGGATAGGGAGAGATTGAATATGTCCATAAACATTCCAGCCAGCTGGTCTGCATGTGCACACTTTCAGTTTTGCGCGAATGCTGCCATCTATCCACAGTTTCTGGTTTTGGTAGGTTTTAATAGTCACAGTGGGTACAACATCTCCTATACACTTCCTGATGAACTCGTATCCATGTATTCGTCAATGTTTTTCTCAGAGGCTACCCAGAACATATCCCAGTCCACATGATCAAAACAATCTTGAAGCATGGATTCCGATTGGTTAGACCAGCGTTGAATAGACCTTAGCATGGGTACTTCTTGTTTGAGTTTCTGCCTATAGGAAGGGAGGAGCAAAATGGAGTCGTGATCAGATTTGCCGAAGGGAGGGCGGGGGAGGGCCTTGTAGGCATTCCTCAAATTTGCTTTGTTAAAATCCCCAGCTACAATAAATGTGGCCTCAGGATATGTGGTTCCCAGTTTGCATAAAGTTCAGTGTAGTTCTGTGAGGGCTGTCGTAATATCGGCTTGAGGGGGAATATTCACGGCTGTGACTGTAACTGAAGTGAATTCTCTAGGGAGGTAATACGGTCGGCATTTGATTGTGAAGTATTCTAGGAAAGAACTTGGGTTTCTGTATGTTATCACAATCACACCATGAGTAGTTAATCATGAAACATACACCGCTGCCATTTTTCTTAGCGAACAGTTCTTTATTCCTGTCTGCACAATGTACTGAGAACCCAAATGTCTGTATGGATGGGGACAGTATATCCCGAGAGAGCCATGTTTCCGTGAAACAGAGTATGTTACAATCCCTGATGTCTTTCTGGAAGGAGATCCTTGCCCTGAGCTTGTCTACTTTATTATCCAGAGGCTGAACATTAGCAAGTAATATACACGGAAGCGGTGGATGGTGTGCACGCCTCCTGAGTTGGACTAGAAGTCCACTCTGAATACCTCTTCTCCGCCAGCGGTGTTATGGAGCAGCCACTGGAATAAGTTCAATTGCCCTGGAGTACGAACAAAGGATCCATTCGGGAAAGTCGTATTCTTGGTTGTAATGTTGACGAGTTACCACCTCTCTGATATCCCAAAGTTATTTTCGTCTGTATGTAATAAAACAATTATAATGTCTGGGCTAATAATGCAAGAAGTAACACATAAAAAAACTAAACACTGCAAAGAGCTAGAAGCAGAGCTGCCATATCTGTCGGCTACATCAATCTTATTGGGCTGATTGGCTCCCCAGTGGGTGGGCCAATCCATGTCTACGCCCCTGATGCAAACAGGCATGAGGACAATTGCACATCACAAATAGCCTAGCCTACTAACCAACACTTCGGACTAACCTGCTTTGCGTACCCATTGTTGCTTTAGTTAGCATTTACTGGTAGATATCATAAGTTGAAACGTCTTTCCTACCCTACCGGCTAGCGATGTCATTCTTCTGTGAGCTACTCCATGCCAAAACCAGTTGAGAGCTGCACACTCTTGCTGCCTGCAGATGATATTCCTCTGAAACTAGACTATGTGTGCGGCGCGCTTGTGAATATACTTCACATACTCTGCGATTGTATTGTCTACTTTGTGCATGATTTCTCTATTGTACTACATAATTGATAAGTCATAGACCTCCACTACACTACTTTGATACGTATCAGTTGTGATTAAGGAGTATACGCAATGCCCACTGAAAAAAAGTGGGTATTTGGCTTATACCTGCATATACTGTAGCCTCCACTACACCACTGGCCCTTTGTTTGACAAAAAGTGCACTCTCCTAAATGAGTGTGCTGGTAATACGGTTGCTGTCTTTTCAGAATCACAAACCTGTCACACACTGAAGGCCTATTCTGTAGGTTTGCCACTGCGCAAACATGTCTATAAAATATATAAAGGCTGTTAAGATACTGTATTAACGTATCAAGAAAGGAGTGTATATATTTGGCCTGGCAAAGCGGTTTTATGGGCTGACTGAATGGAAGCTGATAAAAGGAGTTATTTACTCTGCAAGTCTGGGGTAGTCTTGAAAAGAAATTATGAGTCATCACTGTCCGAGACTGAGTCAAGACCGAGTACAAATGTATCGGACAGGAGACAAGACCTAGACACTTAAATATCCATACCAGTGCTGCCTGAAATTAGCACTTTGGATCACGTTTGTAAGGCCACACCTCAGATATTTCCACCCCTCCCAAGGAGCTGATATAAAAATGGTAAATTACCAATCCTTGCACAACAGTTTAAAAATAGCAGCATGGTGGATATAACAGGGAAATTGCCAATGAAAGAACGTTTGACCGTAGCGCTGCCTTAAAAAACCCTAGAGTTGATGTCTGTACCCCCGTTGAATTCAATTAAAACAATTCCCATAAAAATCTGTCCGTTTAAACTAGAGATAATCCTCCTATGTCGCACTTCCACGTCTGCGGTGAAAGGTGATAGAGCTAGAGTGGTGTTTTGCTCTATGACCCCCCACAAGTGTCTTGGGACTCGTCTGAAGTTCCCCCAGTACCAGTTGAAAACATTTATGGAAGCATTTATGGATACTGTTTAGTGCCAAAAATAATAATAAATAACAAATGTTTCCTGATCTTTCTTATATCTCTCAGATATGAGACAGACACCTCAGAACAAACTTCTTTTTTGGGGGGACCATCTGTTGTTCCATGTAGTGAATCTGCTATTCAATGTGTTTGTATGGGCTAATAGTAAGGCCAAATAACATTTTTCATCCAATACTTTTTGTAATATTTTTTTGATACTTCAAGGGGTCTTAAAATTGTAAATCAAGTAGCTAAATGATCCTTGGTATGACTTTCTTAAAACAATTCCATATAGCTTAGTAGAACCCTAACCAAACTCCAAAATGGCAGTTTATTATTTAGCTAGGCAAGTCAGTTAAAAACAAATTCTTATTTAAAATGATGGCCTATTGGGGAACACTGCCTTGTTCAGGGGCAGAATGACAGATTTTTACCTTGTCAGTTCTGGGATTTGATTCATCAACTTTTCGGTTACTGGCCCAACACTCTAATCACTTGGCTACCTGCCGCCCCATCATAATATATGCACAATCCGTACCGAACTGTTTAGGTTGGGAAGCATTGGTCCACCTTTAGTCTGTAAAGTTTTAACACCAGACAAAAATAGAACCCTCTGTGTCTCCCTGTCTCCCCCTTTCTCCCTTTGTCTATCTTTCTCTCTCCCTCTCTTTTCTTCCTTCCTTTCTCCATCTCTGCATATACTGTACTGTTTGTCCTAATAATGCTTTACGTGGGAGTGGGTCCATAGCTTGTGTCTGTTCGTTAGTTTTTTATGGGGATTTTTTGCACCTGAAATAGGTGTGATACAGGAATGCAATGTAAAATGAATTGTGGCACATGGCCTTATGATTCAGATTTCTGTGAAACTTCATGATAAGTACTAGTTTCTTTCTAAACAAAATCCAGCATGACAGGTTTGAAATTCAGGGAAATTTACAAAACTTCCTAAACTCCCTAGCCCAGATTTGAGGAACTGCTTGGTTGCCGCATGACATTGTCCACAACCTTCTATTATTGAACTTGATGACCGCAGAAACAATGATAAAAGGGATGTGTTCAATAATAAAGGGACAGAGATACAGTATAGCAAAACAAGCTCAGACACCGATCACTCACAGAGGCTGACATCCACGTGAAGCGATCATAACGTGTACACGAGACTGGAGATAGATAAGCATAGATACTATACAGAACAGAGAATGGGAGACGGAGAGAGATTCCCCAGGTCAGCACTGAAGATTGACCTGGACTGTTTCTTTGTGTCTCAGGAGTTTGGATTCATTCTGGAGCAGCCAGCAGTAAGGCATATTTTTCCATCTTTATATATGTACTTTGAGCTGAGCATAAAAATATTTCAAAATTACTGTTAACAGATAACTTTATAAATGGTGAGACTTCAGGTTCATCTGTTGGCATTTTATTTCTTACAATATTGGTTAATTCTCCTTTACATTCTGTTTTGTTTTTCTGTTAAAGAAAGCTAGACTCTGCTGCTCTTTACACATTTGATCTACTGACTAAGTCACCATTGAAATCATTTCCAGGTTTTGTTTTGGGCATGTGAAAAGGGAAATTAAAGAACTTACTTCCACATTTAATATCAGTCTGTAGAATTCACAACAGAAAAAATGAGAAGTGTGGAATTATTTCTGTCCTCAGTGACCTATGGTATTTCCTTCAGTAACTCTTGATCCACTAATCCCATGTGCTACCAGGGTTTTAAACTCAGAAATATGTTTGCTTTGGTTTATGTTATATGGATACCTATTGATATTTCTCCCTCCAGCATGCACTGAGCTGTGAGCCAATGGCAGTTGTTCTGTTCTGGTCTCTATTGACTTACTCTAGAGACAGTGTGCTCAATGTCAACACTAGATCAATGAGACTTGAGGGACTAGATACAGTTCTACTCTCTACTTTAGATCATGCATTTATCCTCTCACACCATACTGTCATGTCTAGTTTCTTTCTAACCAAAATCCAGTATGACAATCAACAGGTTGGAAATTCAGGAAAATTTACAAAACTTCCTGAACTCCCTAGCCCAGATTTGAGGAACTGCTTGGTTGTCACATGACATTGTCCACAACCTTCTATTATTGAACTTAATGACCACAGAAACAATGATAAAAGGGATGTGTTCAATAATAAAGGGACAGAGATACAGTATAGCAAAACAAGCTCAGACACAGATCACTCACAGAGGCTGACATCCACGTGAAGAGATCATAACGTGACAATGAGACAAGATAGATAAGCATAGATACTGTACAGAACAGAGAATGGGATGTTATATGGATACCTATTAATCTTTCTCCCTCCAGCATGCACTGAGCTGTGAGCCAATAGCAGTTGGTCTGTTCTGGTCTCTATTGACTTACACTGGAGACAGTGTGCTCAATGTCAACACTAGATCAATGAGACTTGAGGGACTAGATACAGTTCTACTCTCTACTTTAGTGCATGCTTTAATCCCATCACACCTGGGGCGAAAGGGAGCCTAGTGGTTAGAGCGTTGTACTTGCAACCAATAGGTTGCAAGGTTGAACCCCTGAGCTGACAAGATAAAAATCTGTTGCTCTGCCTCTGAACAAGGCAGTCAACCCACTGTTCCTAGGCTGCCATTGAAAATAAGAATTTGTTCTTAACTGACTTGCCTAGTTAAATAAAGGTAAAATAAATAAACACCTCATTAACTTACAGTACATTCTGATTACAGAAACATATTTTTTGCTTGAACTTCTAGAACCAACAACTTTCTTCTTTTTTATTCTTTGCCCATTTCAGACAGACCTTCCAGATTACTACCGGGTATGGATGGGCTTGGCCAGCAACCTCACACGACTCATCCAAACACATCAGCTGCGAGACCTGGTCAACGAGGTGAGAAACCACATGTACAGTATCTCAGTCAACAATCAAATACACTTGATTTCGGCTTCAGTACTTATGTGATTTTGCATGTGTCTGGGCTTGTGATGTCCGTGCTGACGTGTGTGCAGTGGTGGAAAAAGTACCCAATTTTCATACTTGAGTAAAAGTAAAGATACTTTAAAAGAAAATGACTAAATTCTAGAAGTATTTGGTTTCAAATGTACTTAAGTATAAAAGTAAAAGTATAAGTAATTTAACATTTCTTATATTAAGCAAACCAGACAACACGATTTTCTTGTCTTTTTTATTTACGGATAGCCATGGGTCACAGTTCAACACAGACAAAATTCACAAACTAAGCATTTGTTTAGTGAGTCTGCCAGATCAGAGGCAGTAGGGCTGACCAGGGATGTTCTCTTGATAAGTGCGTGAATTAGACAATTGTCCTGTCCTACTAAGCATTCAAAATGTAACGAGTACTTTTGGGTGTCAGGGAAAATGTAAAGAGTAAAAAGTACATTATTTTATTTACATTATTTAAAAGTTGTCAAAAATATAGTCAATTAAAGTACAGATACCTTAAAAAACTCCTTAAGCAGTACTTAAAAGTATTTTTACTTAAGTACTTTAAACCGCTGCGTGTGTGATTGTACCAGTGTTGCTGACAGACTCCATACTAACAGACTCATTGTTGCCATTGTTGTAAACAGATGCCCGTGCTGAGTCCCCATCACCTAAAGGGCTATCGGGAGCTGAGGCTGGCTCACCTGGCCCTGGGCTTCATCACCATGGGGTATGTCTGGCAGGAGGGGCAACACCTGCCGGCCCAGGTAAAAACCAGCTCAGTGACCTTTAACCTCAGACATGAACACTGGAATCTGTCCCATTGATTGTTGGCATGCTTATTGTTTGTGTTGATTAGACTCTCCCCAAATCCCTGGCTCTGCCCTACTGGCTGGTCTCCAAGAGACTCGGCCTGCCTCCCATCCTGACCTATGCAGACTCTGTTCTGGCCAACTGGAGACTCAAGGACCCTACAGGGTGAGCTTGGCCTTTGACCCTTACACCCTGGTCTGTCACTATCCCTTACTTCTACCCCCTTGACAACTTTCTTTCCAACCCGTACCAAAATGCCACTACAGCTATGTCCACTACCATTACTTCTACTAACACTGACGGGACTATGTACTGTTCATGAAACACATGCCATGTATTGACATTCTTTCTCACACTTGTTATTTCAGGGACATGGAAATTGGGTGAGTTCGACAGAAACACTGTCATGAGATTTACATTAGTGTCTCTCCTGTAAATTCCTGTTTGTGGTTCCGTTCGGTTTCTATTTGATATTGTTGTGGTTTCCATGTGCAATTCATGTGTATTTTAACATAGGAACTTGGAAACACTGTTCTCTTTCCCTTGGGGAGAAAGCTGTAAAGGGTTTTTCCTGGTCTCTCTCTTGGTGGAGAGGGCTGCTAGCTCAGGGATACAGGCAAGTCTGTGTGTCTCTGTCTATCTCTCTGTCTCTCATTATAACTCTGTTTCTCCCTCTCTCTCTCTGTTTTTGTAATCTCTTTCTGCGGTCTCTTTCGCTATGAACCGTAAGGGGCGTTTGATTATGAGTCCTAATTGTCCTGAACTACGTCTAGGGGGCGTTTTCAGTGATGAATGCTGTGGTAACCTGTGACATCATCAGCATACAGAAGGGCCTCTACAAAGTGGGCCAGTCTCTGAGGAAGATGAAGGAAATATTTGAGCTCATGCACAGTAAGTTAGATCCTTACCTTATCCACAGTGAATCATATCCACACCCATGTAGTGTATATATATATTGTAGCAGGCTCAAGGGGGTTGGGTTTCCACATCACCAAGTTCAATAACCAAACACACACACACAAAGCACAACTACAATATAAATGGGGTATTTTTTAGGGAGATTTACACACTGTGGGAAAGGGGGGAATTCAGCAACCAGTTCACAGTCCACAATCCGTTCTCGTTGCCCGTTCCGTTCTCCAGGGGTAATCCTAAAACTCAGGTCCACAGCCAAACCGGTTTGGTGCACAGTGGGGGTAATCAGACAGTCCAGGTCACAACGGGTAATCACACAGATAATTCTCTCTTCTCACACTGTCCATAACACACATTTCCCTCTCAGTCCTCTCCCTGTTTGTGCAGTCCACTTCCTCTTTTATCCCCAAGCACTCCATGGCTTAATGATCCACAGGCTTGCCTCATTGGGGCAGGAAGTCCATATAAGTCTCGGGGGTGGAGCCAGCAGGCTACAAGATATCTCCCTTAAATCACCACTCCCCTTACCTCTCCCGGCCATCTGCCACTATATATATATATATACACACACCCACAAAATATTGGAATATTTCTGTTTTCAGGGCACGTGGACCCCACTGCATTCCATGGAACTCTGAGAATCTTCTTCTCAGGGTAATGTATGATGCAATCTATACATATACACTCCATTTTATTATCAACTAAATGTATTCAACGTATTAGACATTTGATTAATTTGCCCAAGTTAATCATAAGACATGAACAAAACGCATCAGTGATTCAGTGATTATTTTAAACTTTCTGAAGAGGCAGTGTGGGAATGCCCCTGTCTGTGTGCTCGTTTGTAGCACTTTGTATAGCAGTTAGCAAAGATGCTAATGCTAACCGTCTTCTGGTAGATGGAAAGGCTTTCCAAAATACCTTCTCAATTAAATGTTAACTACAGAATGATATCATTAAATGTTAACTACAGAATGATATCATTATTTGCTGTAATCAAGTAGCGATTTGTTTAGCAAACTCTGAAATCACATGTGTGCTACAGAAACACTGCTAATCAAACAAGTCTCTCGTTGGTGCGCACTTGAATAAAAGGGTATCAATGATGAGCGTACAAAACATTAGGAACACCTTCCTAATATTGAGTTGCACACCTTTTGCCCTCAGAACAGCTTCAATTCGTCAGAGCATGGACTACATTGTGACAAAAACGTTCCACATGGATGCTGGCACATGTTGACTCCAATGCTTCCCACAGTTGTGTTAAGTTGGCTGGATGTCCTTTGGGTGGTGGACCATTCTTGATACACACGGGAAACTGTTGAGTGTAAAAAACTTAACAACGTTGCAGTTCTTGACACACCCAAAACGGTGCACCTGGCATATATTACCATACCCCGTTCAAAGGTAGTTACATCTTTTGTCTTGCCCGTTCACCCTCTGAATGGGACACATACACAATCCATGTCTCAATTGTCTCAAGACTTTGATTGACGTGTATTTAAGGTGACATCAATAAAGGATCATAGCTTTCACCTGGATTCACCTGGTCAGTCTATGTCATGGAAAGAGCAGGTTTTCCTAATGTTTTGTACACTCAGTGTATATTCTACACTCAAAAATGATTTTTCCCAGACCTAAAAAGTGGTCTCTTGACGTGGTTATGCACTGCTGTGGACTTAAAACATACAATAGTGTTGTTTTTCTATTCAAAAAGTATGATTTTGAGAGAGAGAACCTGAAAACAATTGAAATAATTCTGAAACGTGGAAAAACAAAATGGAGAAAACAGAATTTGGCAAAAAAGAAAACTGATTTTATACATTATCCATACATTATGTACCCCATTCTGTGCTGTAATAGTTTCATACAGAACTCTGTATGGTGCTTTCGTAGATGGAGGGATAACCCCATGCTTCCAGGAGGGCTGCTGTATGAGGGTGTGGTTGAGGAGCCGATGATGCTGTCAGGAGGAAGTGCTGCCCAGAGTTCCTCCATTCAGTGCTTTGATGCGCTTCTGGGCATCTGTCATGACGACCATGCAGGTCTGACCCCATTCTGACCCCATTCTGACCCCATAAGCCTCTGTTTCTGAATAAAATTCCAAGTGAATTTCCAGCGGTATTTCAATTTGGGTTTGTCGTGGAAAGTTACGTAATTAGTCATTCTTTCCCGTGTTTTATTGCTTAATTAAAGAATAGTCGCTTGTTATATGCTAATGTTTTTGCTAACCTGATACACACTTGTCTTGGTGTGACTTAGTCATAAGACTGGGCTTACAGCTAAAAGATATTTGGATGCAACCGCAGCATGTGAAATCCTGTAGGTTTACTATCTACAGAAAGTCATATGTATGGAACCTCAACCTTGTGCTATCTTAAGTTTACATAGACAACAAATGACCTTTTACACACTGTCTGCTGACTGCCACGTATACAGAAAGGGGTTATATGTATTTTCTCTATATAAGCATTGATCCGGCACTGTTCGTTTACCTTTCAACTATGCTCTGTTGAGTGGGTAGTTGATTCTCCATTTTTGCAAATCTTATGATGAAGTGTTGTTTGAAAGAATCTGGTCTCTCTTCCCTTTGATTAGATATTCCACGACAGGTTCTAATCAAAGCGTATCTCCCCTCTGATCTCACCTTTCCCCTCTCCTTATTTTTCCTCAATTGTTCCTCCTCTCTATCTCTCCATGTACAGCATCTTTCCTTAAGCGCATGCGGGAGTACATGCTCCCCTCCCACCGACAGCTGATAGAGACTCTGTCTGGCTGTCCCCCTCTACGTGACTTCATCCTCTCCTGCTCCAGCCCCTCTCTCTGCATCAATTATGACTCCTGTGTGTCTGCCCTGGTGCACCTGCGGAGTTACCACCTCTCCGCCGTGACCCGATACATCACTGTACCTGGTCACCGGGCCCGTGCCATGGGCTGTCCACTCAACGGCGTCGGTTCAGCGTTGGATGAAACCGGCACCGGAGGCTCCAGCCCACTGCCCTTCCTAAAGAGCATCCGTGATGCCACGCAGAGAGCACTGATCTCACAGACACAACTCACATCACAGAGTCAACGCTGATATAGATCACTAACTTTTGGTTACTTATACAGTATATGTTCCATCAACATGGTGTTGTATCAAACTGTCGCTGCTCTGTAATTTACATAGTATACCATAGAATAATTTCAGCACACCTTTCATAATTTTATAGGTTGTATATATCATCATGCTTGACTATAACATTTGTGATTTCTAAACTTCAGTTTTCTTGCTGTGGCAAACACTACATAATTATTGTAAATATTACTCAAACTAGTTGAACATTGGGTTCTGGTCGAGGGCCGGCCCACTTCCAACTCTGCCTAGTGCGTTTTAGTTTGATGATCTATTTGACTAGGAATAACCAAGCGAATGACGTCGAGCAGGGCTGTCAAACTCATTCCATGGAGGGCAAAGTAACTGCAGGTTATTTTTTTTCTCCTTTCAATTAAGACCTAGACAACCAGGTGAGGGGAGTTCCTTACTAATTAGTGACCTTGATTCATCAATCAAGTACAAGGGAGGAGCGAAAACCCGCAGACACTCCGCAGAATGAGCTTGACACGTGATGTAGAGCTATCAACTAAGCCATCACAGCTAAATGCTTTATACGCCAGTTGTTTATGACCTAACAACACAACTTTATGGTTGTGAAAAATGTACATCCCAATTTCAATACTAGCACACAAGACAAATACAGATGTAGGATCTTCATTTGAGCCAGTTTCCTACAGCAGGAAAATAATCCTGCAAGCACCAGGAAATTTGAATTATTATGTGGATATATTTTTGTAGAAGTTGATACATTTTTCTTTAGGGTGAATCAAGTCTGACATTTAAAGTGGAAATTATACATTTTAGAATTATTTAAATGTTGCATTTCCTGCTGTGCATAAAAATTCTCAGAAACAAAAATAGTGATCAAATGAAGGTCTGTATACCGTATATAGAAACCTTAAAACATTGATGCTTTGGTGATAGTGGTGGTTTCTGTGATAGGCATTGAATTGTGAAACACTTTGCCTTGTGACCTTCATTGTGGAACTCCAACTCTGCCCAAAGTACATCTTAAACCTGCCAGCAGTTATTGGATTCATGGTTTAAAGGATTCTATGCTTGAGTTGGAACCCTCAGTCATGAAGTGTGATGTTGGCTGGCTTACAGTAGATACACCACATGGACTTACCAGCCATGCTTTTGTACGGGGTCTCAAATTTCCCCCCAAAATGATGGTTGTTCACTGATGTCTTTTATGGTTATCTGTCTGTAGTAGTGGCCACAGTACTGGGTCGGGTTGGTAAAAGGGATTGAAAGTGGATGGTCCTGTAATGTGGACAGGACACTTAACATGAAAGGACCTGGCTGATGCCATAGCAAATCCTTCACTGATGTGGTAAACTGCAGTAAGCTACATGCCTCAGCATTGCCTCACATTTAAACTTGAAACATCAGTATGCAGTTTGAGAAGGCTCCCTTATCAAGTAGCTTTTATGACTAGATATCCCAATAGTGGATAGAGTAAGTATGGGCAGAAATTCCATCATTGCCTGGCTTTAACCACCATTTGTGGGGATGTGGATAATGAGAAAGCCCTTACATTGTTCTATAAAGGGAGATGTTCTATTCCATCAAATTCTTCCTGGAAAGTTGACACGTACAAAAGCACAGTTAAACTCATACACTATAAATGTCCTTAGGGACCTGAGCCACTGAGCTCTTTAGGGAGCTGAGCCACTGAGCTCGCGTCAATTATCCAACCTGTTTCATCATAGTAAACGTGGTTTCACTGTAGCTCGGGGACTTAGCTCCACAAGCCGGAAGTGAGAGATGAAGCAATATAGGGAGGGAGGTAGAGAGAGGGAAATTTCACCCTTGAATTCAGGTGTTCAAGCGGACAGTATCTTGGCAGCAGGTTGCAGGCTGGAAACTGTCAAACCTCAGGGCACGCCAGTAGTGTCCCTGCCAGAGAGTGAGCCAATCACATTTAGAGAAAGAGAGGGCGGAGAGTTCTGAGAGTGACTCGGCAGACCTCTACGCAATCCTACACTGCAGCTGAGCCCTGGTCATGCTACAAGTTTTTCTCAACAAGACAGGGAAGAGAGCATAGATTAGGAAATGTACTGTACCATGTTGATGTACCTACTGGTTCTCAGATGGTCCAACTTTTTATGTTCCATCAACATTGCTTTGTATCAAGTTGTCGCTGCCCTGCAATTCACATAGTATACCATAGAATAATTTCAGCACACCTTTCATAATTCTATTGATTTTTATTGAAAATGCATTTGGTGTGAGGTAAAAACAGTACAAAATGCATAATATTGCACATGATCAATGAATTGCACTTCCTTAAGGTATCGCTATGTGTCAGTCTTTCAGTATGCTACTGCCAAATAACGAAAGACTTGGTAACCCAGTCGACAAGAACAGATTTGTGATTGAATCACATGATGTTTGTGTGACATTTTTAATGTGAGATTGAAATGATTGTCCATAAAAGAATGGGTGCAGTAAGTGGATAGTTTTAGTGGCTACATCAACTGAATCTCTCTGCTACCAAAGTCACTATTTATCACTGGTCTAGAAATATAAAGATTGCAAGTTCAGTGCATGGATTGCTTCTCTTGGGTGGGGAGTTGATTTCACCCCTAACGTAATCATATCGGAGATGGTAATCAAAGGCGTTTGGTGCTGATCAATGTTAATCAAAATTATTGGTGAGTTGCAGAATTATAGCATCATGTGAATGACCGTGTGATCTATGATGATGATCAATTGAGCCAAGTGTGTTAGAATGTGAAATACATGTCTTTACAGTACATTTCCTTGCTGTGGGTGAGAATAAGTTAGTGCGATGTTGGCCAGTACGTAAGTTAAAGACACGGAAAGCTT
Organism: Brachymystax lenok tsinlingensis; assembly: GCA_030435695.1. Taxonomy (NCBI): domain Eukaryota; kingdom Metazoa; phylum Chordata; class Actinopteri; order Salmoniformes; family Salmonidae; genus Brachymystax; species Brachymystax lenok. The sequence goes on from CM059805.1 coordinate 9,981,832, forward strand.
TTTGCGTGTGACATGATAAAGAAGTGGCAAAATATGCTTACTTTTTCAACTGATATTCAATGAAAAGCATTTAAGGTATTTGTTTTATAAAATAGTCTGCTGCAGGTTGAATAACACAGTAATAAAACATGTCAATAAACTTTAGTATGTTAAAAATAAGTCAAATATTTATATTTCTGAACACTGATGGATTAGAACAGCTTTGAGGAGAACTATAACTTGGTGGTAGGATCTCAGATACCTCAATCATTCTTAACATACTCCTGAAGTGTGTGTCTGTGTGCAGACATAGAGAGAGAGAGAGAATGAGAGAGTTGGAAGAGAGTGTGTGTGTGAGAGAGAGAGAGAGAGAGAGAGAGAGAGAGAGAGAGAGAGAGAGAGAGACAGAGAGAGAGAGATGGGAGAGAGACACACAGAGAGAGTGCGAGAGAGATGGAAGAGAGAGAGAGATGGAAGAGAGAAAGACACAGAGAGAGTGAGAGAGAGATGGAAGAGAGAGGGGGGGAATAGAGACAGAGAGAGAGGGGAGAGAGTGAGAGGGGATAGAGAGAGACAGAGAGAGAGACTGAGAGACAGAGATTGGGTTCTCTCAAGACTGGAGAGAAGGGGCAAGAAGGGTTGGTTCACTAATATACTGTAATGTACTGTATATAACTTCTTCTTCCATGACGCTCTCAGTCTCCAAATGTTTGTGCTTTGCCGACAGGCTGATGTACGGTTAAAGTAGAGAAACAGGCCTTCCACAAGGTGATTCCTCTTCTACTCAAGCAGAGGTCTCTGGGGAAGAGCAAAAATGTGTGCCATTGGAATTCATAAATAAAAAGTGAGAGAAGCATTTGCCCAGTAAATAAATAACATCCGTCTTCATATTGTAGGCTACATCTCAAGATGACCTAAATATATCCAGTCTCACCTTGTTGTTTTGCTAACCTTTAGCCAGGGTATAAGTTGATCTTCTCTGGTGTTTGAGCCAGAAACTGAAAGCTTGGCAGACTCTAAACCTCCATGAGAAAATATATATATATATATTTTTAACCCCCCATTGATTTCTAGTGCAGTTCCAACTCAGAATCCTGATATACTGTAGATGGTTTACTGGTATCTGGTTATCTGTCCTCTGGAGCGAAACATCTGTTCTGATAAATCCCTTTGAGGGAAGATGGTAAATGGGTAAAAACTGATCCAAAAGGCCATTCCAAAAGCCAAAGTGTTCCCTAAGTTAAAGGAACCAGAGTTTCCAGCGACCATGCTTTTTGGACTCTGTCTTGGACTTGCGTTTGGGGGTTGAGGTGAACACCTCGTGGGGGTAAGGCAGAGCAGGGTAATGAGGGTCGTCCAAGGGGCACAGTCTCTTAATCAGGGGCTGTAATTTGTCTTCCTGCTGCTTGAAGTCCAGCTCCACACTGCAACACACACACAAAAAACTATTGCATTGAGTTACAGTAACACATACAAACATACAATAAAACACAATATTCATTTATTCTTGTGGGGGATAAACCGGATGTAAATGTCTGAATTCTACTGGTAATTCTACTAAATACTGTACATACTTAGAGAAGGAAAATACTACAATTTGAAACTGTGGAAGGGCAGTTCAATCCTATTTTAGTTTGAGTTTTTAGACTACCAGGATTTAAGAGATTAAATTACATTCAAACCAATCTTAATTGTGGGTATCACAAATGTAACATGAATGATGCAGCTCAAGTATGAACCATGACTCTGCACAATCTGGTACATTGAATTTTGATCCCATAAAAGTTATGTTAAGTTAATAATAGAATACAAGAGTACTGCCAAAACGCTGGCATTCAATTTGTCTGTTGATAATCCAGGGCAGTTGCTAGCCATAGGCTCCAGATGGATTGTCGGGGGAGGGCACAGTACAGTCTGATAATTCTCATAGCAACACAAATACATTCCTTTGATGCTGAAATGTACTGAGTGTGAAATCAGACAAATGTAAACAGTCTGCACATCTGTATGTTTTAGTGCATAGTCAAGGGTATTCCCTAACATGATACAATGTGTCCGTTGGGATATGGGTCATTTCTGGAGTCTGATTTCCTCATCCGTTCCTGTAATCCCTGGCTGGCCATCATCTGATTCCATTCGGGCACCGAGGTTGAACTCACAGATTAAATCTCTGACTGTTGGGAGAAGCAGCTTAATCCCAACCAAATGAAATCATTCAGAACCCGAGCAGACCCGGACATACTACAGCATAAGCGAAGGACATATTATGCATTAGTATACATTGTGTATTCTCCATCTATACAGCTATTGATTAAGTTAATCTACATGTATGTACTGCATTTATGTATCATCTTTGGCAGAATACTAGCTTGGAATGAGTCAAGTATTAATCATACTGTCATACTTGCCTGCCCATTTAATACACGTTGACAAAAAAGATTGCCTCAAAGTCATTCTTTTCAAATCCTCTGCCAACTTAATAAAAAACATCCTTTCTCTGAAGATTACAATGTATGGTTGTACAGCAGTAGAAGTAACAATGGCAATAGTAGCAGTTGCAGAAAGTTAAATTTTAATAGCATGAACCTTATCACACAATGTTGTTTATCATTGATACGTTGTTTTATTGAAAGCATAGAATGATTTGACGTGGCCTATTTCTGCCAGTCAAACACATGGAAGGATAGAGAAAGAGCCAAACCTGCTTAAAGGACATTAAACCCTCCAAGGTCAAACATAAGTCTAGACAGCTTAGGCAGCCAGATGAATGTACAAAGCCCTGTTCAGCTCTGTTCAGATTCACCGGCCTGACAGGCAGTCCAATTCGTTTTCTGAAGGCGATGCTCTGCTTAAAGTGACAGAATGAATCTTAGTAACTATCCTTACCCTTACGATAAGTGTCAGTTATTCAACTCTATTACAACCTTCAGAGAAAATGGTACAGGGTGCCAGACAGGAATTTGGCAGTGCAGAAGATTGAATCAATCAATAAAGGTCTGATTATATGAATATTAACTTGGCTATGAATACAATCTTGAATGTATACAGTTAATTAACCCCTGAGAGTCGATTGACGCACCAGTGTGTCAGTCTAAATTACATAACAAAAAAATCCCCATCAAAATCTGTCAGTTTAAGCTAGAGATATGTTTTTTTGCATTGGATGTGTCTCAATCCACCACGCTACCGCATATGCGGTGAAAGAGCCAGAGCGATGTTTGTCAGACCATGAGACATCCTGAAAATTGGTCTTTTCGCGAAAACATCTGTATCGTGCGTCCAAATGGTTCGACCTACAAACTATGGAAAGGGGAGACGAACACTATGGTATTCTCCGCTTTGCTCTACAACTCCCACCTGTGTCACACGACTTGTCTGAAGGTAACCGGTACCGGTTTTAAAAAACGAATGGAAGTATGAAGGTAGCTTTGTGCCTACCCCCTTTTTTTATATGTGTGTCAAAAATATACAGTGTATATATGTATTTCCAGAATTTTTTTATATCTCGTAGATTTATGACAGACTTGAAAACCTTGTTTCTTATGATTGATTTTTGGACTGTCTTTTATGAATGTGTTATTCAATGCGTTTCTATGGGTTTTAGTAGTAAAAGCCAAAAGCAATATTTTATCAAATTATTGTTTCATATTTTTGTTGGGACACCCCCCCCCAACGTCTTAGACTATAAGGAATTAATAGCTGAACTTTAACCCCAAAACATAATTGTGATATGATGAGACCACTTCAATTGCATAGTATGTGCGAGCACACAGCTCTGTTTAGGGTTGTTGAGATTTGGCATGGTCTTTATATCCTCATATAGTTCTACAGCTGCACCAATGAGAGCATCTTGACTGGCTGCATTACTGCTTGGTATGGTGAATGCGCTGCTCTCGACCACAAAGCGCTACAGAGGGTGGTGTGGACAGCCCAGTACATCACTGGGGCTGAGCTCCATGCCATCTAGGACCTCTATCATTGCCAAAGACTCCAGCCACCAAAGCCATAGACTGTTCAGTCTGCTATTGTCTGGCAAACGGTACCGAAGCGTCGGCTCTCTTACCAACAGGCTCAGAGACAGCTTCTACCCCCAAGCCATAAGACTACTATATAGTTAATAAAATGTTTACCCAGACTATCTGTACTGACCCTATCTTGTACTGACTCTATGCACACTCACAAGACTATTTATACACACTATACACACACCACTCACACACTACACTGACACTCTCACACAAAACCCACACACATTCACATATGCACATACGCACACACATAACATACACACGCATAACGCAAACACACATACACACACACATACATACACACGCACTTTTACTCTCTCTATTTTACTCTTATTATTATCATCTATTTTGTGGGTTTTGTGGGTTATTGTTTGGTCTCTCTCTCACTCTCGGAAGCATCGCTGCGTCTTGGTCCGTCCCTATCAAAGATCGTGACCGATACACCCATCGTTTTATTTTATTTCACATTGCTCAATAGCAACACCCAAAGACCAGCTTAATTCCATCAAGACTGAATTGCCACAACTTTTGAAACGAGTTGCACGCTTTGTATATTTACAGAAGACGTGCCCTTATTTCCCAGTATTTTTAGAGCCAGTCTAAAAGTTCACCATCTCTAGGCTCTTGTTGATGAACAGCACACAAGACAACAGCGCAGCACACTATGGAATGGTCTTGGCACTTATTAAGCAATTAATCACTTGGCAGAGAGCTGCAATTACTGTATGCTGTGGACAATTTGCTCTGCAGGGAGCCCGAGGCATGCTGTACTGTGCGGGTGGTCCTGGGGAGCAGGTGACTGAGTAAACAAAGACCACAGACCTCAAATCACCTCATCGGCCAACAGATTGGGACGGCTAAAGACAGGGTGTATCATTTTCAACCATTCACAAGCAGATGAATCATCTGGTTAGCCACGGTCTGGGAATAGCTGTGTCTGTGATCACTGGTGCCTGATTGTTTAGCTGGAGTGAACCCTGTTTAATGATTGTTCTTTATGGGAGGGAGGTGTTGTCTCCTATATCCTGTCACTGTCTCCCTTCACTGGTTGGTTTCTACTTGACACCACATTACTTTACCATTACTGTACGTTTGAGCTTCTGCTAAATGAAGATGCAAATGCTTTTGATATTTTCTCCCCAATAGCACTTCCAGGATATTATTGTACAATGCTCCCTATTTGTCTCTACGTCTGGGCTACCTACATGTATGGTATAGGCCTAATGTTTCCCCCAAACATATCCAACAAATTGTACTTCAATTGGTTTATTGATTTAATTGACCATAGTACAAATTACTTGAAACCACTGAGCATATTTCTCTTTGACTGACGAGCGGCCATTTTGATAGAGTGCCTTTATTGTTAAAAAGCCAACTAAGGTCCAGCTCTATTTAATGGTTGACTGCCTTACAATAGCACAGTCATGTCCACACACAGACTGACAGACATGTACTTTAATGAACACATTGATACTCCAAGTTCTCTCAACACCAATGAAACAACTTCATCTTCCTTAACAGCATGGGGCATAAGAGCTAACCTAATTAGCTACTTGCTCTTAATGACATCTTCATTAAACCCAACTTACACAACCAGGAACTGTATTAGTACTGATTAGTTAAGCCATTATTAGCCTCAAATGTAATAAAACATCTGTGCAAACAAGATTCAACCTTCCCCTTTTTGTAATCGTATTTTTGTACCTAGGATTTAGGAATTATGAACACTGAATGATCACCCATTCAGTGTGGGTGTGATTTAGAAAGCAGGCGACCACTTTGTGTTCCCTTGGTAAGGGATATGGGCAAAGACCCCACATTGTTTACTGTTGATGTTACTGCAAAGCCAGACTAAGTGGTCTAAGCTCCAGAAGGACATTAGCATGGGAACTGTAAGGAGCAGAGGCTAGAAACACTGGGCCATAATCTATCTCTTCGTCCACTGTTTTCTCAGGGGCCCGCTTAGACTGCTTTCTGCGGTCAAATGCATTTTTTGGATTCATTTCCCCAGCCTGCTTTTCAATGGGATGTGATGTGACTACAGTAGTGGGGCATTTATGCCCTCTCTCTCATCTCCATCTCTCCTCCTTCTCTCTCTCCCATCTCCCTCTCTTTCTTTCTCATCTCCTCTTCTCCCTCTCTATGCTTTGTTTGTGTCCTATTTGTATCAGTAGCAGTGATGCATGGGATGCTGCAGTGTACAAGGGGGAGGGGGCTGGGAGTGTCGGTCGGGTGTTGAATTCTGGGTAGGGCTTGTAGATCGACTATCTCAGCTCAACTGAGCACCAGCAGGAGCCCAAGCCCTGGATTTATTAGCCATATTGGTACTGACTTGCTGTTTGGAATTAGAGGCCACATCGCCGCGGCTGCTAATCTTGGCAATGAGCAGTTACTGTCCAAGTCTGAGGAATAATTGGCCTTTTGGTTCAGATTTTGTTTCTTCTTGGCTCTTTTTAATTCTGCTCACTGTAGCCAGGCCAGCTCATTAAGGGGAAGGGCTGAATGGCCTGCCCAGCAAGGGGATTATTGGTGCCCTATGTGCGCTTTGAGTCACCAGCACAGGCCCTGGCAGAAATAACAAACCTGTAGAATATCCTCTACCGTGTGTTCAAGTCCAAGTTTATGTGGGATATCCACATAGCTAGCACTGAAAGCCACGGTCATAACGTAACAGTTCAAGATATCAACAAAAATCTCTGAAAAGAAAGAATTGAAAAAAAGGAATGGTTAAACATATACACTGTAAATAAAGCGTGATATACTGTAAATAGAGTGCATGATATAAGAAAAAGGGTAAACACCCGGATCATCGTTCACCTGGTTGACTTTGATAAATACCTTCGGTGTGACACATCACTCAATCCAGTCTGTAAATATGCAAGATCGAGGAAGGAGATATGGTAGAGAAAAAAAACTAACTAAATCTATTTGCAAATAGATGTTTTGGGATATATTTACTGCCGTTTGCTTTGGCAGAGACAGATAGCGCTTGATAGATGGTCGTCTTGCTCGCCAATTGCTGTTAAGTCCTATTCAAGGAAAGTTTTTAAAAAATGCAGAGATACACAATGTAGGACCGATGAGCTGAAAAATCTGTTGACCACAGATGGAATTATAGTCATTTCCTTTGTACAAGTTCCACAAGCCTTCTTCTAACAACAAAACTGATCATTTGTATTGACTTTTCATAGAACGGCTTTGATTAGAAAGATTACATTCTGGCACTTTCAGTGAAAAACTTATTTCCCTTGTTAGGGATTGTTGAGAACCTTCTATTGAGTATCTCAAGTTTTGAACAGAATTATCATGCATTCTTGACCTGGGTCTTTGTGAAGCTGTTGTCTCTCTGTGATCAGTGCATTGATAAAGAGCTTTATAATTGTCCCCCCATGATGAAATTGGGGAGTGGACTGTGGATCTATCTCCGTCCGTGTGTCCGTTCATACGTTCGTCCATACGTTCGTACGTTAGTCACACGTTGTATCGCAGACAGCACTGGGGCGATTTTGACGAAACTTAGGTGAATGATGCGTCTTGCCTTAGAGAACCGGCACTGATTGGTCCAAGGCGGAAGCTATAGTAATTAACGGAAATTTGTTAGTCACACGCAATATCTCAATTAGCTAAATCATTTGTGGAAGACAACATGTTTACTATTTAATCTTTCCGTCTCTTTCAGAACAGTTTTCATTCTGTGCCTATTATGCTTCCTGGCTGTATACTTTGTAGTTTAGTGTTTGTTTGCCTCTGTACAGGATGCTGTATGAATCCCTGACCCTATAGTGTTTATGATGTAATGTACTGTAACATGTGACCCTGTGAATTAAATAGGTATCAAGCACCACTTCAGGATCTCGATTACAATTAACCTTTACTGAAACAAAGCCATTCATAATTCATGTAACATCTTTACATTTCGCCAACCAAGGTTCATGAATAAAGCAGCAAATGTGTACATATTTAGGCCCTCTTGGATGATGATGAGAATGGACATGAAAAAGGAACATGTCGCAGCTTATTCAGTAGTAATCCGGGAATTACAAGTGGTTCAAGACATATTTTTTTACTACATACATTCCACATACCCAAAGGACATTAGGCTACCCACATACATTTTACCCACGTAAATACTTATATTTTAGTCTGGCTCTCAGATCTAGGCTTTATTATTGATCTGTTTAGTTTTTGCATGTCATGACATGCATTCTCGTATTAGTATGCGAACTGTGTTTATTTAATGTAATCCTATAATCATATCACACCTACTGCATATAGCATCGAAAACAAGAAGGAGAATTCTAGTTAAATCATTCCAACACATCAACTACTGTAATCACTTTGTTAGCACACAACAGCTCATATATACACTAATTACATTACAAGGGTTGTAAATCCGGAAGAAAACAATACTAAGCAATGTGACTCATAGCAGAATTTTGGGTATGATTTGAATCATTTGAAATCCTCTTTCATGCCATACTGGTCTTCAATTAGATACTGTACTAGCAAATGTGCATTGTCACATGAGTTATCTCAGATCATAGATCATCGCTTGAGAAAATGTAACATATTTCTCATGAGACTATGTTGCAGGAAATTACACATAATTACATTAATGATTCTTGCATGTCAGTTCCTTCAATCTGACACCATGGCTGTTAAATTATGCATTCTTTATGCAATGATGATGCATTCTTCATTCTTTATTAAATAAAGGTTAAATAAAAACAGGGGTGTATTTATTACTACTGTTGCAAAACATTTCTTAAACTGAAGAAAATGGAACGAAACAGGGAGTGACCTTCCTGAATTTGCCCAATAAAAACTGTTCTCGTTGCAAAACACAACTGGTTGCAACTTTTTGGACTAATGATTAACACCCCAGGGATGAACAAAAAAGAAGGCTTTGATTGGATGAGAACATTGATTGACAAGGAATTGATTACGTTAAAATGGAGATGAACATCTACTAATTGGAGACTAGAGTGAGGTTGTTGGTCAAAGTTAGATGTCCCCTCAGCCAAAGTAAACAAATGTCTGCTGTTTTGTCATTGAGTAAAGCGGATGTACTTATGCATGAGTTGTTTACTAAGACAACGATAATGAGTGCAAAAAATGAACATGAAAAGACTTGTATTTTTAGAAATTGGTTCACTTTTTAAATTTAGAACTCTGCTGCAGCAGTACTTGTTGTGGTGTTTATTTGCGACTCCGTGACCTCACAAACCCTGCTATCTGATGTTTTCCCCTGTGAGTCTTTCTCTGGCTGCAAGGCTGGAACAAGCCGTACAGCTGAAGAAGCAGAAAACAATGGAAGGTGTTTGCTGGCACATAAGGGTACAACAACGACTAAAATCTTGATCATGCCAGACTTTGGAAGCTCAGTACTCATGTTTTTACCAATTATTCAGATGGTATGCTACAGTATGTTCTGCAATACTGTATATTGTTTAAATTGGTGTTGATCTCTAAGATGGATGTTTTTATTCTTGTCTCTGAACGGAGTCACAGTGTGAGTGGATTTTGAAACCTGCCTGAGGGTCGTTTATGTCTCTCAGACGAGTGGCAAAGTCGGAACATCTGCGAGTGTTTACCCAAGTGAGACGGTTGGGTGGTGGAATCGTTCGTCATCTACTTCTGGACGAGTTGAAGTGAAGTGGACTCAGAAGTTGAGTCAAGTTTCCATGGCTTTTAGCGTCCATCACTGCAGCCGTTATTCATAAGGCACTTTGAAAGGGGACTCTGTCAGGATCTCATGTCCAGTTCCCAGCTGCTCTCATACTGTACGAGCCCCAATTGCATTTCCTCTCTGGGCTAATTCATTTCTCCCTGTTGTGTATGATTACTTATTCCCTCAGGAGGTGTGCTTCACCCACAGTGCTTTGCAATTGTGCTGGAGAGATTTGTCTTTATTTATTTTATTACCTTCTACAATAACAACGTTATAGTTGCACCACCTGTGTCTAGAAATTCAACTCAATTTGCGGCTTCCAATTCGGCTGATGTGTTAATTCATTTCTACAGTGAGTATATTCTGTATTTATTACCAGAGTCTGAAATCAGAGTTGAGGACATCTATGCATCATTGTAATAGGATATCAAACGTTTATTTTCATCATTGATCTGACCCATATAGGAGTGTTCTATTCTCCTTCAGTGAACTTGTCATTGATCTCAGTCACACCATTTCCTACTATCTAATGGTGCTCAATTCATTTCTCTCACTCTGACAGAAGTATTCTATCAATTGTCATTATTGTATCACAACCGAGCTATGCCCTTAATACTTCATTAAAATCTTGCAGTGAGACAAATAATATCCTCTGAGTTCAGTAAAGTATTCCATTCTACTCATTACGGGAAAAGGCATTTATTGCTATATGGAGAAACATTTCAAGGCTCACAGTAAAATGCATTATATTCAATTGACTCTTAGCACTTGGTTTGTCGCATTACAGTATATCACCTCACACTTAAAGCACCCTTTACAGAAAAACCGCATGAATTCACATGAGTTCACATGAAATTTCATGCAATCACGTTTTCACGTGTAGATTATTGTCATCACATGTTGCTTTACATGTTGTCACATTAACTTAAGAGCACGTGATCACACAAAATATATTTTTGGAACACTTCACGTTTACACACATACAATTCATGTTGTTTTTCTGTAAGGTGTCTCTCGCCTCAGTCCATCAATATGTTGTGCCATAGCAGGCGGAAGCGACCTTTCAAGCTGTTAACAAGAGAGTAGATGTTAAGGTACTCACCTATAAATGATGCAGGCACTGTTTCGACACGTATCACAGTTGGCTGTGTCCTGTCCTGTTCGGTAGGAAAGCCTGGGGAGTGGTGAGAGAATGGATGATTTTCATTGCTCGTTTGATTTGGATTATTTTAATCTATTTTTCAAACCGAGATGGATTTGTGTTCTGAACGGTACAGTCTTCTGTGAGATTAGGTTGGTCAGGTAATAGACATGCTCACTTGATATAATATGCTGATCTCTTTCCTATTGACACGGTATACACATGGTTTTCGTCATCTTTCTGACAAAACAAAATACATTATTATTCATGTTTATGAATACTATAGAAAAGTCAATATACTCGATCTCCCTGTGCTCCATCCAACTCAACATTCTCAGAAAATAATGAGACTTAGGGCGGCAAAAGACAATCAACATGAAAAATGATGTCTGTGTTCTGTATGGCATTTCAAAGAGCTCTAAATCCCAGTGTCCGCCCTGTATTGTCCTGTCATTACTTAGATTGCAATGCCTCCTCCATCTTCGGCACAACTCTATGTACATTCTGCTCCTGAGGCATCTCGGAGGCAAACTTGAGCAGACGTAAGTGTGCACTGAACATGCATGGAGATTTGATGGCATCTGTATCAATCTCTTCAGGTCTCTCCCAGAAGTAACAGTCACCATCCATCATGTCGCGTACGTTGGTGGCAGCGATGGGATTTCTCATTCATTTTGATCAGAGGGTGTGTAGAGAGTGGTCATCTGGAAAGTGGAAGGGGCAAGCGGGTCCACTAGGACATGTAATTGCCTATTGTCACTGGGAGCTGATGAATGGTAACTAGAGAGGTTGAACCCTGCTGCTCACCATGTCATAAGGGTGACCTTATCTGACTTGGATAGATCGAAAGTGCTGATGGGAATGTAAGGTCACCAAGTTCATCTGTCCATGTCAACTTAGAGGTGGTTGCTCTTGACTGTGGAGTTGAGGGCCTGAATACACAATAACTTTTGATATATCAAATCATTGGGAGAAAAAAAAGGTCAATTCGAGTCACCAAACAGAAGGGAGTTGTTTTGTTGAGATATTGAGTGGTACAGTCATAATCAAGGTCATCACATTTTTTTTGCACAACCATGTACTGTAATACACCACCTAAATGACAATTGTATTTACTGAACTGTATTTTCAGTTAATCTAGCAATGTACCAATGTTCTATTCTGCTAGGCCAGATTAATTTATGTGTGGATGCTGTTGGAAAAATCATTCTCTAAACTCTGACACTATAAGTCAACTATAAGCTGTGCCACTGTTTGTTTGCGCAGGCTCACTCCTGTGTTGTTTGTTTGCACAGGCTCACTCCTGTGTTATTTGTTTGCACAGGCTCACTCCGGTGTTATTTGCACAGGCTCACTCCGGTGTTATTTGCACACATCAGCTCTCCGGAGAGATGTCCTCACCGTCCCTATACCGCTGACTGCCTGGCTGAATGTATATCGCTCTCTGCTCTATTGATCTCCTGTGAACAACAGATACAGTAGGGTCAGGTTGGATAATCCTGTATGGTAGCAAAATAGGATTCAGTCCCTAACCTGACTGGTAGGAACTGTAAGCAAATCATCCTGAGACTTAAAACCAGCAGGAGTGTTGGACCAGTGATGACCCTCAGAATGTGATAGCAGTTTAGCACAGGGATGAAAGAGAGGCTTGTGCCACACTTAATCATTGACCTCATATTGATTTATTGTGTGAGCATAAACAAAGCCAATAGAAATAGGAATGAGCATCATTGATAAGGTCCTGCAAACATCTGCAAACCAAGTAACCACTGTTCAACACAGTATGTTATAAATGTGCCTGTCTCAGTCTTTGGTCTGCTGGGAACAGCACTGAAACCTCTCGTGGACACATCACTGTGTGCAGAGCTTTCTCCTGAAAAAACCACCCACATGATGCCTTTATCCCGGCGAGAATAAGAGGGGCTTTCAGACACTATTCTGTTCCACCAGTAGTCTGGGACCATCACTTTGAAGACAGAAAGCTTTAGAGTGGCTTGGCAGGGAGAGAGAGAACATGGTGAGGGAGTTAGAGTGCATTGGCAGGGAGAGAGAGAGAAGGTGGGGAGGAGTTGAGATGCTGGGGCCTTATGGTGAGTAGCAGGCTCTAATAATAGTGATGAAACATATTGAAGGTGTCATATGAGCCACACACTTCAGAGGAGATGAAAGCCAGTGCTTTATGAGGCGCTGCTAATTGGTCCTTTTAAACCAGGTTTCAGGGAGCAACATCAGGGGAGTCCGGTGGCTTTGGGAAGGCTTAATACAATTAGCTTTGTGCCGCTCCAGGTTTTAGGAAGGAAAGCAGACAGCCTTGTACGTTCAGTCTATTGCTGTAGAGTTTTGGTGTATTGGACACGGCTCAGAAACGTTATGCACTTGTTATTGCCTCTGTACCCCTGAGCAAATACATGGAACGAAACAGTATCTACAGAACAATCAGAGACCACTCACTTCCTTGCTATTGGAATTAAATGACACATGTAGCCGTGATGTTTATATTCACATGCTAAATTTAGCTTACACATGCTGTAGACCACAGCAGTTTCAAGGGCTGCAGGACTAGCAAGAGCATCAAACCTCAGTGAAGATTGAACCACACACAAAAAATGTATGTTTTACTTGAATAGGTTAGTTATGTGGGGCGGCAGGTAGCCTAGCGGTTAAGAACGTTGGGCCAGCAACTAAAAGGTCGCTGAAACGTTGCTGGTTTGAATATCTGAGGCGACTAGGTGAAAAATCTGTTGACGTCACCTTGAGCAAAGCAATTAACCCGAATTGCTCTTGTAAGTTTCTCTGGATAAGAGCGTCTGCTAAATGATGTAAATGTAATGCCAATTCTATACAATGCCTGGTGGACATAAATTATTTCCACTCACCCTTCTCTCTGAGCCTCGCCCTTCTCCAGCTCTTGGATGACCCCCAGTAAGACTTTGATGGTCTCCTGACTGGAGCTGATGAGGTTTTCCATGGCCTGGAGCTTTTCTTTAATATCCCCGTTCCCAGCTAAGGGCACTATCTCCTTGCAGGCACCCTGCCGTCCTGGGGGGCAAGCCTGGCCCTCCAGGCCCGGTTGGGGTTTCATTGGGGTTGGTAAAGTCCCTGATCGGCACTGATGTGCCTTTACCCTTGCTACAGAGCAGCCAGCACTGTGGGGGTGGGGCAGTGTCTGGGACTGTTGTTCATTGGGCTGCATGGCCTTTTTGCGTTTGCAGCGCACCGACGGACTCTCTAGGCCTAGACCTTCCACTTGCGTCAGGGAGTTCCAGGCAACTGGACTTGTGACCTTTGACCTTGAGTCCTGTAAGGGTTCCTCGCAGTTGGCCAGCTGGCGCTTGGCAGAAGGGTTGGCACCCATTGTGTCCGCTTTAGATAATCCTTTGTGTTTGGTCCTCGCACCACAGGCAGGGTTCTCTGGCTCTCCCCTGGGAGTTGGTTCGTTTGCAAAGCATTCTGTGTCCTTTGTGATGCGAGAGGAGTCCGGGCACGCACGCCCATCTACACAGTTGGCAATGGATAACAGATCCTCTGTGCCACTGCTGTCGTCCGTGTGGTGGAGCAGTGCTTGCGTCTGCTGCACATGCTTCCCTGCACCCTGAGAAGACGAGCACTCCTCTAAACTCAGCGCCTCCTCCTGCCCTTTCAAGTCACTCAAAAACCCGTTGTTTTGGCCCTTGTAGTCCTCTACCAAGGCAGTGTGTTTGATCGTGTGTCCTTTCTTTCGCTCAAAGGGGAAAGTCTGGTAGTGTTTCGTAAGGTCCGGTGACGTCTGGACGCCTGTGCTCTTAGTCACATTGGGGATGGAGCGCCGTGCAGGCATCGTCATGTACTTCCTGTAAGCCACTTTACAGGAAATGGACCTGGCTCCTCGCCCCCCTGCCCGCTGATCCTTCTGGGCGTCACATATGTCCTTGAAGCGGACTTGTAAGGCTTTGTTCCTCTTCTTCACCTGCTGTTTGCCGTCAGGACCGTACTGCGCCTCTAGGCTTTGTGACGGGCCTGCCTCTGAATCGGACTCTGAGTTGGATAGCACGACCTTGCTGTTTTCCTTGCTCACCATGGTTTCTGGGAGAAGGGAGAGAAATATACAGTGTATGTCATAATATTCTGGGGGGGAATCACAGTAGATATACTGTAGGAAGGTAGCGGATGGCCTAGTTTTTCTTATTTTCTGTCACTGAGCAACTAACATCTAGACTGTCAAAGCTTTATTCATACGAGATCACATATGAGACCTTTTTCATGTGACCCCCAAAATAATTCAGTAGGTATTCCACATGCAGAGCTGTCATATTAAGGGGCTGCATTGCATTGAATAATGTCTGACAAGATTAATAAGAGATTTGATTACCAATGGATGAACATGGAAAGCAGTGTAAGGGAATGAAATGGGGATAAAGGACACATCACTGCTGAGGTAGTTCATCATCTTTATACGACGAGACACCATGTGATGAATAAAGCTAAATGGATTGTTTGTTACTACACAAAGTCAGGCCCTTCATGACATAGTCACTTCTCTGAAAGCAATCATGTTTAATCATTTTGAGACATAGTAATTCCATCAATATGCTTGTTGGGGTGATATATATTTTTTTGTCACTGACAAAATTCTGATTAGTCACTTTCACGTCAAAGCCCAAAGCACTGCCCCACACAATTTGCTTATAATGAAATAGATTGTAATGAGGTTATGAAGCTATCATAGGTAAGTCATTCATATTTCAGAGTCGTCCAAGAGCCTGTATTATCCTTAGCATTGCCCTCTGTCCATGTGGTTGATTTATCAGCACTTATTCTACCACAGTTTCCCACAATGTCACCGGAATGGAAGAAGGAAGAAAGAAGCCCCATTACCTTTTAAAGAGAGTCTGTCAGTATATTAGTCAGAGAGGTCCTCTCACTCACACAATACTCTGATAGCAGTGGACAAGGCCTGATGAAAGGGACAGCTGAATGCATTGGGAATCCTGCCAGGTGGATCACCATGCGAGGAGGACATCATGACTTTTCTGTATCTCAGACTACCGGATGTTTTTTCAGACATATTTTTCTCTTCAGTTCATGTCTATTTCGGAAGTAGAATCTTAACCCACTTAAGATACCTTAAATGGTTTGTTAAAAAGAATTATGCTCATGGGTTATTGGTGGAATGCCAAACAATGCTGAAATTATAAGTTATGAAAGGTTGATTGACAAAAAAATGTATTATTACATTTCCATTGCTTCAAGGCTGATTCACATGGGATCCTATTATTTCACACCAGGTAATACCAATCTCATACACTGAAACCATATCTACATTCATATAATGTCCACTCAAGTCCTCCTCGCTTTATATTCAGACACAAGCCAAAGCATGTAAATAAGCTAAATGGTCATTCAACCTTGGAGAACATAGAAGAAAAAATCCCTCATTCCCTTAAGGTTCTTGAGCCAACCTGGAGTGGCATATATTTAAAGACAACTAAGTCTGTGTCACCAACACAATCCCTTCGAATCCCCAGTTCCTTTTCCTCCTCACTCCCCACTTCCCAGGGCTAGCTATCTCTGCTAATGACCAGAGGTCCTTCCCTGGTTTGGCCCCAGCCATCCAGGGGATTATAAATAATGCATTGACTCTAAAATTGCAAAAGTAATCCTCTTAAATCTACTTATGTACTCTGGCAGACCATGTTGTCTGTTCCAATTTCCCTTCAGTTCTTCATACAAAAATGTTAGATATAAAACTCCACTTCAGATGCTATGATTGAGTGGTCATCTCCATAATTATCTTGAGTTTCCTGTCAGTTCTTTGGACATAGGGCTGAGCTGACTGGTTATAGATATGAATGTATCACTATCTCTGCTCGCAAGTCTATAACGTTTCTGACTTGCGATATTTAGCTCTGCCTCCAGCTCCAACACCAGCTTCTAAAAGGAGAGGATCTCTTGAGGTGTTGTGTCATGGACCCACACATGACCTGATAAATGATTGACATGCTATCCCATGGCATGTTTATAGGAAGAAAATGCAGCCTATCCACTCTCATTAATTGTATAGTAATGCTATTAGAGTGGCCCTTGACTTTGACTGTTCTAACACGGCAACCATTTAGAAAACAGCGCTATCAATGGCACTGACCTTGACACAGCACACGTGATACATACTGTATCATCAGTGTGTGGAAAGCCATATCTCACTTGCTGTTTGCTGTCTATCTGTTGCAAAGGCATGTTCTTTCAGTGCATCAAATCATAACAATTTGGAATATTTCTGTTGTGACACCATATAGCGTTAGTGCTTCTGGTAATCGCCAGGCTACATTCAGTGTTGTTTATTATATGTACTGTACAGTATACATGTATGAATGCATCTCACTCTGTATCTGCACCATATGCATAGTCAATAATGAATATAAATTGGCTGCTGTACATACAGTGCCAAGTGAAAGTCTACACACCCCTTGCACATTTTGATGCCTTAAAATTAAATACAAAAAATGGATTTAATTAGATTTTTTCCCCACAGATCTGAACAACCTACTCCCCAATTTCAAAGTGAAAGTTTTTCAAATGTATATATATAAAAAAGGAGATGTCTTAATTGGGTATGTCTTCACACCCTAGAGTTAATACTTCGTGGAAGCAAAAAATTGAATTGAATCCCTTTTTAGATTTAATTGAAGGCAGAAATGGGGTGTGTAGACTTTCACTAGGCACTGTACATGAAGCAATGAGAACGCACATTCCAATTCCCCAACGCACCAATCCCCCCATGACAAAACCCATTAATGCAGAAGATAATAGGGTATATATGAAGACATGCCAGATGTTGCATAGCATACTGTCAGCATTTTTAAAGCCCATCTAGGTTGCCCAAAGAGGAGGGGTTATAACTCTTGGTTGGGTACTTTGTGTCTACGGTTTGACCATGCAAGGTACAGTGCCTTCAGAAAGTATTCACACCCATAGATTTTTTTCACATTTTGTGGTGTTACAGCCTGAATTTAAAATGAATAAAATTTAGATTGTGTGTCACTGGCCTACACACAATACCCAATAATGTCAAAGTGGAATTATGTTTTTAGAATTTTTTACAAATTTATAAGAAAGGAAAAGCTGAAATGTCTTGAGTCAATAAGTATTCAACCCCTTTGTTATGGCAATCCTAAATTTAGTTCAGGAGTACAAATGTGTCACATAATAAGTTGCATGGACTCTCTCTGTGTGCAATAATCGTGTTTAACATGATTTTTGAATGACTACCTCATCTCTGTACCCCACACATACAATTATCTGTAAGGTTCCTCAGTCAAGCAGCGAATTTCAAACACAGATTCAAAATCAAATCAAATCAAATTGTATTTGTCACATGCGCCGAATCCAACCGTGAAATGCTTACTTGCAAACCCTTAACCAACAATGCAGTTTTAAGAAAATAAAGTTAAGAAAATATTTACTAAATAAACTAAGGTAAAAATGTAACACAATAAAATAACAATAATGAAGCTATATACAGGGGGTACTGTCAATGCAAATAGTCCGGGTAGCCATTTGATTAATTGTTCAGCAGTCTTGGGGTTAGAAGCTGTTAAGGAGCCTTTTGGACCTAGACTTGGCACTTCGGTGCCGAGATAAGTCTATTACTTGGGTGACAATTATTTGGGCTTTCCTCTGACACCACCTAGTATAGAGGTCCTGGATGGCAGGAAACTTGGCCCCAGTGTTGCACTGGGGAGTACGCACTACCCTCTGTATTGCCTTACGGTCGGATGCCGAGCAGTTGCCATACCAGGCGGTGATGCAACTGGTCATGATGCGCTCGATGGTGCAGCTGTAGAACTTTTTGAGGATCTGAGGACCCATGCCAAATAGGCATTGTCATACCCTCTTCACAACTTTCTGGTGTGTTTGGACCATGATAGTTTTTTGGTGATGTGGTCACCAAGGAACTTGAAGCTCTCTGCCCGCTCTACTACAGCCCTGTTGATGTGAATAAGGGAGTGTTTGGCCCTCCTTTTACTGTAGTCCACAATCAGCTCCTTTGTCACAGTGCCAGGTCTCTGACCTCCTCCCTATAGGCTGTCTCATCATTGTCGGTGATCAGGCCTACCACAGGTGTGTCATCATAAAACGTAATAATGGTGTTGGAGTCGTGTTTGGCCATGCAGTCGTGGATGAACAGGGAGTACAGGAGGGGACTAAGCACGCCTGAGGGGCTCCCGTGTTGAGAATCAGCGTGGCAGATGTATTGTTGCCTACCCTTACCATCTTGGGGTGGCCCGTCAGGAAGTCCAGGATCGAGTTGTAGGGGGAGGTGTTTAGTCCCAGGGTCCTTAGCTTAGTGATGAGCTTGGTGGGCATTATGGTGTTGAACGCTGAGCTGTAGTCAATGAACAGGATTCTTACATAGGTGTTCCTTTTGTCCAGGTGGGAAAGGGCAGTGTGGAGTGCAATTGAGATTGTGCCATCTTTGGATCTGTTGGGGCAGTATGCAAATTGGAGTGGGTCTAGGGTTTTTCCGGATGATGGTGTTGACGTGAACCATGACAAGCCTTTCAAAGCACTTCATGACTACTGATGTGAGTGCTACGGGTCGGTAGTCATTTAGGCAGGTTACCTTTGCTTCCTTGGGCACAGTGACTATGGTGGTCTGGTTGAAACATACAGGTATTACAGACTCGGTCAGGGAGAGGTTGAAAATGTCAGTGAAGACACTTGCCAGTTGGTCCGCGCATGCTCTGAGTACATGTCCTGGTAATCCGTCTGGCCCTGTGGCCTGGTGAATGTTGACCTGTTAAAAGGTCTTGCTTACATCGGCTATGGAAAGAGCGTGACCACACAGTCGTCCAGAAAAGCCGGTGCACTCCTGCATGCTTCAGTGTTACTCGCCTCGAAGCGAATTCACGTGGTAGGCTCACGTCACAAAGCCGCTTGCGGCTGGGATTCCTTTTGTAGTCTGTAATGGTTTGCAAGCCCTGCCACATCCAACGAGCGTCAAAGCTGAGATGCTAGTTCTAGGTCCCAAGAAACAAAGAGATCTGCTTTAGGATTTGACAATTAATCTTGATAGCTGTAATGTCATCTCAAATAAAGCTGTGAAGGACCTCGGCGTTACTCTGGACCCTGATCTCTCTTTTGACACCTTTTTTTTCCATCTTCGTAACGTTGCAATGATCTGAACCTTTTTTGTCCAAAAAGTATGCAGAAAAGTTAATCCATGCTTTTGTCACATCTAGATTAAACTACTGCAATGCTCTACTCTCCGACTACCCGGATAAAGGAGTAAATAAACTGCAGTTAGTGCTAAACACTGCTGCTAAAATCTTGACAAGAACCAAAAAATGTGATACATTTACTCCAGTGCTAGCCTCTCTACTCTGGCTTCCTGTTAAGGCTAGGGCTGACTGCTAACATACAAAGCATTACATGGGCTTGCTCCTACCTACAGAATCTCTCTGATTTGGCCTTACCGTACGTACACTTGAAGTCGGAAGTTTACATACACTTCATTAAAACTTGTTTTTCAACCACTCCACACATTTCTTGTTAACAAACTATATTTTTGTCAAGTCGGTTAGGACAGAAAAATGTCATGGCTTTAGAAGCTTCTGTTAGGCTAATTGACATAATTTGAGTCATTTGGAGGTGTACCTGTGGATGTATTTCAAGGCCTACCTTCACACTCAGTGCCTCTTTGCTTGACATGGGAAAATCAAAAGAAATCAGCCAATACCTCAGAAATAAAATTATAGACCTCCACAAGTCATCCTTGGGAGCAATTTCCAAATGCCTGAAGGTACCAAGTTCATCTGTACAATCAATAGTACGCAAGTATAAACACCATGGGACCACGCAGCCGTCATACCGTTCAGGAAGGAGATGCGTTCTGTCTCCTGGAGATGAATGTACTTTGGTGCGAATCAATCCCAGAACAGCAGCAAAGGACCTTGTGAAGATGCTGGAGGAAACAGGTACAAAAGTATCTATATCCATAGTAAAACAAGTCCTATATCGACATAACCTGAAAGGCTGCTCAGCAAGGAAGAAGCCACTGCTCCAAAACTGCCATAAAAGAGCCAGACTACGGTTTGCAACTGCACATGGGGACAAAGCTTGTACTTTTTGGAGAAATGTCATCTGGTCTGATGAAACAAAAATAGAACTGTTTTGCCATAATGACCATCGTTACGTTTGGAGGAAAAATGGGGAGGCTTGCAAGCCAAAGAACGCCATCCCAACCGTCAAGCACGGGGTGGCAGCATCATGTTGTGGGGGTGCTTTGCTGCAGGAAGGACTGGTGCACTTCACAAAATAGATGGCATCATGAGGAAGAAAAATGGCTTAATCCTATAGAAAATGTGTGGGCAGAACTGAAAAAGCATGTGCGAGAAAGGAGGCCTACAAACCTAGGGCAAGGGGGCAGGTGTTCGGAAGTACGGAGAGTCTGACGTACCCAAAGTAAACTGCCTGTGATTTAGGCCCAGAAGGTAGGATATGCATATAATTGGTAGCATTGGATAGAAAACATGTCTGTGAGTATAACAGAACTGATATGGCAGGCAAAAACCAGAGGAAAATCCATCCAGATATTATTATTTCTTTAGGTCACAGTCTTTCCTATGACTCCCTATTGACTATACTGGGAAATCTACGAACGTTTGAACATCCTGAAGAACAATCTGACCTTAATGGCCATGTACTCTTATAATCTCCACCCAGCACAGCCACAAGAGGACTGTCCACCCCTCAGAGCCTGGTTCCTCTCTAGGTTTCTTCCTAGGTTCCTGCATTTCTAGGGAGTTTTTCCTAGCCACGTGCTTCTACATCTGCATTGGTTGCTGTTTGGTGTTTTAGGCTGGGTTTCTGTATAGCACTTTGTGACATCTGCTGATGTAAAAAAGGCTTTATAAATACATTTGATTGATTCAATCTTAGTCCTGTATTGACACTTTGCCTGTTTGATGGTTTGTTTGAGGGCATAGCAGGATTTCTTATAAGTGTCTGGATTAGTGTCCCACTCTTTGAAAGCGGCACCTCTAGCCTTTAGCTCGGTTTGGATGTTGCCTGTAATCCATGGCTTCTGGTTGGGATGTGTATGTACGATCAAAGTGGGGACGACGTCGTCAATTCACTTATTGATGAAGCTGGTGACTGAGGTGGTATACTCCTCAATGCCATTGGATGAATCCCGGAAATATTCCAGTCTGTACTAGAAAAACAGTCCTGTAGCTTTAGTCACATTGCCCTTCAGTAGACACTTGCACCAAGTTATAGGATAGGTATCCCCCAGTTGCATGTGAATTCTTAATACCTTGCTGGGCTGCAGGCTTCACCTGTGAAAGTGTGCTTTATGACATTGGCTTAAAGGTTCATCACTGCACAGCACCTTCTGTTACACAGGAGTAGGGGAGCTTTTTAAAAAGCCTACATTTCCCCATCTGCTCACTGAAAGCTATAGATTATGAAATGGATCCTCTAAAAAGTAGGTTTAGCATTGCACCTGACGCATTGACATTGTTAAAAGTGGGAAGGAAGAGAATACTGTGGGGAACTGAGGGGTGTTTCCCTGAAGCAGGAGAGCGTGAGAGGCAGATTGGTTTATGTTCCCTTGCCTTACAGTAATTGTTCCTTTCCCACTTGTGCCATAGTTACTGTATCACAACCGACCGTGATGGGGAGTCCCATAAGGCGGTGCACATTTGGCCCAGTGTCGTCTGGGTTAGGGGAGGGTTTGGCCAGGGTAGGCCGTCATTGTAAAATAAGAATTTGTTTTTAACTGACTTGCCTAGTTAAATAAAAAAATTAAGAGGTGGAAGGCCTAGGATAGAAGACGGCTTGGGCGCATACCATGAACTGGTTTCTATGACCAAGGTTTCTGTAGAGACAGAGATGAGTAGAACGAGATGATCATAAACAAAAACAAAATAATTCATAAAAAGGGAACATGGACACGTCTCTATTTAGAATGAGGCAGGGGGAGAACAAACCTTCTGAACTTGTTTAAGAAGCCTTGTTTACACCTTGCGCTAACGTGTGTTTTGTGATCTGATCCACACATGTTATTAAAACGTGTCCACTGTGTCTGCATTGCGACCAGATTTCCTGTTTCCTCCCTGTATTTAAGTTATTTGACAGATATGAATTAAAAAAATCGTCATAGGTTAGTGGTGCTACCTGACAATGATTTAGAGGCCTTTATAATGAGGATTTAAATGGTTTGACCATCCAAATCTGTTTACACATGATTGACATACAGATGCAATAGGTCCCTGACTACATAGGGAGGTGATCAGAGAGACAATGCATATTTTAATCGTCTACACTTGTCTAATGTTAGCACCAGGTTAGAACCATGTATAAACGGGGCTAGAGAGAGAGGGGTGGAATGACTATGAAACAGTATCAGAGAGAGAGAGAGAGAGAGAGAGAGAGAGAGAGAGAGAGAGAGAGAGAGAGAGAGAGAGAGAGAATCTGATCTGCCCTGAATGTGATGCAGTGCCCTGCCTGTGGCGTCAAGATCACACATGTCATTACTCATGATAAGTCTCCAGTCCCAGGCAGGATCCTCATCTCCTCGTCACATGAAGTCTTGAAGAACACATCCATCGCCCATGACACTCACTGTGCTTTCAGCAGCACTACCGTAGCTATGGTTTTTAACACTGAACACCTATTACATCTCACTGTCATGAGCACTTGATCACTAACAATGGTATACCTAAAAATCAAGCCATGGTAAATTATGGTAAATTATACAATGGCAATGATTGCCTCATCTGTTTAAGTCATTCAAAAGAGCAATAATGGCTTAAGTTCAATTGATCAATGTTTAATCAACACATACATTCTGACTGAATATTAATCGGAACATTTTCTTGTTCAGTAAGCTTACACTTTCGAAACAGGGAATCAGATAGTATCTGCTAAAAGTGAAACAGCAAAAATAAAGACAACATCATTGCTTTCTCCAGATAAATCATGAGCCCTTTACTGCTTGGCTGGAATGCAGATATGCACCCCCACACCCCCTGAATCATATCAGCCTACAAAAAACTAACGCAGCCAAACATACAACACTACAGTATATCACAGCGCATACAGTACAGACATTCAAACCACTCAGGCGCCTACTATATATTGACAAATCAAAGCTGATAAACTGACATTAAGTGCAGATTCTCCTATGTTTGTACATTCACTTCCTATCAGTATTTCTTTACAGACTTAAAACACTTACCTTGAGAAACAAATCAGTGATTCAAAGGACAACAAAGCAGAGATCTCCCAACGAGCCGGTGCATATCCATTCATTGAGTGGCATAGAGAGCTCTGTCCAGAGAGAGGAGAGGGGACCAGAGACGCAGCCGCTGCAGTGACAGCTGCAATAGTTGTGGCACATCAGCCAAGGTTCAGGATAGCAGTGAGAATTAAAGAAAAAAGCTTCTAAACCCGTAAGATCCACAATGATAACCCCCCTTCTCTCTCTCTCTTTCCCCTCACTCAAGCACCACTGACACTCGTCCGCTACCGTTCCTACACTCACCGGCAATAGGCACTCACACACGCAGTGGAGATCTCCATCTCGAGCTGCTGCAATCCCTGTGCATTTGGGAGTGTGAGTGAGTGAGAGAAAGAGAGCGAGAGAGGGGAAGAGTGAGGGTGAGAGAGAGTGAGGGTGAGAGAGTGAGGGTGAGATATAGGGAGGGTAAGAGAGGGGGATAGTGCAAGCTGTTGGGGAAAGTCCAGAGTCGCCACAGCTGGTGAGCTCATGCAGCAACAGTAAAGACCTCCTTATCATGTCCTCTGAGCTGGCGTAGTGGCGTAGGGGCTGGTGAGCTGTCACAGAGCTGTTATATCATCCGATGGGCTTCCCAGATGGCGGGGGGGATGGCTCTGAAATAATAATGCATTGTGTTTTTAATTGGATGCCTCCTGCCCCCGTTACTTTTAGATATTTGACACCCTGTTTGTGAGAAGAGAGGAGAAGAGGCAGGGGGGATGGAAGGAAAAGAGGGAGAGGAAACGGAGGGGAGAGAGAGGAGTTGAGGCTGCAATAGTATGTGTGAGAGCAATATAGAGGGAAGGGGGAGTCAGGGAGGAGAATTTAGAGTACATAGACAGAATAAGAGCGAGATGAGAGAAAAAGAGATGAGAGAGAGAGAGAATAGGAGAGAATGAGAGAGAGATGAGAGAGAAAGAGATGAGAGCGAGAGAATGAAAGGGAATGAGAGAGAGATGAGAGAGACAGACATGAGAGAGAGAAAGATTAATTAATTTAATCCAACTCTACATGATCTACTGCTTATTTCTGACCTCACAGAGGTAACTTGACTTGCAGCCAAAGATAGTAATTCCAAGATATAATACACTCAAAATGTATATTGATTGTCCAACTTTTTCTCAGTCTTGTTATCGTGCTATTGGAATTTGCATGGTACACTAGCAAGAAACACGACGCCTGTATCAAAGCCTTTCTGGCTTTGATTTCTTGATTGATGCAAGTGTTCTATTCTTTTCAGTGCACAGGCAAGACTGTTATTCAGTCAGGGATTCGTGCTTCTGAGATGCACAAAGGTCTGTGAAATACTTGAACTCTACTCAGTTGGCTGTGATACACGCTTTAGATATAGTGAAATGAAATGTGGTGTGCATATCAAGAGGGGGATAAGTGATTGGAAAGGATCTTCAAAACGATACAGTCCTCCACCTTTGTGGGCTGTTTTTCTCTGCTGGAAAAACTACAGCATCGCTACAATAAAAAAGACGCAGTGTTTCCTAAGGCACCACAGGTGGCTGCTGGGAGAGCTCTCAGCACAACTTCAGCCAGTGTGACTAAAAGTTTCCCTGTGCTTTGCTTGTGTAAGCAACCTGCAGAAAAGCTTTCCAAATGAAGTTTTTCTTGCAACGAGCTGAGGAGGAGGCAGAATGGTAATCTGCTGACTGCTGTCTTATTGATTTAATTGTCTGTTTCCCTCCTGGCTCCGCCTGTTCATAAGCCTGACTATGCCACACCACGGAACGCACATGTAGCTCTGCTCTCTCACTCCCAGAAACAGCCTTGAGTTCTCCCCATCAGCCGCAAGCCCAGATAAAACTGACTTGGTGGACAACGCAAAGTCGAACGGGAGAAAAATATCTCTCTTCATCTCTCTTCCACTCCACTTATTGATCCGCCAAGGGCTGGCTAGTGAGTGTGTGTTTTATGCAAATAGCTCGTCCTTGGAGATGACTGTCAGTTTTTAACTGTTCATTGCGGTCGGATTCCCAGGGGTACTGTTTGCGCCTGGAAGGCCACTGTACGCGCTGAGACTGGAAAGTGATCCCATTTTGCTGGTAACAGAGAACATGGAAAATGTATTTGCACATTATAAGGGGACTCTGTTGAGGTTCAGTAGCCAACGCTATTCTGTTTCTTCCACTTGTTTTTCCAGTTAATTTTCCACTCTTCCAAGGCTCAGAAGAAAGGAAGAGTGCTGTCAAGCGCCTCTCTCAGATCTACATCCCTAGGTGAAACTGAAATGTTTACATTAGCATATTATGGCTTGGGATGAAACACTTGAAGCAGTAAACATTTTTATAAAAATTATTCATTTTCCCTTTGCTGGTAAATAAGGGGACCAGAACAAATAAAACGTAGAGAATGTGTCCCAATGCAAGAATAAAGGAACATTTCCTGAATAGGCCAATGATGGAACTTCACTCTCAGCTATTTCTACTGAGTTGAGAGACATGGGTTGTCGTTTTATTTCACCTTTATTTCACCTTTATTTAACCAGGTAGGCCAGTTGAAAACAAGTTCTCGTTTTCAACTGCGACCAGGCCAAGATAAAGCAAAGCAGTGCGACAAAAACAACAACACAGAGTTAGACATAGACAAACGTACAGTCAATAACACAATGGAATAATCTAAATAATTACAATTTAGCATTAACACTGGAGTGATAGATGTGCAGATGATGATGTTCAAGTAGAGATACTGGGGTGCAAAAGAGCAAGAAGATAAATAACAATATGGGGATGAGGTAGTTGGGTGTGCTATTTACAGATTGGCTGTGTACAGGTACAGTGATCAGTAAGCTGCTCTGACAGCTGATGCTTAAAGTTAGAGAGGAAGATATATTTTTGCAATTCGTTCCAGTCATTGGCAGCTGAGAACTGGAAGGATAGGCGGCCAAAGTAAGTGCTGGCTTTGGGGATGACCAGTGAAATATACCTGCTGGAGTGCATGCTACGGGTGGGTGTTGCTATGGTGACCAGTGAGCTGAGATAAGGCGGGGCTTTACCTAGAAAAGACTTATAGATGACCTGGAGCCAGCAGGTTTGGCGACGAATATGTAGTGAGGGCCAGCCAATGAGAGCATACAGGTCGCAGTGTTGGGTAGTATATGGGGATTTAATGACAAAACGGATGGCACTGTGATAGACTACATCCAGTTTTCTGAGTAGAGTGTTGGAGGCTATTTTGTAAATGATACCGCCGAAGTCAAGGATCGATAGGATAGTCAGTTTTGGGGGATAGGAAGCCGATTCATGGCAGCATGAGTGAAGGAGGCTTTGTTGCGAAATAGGAAGCCGATTCTACATTTTATTTTGGTTTGGAGATGCTTAATGTGAGTCTGGAATGAGAGTTGCTTAGGTATTTATAGTTGTACACATATTGTTAGTCAGAACCGTCCAGAGTAGTGATGCTAGTCGGGCGGACGAGGGGCAGGCAGCAATCGGTTGAAGAGCATGCATTTAGTTTTACTGGTATTTAAAAGCAGTTAGAGGCCACAGAAGGAATGTTGTATGGCATTGAAGCTTGTTTGGAGGTTTGTTAACACAGTGTCCAAGAAGGGCCAGATGTATACAGAATGGTTTCGTCTGTGTAGAGGTGGATTAGAGAATCACCAGCAGCAAGAGCGGCATCATTGATATATACAGAGAAAAGAGTCGGCCCGAGAATTGAACCCTGTGGCACCCCCATAGAGACTGCCAGAGGTCCGGACAACAGGCCCTCCAATTTGACGAACTGAACTCTATCTGAGAAGTAGTTGGTGAATCAGGCGAGGCAGTCATTTGAGAAACCAAGGATATTTTATTTTAAACATTTTTTTATTGAGTCTGCCGATAAGAATGCGGTGATTGACAGAGTTGAATGCCTTGGCCAGGTTGATGAAGACGGCTGCACAGTACTGTCTTTTATCGATGGCGGTTATGATATCATTTAAGACCTTGAGAGTGGCTGAGGTGCACCCATGACCAGCTCGGAAACCAGATTGCATAGTGGATTCTAAATGGTCAGAGATTTTTTTGTTAACTTGGCTTTTCAAGATTTTAGAAAGGCAGGGCATGATGGATATAGGTCTATAACAGTTTGGGTCTAGAGTGTCTCCCCCTCTTCAACCGCAGCAGCTTTCCAATCTCAGACGATACGAAAGAGAGGTTGAACAGGCTAGTAATAGGGGTTGCAACAATTTTGGTGGATAATTTTTGAAAGAGAGGGTCTAGATTGTCTAGCCAAGATGATTTGTAGGGATCCATATTTTGCAGCTCTCTCAGAACATCAGCTGTCTGGATTTTGGTGAAGGAGAAGCGGGGGGTGGGGGGCTTGGGCAAGTTGCTGCAGGGGTTGCTGAGTTGTTGGCCGGGGTAGGGGTAGCCAGGTGGAAAGCATGGCCAGCTGTAGGAGGTGCTCTTATTCTCCATGGACTTAACAGTGTCCCAAAACTTTTTGGAATTGGTGCTACAGGATGAACATTTCTGTTTGAAGTAACTGACTGAGTATATTGGTTCCTGACTTCCCTGAATAGTTGCATATCGCGGGGGGCTATTCAATGCTAATGCAGTACGCCACAGGATGTTTTTGTGCTGGTCAAGGGCAGTCAAGTCTGGGGTGAACCAAGGGCTATATCTGTTCTTAGTTCTACATTTTTTTAATGGGGCATGCTTATTTAAGATGGCGAGGAAAGCACTTTTAAAGGCAATTTCTATCAGACCTCAGGATAAGACCCAGATGCAGACAGTTCCAAGTAACAAAAGTTTATTACAAAAACAGGGGGTAGGGAAATGACAGGTCAAGGGCAGGCAGAGGTAGGTAATCCAGAGCAGAGTCCAAAAGGTACCGAATGGCAGGCAGGCTCAGGGCAGGCAGAATGGTAAAAACTTGGAAAACAAGAGAACAGGGACTAGAGAGAAAACAGGAGTATGGGAAAAACGTTGCTAGGCTTGACGAGACAAGACAAACTGGCAACAGACAAACATAAATACACAGATAATGGAGCAAATGAGCGACACCTGGAGGGGGGCGGAGACAAGCACAAAGACAGGTAAACAGATCAGGGTCAAATCAAATCATCAAATAAAATGTTATTTGTCACATACACATGGTTAGCAGATGTTAATGCGAGTGTAGCGAAATGCTTGTGCTTCTAGTTCCGACCATGCAGTAGTATCTAACAAGTAATCTAACAATTCCACAACAACTACCTTATAAACTCAAGTGTAAAGGATTGAATACGAGTATGTACATATAAATATATGGATGAGCGATGGCTGACCGGCATAGGCAAGATGCAGTAGATGGTATATAGTACAGTATATACATGTGAGATGAGTAGTGTAGGATATGTAAACATTATATAAATAGCATGGTTTAAAGTGGCTAGTGATACATTTATTACATCCACTTTTTAATTATTAAAGTGGCTAGAGATTTGAGTCGATGGCCGAACGGCATAGGCAAGATTCAGTAGATGGTTTAGAGTACAGTGTATACATTTGATATGAGTAATGTCGGATATGTAAACATTATATACACAATTGTTTAAAGTGGCTAGTGATACATTTGTTACATCCAATTTTTTATTATTTAAAGTGGCTAGAGATTTAAGTCAGTATGTTGGCAGCAGCCACTCAATGTTAGTAGTGGCTGTTTAACAGTCTAATGGCCTTGAGATAGAAGCTGTTTTTCAGTCTCTCGGTCCCAGCTTTGATGCACCTGTACTGACCTCGCCTTCTGGAAGATAGCGGGGTGAACAGGCAGTGGCTCGGGTGGAAGTTGTCCTTGATGATCTTTTTGGCCTTCCTGTGACATCGGGTGGTGTAGGTGTCCTGGAGGGCAGGTAGTTTACCCCCGGTGATGCGTTGTGCAGTCCTCACTACCCTCTGGAGAGCCTTACGGTTGTGGGCGGAGCAGTTGCTGTACCAGGCGGTGATACAGCCCGACAGGATGCTCTCGATTGTGCATCTGTAGAAGTTTGTGAGTGTTTTTGGTGACAAGCCACTACTGTCCCGTCGATGTGGATAGGGGAGTGCTCCCTCTGCTGTTTCCTGAAGTCCACGATCGTCTCCTTAGTTTTGTTGACGTTGAGTGAGAGGTTATTTTCCTGACACCACACTCCGAGGGCCTTCACCTCCTCCCTGTAGGCCGTCTCGTTGTTGTTGGTAATCAAGCCTACCACTGTAGTGTCGTCAGCAATATTGATGATTGAGTTGGAGGCGTGCTTGGCCACGCAGTCATGGGTGAACAGGGAGTACAGGAGAGGGCTGAGAACGCACCCACCCTCATGTTGTTTCCTACCCTCACCACCTGGGGCCGTCCGGTCAGGAATTCCAGGACCCGACATATGCAGCGTTTACCAAAAAATATGATCTCACCGAACACGGGAGCATTGTCTTTAAAAGCAACACTGTCAACAACCTGCGGTCGGATTGAATTTACTGATACAGAATGTATCATCATCAAACAACATCATAGCAACACATACAAGTATAACAAGTTTGAAGTTTGGTTCTATATATCCTTTTTTGCTCTTATAAGGGTTTATACAGATGTGTGTATGTGTGTGTACGTGTGTGTGCGTGTGTTTGTGTGCGTGTGTGTGCCACAGCTATCACGGATTGCATAGCCTGTTAAACACAGATGGTGACTACTCCCCCAAATTGCAAAACTGTAATTGTTTTTGTCCTTGTTATTGAGGTAAACAGTGTTTGTTGAAAACATGGAATGAAACCCAATTTTCATGAAATTAGGTTCTTTGTTTAATATCTCCTACACCGACCTATTCACTCTGTGTCATAATGATTTACCAATAATGGCTCTGAAAATTGGTTTAACTATCTGCATAACCACCCACGGATCAGTGTTTGGAGGGAAAAAACATATCTGTTTTCCATTATATTTCCTTGTAAACAAAACCATAGGGCCATAGTTACATAAGTCAATTTGTTGCTTGTCTTTTTCACATTGCTGAGTCACTGTATTTGTGACTGCAAGTCACTGAAGTCTTAGGGCTAGATTCAATCTGGACCACGGAAGATCTGTGTTATAGCGCAATTGAAATTAAGGCTTTTTCTGATTGAGTCGACATAATCAGCGTTTACCGTGAACGCAGTCTCATTGCCTTTAAATTTGAATTGCCCTATAGGACTGATATTCCACGGCCCAGATTGAATCTACGCCTTGGTTTGCGTTTGATGCTAAATGTATTCTGTAGGGCTAAATAATATTAACAATCTGCATTTAATAAATCTGACTCCATTTAATATTATAGTTAAACAATGTGCAATGAAGTATTATGAGTTTATCTGACTAAGATTAAGGAAGGGTCATGAGAATTGTCTATCAAAAGGCAAATAGATTCTATTACATTGTAAAATTAACAAGACATTATACAAGGCATGAAGAAGTTACAAGGCAATACTGACCTTAACCTTTTACTGCAGTGGGCTAAATCAGTGTCACACAGAGTGTTTCTTGGTAGTCTTAAACCAATCTACTTTGTAAAAAAAGTATACACCTCACACACATGGTTATGGGTTTAAAAAAGAAGACACCTGTACCATGTTAGATATAGAGTTGAAATGTATTCAACTTTGAGTTAGCATCCCAATATTCCACTTTATATTGCAGAAGACTGAAATATAGCAAAACCGTTTTACATAGAAACACTGGATTCTCTGCAAAAAAATAATAATAAGTGTATTAATTATGAAATTATAAAAAATATCAATAACATTCCATCCATGAGGCCACGAGGTCAACTGACTGCAGGAAAGGGCTACCAAAACATTAAGTATTTAAGCACGATCAGCGATTGAGAGAGAGTGTGTCCCGGTGAGGAGAGAGAAAGAGTGTATCTTACCAAGGTAGGCCAGGAACAAAAATAAAGAGACAATGAATCTGAAACCCCTTCAAAACATCTGAGTTGTTTGGAATCAAAATCTGAGTTGTTGACCAATAGTATTACTGTAAAGTTAATCTCCAATCAGACCTACAGGATGTCATCACAACAGAATCTCTCCTTCACAGGTGTGACAGAATGGGTGATGTGGAGAGCAACACAGAGAAGGCTGAATTCCTGAGAAGACAATAAAACATTCACTTCGGGGGGCTGGGCATCCCTACAATTCTACCATAAATAATTAAATGTAATTTAAGGTAAATGATATTGGAAATGTAGAGTAATAATACATTTTTTTTTCTAATCTCCCTACTGAGTACATGGAAAAGTTATTCTCAGAGATCCTGTCAGAGATCTTGATTCTACGCATGCCTTCTACTACAGATCCCTAATCTACACATGCATACTGTAGAACGTTGATTCTTTCCCTCTCTGGCAATCATTCCCTATTTCTTTCTCCTACCTCTTGTATTCTCTCTTCCCTTCCCTCCACTCCAACCCAGAATTCCCTTTTGCACAGAGAGTAAAGTGTACTAAGTCATGTTTTGCAGAGGGGTCAAATACTTATTTCCCTCATTAAAATGCAAATCAATTTATAACATTTTTCCCTCACTGTATAGTATGTACAGTGAAGGAAAAAAGTATTTGATCCCCTGCTGATTTTGTACGTTTGCCCACTGACAAAGAAATGATCAGTCTATAATTTTAATGGTAGCTTTATTTGAACAGTGAGAGACAGAATAACAACAAAAATGCAGAAAAATGCATGTGAAAAATGTTATAAATTGATTTGCATTTTAATGAGGGAAATAAGTATTTGACCCCTCTGCAAAACATGACTTAGTACTTGGTGGCAAAACCCTTGTTGGCAATCACAGAGGTCAGACGTTTCTTGTAGTTGGCCACCAGGTTTGCACACATCTCAGGAGGGATTTTGTCCCACTCCTCTTTGCAGATCTTCTCCAACTCGAACCTTCAGCTCCCTCCACAGATTTTCTATGGGATTAAGGTCTGGAGACTGGCTAGGCCACTCCAGGACCTTAATGTGCTTCTTCTTGAGACACTCCTTTGTTGCCTTGGCCGTGTGTTTTGGGTCATTGTCATGCTGGAATACCCATCCACGACCCATTTTCAATGCCCTGGCTGAGGGAAGGAGGTTCTCACCCAAGATTTGACGGTACATGGCCCTGTCCATCGTCCCTTTGATGCGGTGAAGTTGTCCTGTCCCCTTAGCAGAAAAACACCCCCAAAGCATAATGTTTCCACCTCCATGTTTGACGGTGGGGATGGTGTTCTTGGGGTCATAGGCAGCATTCCTCCTCCTCCAAACACGGTGAGTTGAGTTGATGCCAAAGAGATCAATTTTGGTCTCATCTGACCACAACACTTTCACCCAGTTGTCCGCTGAATCATTCAGATGTTCATTGGCTACCTTCAGACGGGCATGTATATGTGCTTTCTTGAGCAGGGGGACCTTGCGGGCGCTGCAGGATTTCAGTCCTTCACGTCGTAGTCTGTTACCAATTGTTTTCTTGGTGACTATGGTCCCAGCTGCCTTGAGATCATTGACAAGATCCTCCCGTATAGTTCTGGGCTGATTCCTCACCGTTCTCATGGTCATTGCAACTCCACGAGGTGAGATCTTGCATGGAGCCCCAGGCCGAGGGAGATTGACAGTTCTTTTGTGTTTCTTCCATTTGCGAATAATCGCACCAACTGTTGTCACCTTCTCACCAAGCTGCTTGGCGATGGTCTTGTAGCCCATTCCAGCCTTGTGTAGGTCTACAATCTTGTCCCTGACATCCTTGGAGAGCTCTTTGGTCTTGTCCATGGTGGAGAGTTTGGAATCTGATTGATTGCTTCTGTGGACAGGTGTCTTTTATACAGGTAACAAGCTGAGATTAGGAGCACTCCCTTTAAGAGTGTGCTCCTAATCTCAGCTCGTTACCTGTATAAAAGACAGCTGGGAGCCAGAAATCTTTCTGATTGAGAGGGGGTCAAATACTTATTTCTCTCATTAAAATGCAAATCAATTTATAACATTTTTCACATGCGTTTTTCAGGATTTTTTGTTGTTATTCTGTCTCTCACTGTTCAAATAAACCTACCATTAAAATGATAGACTGATCATTTCTTTGTCAGTGGGCAAACGTACAAAATCAGCAGGGGATCAAATACTTTTTTCCCTCACTGTATAAGCTGGAAGTAGAAGCCTAAGTGTTGTTGTCCATTAGTTTACTCCAGTTAGGGGAGGGGTGGTAGGGTTAGGGGTAAATAATAAAGGAAAATATATTAAAATAAGATGTATATACAGTACCAGTCAAAGGTTTGGACACACCTACTCATTCAAGGGTTTTTCTTTATTTTTACTACTTTTTACATTGTAGAATAATATTGAAGTAATAACCAAAACAAGTGTTAAACAAATCCAAATATATTTTAGATTCTTGATGACAGCTTTGCACATTCTTGGTATTCTCTCAACCAGCTTCACCTGGAAGGCAGGTGGCTGCTTTACACTTATCCCAAACCATCTTAATTGGGTTGAGGTTGTGTGATTTTGGAGGCCAGGTCATCTGATGCAGCACTCCATCACTCTCCTTCTTGGTCAAATAGCCCTTACACAGCCTGGAGGTGTGTTGTGTCATTGTCCTGTTGAAAAACAAATGATAGTCCCATTAAGCGCAAACCAGATGGGATGGTGTATCTCTGCAGAATGCTGTGGTAGCCATGCTGGTTAAGTGTGCCTTGAATTCTAAATAAATCACAGACATTATCACCAGCAGTTGAACAGTTGATGTTGAGATGTGTCTGTTACTTGAACTCTGTGAAGCATTTATTTGGGCTGCAATTTCTGAGGCTTGTAGCTCTAGTGAATTTATCCTCTGCAGCAGAGGTGACTCTGGGTCTTCCTTTCCTGTGGTGGTCCTCATGAGAGCCTGTTTCATCATAGCCCTTGATGGTTTTTGCGACTGCACTTGAAGAAACTTTCAAAGTTCTTGAAATTTTCCGTATATTGACTGACCTTCATGTCTTTAAGAAATGACGGACTGTCGTTTCTCTTTGCTTATTTGAGCTGTTCTTGCCATAATATGGATTTGGTCTTTTACCAAATAGGGCTTTTTTTCTGTATACCACCCCTACCTTTTCACAACACAACTTATTGGCTCAAATGCATTAAGAAGGAAAGAAATTCCACAAATGAACTTTTAACAGGGCACACCCGTTAATTGAAATGCATTCCAGGTGACTAACTAATGAAGCTGGTTGAGAGAATGCCAAGAGTGTGCAAAGCTGTCATCAAGGCAAAGGGTGGCTACTTTGAAGAATCTCAAATATGACATATATTTTGATTTGTTCAACACTTTTTAGGTTACTACATGATTCCATATGTTATTTTATAGTTTTGATGTCTTCACTATTATTCTACAATGTAGAACATAGTAAAAATAAAGAAAAACACTTGAATGAGCAGGTGTGTCCAAACTTTTGACTGGTACTGTATATATACATATACTTACAAAAAAATGATAAGGGATTGGGAATGATGCAGACAATTATATTGATGGAAGATACAATCTATCTGCAGTATCCCCAGTCGTGCACTGATGTTGGGCGATTAGGTCTGCCTCGCAGTCGCCGTTTCAATTCACCCCAAGGTGTTCGATGGGGTTGAGGTCAGGGCTCTGTGTAGGCCAGTCAAGTTCTTCCACACCAATCTTTTCAAACCATTTCCATATGGACCTCGCTTTGAGCACAGGGCCATTGTCATGCTGAAAGAGGAAAGGGCCTTCCCCAAACTGTTTAATCAAAGTTGGAAACACAGAATCATCAAGAATGTCATTGTATGCTGTAGCACTAAGATTTCCCTTCACAGCTCTAGACCATTATTCCTCCTCCACTAAATTTTACAGTTGGCACTACGCATTCGGGCAAGTAGCATTGTCCTGCATTCTCCAAGCGAGCTTTACACCACTCCAGCAGACGCTTGGTATTGCGCATGGTGATCTTAGGCTTGTCTGCGGCTGCTCGGCCATGGAAACCCATTTCATGAAGCTCCTGACATTCTTCTTCATGAAGCTCAGTTCTTGTGCTGATGTTGCTTCCTGAGCCAGTTTGGAACTCGGCAGTGAGTGTTGCAACCGAGGATAGATGATTTTTACGCACTATGCGATTCAGCACTCGACTGTCCCGTTCTGTGAGCTTGTGTGGCCTAGCACTTCATGGATGAGCTGTGGTTACTCCTAAACGTTTCTACTTCACAATAACAGCACGTACAGTTGACCAGGGCAGCTCTAGCAGGGCAGAAATATGACGATTTGACCTGTTGGCTATGACGGTGCTACGTTGAAAGTCAATGAGCTCTTCAGTAAGGCCATTCTGCTGCCAATGTTAATTTATGGAGATTGCATGGCTATGTGTTAAATTTTGTACACCTGTCAGCAATGGGTGTGGCTGAAATAGCAGAATCCACTAATTGTCAACATATTTTGTATGTATATATATACATATATAAAAACTTGCAATCCGGTTTTGGCCTGTTACTGTTATGGTCACTGGTGAGAGACTCAGCATCTGCTGGACTCGTTAAAGTCTTACAACCACAGCGTTGTTTACTACCTTGACTGTGTCAACAGACATTCCTGACTCTGGCTAGCTCTACACTTAAAAAGTGAGACAGATGATGGGAACTTCTGTGGCGTCGGACGGTGTTTTGTCTCCCTCTGCAAAAGATATTTCAATCTGCTCTGCTTTTAAAGGCCCACCTCAGAGGAGGTTGCCGCACATATTTCATGTAATTCCTAGAGTGGAAATTCTTGTTTAGGCTCCACATTGAAGACTAACGCAGGCTGCTAATATAAATTCAGGAATTGGAGTTGGGAACGTTGTGGTGTAGCAGAGAAACAACAACAAGTAGGCCACTGACAGACAGCTGTCAGTGTAACTTGCTAGCATGCTAAACTTAGCCAGATATTGAAAGTTATGCACCATTTCAGTTAAGTCAGGTAAAAATAATTATTTCAGAAAAAGACTAACTGCCTACCTGTCAAGAGATGAGTCTCAGTTAAACCCTGCCTATACGAGCTGTTGTCATGTTGGGGGTTGTCATTTGTCTGACTTGCTGTTTGATCATTCCAGTGAAACTGTGTAGAATTCCAGACATCATTATTATTTGGACATGCACACAGACATTATCAAATAGCTATATTTTTTGTTCCCTCTGTTATCATTTCAGCAAATTAGCTATATATAAATGCATTATCTAAGTTGCAGTTCTGGATACAAACCGGTGTGCGTGGCACCTACTACCATAACCCGTTCAAAGGCACCCTCTGAATGGCACACACACAATCCATACCTCAATTGTCTAAAGGCCTAAAAATCCTTCTTTAACCTGTCTCCTCCCTCATCTACACTGATTGAAGTGGATTTAA
Source organism: Brachymystax lenok tsinlingensis (assembly GCA_030435695.1). Taxonomy (NCBI): domain Eukaryota; kingdom Metazoa; phylum Chordata; class Actinopteri; order Salmoniformes; family Salmonidae; genus Brachymystax; species Brachymystax lenok. The sequence continues at coordinate 10,019,232 of CM059805.1, forward strand.
CAAGTGACGTCAATAAGGGATCATAGCTTTCATCTGGATTCACCTGGTCAGTCAGGATGGTCAGTGTATATCAATGCAATGCATTATCGAAATTGTTGCTGTGAATCCGCCATAGAATTAGAAAGAATATAATCTCTGGTAATATGGATAGCTTAACTAGTGAATGGTTTGGAGCATTTATTGAAGCAATGTGCAAGTTCGTTTTGCATGTATTTCTCTTAGAGATCAGTAGAATGGTTGAAAATGAGCAAACCCTGCAGATCCAGGGCACCCGGCCATGCAAAAGGAATTTGCCAAAAAACATTAGCGGTCAAAACCATTCATCTTGGGGCGATGAGGGGAGTGGGGTTCTAAAATCATATCATACAATTTTGGCATTTATAAAATGGTATTTTTTTAATGCAGACTTGCTCAAAAATAAGTGAAACTTGACAAATGATCCAATAGATTATGATAATTTGCTGTTAAAAAAGTGGAGATGCAAAAGCATTAGTTTGCACCCCCTATTTTAAATAGTTCCATGACAAGGTGGCCAAGTGTTGGCCCGTCACTAGTTACATAGCCACAAACCATCTCTACATTTTCTATTCTTAAAATCTTCTTTAAAAATGTTAAACTTAACTCTTACCTTAACCCTTAGCCGCACTGCTAACCTTAGCCTGACCTAAATAAGATTATTTCAGTTTTCATTCATTTGTATGATATAGCTCATTTTGACTTTGTGGCTGTTTCATCTAATAGAAACCCATCTGTAGGCTACAGATAAAAGCTGTTTGGCTCTCTGACAACTCGTGAATAGGAAGAATTTGGCAGCAGGTGTTTCTGATTAATAAACATTGCCATGCTGGTGGGTGGTAACATTTAAATAAAACCCAGCCCTGAAACGAAACGTAGGCTGAAAATTATTTGCATTTCATCTCAGAGGAAAAGACCCGCAAGACTCACGGAAACATCCAAAGTCACACATTTGGATTTGGCACTTCAAGCCCAAATACTTCATACTTTGACTAAAACGTTGACTTATTGACTTATTGGCCATTGTCTTTCAGCTCCAAAATGTGGATTTCTACTGGTGTGGGCGTTTAAGGACACTGTGTTTGATGATATGTTTGTTAACAGTGACGAATGTGGAGCTGTTTTGGAACTTGTACGAATAGTTTAATTTTGGTTTGGCCTGTTTTGGTTTGTTTGACAGTGCATGTGAACCTGTGTCTGTAAAATAATACAAATTTTATCTTAGCAAGAGAAGATGTTGGAGTTGCAGCTGAGTTCATTTTTGTTTAGCAGTGAAAACATGAATTTGTTAAGTCCAATTCTCACAGTACAAGAAGAATGTTTAGGAGCTATGCCTGAAACTCAGTAACTGTCTGATTGAATAAGCCAGTAGGTCGTTTTGCCTGAATGAGCATCACAACCTTTCCTGAATGAAATTAAGGGATTTCTTCATTTTCTCAAGTGAAACTTCGCTTAAGTGCTTGCTTCTTCTGTCATCTGGTTAGGAGTAACTTACTTTCAGAGTCTATGGGAGATAATTTCATACAGAGCTGTACAGGGAGAGGAGAATAGCTTTTCATCTTTACTTCCGCAGTAGATTGCTGGAGACTGGTGAGATGGTACTGCCTGAAAGATAAGTGATACTCTATATAAGATACAAGTTCATTTTCCTCATTGCCGACTACATTAGATCAGAAAGCAAAATCATTATGTGGTTATTTGTGTACAACAACCAGCCATTTTTTTTATCACGGCTTGATGCCGATGCTCCTGCAGTATATATCCTTTGTTCATGATTACAATCAGACTCAAGACTTTTCAAAATACAGATGAATTTGATCAATCTGATCCCATTTGTTGCTGAGAATGTTCCTGTAAAGCAGGAAATGCAAACGTGTAGTGTTTTTGAGTTTTAAAAAGGCTTCTAAAGTTTGTAATTTCCTCTCTGAAATGTCAGACTTGATTTGCCCTAATGAAAACTGCTTATTACTCCTTATTTTCAATTACCCCTATGCTTGTAAATATTGAGAGTGGTACTCAGTAATTTGTTGTATTGGAGTTGCCCAAAATATATGTACAGTATAAATATATATAAATATAACTAATTAAACTAAGGTTGTCATCAAAGTTTGAGTGCTAGAAAAAGTGATGGTATGGACGTGTGATGGTAATCATTTTCTGTGGTACTCTGCATGTGAAAGTTAATTAGTGCTGGATGACACCTCTTTGTTCTCCTAGCTCAGCAATTAGAAGAAGTTCATCAAACACAAGGGGCAGATTTGCAGGAATAGATCCTGTATAATGTTCAGACATAATCCTTGTATTTTACATGACTTACACATCAAGCTAGGCATGCACACATTAACTTACTGTATATAAGCACACACACACACGTACGCACACACAATATATGAGTTAGCAGTTTTCTTAAGCATAAAGATGCTATCATCTGGCGTTCATCTGGTTCATATACCATCTTTCTGATGTGTGCCTCCTTTAGGCCTTCTGGAGTGATTCACAGTGAAGTTGATATAATGGCAGAGCTCCAACAAACCAATGTCCTCTAGGTTAAGAGCAGGGATCATCAACTCAATTTTTTTTTCTTGAGTGGATGGTCAAGGGGCCGGAACGTAATAAAAAATAATTTTATGACTTCAAATTGACTGCAAGAAGCCCAAACAGATATAATATTTGACTAAAACATCATAATTTCAAACCTTGCTTACATTTGTACAGTATACGATCACATATATATCTCTATTATGCATGGGAATATTTTGGAATAGATTTAATCACTTGGAGTGTTTTTACAGTCTTATGTCCAACAATAAAAAAATAAAAAAATGGTTATGGGGAATATAAACTACGTCTTAAGTCTGTCAATTCATGTTACAGATTACTTTCACTTAAAGCGCTCAAGAAAACAAGAGTGTCTACTGTTGGTTGGGCCAAATGTGAAGAAATGTTGATGATTGTTGTGAGCCGACCCCCGCAGATTCGTCATTAGGACATGGGGAGTGTGGGAGTAGGATGCGTGTTAGACACGCATATTAGACTGTGTTGTTGTGACTGGAGTAGCATAATATAAATGTTAATTATGCAAGATGGTTGATGAACGTATCTGCTTTTCTGCCACGGAAAACATGATGGTTGTATTTGAGCAGTTAGAATGACGTAAAATCTCTCTCTCTCTCTCTCTCTCTCTCTCTCTCTCTCTCTCTCTCTCTCTCTCTCTCCTGTAGCAGATGAATGATTGTGGAACATTGATTATCTGCTCAGAGACACAAAGTTGCCGTGAGGGATACTGCTTGTGTGTAAAATCCAGTAGAATCGTTTTTAAGACCTGTCACTAAGGATCTGTTTAGTGCAGCTCAGCGGAGAACAACGGATTGCACTAAAGACTGATGATGACAGTTTCCAATCATTCTCCAGATATTGGTCTCAATTTGTACCCTGGAGAAGAAGCAACAGGGCAGAATTACTCTATATGAGCGGTCAAAACTGTCATTACCGATAAGGAAAGTTCTTATTTGTCTTTAGGTTTCGATTAGTACAATATATCTTGTGGTGCCCAGTTGTGGTATTTATGTGGACTGGACATGTGCTGTGTATTTTTAGGTTTAGATAATGAGTCTTCTTTTTCCCCTTGCCATGGTAGTTTCACATCTCGCTTGCAGCCATCTCAGGAAAGACTGCATTTACTTTCCCTCCAGCAGCTATGACTCAGCGGAATCCCCCACAGTTGTATTACTTCATGTAAATCAATGCTTTAGATCTCTGGGAGAGAGAGGAGACTGACGACTTTTAACAAAATGCATTTCCCTGAAAATGCGACTTCTGGAGTAGAACAGGGATTTTCTGGGCATGGACTGAGGGCTGGACTGAATAGCTAGCACTAATTGGTAGGAGATATTGATAGCAGTGTAGCATAGGTCAGAGGTAAGATTGGCTACTCAGCCATAAGGAGAAGCAATATAAAAAAGATAAAAATAAAGGTGTGACGTTTCCTTCCTGCCACAAAGCCACTAGGGAAGCAGATAAAGAGGATAATACATACAGCAGAGAAGTCCCTAAATAGGATTGATTCGCATGCAATTACACTATATATACAAAAGTATGTGGACACCCCTTAAAATTAGTGGATTCGGCTATTTCAGCCACACCCGTTGCTGACAGGTGTATTAAATTGAGCAAACAACCATGCAATCTCCATAGACAATCATTGTTAGTAGAATAGCCTTACTGAAGAGCTCAGTGACATTAAACGTGGCACCGTCATATCCCATGCTAGAGTTGCCCAGGTCAACTGTAAGGGCTGTTATTGTGAAGTGGAAACGTCTAGGAGCAACAACGGCTCAGCCGTGAAGTAGTATGCCATACAAGCTCAGAGAATGGGACCGCCGAATGCTGAAGTGTGTACCATGAACAAATCGAGTTCACTACCGAGTTCCAAACTGCCTCTGGAAGCAACATCAGCACAAAAACTAGTCGTCGGGAGCTTCATGAAATTGATTTCCATCCGGCGATGGAAAATCATGCCTAAGATCATTGAGCAATGCCAAGCGTCAGCTGGAGAGGTGTAAAGCTTGCCACCATTGGACTCTGGAGCATTGGAAATGCGTTCTCTGGAGTGAAGGGTCATGCTTTACAATCTAGCAGTCCGACGGACGAATCTGGGTTTGGTGGATGCCAGGAGAAAGCTACCTTCCCCAATGCATAGTACCAACTGTAAAGTTTGGTTTCGGAGGAATAATGGTCTAGGGCTGTTTTTCATGGTTCGGGCTATGCCCCTTAGTTCCAGTGAAGGGAAATCTTAATGATACAGCATACATTCTAGACGATTCTGTATTTCCAACTTTGTGGCAACATTTGGGGAAGGCCCTTTCCTCTTTCAGCATGGGAATGACCCCGTGCACAAAGTGAGGTCCGTACAGAATTGATTTGTCAAGATTGGTGTGGAAGAACTTGACTGGCCCACACAGAGCCCTGACCTCAACGCCATCGAACACTTTTGGAATTACTTGGAACGCCGACCGCGAAACAGGCCTAATCGCCAAACATTAGTGCCCAACCTTACTAATGCTCTTGTGGCATTAGTTGGTCCCCTCAGCAATGTTCCAACATCTAGTGGAAAGCCTTCACAGAAAAGTGGAGGCTGTTATAGCAGCAAATGGGGGGGACCAACTCCATATTAATGCCCACGATTTTGGAATGAGATTTTCGACGAGCATGTAATGTTTCATTAGCACTCTTTTGCAGTTGTCACTAGTTACCACAACCACAAAGTAATAAACCCTGCCTATTTCTACAATTTCTGTTCTTAAAAATGTGATTTTAAACCTAACCCTGAAATTAACCCTAACCACACTGAAAACCTTATGCCTAACCCTAACCTTAAAATACTTAAGGATCATTGGGGCGCTAGCGCCCCATTCCCGACACTACCCGGTGAAATGTAAGGCGCCAAATTCAAAATCCAAAAGTTGAATTATAAAACATTCATCAATATACAAGTGTTGCATAGTCATCAAAAGCTTAGATTCTTGGCAATATCACAGCGTTGTCAGATTTCAAAAAGGCTTTACGACGAAAGCACAACATTTGATTGTTTGAGGATAGCACCTCACATATTTTATGCATTAGCATAAATCCATAACCAGCGCGCGGGTCTCACAAAACACATATAAGAGCTCAAATAAATCGCTTACCTTTGATGATCTTCTGCTGAGGGCAATCCAAAGTGTCCAAGCAAGAAAATCCATATTTCTTTTGTTAGAAAAAGTCATTGTTTATATCCATAAATCTCAGTTTGGTTGGCACGTTATGTTCAGAAAATCCACAGTCTACTCGCCCATTGTACAGTGAAGAGAAAGCGTTCAAATTATACCTATCAACTTTGCCCAAACAAATCAAACATAATTTATAATGTATCCTTAGGTATACTTTTATGTATATTAATGATTATATTTCACACGGATAGTATCCTAAACGATAGAGAAGGAAAATACAGAGGAGCGCGCGCTCACGGTCTCGCGCACCAAAAACTAAATCCACTTCCTCCCTCCTCTTACATATTCTTCTTCTGTTCGGCTCTCTTCCATGATAAACGCATGAAACCTTGTCTAAAGACTGTTGACATCTAGTGGAAGCCATAGGTACTGCAACATGGGTCCTATTTTACAGAGAATCCCATAGGCAGGCATTGAAAGTGAGGGCATGTCGCAAAAAAATAAAAATCTGGACAGAATTTCCTAGGGTTTTCGCCTGCTATATCAGTTCTGTTATACTCACAGACATTAACTTCAGAGTGTTTCCTATCCGATAGTACTAATTATGTGCATATCCTAGTTTCTGGGCCTGAGTGGCAGGCATTTTACTTTGGGCATGCCAGACTCTCCAAACTTCCGAATACTGCCCCGGTGCCTGGAGAGGTTAAATTAAGACCAAACAGGGAATTTTAGTTTTACCTATTCTTTACGAAACATCCAATTATACTTTGTGTATGTGGTAACTAGTGGAAACCTGGTTTCTTGCTTCTGGACTCTTCCTGACGCTTCCTGACGCTTCCTGACTCTTCCTGACATCCTTTCTCTACCTTCTCTATTGTTTTTACCAGTACCATAAATAAGACATGTCTCCATATTAGGACAAACAATCAATAAGGCTGTTGTTTTATCTATTCTTGAAGGAGCTTGCTAAATGCCTCTTTAGTTTGCCTAAGAAAAGCAGCACCATAGACATCTTCACACAAACTATGCGAACAGCATGCACTCAAAGAAGCAACATGGACAGCACCAACTCTGCAAGCAGCATACACACAACAGTTGACCACTCTAGCACCATGGACAGCAACAATGCTGTAGCTTCCACAATCATTTGAATCAGTAACCAGAGTTTTTCTGTAAACACTCACTGGCAGGGAGCACTTTCTTAATGTTACAAACAAAATAGTGGGATGTATTTTCAGTGCTTCAGACATCATTGTCCCCATTCAGTGTGCAACGCAATGGTATCCAAAGTGATGGCTGCTGCAAGTTTCTGTGTTTTTGGAACTTTTCTGTCCAGCAGTGATGCGTTTACTTGGAAAACTATAAAATGATGTATTTAGTGGCCAGCTTGTGGTTTGTGCAATCACAGTGATGTAAAACCAATTGTTAAAGTTTCATTCAGTGGACCAGAAGATGAAACATAATAGAAAACTGTGTACTACATATATTTTATTGTTTTAGTTTGGAACAACTTGCCATCAAAGACACATACAGATGAAGTTTTACCAACACTTAGGTTGGAGTCATTAAAACTCATTTTTCAACCACTCCACAAATTTCTTGTTAACAAACTATAGTTTTGGCAAGTCGGTTAGGACATCTACTTTGTGCATGACAGTAATTCTTCCAACAATTGTTTACAGACAGATTATTTCACTTATAATTCACTGTATCACAATTCCAGTGGGTCAGAAGTTTACATACACTAAGATGACTGTGCCTTTAAACAGCTTGGAAAATTCCAGAAAATGATGTCATGGCTTTAGAAGCTTCTGATAGGCTAATTGACATCATTTGACTCAATTGGAGGTGTACCTGTGGATGTATTTCAAGGCCTACCTTCCAACTCAGTGCCTCTTTGCTTGACATCATGGGAAAATCAAAGGAAATCAGCCAAGACCTCAGAAAACAATTGTAGACCTCCACAAGTCTGGTTCATCCTTGGGAGCAATTTTCAAATGCTTGAAGGTACCACATTCATCTGTACAAACAATAGTATGCAAGTATAAACACCATGGGACCACGCAGCCATCATACCGCAGCCATCATACCTTTTGGAGAACTTTTCTCTGGTCTGATGAAACAAAAATAGAACTGTTTGGCCATAATGACTATCATTTTGTTTGGAGGAAAAAGGGGGAGGCTTGCAAGCCGAAGAACACCATCCCAACCGTGAAGCACGGGGGTGGCAGCAAAATAGATGGCATCATGAGGAATTCAAATGATGTGGATGTATTGAAGCAACATCTCCAGACATCAGTCAGGAAGTTAAAGCTTGGTCGCAAATGGGTCTTCCAAATGGACAATGACCCCAAGCATACTTCCAAATTTGTTGCAAAATAGCTTAAGGACAACAAAGACAAGGTATTGGATTGGCCATCACAAAGCCCTGACCTCAATCCTATAGAAAATGTGTGGGCAGGCTGAAAAGGTTTGTGTGAGCGAGGAGGCCTACAAACGTGAATAAGTTACACCAGCTCTGTCAGGAGGAATGGGCCAAAATTCACCCAACTTATTGTGGGAAGCTTGTGGAAGGCAACTTGAAATGTTTGACCCAAGTTAAACAATTTAAAGGCAATGCTACCAAACACTAATTGAGTGTATGTAAACTTCTGACTCACTGGAAATGTGATGAAGGAAATGAAAGCTGAAATAAATAATTCTCTCTACTATTATTCTGACATTTCACATTCTTAAAATAAAGTGACTTAAGACATTTTTATTAGGATCAAACGTCAGGAATTGTGAAAAACTGAGTTTTAATATACTTGGCTAAGGTGTATGTAAACGTTCGCCTTCAACTGTATTATTAAATATAATGGTGTCAGAGAATTGCATTGTACTAACTCCCAATGCTTGTCCTTGGGCTATCACTTTTTTAATGATGAGAATAAAGAAGAAAGAATTAACAAGTGAAAAATGCTCATGATCATTTTGAGAAATACGCTTCTAATAAGTTGTAATGAACATTATGCACACAGAGCGAAGTTATAATTTTTAGCCAACTACTCTCAATCTATGTCATAAAAATGCTCCTTTGGTCTTGGGGAGCCCCTAGTTGCCTAGGAACAGGCGTCACCATTGCACTTGGATGTTTCTAATATTGTCTTTCAATGCAAATACCAGAATAACTTGTCCTACTGCAAAATTAGATGAGCTACAAACCACTTTAATGTAAAGGTAGTTCTTTGGGGAATCCTCTAGAGGTATTACTCTACAGGTATTCCCAAACTGGGGTACACGTACCCAATGCCGTCGGGGGCACGCCAAATAAAAATGTGATTCACATTTAAATATATATATATTATTAAAAAAATATATGTATATTTTTTCCCTCACATTTTCAAACAGTACATTTATATTTTCAGGGCTATACATTTGGGTGAGGTTTATTTCTCATCCTCGTTTCACTTCCAATACTAAATTAAACCATCTAGCAGCCAGTCACATTAACAAGTTACACTCTCGAGGGAAACGTTCACGAGAAACCTTTACTCTTGCACAGACATTTAGAAACGAAACATGACAATTTGAAAATAAGCCACAGGAGTTTTTTGAGCGAGAATAAAGACGACTTTCGAGTAGTAAGACATGTATAAAAGCAACAGATACCATTAATAAGAAGGGGCTAGAAGCGTCTTATATGGTGAGTTACCGAGTGGCTACAACAGGCAAGCCCCATACTATTGTGGAGGACTTAATTCTCCCTGCTGCCACGGATATGGCTGGGACAATGCTGGGGGAAAAGGCAAAAAACAACTATACAAACAACGACTTGATCACGACGCATCAGTGACATGGCAGGAGATGTTTTGAAACAATTTCTGGTTCGCATACAAGCCAGTGAATTATATGCATTACAGCTGGTTGAGTCAACAGATGTGGCGGGCCTGGCACAGCTTCTTGTACAGTGAGGGAAAAAAGTATTTGATCCCCTGCTGATTTTGTACATATTGCCCACTGACAAAGAAATGATCAGTCTATAATTTTAATGGTAGGTTTATTTGAACAGTGGGAGACAGAATAACGACCAAAATCATCAAGAAAAGCGCATGTGAAAATGTTTATAAATTGATTTGCATTTTAATGAGGGAAATAAGTATTACACCCCTCTGCAAAACATGACTTGGTGGCAAAACCCTTGTTGGCAATCACAGAGGTCAGTCGTTTCTTGCAGGTGGCCACCAGGTTAGCACACATCTCAAGAGGGATTTTGTCCCACTCCTCTTTGCAGATCTTCTCCAAGTCATTAAGGTTTCGAGGCTGACGTTTGGCAACTCGAACCTTCAGCTCCCTCCACAGATTTTCTATGGGATTAAGGTCTGGAGACTGGCTAGGCCACTCCAGGACCTTAATGTGCTTCTTCTTGAGCCACTCCTTAGTTGCCTTGGCTGTGTGTTTTGGGTCATTGTCATGCTGGAATACCCATCCACGACCCATTTTCAATGCCCTGGCTGAGGGAAGGAGGTTCTCACCCAAGATTTGACGGTACATGGCCCCGTCCATCGTCCCTTTGATGATGAAGTTGTCCTGTCCCCTTAGCAGAAAAACACCCCCAAAACATAATGTTTCCACCTCCATGTTTGACGGTGGGCATGGTGTTCTTGGGGTCATAGGCAGCATTCCTCCTCCTCCAAACACGGCGAGTTGAGTTGATGCCAAAGAGCTCAATTTTGGTCTCATCTGACCACAACACTTTCACCCAGATGTCCTCTGAATCATTCAGATGTTCATTGGCAAACTTCAGATGGGCATGTATATGTGCTTTCTTGAGCAGGGGGACCTTGCGGGCGCTGCAGGATTTCAGTCCTTCACGGCGTAGTGTGTTACCAATTGTTTTCTTGGTGACTATGGTCCCAGCTGCCTTGAGATTATTGACAAGATCCTCCCGTGTAGTTCTGGGCTGATTCCTCACCATTCTCAGGATCATTGCAACTCCACGAGGTGAGATCTTGCATGGAGCCCCCGGCCGAGGGAGATTGACAGTTCTTTTGTGTTTCTTCCATTTGCGAATAATCGCACCAACTGTTGTCACCTTCTCACCAAGCTGCTTGGCGATGGTCTTGTAGCCCGTTCCAGCCTTGTGTAGGTCTACAATCTTGTCCCTGACATCCTTGGAGAGCTCTTTGGTCTTGGCCATGGTGGAGAGTTTGGAATCTGATTGATTGATTGCTTCTGTGGACAGGTGTCTTTTATACAGGTAACAAGCTGAGATTAGGAGCACTCCCTTTAAGAGTGTGCTCCTAATCTCAGCTCGTTACCTGTATAAAAGACACCTGGGAGCCAGAAATCTTTCTGATTGAGAGGGGGTCAAATACTTATTTCCCTCATTAAAATGCAATTCTATTTATAACACTTTTCACATGCGCTTTTCAGGATTTTTTGTTGTTATTCTGTCTCTCACTGTTCAAATAAACATGCCATTAAAATTATAGACTGATCATTTCTTTTTCAGTGGGCAAACGTACAAAATCAGCAGGGGATCAAATACTTTTTTCCCTCACTGTATGTTTCCGTTATGTTTATGGGGGGGTCAATTAAGGAAGAAATCCTCTTCTGCAAACCACTGGCGACCAGACCAACATGAGATTATATTTTTAAAGTACTGGACAGCTTTGTGACATCAAATGGACTTTGGTGGTCAAGATGTGTTGTTATCTGTACTGATGGCGCAAAAGGGAGACATAGTGGAGTGGTAACACGCATGCAAGCAGTTGTTCCCGATGCCACTTGGGTACACTGCAGCATCCACCGAGAGGCTCTTGCTGCCAAGGGAATGCCTGACAGCTTGAAAGACGTTTTGGACACTACAGTGAAAATGGTTAACTTTGTTAAAGCAAGGCCCCTGAACTCTTGTGAATTTTCTGCATTACGCAATGATATGGGCAGCGACCATGTAACGCTTTTACAAAATACAGAAGTGTGCTGGTTATCAAGGGGCAAAGTATTGACACATTTTTTAAAATTGAGAGTTGAGCTTAAAAATGTCTTTATTGTCCATAATCTTCACTTGTCTGACCGTTTGCATGATGACGTTTCTCACACGACTGGCCTATCTGGGTGATGTTTTTTCTCGCCTGAATGATCTGAAGCTAGGATTACAGGGACTCTCCGCAACTATATTCAATGTGCAGGACAAAATTGAGGCTATGATTAAGAAGTTGGAGCTTTTTTCTGTCTGCATTAACAAGGACAACACACAGGTCTTTCCATAACTGTATGATTTCTTGTGCAAATGAATACAAACTTATGGACAATGTCACATGTGATATAGCAAAGCACCTGAGTGAGCTGGGTGCGAAATTATGCAGGTACTTTCCCGAAACGGACGACACAAACAACTGGATTTGTTATCCCTTTCATGCCCTGCCTGCAGTCCACTTACCGATATCTGAACAAGAGAGCCTCATCGAAATTGTAACAAGTGGTTCTGTGAAAATTGAATTTAATCAGAAGCCACTGCCAGATTTCTGGATAGGACTGCCCTCAGAGTTTCTTGCCTTGGAAAATCGCGCTGTTAAGACACTGATGCCCTTTGCAACCACCTACCTATGTGAGAGTAGATTCTCGGCCCTCACAAGCATGAAAACTAAATACAGGCACAGACTGTGTGTGGAAAATGATTTAAGACTGAGACTCCAATATAACCCAACATTGCAGAGTTATGTGCATCCTTTCAAGCACACCCTTCTCATTAACCTGTGGTGAGAAATTCACAATTTTTGATGAACAAATAAGTTGTATATGTAAGATGGCTAAATAAAGAGCAAAATGATTGATTATTATTATTTTATTATTTGTGCCCTGGTCCTATAAGAGCTCTTTGTCACTTCCCACGAGCAGTGTTGTGTCAAAAACTCACACTCATTCTTCGGTTGGTTTAATAAATGTATCGGACAGTGTGTGTGTGGCACACTTACGATGTTGGCAAAAAAGAGAGTGCGCAGCTGGAGGTTGAATGTTTGAAGGGGTACGGGACTATACACGTTTGGGAACCACTGCTCTAGAAAGAACATGTATTTACAGTACCAGACCAAGTTTGGACACACTTACTCATTCAAGGGTTTTTCTTTATTTTTACTATTTTCTACATTGTAGACTAATAGTGAAGGAATCAAAACGATGAAATAACACATATGGAATCATGTAGTAACCAAAAAAGTCACAATATATTTTATAGCCACCCTTTTATAGCCATACTCTTGGCATTCTTTCAAACAACTTCATGAGGAATGCTTTCCCACATATGCTAAGCACTTGGCTGCTTTTCCTTCACTCTGCGGTCCAACTCATCCCAAACCATCTCAGGTAGGTATCCCTAGCCTTGGTCTCCGGTCCCCACAGAGAGTACAGACGTCCTCGGGTCGGCGTAGTGCCAGGGAGAAGGTCAATCCCGACACTATCCGGAGAAATGTAATGCGCCAAATTCAAAATCCAAAAGTTGAATTATAAAACATTCATCAATATACAAGTGTTGCATAGTCTTCAAAAGCTTAGACTCTTGGCAGATTTCAAAAAGGCTTTACGACGAAAGCACAACATTTGATTGTTTGAGGATAGCACCTCACATATTTTATGCATTAGCATAAAATCATAACCAGCGCGGGTCTCACAAAACACATATAAGAGCTAAAATAAATCGCTTACCTTTGATGATCTTCTGCTGAGGGCAATCTGAAGTGTCCAAGCAAGACAATCCATGTTTCTTTTGTTAGAAAAACTCATTGTTTATATCCATAAATCTCAGTTTGGTTGGCGCGTTATGTTCAGAAAATCCAGTCTACTCGCCCATTCTACAGTGAAGAGAAAGCGTTCAAATTATACCTATCAATTTTGCCCAAACAAATCAAACATAATTTATAATGTATCCTTAGGTATACTTTTATGTATATTAACTATTATATTTTACACGGATAATATCCTAAACGATAGAAAAGGAAAATACTGAGGAACGCGCACACAGAAAACTAAAGTGACTTCCTCCATCCTTACAAATTATTCTTCTGTTCAGTTGTCTTCCATGATAAAGGCATGAAACCTTGTCTAAAGACTGTTGACATCTAGTGGAAGCCATAGGTACTGTAATCTGGGTCTGATTTTACTGAGAATCCCATAGACAAACATTTGAAGTGAGGGCATGTCCAAAGAAATAATAAATTCCGGACAGAAATTCCTCGGGTTTTTGCCTGCCATATCAGTTATGTTATACTCACAGACAATATTTTAACAGTTTCCTTTCCAATAGTACTAATTATGTGCATATCCTAGTTTCTGGGCCTGAGTGGCAGGCATTTTACTTTGGGAACGTCAGACAGGCGAAAATTCTGAAAATGGGACCCTAGCCCTAAGAAGTTAAGAAGTTTTAAAGGACAAGAGGACACGTAATGACCAAGAGTCCCGCAATACAGACAACTCTTCGTGTCGATCTGCCTAGTGACATAGGCTCAGGAAGCGGTGTCTAGGTCATCTTCGGCAGCCCTCGGGGCAGGTCGGAAAGCCTCGGGTCCTCACTGCAACGAGACCATCGGGAGCTTCCTTGGTTGACTCGGAGGCAAGGTGGGATCCCTGGGCGTGCGAGCGAAATCCAATTTCCTCTCCCTCCGTCGTTCCAGTGATTGCCCATCGATACGGATGGTCAAAGCGATGAGGGAACCGAGCTCCGTAGGTAACTCCCGGGCTGCAAGCTCATCCTTGACCTCCTCCGAGGCGCCGTGCAGGAACATATCGAACAGTGCCTATTGATTCCTAGCACTCTCCACTGGCAACGTGCGGAAATCCACTGCATAATCAGCTACACTGCGGGAGTCCTCCCTGAAGCTGGATTAGCTTCTGTGCAGAATGGGGCATCAAAGACCTTCCTCACTTCTCCCACGAACCCCTCCAGACTAGCGCATATGGCCAGCTGTTGTTCCCACACGGCGGTAGCCCAGGTGAGAGCCCTCCCAGACATCAGTGTGATGAGGTAGGCTATCTTGGAGCGATCCGAGGGGAAGGAAGAGTGTTAAGTGTTTCTTGAATTCTAAATAAATCACCATCAGTGTCACGAGCAAAGCACCCCCACACCATCACACCTCCTCCTTCATGCTTCACAGTGGGAACCAAACATGCAGAGATCATCCGTTCACCTACTCTGCGTCTCACAAAGACACGGCAGTTGGACTCATCAAACCAAAAGACAGATTTCCACCGGTTTAATGTCCATTGCTCATGCTTCTTGGCCCAATCAACTCTCTTCTTATTGGTGTCCTTTAGTAGTGGTTTCTTTAAAAAAAATCGACCATGAAGGCCTGGTTACGCAGTTATTCTACAATGTAGAAAATCGTAAAAATAAAGAAAAACCCTTGAATGAGTAGGTGTGTCCAAACTTTTGACTGGTACTGTAGATGTTAAATGATCAGACAAAACAGACAACAATGTATAAAAGATAGGAAACTCAAACGTTCTGCAAACTTGTGTGGACGCTACTGTCAGAGGTTAGTGGTTTTGGGGAGGGCGAGCAGGTTGAATGAGTCAGAAGTGAAGTGAACCAGAAGGACATGGAGGGAGGCAGCCAGTCATGGCTGCATAAGTCAACCGTTAGTGGTTTCTCAGAAAGACACAGCTAATGGCTGTCTCACATACAGCCCATCAGCCTGAAACCAATGTGTCAGCCACACAAGGAGGAAGAATGTACCCTTATTGCAGTGACTTTACAGAACACTTTGAGTGCCTCCATTTTGTCAAGTTAAAACTAATGAGCAGTGCCAGGTCCAAGTCACTGTCACCATGGTTCATTAATTAAACATAACTCCAATCTTAAGGAGAGTTTGTTTGGAAGAGATAGTGGTGATAAGAGTAGCATGGTGTGCCAATGAACATATTTATTGAGATGAATTGCCTGCCGGTTGTTTGGACACAGGCCGTATTGAGTGGTGGTTACGATGTTGCTGCTTTTTAGAATCACTTTTCATATTTTCCTGCATTTTGTCTCAGACAGTAGTAACTGTGACATCACTTGCTGTTTACAGTGTAGTCTTTGGTGAGTGAAATCCGCCCTGAAGTAACGTGGCATGTTTACGACCATGTTTACGACCATGGACCATGGTAAGGGAAAGCATGCCTTGTTGATTGTGCGGTTATACTGTTACAGTCATGGCTTCCATCTTGCTATAGAAGGCTTGGATTCCCCTGTCACCATTATGTGCATGAAAAAGCACTCCCTCAATAAGCGCTGCAATTGCATCCCCACAGTTTCCCCCTCATACTGTAACAACATTGAGAACTCTAAAACATCTGAAAGTAATTGAAGACATATGTCTCCCTCTAATCACTTTATTAATCTGATCAAAGACAACATGCCTCCCTGGGGGAAATCTATTAATCATGCAGACTAAATGAATCCAGTGATATGTACACAGAGGTTACCTGCTGTTACTCAGTATGCAGCTCTCCCCCGGCCCAGCCTCACCTCCCCTCAAGACTTCTCTTCTTCCCTTCCCCCGTCTCCTCCACCTACTCTAGGCTAATAATTTGTGTACTCTGAGAGATCTCTTCATTTATTAATTGGGAGCTGTGAGGACTTGTGCCTGATGTAGAAATGTGTTGCATGCACTCCCTCATCTCACGGTGGTCACGTGATCCAGTTGTGGCTCTAATTGGCTCTTTAACCTGTGGTCTTTTCCTGAAAAATGTACCTTAAGGTTACCCAAATAGGAATATGCTACATTGAGGCCATTTGTTTTATCTTGAAAATGTGTTGTAAAGAACTGTTGTACGTACACAGTACTGATCAAGTTCATAATGTTGTCCTGACTATTTGTATATTATGTTTGTCTGGTTACTGTCATTTTGATGTGTTTTTAGGTTTTACAACATCTACTGATGCGGAAAGACATCATCAACTTTGCCTCGTGTATTTCTGAAGCCTCCATCTGTCGGATGATCCTTACTTGAGCTGACAGTCTGCACTTCAATGAGTGGATGTTTTGCGGGTGCAGATCATGTAGTCAAATTAGCCAGAAGAGTCGGTCAGGCTCACTTGGAGTGACAATGTTTCATGGGGATTTTCTTGAGGGTCTATGTCCCTAGAGTTGGAAAATGTGTGATACAGCAGCAGTGCTGCAATGGCAGCTTGCTCTGTGTTCACACTTTTTTTCATCCCTCCATTACATTCATTTTATCCCATTGGGTTTTTACTCTATGACAAACAATGTCAGTATACACGTAGGGTAGAGTCGGGTATGTTGAGCAAATTTCTACATTCAGCATTACTACGTCAAGGGAAATGTGGTATTAACAAAGGAAGGGATAATCAACAAGGGGGCCCAATGGAAAATAATGCAACTCCATGGAAGGTGAGTTTCACAACGTGCTAGCGGAGTGGAACTGACCTTCCATGGAGTTGCATTCTCTTCCAGAGAACGCATAGAGCCCGGGGGTTGATTATCCCTTTTATACCATGGCTATAATTTAACATACTTGCTGCTAGAAATGTGTTCAACACCCACTGAGATAGCATTTACTAGATAGCTACAGTAGTTTCCTTGGTAACCAAACAAACAGACTTGCTGGTTTAGATAACCAAACCATCAGTTCTAGCTTGCTATTGTGGAAATCAAACTCATCAATGTCAATGATGTTTTCAATCTGACTTTTGCTTTCAAAAGCAGTTCAAACAGAAAATGTAAGAATGAACTATAGCCATTGAACTATAGCCGTGCTGATATACTGTGCGTTATAGGGAATAATGCACACACTAGAATGCACGCTAGAATGCAAATTCAGAAATGAGAATTCAACAATGCCATGGCATACATGCATTTCAGGATATTGTATATCACTGAAAATAATTTGACTTCAATTAAACATAACAGTTTAGAAAACATAGCTTGTCCAAAAAAAGTGGTTTCTTGGCAAACTTACCTCGGGTATGGGGTAAATTGAGGGATAAGGTAAGTTGAGCAGCCTCGGGGTAAGTGGGTGATGGTGTCCTGTGACAGTGGGGGCTGGTAAGTCAAAGTTGAATTCATGGAATGGGGATGTGGTATATTGTATATCTAAAATGTATACCTACATTAGGGGTTGGGTTTAATGCAGAAGACACATTTCATTTGAAGGCATTCAGTTGTACAACTGACTAGGCATCCCCCCTTTCCTTTCCCTTTCCTACATTCAGATATAGATCTCTCTGTTCAATATCACTTACACATCCATTTCTTGACCAGTTGACTGGGACAGGGATGTTGTTTCGATGTGCCAATTCATAAATAAGTTATCTATATTTGAGGCTACTATAAGCCCATGAAACTGGTCCTTGAGATTGTTTATATGCCTCTCTAGGATAGGTGTCCCGCTAGCGGTACGAAAGTCAAAAAACATCCGGTGAAATTGGAGAGTGTGAAATTCAAATAAAAAATGTAAATATTAAACATTCATGAAAATACAAGTGTCGTACATCATTCAAAAGCTCAGAATCTTGTCCGATTTACAATTGGCTTTACAGCGAAAGCATAGCATGCGATTGTCTGAGGACAGCGCCCCACATCAACATATTTTTCAACCAGCACAGGCGTCACAAAATCACAAATAGCGATAAAATAAATAACTTACTTTTGAAGATCTTCCTTTGCAATCCCAAGGGTCCCAGCTGCACAATGAATGGTTGTTTTGTTCGATAAAGTCCTTCTTTATTTCCCAAAAAGTCTGTTTAGTTGGCGCCATTGATTTCAGCAATCCACTCGTTCAACATGCAGACAAAGGAATCCAAAAAAGTTACCGGTAAACTTCGTCTAAACAAGTCAAACGTACTCTAATATCTAAATAAATGATCATGTTTAATACGGAAAGTAATATGTTCAATAGGAAAGGAAAATAACAAAGTGCGCGCCAAAACACTAATTTTCTTATGGAGCTCTCTTCAGAAAAACACAATTACTTGTTCGTTTTTCAAAAAACAAGCCTGAAACCTTGTATAAAGACTGTTGACATCTAGTGGAAGCCATAGGTACTGCAATCTGGGAGACGGAAATACACATGAGCAATAGCGTTGCATTGGAAGAGCCTGGGAGCTCAAAAAAATGTAAGATTAGGTTGGATTTTCTTCGGGATTTTCACCTGCCATATAAATTCTGTTATACTCACAGACATTATATTAACAGTTCTAGAAACTTCAAAGTGTTTTCTATGCAATGCTACCAATTATATGCATATCCTAGCCTCTGGGCCTGAGTAACAGGCAGTTTACCTTGGGCACATCAGACAGGCGGAAATTCTGAAAAAGGGACCCTATCCCAGAGAGGATGTTAAGCATGCTCAGACTCCATGTCATCAGATAAGAACTTGTGTGCCTCTGCTACTCTACTGTAGTGTCTCTTTTGCACAGGTACATGTACAGGGTCATTCGGCAAGTTTTCTTCATCCCATGCTGCTGCTACTTTTTCTCTTCTCTCACTTAATTTTACATTTACATTTTAGTCATTTAGCACAGGGGTTTTCAAACTTTTCTTGCCCAGGCAAACCTACAATCCAGGAACTCCCATGTTAGGATAAAAGGCATGTCTTTTCTTATCATCAGATGAATGATAATGGCAAGTAGAAGTAATCAACAATTTAAAATGAATACGTTTGGCAAACAGTTTCATTGTTTTGACCTCCCCACAGTTAATTGGAATAGTCTATTAGGGTGACAGGTAGCCTAGCGATTAGAGCGTTGGCCCAGTAACTGAAAGGTCGCTGTTTTGAATATCCGAGCCGACAAGGTAAAAAATCTGCTGATGTGCCCTTGAGCAAGGCACTTAACCCTAATTTGCTCAAGCGGCGCTGTACTACTATGGCTGAAACTGCAAAACAACACATTTCACTGCACTTAGCCGGTATATGTGGCAATAATACATATTACAGTTTTTCTCAGTCGCTTTGGTGCATTTCTCACATCACTATTTACATTTGCACAACAGTTAATGCAGTTCTCAAAACAATTAGTACAAACTGCAAAACCTAGTTGATAACCTGCAAAAGCGTGTCACTTGCTCAAAATGGATAGCTCATTCCTCAAAAGCAAGTATTCATGTCAATGAAAGTGTCAGTGTCATCAAGATGAAAAGTTCTGACACCATTGTTTATGAACAAGATAGTCAAATGGCTTTGTCATGTTTTCATTATGACAGTTTACTCTGTAAATGTTTTCCAATGCAAAAGTCAGATCTTGGTGACACTACCTGAAAATGCTCAAGACAGCACTATATACTATTTGCACAGCCATTTGAAAAATACAGTAAAGTTACACATTACTGTATTTAGTGAGGTAACTGAGTACAAGACACTGAATATGTATGTTTCACATTTTTACTGCTTATGCTCTTTGCAATTCTAATTTGTTCACAGCATTGTGCAAAAGAAAAAATACACCCTTATTTACAACAAACATAAACTCCCTTTGGGTAGAGCTGTGCACAACTGTAAACAATATTGCAGTAAATATTGGAACTGAACATACAACATACATAGTACTGTAATCATTCATGCACATCCAGACGTTCCTCTCTGTCTGGCCACATCATTTCATCTACATCACAGCGAATATCATCTCTTGCAATGCAGCGAGGAAGGTATCTCCTCGAGTGGCGAATCCACCCTCTGCAGGACTCTGCTGTGATGTCATCACATGCTGCATCCATGGCCGCTAGCAGGGCCATTTGGGTATGTGGATGCCGGTCATATACCTTCCACCTCCAGGAAGAGAAAAACTCCTCTATTGGATTTAGGAATGGTGAGTAGGAGGAGATATTCCACCAGCATCCTATCATGTGCTGCAAACC
Source organism: Brachymystax lenok tsinlingensis (assembly GCA_030435695.1). Lineage (NCBI taxonomy): Eukaryota > Metazoa > Chordata > Actinopteri > Salmoniformes > Salmonidae > Brachymystax > Brachymystax lenok. The sequence continues at coordinate 10,039,789 of CM059805.1, forward strand.
ACTGTCTGACGACATCTGAGTGGTGAAAACGCACATTATCCAAAACAACAACATGCTTGCTCAGATGGTCTCCAGTTAGACCCCTCTCATTCTCAGGGATTATGTCCCTGTAAAGAGTGTCTAAAAAAGTCAGCAGATGTTGTGTGTTGTATGGACCAAGACGGGGGATATGGGTGAGGACGCCGTTTTCTGAGATGGCTGCACACATAGTAATATTCCCTTCTCGTTGGCCTGGGACATCAATGGTTGCTCTCTGTCCAATGCGATTCCTTCCACGTCTTCTACCTTTTGCCAGATTGAAACCCGCCTCATCAAGGTATATGAATGTGTGCAGCGGTTCCCTGGCCTCCAGCTCCAGTACATGCTTTATTACAGAAGAGGGAGTGAGAAAAACTATAACAACTTTTCCTGTGTAACATAATGCATTTTGGACAACATATTGTACAGTATGCACTGTGAATACACACACACAGAACTGTCATGTAAGTGTAGTGCATGACACTACACAAAGTAAACAGTTTACAGCACTGAACATTAGAATATGCATAGAACACATACATGTTTTACCTGTACATACTGGTGACAGATCTCCTTCACTCTGTCGCTGTTCCGTTCAAATGGCACATTGTACAATTGTTTCATGCGCATTTCATTCCTCCTGAGCACTCTGTCAATTGTAGCGACTGAAACAGATTCAATATTCCCAAAGATGTTGTCATCCTCTATAACAGCACTTTGTATCTCTCTCAACCTTATGGCATTGTTTGCAATCACCATTGCACAAATGGCTTCCTCTTGTTGCGGAGTAAAAAGGGGCCCTCTTCCACCTCTGCAAGGTTGTCTTGCAATCCTGTGTGGTGCAGAGTAAAATTACAGTAAATATGGCAAATCTTTACTGTAACACTACTGTACACTACAATACACTAAATGTAAAGCTGTACGTCTAAATGTAAAATGTACAGTGACAAGTTATTGTCCCACTGCAAGCTTCATGTATGACACAATGACAATAGCGCAGTGCAGATTGTTTAGTGCTGAATTACTGTCCATTTAAACACACCTGTTCTCCCGACGAAATGTTTGAATAATTGAATTTACAGTGGTTCTCCCAACATTTGGCTGCACCCTTCGACCAGCCTCAGCCATTGTGAGGCCGTGATTGACAACATGATCCACAATTGTAGCCCTGATTTCATCAGGGATCCGCCTATGTACTTGGCCTCTTCTTCCTCTTCCCTGTTTTGTCCCCTTCCCCTTCCTCCCCGCACCCTCACCCCTCTTCCACGAGGCTGACCTTCCATTTCTGTGTCACAGTATTGTAGAAATGGTACACACTGTGTCCTGCTTGGTTCATATATGCTTGTAAAGTGGGGGTTTATGGGATTCAGCTCTGACAGTGATTGTAGAAAAGTGGCTTATCATTGGTTGCAACTAATGCTTCACACACCCCTTCTCATCAGTGAAAGTTGAGATTCACCTGAGAGAAATTGTTCAATTTAGGAGACATTTTCATGAAAAAAAAATATAAAAAAAAAATGGGTAAAATCTGCTTGACAGATTTTGACAACTAGTTCAACATTTTTGTTGAACTGTTTGGAATGACTATTCAGCATTCACAAGTATAGTTAATTTTGACTGACATGACATAAGCAAATGATAATGTTATAAAACAGCAGAGAGTTGTATGAAAGCAATTGATGCATGTCCAAAAGCATTTGCAATTTGTTGGAAGGAATGAGAACCTGCTACTATGATGTGCACAAATGACTAATGTTGTGGAGGTTGAACTAACTGTTGTGCAAATGTAAATAGTGATGTGAGAAATGCACCAAAGCGACTGAGAAAAACTGTATTTTATTAGCTAGAAAGTTAAAGGTATTGTATCTTGGCGGTGTAGAGAAAATGTTCTGCAATTGAACACATTCTTCCATAGAGGTGAGAATTTCTTTTGCATTTTTTAAGCAAATTTACAGCAATTCTACACAGTTCTGCATGGAGCTGAGAGACCATTCTGCACTTTTAGTAATGCTAATTTCCTGCTATTGTATCCATTTTGCCATGGCTAATGCTGTGTTCCTCTGCTCAAACATTATAGCAAAATCAATGGGCATGTTGCCTGAATGGCCGTTGATTTTATTTTATTTTATCTCCCTGATTGTCTAGCTTTATTTTATTGTTAGTTCTCAAATATGGTATTTTATAAAGATAGATAGATAGATAGATAGATAGATAGATAGATAGATAGATAGATAGATAGATAGATAGATAGATAGATAGATAGATAGATAGATAGATAGATAGATAGATAGATAGATAGATAGATAGATAGATAGATAGATAGATAGATTGTCTGGTCTGATGAAACCAAGATTGAACTCTGAATGCCAAGCATCACGTTTGGAGGAAAACTGGCACCATCCCTACGGTAAAGCATAGTGCGTGAGGATGTTTTTCAGCGGCTGGGATTGGGAGACTAGTCAGGATTGAGGGAAAGATTAATAGAGCAAAGTATAGAGAGATCCTTGATGAAAACCTGCTCCAGAGTGCACAAGACCTCAAACTTGGGCGAAGGTTCACCTTCCAACAGGACAGCGAATCTAACCACACGGCCAAGCTTCCTGCCATCCAGGACCTCTATACCAGACGGTGTCAGAGGAAGGCCCTAAAAATTGTCAAAGACTCCAGACACCCTAGTCATAGACTGTTCTCTCTGCTACCGCATGGCAAGTGGTACCGGAATTCCAAGTGTAGGTCCAAGAGGCTTCTAAATAGATTCTAACCCCAAGTCATAAGACAAATTTCTACCCAGACTACTTGCATTGCCCCCCCAACCCCTATTTTACGCTGCTGCTACTCTCTGTTATTATCTATGCATAAGTCACTTTAATAACTCTACCCACAGGTAAATATTACCTAAATTACCTTGACTAACCGATGCCCCCGCACATTGACTCTGTACCGGTACCCCCTGTATATAGCCTGGCCATTGTTATTTTACTGCTGCTCTTTCATTATTTGTTACTTTTATTTATTTCTTTTTTTTGTATTTTTCTAAACTGCATTGTTGGTTAAGGGCTTGTAAGTAAGGTCTACACCTGTTGTATTTTTTTTTTTTTAACAATAGTTGAAGCTGGTGCTTTCAAAGTTGGTTATATTACATATAATTTGAAAGGTAATTTCATGACTTTCAGAACAACTTGTTAAACAAAATGAATTAGGGTTTTCTTTTTAAAGCAATTTATACCGGTAATACTGATGTGTATCCTAGATGTCAAAGGTCAGCTGAACATCCTGAAAATGTGTCTGATGGATAGCTGTGAATCTAAGCTTTCCAATGATACAGATAACTGCCATAATAAAGGAAACACTTTAGTAAGTTAGGTATACAACGTTTATTGAAAGCAGGTGCTTCCACACAGGTGTGGTTCCTGAGTGAATTAATCAATTTAACATCCCATCATTCTTAATGTCGCGTATAAAAAATGAATGGGATGGAGAGATGAAAGAAAGAGTGATAACACAGTGAAAGCTGCCATATTTTGCGCTGCTATCACACATTTTTTTTATTTGAGGGAATTAGACCCACAAAAAAATCACTGAGACATCATCCCCCAAGTGAGCTTGGTGGTCCTAATGTGGGGGTCTGGCTCATGGATTAGTAGGGTTTCATTGGTAAAAACGTTTGTGTTTCGGCTGTTATTCAACTGGGATCCGGGAGATGAGGCTGAGTACCAACAAGAAAATCTTATTTTGAACTGGATTAGCACAACCAAAGTCAGCAACATTTGAGATCCCATCAAAGCTTCACTTTGTCCTCTTTGTACCCACACACACAAAACATGTCAAAGTCTTGACATACTGCACCTTTAGTATTCTAATGTAATATTCAATCAAACCAATACATTTTGATACATCTGTTTAGAAGCCTAAACCTTAAAAGCGTGATTCGCCTGTGTTGTAGCTCATTGATGCTTGAGGGACTTTGTGTTCTGCTGTCCTTTTACAATGTGTGCAGTGTTGTGTGATACTGTAGTCTTTACTTTAAACTAAGATAAATTACATTAAAGCTGTAATCACAAATCACAATCAGAAACTCATGTAGCACCTGAAGCCAGGCAAGCAGTTAAGAAATGTCTCAGGCAGGATACATTATGCAGTGTTAGCCTGTGGTATTTAACAGACAATACTGCTGTCAGTCATTCATTCATGTTATGACTGTACATGTCAGGTCTGAATAGCAAATCAGTGCCTGGCACCAGCTGTATTATGGCCCTATGGCGTATGTCAGCAGCATGTAACTGATGATAATGTTGGTTCGCACAGCTGTATGATTCCTCGCACTTCTCAATATAGAGTGCTGCTGATGCAGTACATATGTTCTATACATGTCCATTCTATCTAAATGGCCTACAAGTGGTCTATGCCTATAGCTGTTGCATGAGCCCATAGATGTCCAACTACACCACTACATAACAATGACAAAAAGGCTATCAGCAGCCATTTTGTAGACTGTCTTTAGTAGCTATATTTACTGTCCACCAGGCAGGAATACTTACAACTTGAAGAGTATGGTCTCTATTACAGCTTTCTACAAAACTCATTTTGGAAGGACCTGACCTTGAACCGACCCTAAACAGACTGCTGTAGCACCACTGTGCCAGACACACTGAGATCACCCCCTTTCACATACAGCACAGACCTGGCTTGCTCATCTTCTCTGTTGGTTAGGTGGCTGTAAATTAAACTATGCTGCTTCACATTGGCTGTGTTGAGTAATTCCCTGCTGAGCACAACGTCCTGATTGATCCTGCCAGGCTTGTAAATCATAGCTAGTCTCTCTGCTCATCTCTATCTCACTCTCTACTCTTACATAATCCTATCAGAGACAACTGCACCTTCTAGAGAGAAGCATTAAAACACAGCTCTATTGGTGAAATACCCCTCACCGTCAGATGTGTCAACAAATTCCCACCAATTATCCCAATTAAAAAGTTCTCACGGAGGTCTTTCAAATCTCCAGGGTGGTTGTAAACCACACTAGGTTAACAAGTAGCTTTTCCTTTTGCCATTTAATTACCTGTGCCGTGTCGTATTCTGTGATTTGGTTTTTAAGTAGATAATGCTAATGATCTATAATCCACAAATAGAGTTGTGAAGTATGTTATACATTGCTGTAATTAATTTGCTTTGTTGTGAAAATAACACTGCCGTGGTGCTGGGAGCAGTGCTCTGACTATGCCGTATCGATCTACATTCACCACAGAGGTATCTTTGTTATAATGTCCTTGCTGTGCCTTTAGGGGGGGACGTCTCTCAGGTTTGAGTCAAATGGCCACTGGCTGCCATGACAGGACGAGATGACATTTGCTGTGTCATCATGGATGCTGAGGGTAACCTCTGACACAAAGGAATGCTGACGCCCGATAACCCCTGCGACACAGATACACTCACACACAGATGCAGACTGTAAGTACACTCGCACACACACACACACACACACACACACAACATTCCCTCAAAGAGGACATACAGTATTTTAGAGAGTGAGAGGAAAAACTGCAAAAAAGTATTGTGGGCCGGTGGCAACGGCAAAAAACGAATAATCTTTATTTAACAAAATGTATTTTCCAATGTTCTACTACTCCTGTGCAGTACATAAACATATTAAAAGATTATGAGGACAGTAGAGGACAGTAGGGCAATCATCTTGGTGCACAGAGCCCCCAAATCAGCACTTTCACTGTCTGTCTGTTCCCACCAGTGTATTGTTCACAAGGGTACCCTCCTGGAAAGCTTATCCATGATGGTGCAGATGGAGAATCAGAGAACAAATGTCACACAGACATATTCTGCTTTTTTATGAAAATTACACACTGAACAAAAATATAAACACAAAACGCAAGATTTTACTGAGCTACAGTTCATATAAGGAAATCAGTCAATTGAAATAAATGAATTAGGCCCTAATCTATGGATTTCACATGACTAGGCAGGGGTGCAGCCATGGGTGGGCCTGGGAGGGCATAGGCCCACCTACTTGCAAGGTCCAGCCAATCAGAATGAGTTTTCCCAACAAAAGGGCTTTATTACAGACCAAAATACATATGACATGAGCGGAAGTATGAAAACGAGTGATATGACATGCCGGCGTCTATATACAGGTGTAATCACACAGTTGCTGTTCTCATGGCCCACTTCACTGGGAGGTGAACCAATCCTGTCCTGATCCGCAGATGATAAATTAAGTTAGCCACTAGGCTGCTCCAGACAGTAAGTGGCAGGTCGCTTTTTCTTCTGTTAAGAGCTCCGAACATTTAAGTTATTAACCTTTTCCTCTGCAAGAGCAGGATAGATTACCCTTTCTGTCAGTCTTCTCATTAAACTTCCCTTTTTACATTGTCTTTGTCAAAGTCAGGACTAGCACTTACTTTTTTTACTATAATGTCCACGCCAAGTGAATGACTTTAAGCTCCATCCCAATCCTCTTTAGGAGCAGGCATGAGCTTAGATCGCCAAAGAGAAACAAATGAGAGCATTTCAACTGCATTGCAATCCATTTTGAAACACTGAGAAAGCAGAAATGCTGGCAGTGCCTGAAATTGATCAACTGTTCACAGACGGACAGGGAAATTAGAGACACATTATGTCTAAAACTTATGGAAATTGCAGGGAATCAGATTGCTTTAACATTAAACTTTCTCTCACTTAGCCTACTCTTTCCTGGACTCTCGCTGTTCATAGAGTGCTGGTAAACTGTATTATAATTCATACCTTGCACAGTTCAGACATTATTTATGTTGTCCTCTAACAACTAAAAAGATCAAGCTGCTCAGACTTTGAGGATTTCACATTTTCAATGAAGCTCTGTAGTCTCTTAGAATCAATTCATTGTTTTTGTTTTGAGTAATGAATGTCTCCCTAAGAGGCACTTTTTTAAAACAAATACTTCTTACAAAACTGTTTGTATTTCTCAGAAACACCAAAGACATGGGGCAAAATACACTATCAAGCATATTTTAATGAGAGTCAATGTTGTTGGCTATGATACAAAGCATTTGGCATTATCTTGAAGAATCCTTCAATGCACATTTTGCCACATGCAAAATGGTTCAATCAAACACATGACAGCATTGTTTACTCCAGTAGTTGTATCCATAGTGCTATAAAGTAAACATGCCATTGAACTTCTAATGTTTGCATTGACAGTACAGTATCGATTGGTTGATTCAAGGATAGTTATTTGGACTGGGAATAGAACTTTGGAGTCATAAAATCCTTATCGACTCCATGTAGCCATATCTTTATCTTTTCAACCACATCCCATCCAAAGACTTGACACTCCACAAAACAAAAAGTTTGTCACAGTCCTTCGAACAAGTGATTGGCTTTGCCTTTTCACACAAGGACAGAGAAGTTTGTGTCCCAGAGCACTTCTGTCTGACTACACTAAACTGTCTTATCTGCATTCCGCGCCTGCTTTAATCAAACGGCCATTACGCATGCATCTGGGACTTCCGTCACCTTATTACAGAGTCCCTATACAGAACAGCCCAAGCCATTATCATATACATTAAGACTGGGCTAAATCAATGTTTTATGTGCTCAGAATTCTATTACAATGCTATCCCATCATGCCCACCTCTTCAGAATATCTTGTCACATGAGTTATGAGAGGGAGAGAATGGAATGGAGGCCCCCTTGCTGGTATGGATTAGTCCTGCAGATTTGATAATGGTATGATTAGGGCTGAATTATAGCTTATTTCTGCTTTATTGACTCTTAAAATCACTTAAACGTCATGCTATAGTATATATCCTGGCATATACTGGCTGGATGCTACGAGACATATACTGTAGCCTTTGAGTCAATTGCCTGATACTCAATAGATTAGGACTCATGGGCCCTTGTTGTTCCATTTCGATATCAAGTCTAACTATTCAAGTCTGTCAGTTGTAATGAGAGATACTTCATTGCCATATTGTTTATGTCTTTATTTGAGTGTCATTGCAAGGACAACGAGTCTTTAGGGACTACAGAAGAAAATGACTACACATGAAGGACAATGGCTGAATTGTGTTCAAAACATGACACCCTGAATATTAATGAAGTGATTATAACTGCTGTAGTGTAAAGGCATTCTGATACACTTGAATTCACATATAATATGGTAAACCAATGAGGCAATGCTTCCAACCTGTCCTAATGGGTAATGGTGGTTATGAACATAATATAATGCTTAACATTATGTTTTATAGCAGTTTATGACAACAATGAGAACAATAACTTACATCAACAATGAATTAGTTCACTTCAAACTCATTATAAACCTGCAGTGTTTCTAGCTACATGTACATCATCGATCTGTAATGATCATAATGCGTGGGACAAAACTTGTGTAGACAGAACAGAACATCTTCTTTGACTCTAAAAGTCATAAAAACAATTAACTCTGTCATCCACACACCAAAACCCAGTTTTCATTCAACTCAATTCATCAGGATGTAATTGATGCTAAAAACGAAAGAAGGGTCCATGGAAAAGCTATTTTTTTCTCAGCATCAATTACGGCCTAATTAAGAGAGCAGAAGGAAAACAGTGTTTATGTGGGGTGTGGATGGCATAAGGTTAATTGTGTTTACACCTATCAAAGTTTTAAGCACATTGCAGGAGCTACTAAAGACATCTAGTAATCTTCCCAGAGTGCTCTATATTTTACTGCAATTGTAATATTGATGCATAAATAGTAGGCTGTTTGAGTATGCGGGAAAAAATAAAACGTTTTATAGTATTTTATTCTTCAAAGTAACCACCCTTTGCCTTGATGACAGCTTTGCAAACTCTTGGCATTCTCTCAACCATCGCACCTTCTCCTCCATGCTTCACGGTGGAAACCACACATGCATAGATCATCCATTTACCTACTCTGCGTCTCACAAAGACAGCGGGTCGGAACCAAAAATCTCAAATTTGGACTCAAAGGACAGATTTCTACCAGTCTAATGTCCATTGCTAGTTTTTCTTGGCCCAAGGAAGTCTCTTTTTCTAATTGCTTTCCTTTAGTAGTGGTTTCTTTGCAGCAATTTGATCATGAAGGCATTTCACTGTTGCGGACAATTTATGTTTGAGGCTTTACTGAGCTGGACAAACTTCTCTCTTCGAGGAGAGCTCAAGCACTTCCCCAGTGTTTCCCCAGATCAAGTAGGAAGACATTGCACATCTCTAGTCAGAACAGGCCTTTCACAAACTTCTTCCCCGGCCCATTTTATGGCTGGTGCCCGCATTGCCTTCATTGTTGTTTTCCTAACAAATAATAACTTTGGACATGTGTGCATTCCTATCAAAGTAAGTGCCTTATTTTCTGTATATCGTGTTGCCATTTCTACTCTTGCATACAGTATGTATTGATCATAATGTATTTACTGCATTATTCACGTTTTCAAATACTGCTGACAAATCATGCATTCCAATTCTTATATAGATTGTAATGGACACATATGATGTGTGTAAAATACTTTTTTGAAGGTTGTACTGATTATGATGAGCTAATGATAAGCTATTTGCCAGCTGTGTGTGGCGCCATGTTTGTTCACATCATACAATGCATTCTGCTTGTCACCTAAGCGTCTGTCAGACCACCTCGTTTTGTTATAACATATTTGAAGGGATAGTTCACTCGACAGATTTATGGGGCTTTCAAGGCAACTGGGAACTCTGAAAAATACGAGGCCAAATCATGACGTCATCCCTATTTAGCTTTCGCGCTACGGTTAGGCTAGGCAGTAGGCTTGTATTTGGGGTGACGATCTGTGAGGTGATAACATTTTATTTGCTTTGTGATTTGTCAAAAATGGTAAACAACTTGTAAAATCATGTTCTCCGGTTCTTGTATACACTGTAACAAGTATATCAAAGATTTGTAATATTCTGAAAAGTGGCAAAACAAAAATTTTTCAGGCAGTGGGCGCAGCCATCTTTGACTTTGACTTTGTTCATTTGCATCTTATAGTGAATGGCATTCTAGGATTAGGGAGTTTTTGCTTGTCAAACATAAATAAACATGGTGGCCATCGTAAATAATTTAGCTGCTGATAGCTTAGCTGACACGCGTCTCTTTTCTAAACAATATTACATTTCTCTCTTGTGCTCACCAGAGATGTGTTACATTGTAAACAAGTCTAGCTGTGATGTTTGGATGAGGAAGTTTGCATTTATCTTTTCCAATAAAATGTGAAATTGAGGAATAAAGTTGTGAAGATAAAGTTATTTCCCATCAGTACAAAACCTTGTTTAGATGCTTTTAGATGTGTTTGTTGCATCATACATTTTGTTGCTACTGTTCCAATCATATATTGGAAGGTAATGGTACGATGCAGGGACCACTCAACAATGATCACGAACATGTAATCGTACGCGTCAAAGGGTTAAACCTAAAGTGTATTTCTGTTTTCTCATTTTAAACTGTTTCTTGTTTGTAATAAATATTTTTATACTGTTGGTGTGTTTTACATTCAACATTCAAAAATGCACTGGCACATTTGAGCTGTCTTGCTGCAGGTGCATTGTAACAATTAGATGAGTTGAAAGAAAAGATAAACACGCACACTGCTCTTGCTTGCATCACTTTATTGAAGCTCACGTGTCGGCCCCTTGGCCTTCAGAATAGCTTTTCACTCTACTGAATGAAAAAAAACATATTTTCATAACAATCTCAAAGTGCATCAAAAGCTAAAAACAAACAATCAATACATCATGAGTAGCCTAGTTATATTTAGCTAGGTCAACCAATGCATCATCATGAGTAGCCTAGTTATAGCTAGCTAGGTCAACCAATACATCATCATGAGTAGCCTTGTTATATTTAGCTAGGTCAACCAATGCATCATCATGAGTACAAACGAAACCTACATACAAACAAAACCGAAAAAAGATATCTATAAACGTTGTCCAAACAACTCAAACAACATTCTAATCAATCCTCAGGTACCCTAATATGTAAATAAACAATAATATTTCAGATGGAAAAGAACCTGCTCAATTGAAAATTTAGCACGCCAAACAATAGGGTCCACTCCATAGTCCACTGGGAAAAACAGCTTTTACTCGTTGGTTTTTCAAAAAATAAGCCTGAAAACCTGTCTAAAGACTGCTGACATCTAATGGAAACCATAGGAACTGCAATCTGGGAGCTAAATCCCTCAGTACTGAATAGCATGTTAAAGGAAAAACTGTGACATCACAAAATCCCATTTTCTGGATTGATTTTCCTCAGGTTTTTGCCTGCCAAATCAGTGCTGTTATACCCACAGACATTATTCTAACAGTTTTAGAAACTTCAGAGTGTTTTCCATCCAATACTACTAATTATGTGCATATCCTAGTTTCTGGGCCTGAGTAACAGGCATTTTACTTTCGGCATGCCAGAATCTCCGAACCTCCGAACACTGCCCCTAACAGGTTAATGATTCATCCCCTCTGGCATTTAGCCACCATTATCTTTTTGCCTTGCACTAATTTTAGCTTGGTTTCACATTAGGGCATAAATTCCATTGGTGGCGTAACCATAGCAACAGTAAACATTAAGCCATAGCAATGGTACAAAAATAAACAGACATGCCCACTCCCAAGACAGGTGCATGTAGGGCATAGATTCCATTGGTGGCGTAACCATAGCAACAGTAAACATTAGGCCATAGCAATGGTACAAAAATAAACATACATGCCCACTCCCAAGACAGGTGCATGTCTAATGGTGCCTAATGACATAGACACATATATAGAGTGCACTTATCCTGCTGACTACTCTAAGATGTATAATGGGCACATATGTATTGGAAAATTCCCAATAATACATGAGTAGGCCTACGGTACACTGAAGTTTACTACAAATAAGTAGTTACAAATGCTAGCTACTTAGTTAACATTAGCCCAAAACAACAACACAAAAGGTCATGGGGTGGGGCTACAGGCAATCATTTCAGGTTCATATGTGAAACCATCACTAAAGGTGCGTTTAAGAGAACAGGGTGCTCAGATTGGGAAAAATAGTTTTGAACGGTCATCCAACTCGAAATTACAAGTCAGAAACACGGCCGTCACCCTAGAGCTCCGACTTCTTTGACCTGAAGATTACAGACGCCACAGTTTTTCCCAGTGTGAACACACAAAAATGTATACGATTTGGCCGTGGCATACTGCATACTTTTTACTAAACAAAATGTGATAAATAGTAAATAGTGCATACATAGTACAATTAGTGCACAGTATGCAGTTTAAGTAAGTAGTAGACAAGCCAGATTTTGGACACAGTCTCTGAGTTGTGTTTGAACTTGAATCAGTGTTGAGTGATCTGTGGAGACCCTAAGAGACTGGAGACTGTTGCTTCATTTTCAGGTGACTCGTTTTTTCCTCTTCCTCCTCTGTTTTTCCTTACATTGCGTTCCTTTTTCTGCATGGGCAACGTCTGCCTGATCAGAATAATAAACAGACCCATCGTTACTGTTCTGACGAGATCACCAACAGTTACAACCTGAGGCTCTTTTGAGAGGGTAGAATCCATGGAAACTTGTAATGAGAGGACAAGCTTTTACTGATCAAGTGCGTTGCATTGCAAGATCAAGTGTATTGCATTTCAAGATCAAGTGCATTGCATTTCAAGATCAAGTGTATTGCATTTGATCTTTGAATAGCAACCACTACAGATAGCCATTGTGTCACATTTGAACTTCTAAATGCTAGCAGACTGATTGAAATTCTACAAAAGTGTTGCTTAATTAAACTTGCACCACACTAGCTTTCAGCCCACAATATCCACAAACATGAGTTTGCAAATCCAAAGGTTATCATGATGACAGGGATTTGTGCACACCAGTGGGGGCTGGTAGGAGGAGCTATAGAAGGAAGGGGTAATTGTAATGGCTGGAATGGAGTAAATGGAATGATACCAAACACATCAAACACATGGTAACAACATGTTTGACTCCGTTCCATTGATTCCATTCAAGCCATTACAATTAACCCATCCTCCTATAGTTCGTCCCACCAGCCTCCTCTGGTGCACACAATTGGTTTTACCAGCGGAGAAAGGTTCAGCTTTGACAGCTGCTTGAGGCAGACCTATGAAGTCTGAGCTGTTGTAAATAATGAAAAAAGTGTCTGTTAGAGCCATTGTATATAAGGAAAAAATATGTTTAGAATATAATTTTGTTGCTTTATTATTGAATAGAAATGCTTAGAATTGTATGGAAACTTTTTTGTTACATATGTATATTAGAAACCCTTAATTTGATATTGTGACACCTGGTGGTCACCTTTTGGGTTTACCTGTAGGACAGCATGAAAGGAGGTAATGGGTAAATATGGCGTCAGGAAGTGGAGTTCAAGGTGTTGGTGAAATGTAAGGACAAAGGTGGAGTCACGGCAGTGAGGATGATCGCGTTGACTAAGGATTTGAAGAAGTTCTTTATGATGGAAGTTTGGTGGTGGTGTGTTTCAATGCTAAACAGTAGAAGGTGCTCAAACTTAAGCAGTTACTGTATGTAAATGTGTGGTTGATAGTAGCATGCCGGATCAAACTGGACAGCAGTGGGTGAAGGGAGTTATTACAGGAGTTCCAGAAATTGTTAACATGAAATTAATAAAGTTAGGATTGGGTATATGAGTTACTATGTGCGAGCATATGTTCCGTTGATATCACTGTCAAAGGTTTGGGCATGTGACGGCGATGTGCAAAGGCAAAATAAGTGTGGGGGAGAACATGCATATGGGGAATGTGGAGACAGGGTCCAGTTAAAGTGCTGTAACTGGACCCTGTGTGAGGCAAATGGGGATTGTTCAGCGATGAAAAGACAGGTGCAAGTGCAGCAGGTATTCCAGGGCGGATCGGGATGCAGGTTGGGCATGATGTAGGGAGCAGAAGAACACTATAATGTTAGTAGACATGAGGAAGGTAGTTACATTTGTGATAGCAGCAATCAATTGCACAGAAAAATTACATTTGAAGAAGGTACAGATTATAGTGGAGCAGGCAGTGAGGTATCTTGGGATCACAGGACTGAAATGGGGAAATGTACAGGATGACCTCAATAAGATTGAGAATCAGTCCAGCCAGGAGTCATGTATTGGTTAATTTTCATAACAGTGATAATCCTTCAATGGAATGCCATAAGTTTGATGACTAATGGACAAGAGTTCAAACAGTTTCTTGAAGATTTACCAGCCAAACCTGATGTTATATGTCTCCAGGAGACATGGCTTAAACCTACTCTAGATGTTGTATTGCAAGGTTATGTTGCAGTCCGTAGAGATATGGTGGCAGGGGTGGAGGGGGGCTGTGCTACCTTTATAATGCGGGCGATCCCATATAGGTGTGTGGGAAAGGGAGTGGAACAGGAGTATGTAGTGGGAGAGATGTGATTGGGAGAGAGGGAGGGGAGGAATATGGTAATAGTGAACTTTTACAACCCGTGTTAAAGGCTAGAGTTGATGGCCCTTGGGAACGTGGAAGGTCAAGATAGGAGACGGGTAATGTGGTGTGTGGATTTTAATGCTCATAGTATGCTCTGTGGAGGCTTACGGACTGATGTAAATGGATTAACTACTGGATGAGCAAGAGCTTGTGAGCCTTAATGACGGCCAGGGTACCAAGATTGACCCAGTAACTGAAAATGAATCTGCTTACTTTGATCTCAAGTTCAATGGCAAGCAGATTTAGTTGGGAGGTTTTGGAGAATCTACAGGGGGTAGTGATCACTCTCCTATCAGGTGTACTGTAGGAATGAGGGTGGAAGATTCAGTAGGAAATGGATTGAGGAGCTGGATATTTGGGAATGCAGAGTGGGTTCAGTTTCAGGAGGAGTGAACAGGCGCTGTCTCCGATTGATCTCAATTCAGATATAGAAACAGTGAATGGTGAGAGAGGAGCAATAGTAGGTAGGTGATTGCTATGGGTACAGGGGGGAGTATTGGAGCCGGTTCTGTGGAAACATAGGCAGGACCACTCCTGTGGGAGAGGTATGGGGATGATTAAGAGGATGAGTGGGGTCAGACGAGATTGGGATCTCCCTGTGCTGAAAATTGGGGAGATTGTTGCAGTGAGAGATATGGAGAAGGCAGAAATGTTAGCCAAGGCATTTGTGAAGGTGCACAGCTCAAACAATCTGACGGAAGAGGGAGAGGGAGGGTCAGAGGAGAACATGCAGGGGTCCTGGATCAGAAAGAGATGGTGGGGTAAGCATTGAATGCCCCTTTTACGTTGGCTGAGAGGAAGAGAGCATTAGCTAAAGCTGGGATAATATCTCCAGGGATGGATGAGATGTGTTACATCATGATGGCTCATCTCTTTGACACTGCAATGATGAAAGTATTGGTCCTTTACAATAAGGTGTGACAGGAAGGGCAACTGCCTGGAAGTTGGAAGCAGGCTGTAGTGGTGCCGATATGGAAACCAGGGAAAGACTGCACTAGTCCTTCAAGCTATAGACCGATAGCGTTGACATCTCATGTATGTAAACTATGGAAAAGATGACAATGGAAAGGCTGACTTACTTTCTGGAGAGTAGAGGAATGTCACCAGATCAAAGTGAGTTCAGGAAAGGCAGTGGAACGATGGATCCTGTACTGTGCCTTGAGTCAGTCATACGGAAGGCACAGGCAAATAAGGAGGTGGTGGTAGCAGTTTTTCTTTGACGTAAAGAAGTCTTATGATGTGGAAGCAAGGCCTGTTTATTAAGGTGGATAAAATGGGGGTTGGATGAAGGGTTTTATAAACTAGATAAAATATTTTATTTTTAGGGCGATCAATACAAGTGAGGGTGGGGAGCTCTATGTCAGAAAGCTATGAGGTAGATAATGGTACCCCGCAGGGAAGTGTCATTAGTCCTTTGTTGGTCTCCATTATGATTGACAATGTATTCTCCCAGGTGAGAACTGATATTAGGAGGTCATTGTTTGCGGATGATGGGGCACTGTGGAAGAGAGGGAGTAATATTAACCACACAGCCAGAAGAGTTCAAGAAGCGATTAGTGAAGTTGAGCAGTGGTCCCTCAGGTGGGGCTTTAAGTTTTCATACTGTATTTTTTTTCTAGAAGGAATGTTGGGGAGGAAATATACTTGAAGTTGTGTGGAAGGAATCTGAAGAGGATGTAGTTGTCAAAGGAAAGAAAATATTGAATGTGATGCGTTGCTTGTCAGGAATGGAGTGGGGGCAGATGGAACGGTTTTGAAAATGCTATATACAGTATAATGCTGTTAAGGTCATCACTGGATTGTGGAAGTGTAGAATATAAATAAATAGCTCAGAATTCCTAAAAAAAGGTAATTGTAATCCAGGCCCAAACCCAAAGAATATGGTGTGGAGCACTCAGGACCGCCCCGGTGGCAGTGATGCAGGTAGAGTTTGGAGAGATGCCATTAAAGTTAAGAAGATAGCTAGCCATGACATATTGGGTAAATCTACAAGGGCATACAGTAGGGTTACATATCCGACAAAAAATATACTTCTAGGGTGCTGGGAACATGAACAAAATCTGAATACAAGCTTTGGCTGGCTAGGCAATGGCATGGTGAGAGAGATAGGGTTGTTTGGGATGGAGTGTAGCCCCTCTGTGGTTCTTTCTGCTCTCCCACCTTGGTTTCTCCCTCAGCCAGTGATATATTTATTTGTGGGAGTAGAAGGGAATGAGGAGGTGGAAGTTATCCGCATGCAGACTCTTAAACATCCTAAAGTTGAGATGGAAATGTGAATCAGTAAAACAGAAGCCAAGGGGTTAATAAGAACAGTGATTAAAAACAAAATGGCAAGAGTTGTGGAACTGGGAGAGAAAGGTAAGACACCTGTATACGATCCAGGAAAAGGTGGGGGCAGGAAGTTCCTCAGGTCAAGAGAGAAGGGAGGAAAGTGTAATCTCAAGGCTGAGACTGGGACACACAAGGCTCATTAGTACATTGCAGTTGGTGGGGAAACATCCGACTGGGAGGTTTGATCATTTTCAGAAGGAGATGTAAACCGTGAACATGTTCTATTTCAGTGCCAGAAATATGAGAGGGAAAGGAAGTGATTGTTATTAGATTTGAGGAGTAATGGGGTTGAAGAGTCAGGATTAAATGAACTGCTGGGGAAATCTTCTGGGGATTATGTATTTTGTGTCCTTGGGGAGACTAGAATATTGGGTAGGATTTAGACCTTCACTGTCTCTGGTCCACAGTCTGTCCAGTTGGTGGTGGTAATGCACCTTAAAGTTGGTTGCCAACCGCCATATAAAATCCACAGAAGAAGAAAATGGCTTGGAACGTTGGAACAGGTGTTAGAAACCTGTATAGAAGATGCTAAGGACAACCATTTAAACCATTTAATTTATCATTCATATTTGTTTAACCTTTCTGAATTCTTAAACTTTTTTTACATAATTCTCACTTGGAACCTGCTTAAAATACCTGGAATATACTTGCTTGTTTTACCATTCATCAAACTGGAATCTGTGTGACAAACCTGAACCTTTGTGAGTTATATATTACATTTTAGTTGCAACTGACAATAACCCTCAAATCTCTCAAAGGAGAAATCGTGTTGGAACCGTGCCTGTAAAGGCGTCTATAAGTGTCCTATTTTAGAATGCTGGGATATTGTTTAAAGCTACTACCCGGGTATTTTTTCCAGGACACAACCTTAAAAGAAGTCAGGAATTTTATCTGTAGCGTATTTGGTTTATTTTTGTGTCTGTAAAATGAATTATGCGAGAAATGGCAGTCGAAATGCTTTTATGTGCAAATATTGACATTATAACATCATTTCGAAGTAAACGTGGAGTTACGAGATGATGTGTTGTGTGGTCCTCCCACTACAACTCGGGAAAGCTTTATTAATAAGCTACAGATGAAATAAATGATGAACTTCACAGGGTAGTGAAAGTGCACAGTGTTTAGCTTGATGCTCATTTCCTTTGGGGTGGCAGGTAGCCTAGTGGTTAGAGCGTTGGACTAGTAATCGAGCTGACAAGGTACAAATCTGTCGTTCTGCCCCTGAACAGGCAGTTAACCCACTGTTCCTAGGCCGTCATTGAAAATAACAATTTGTTCTTAATAGTAAAATAAAGGTAACATATTTTTTTTAAATGCTCCTTTCCAATAAATATTTAGTGTCTTATTCTGGTGAAATGATGATCGATACTTGGCTGCCGTTTGGCAAATAACCTCACTCTTTTGTCCATAATAATCTAATGTAGGCTATACCTGCACTGTATCTGCGAACTGTTGGCTAGAGCGCATGTGCCAATATCAGTTTATTCGCAACAAGTACATTTGATGGAAAGACATCTTTGCTGATTTTAGAATATTTGTATGAAAATCTGTCTCCAATTGGATGGAAACCTAGCTAGTGATGTCACCTTCCTGAGACCTGAAGTACATAGTTTTTCTTGACCGAGAAATGCCCAGGTTATTGTGGGTTAGCACTGCATTATGTCAAAATGTTGATTTTCGCCTACACATACAGAAAAGTAATTATTTATAGTGCAACGTAGTCACTTTCGAGGACACAAGCTGTAAAGTACACTGTAAAAATATGATGACAATATAAAAAAAAGTAACAATCCAATTACTTAGTATAAGATTTCACCTTATAACTGTAAAATAAATATGAAAATACTTAAAATTGGCAACATTTCATATAACTGACGATAGATAATATTCTGTCCAGCCTCCTCTGAGCAACAAAGAGATGCCATTCACATGCCTGCTGACTCTTTACAACTTCAGCTTTAAGCACAAAGAAAGTGGTCTTGATTCAATTCTGCGAAATTATTTAGTCTTTTTTTCATGTTGAGAGCTCTAAATCCATCTGAGAACATCAGTGAAATCACACACATCAATAGACACACGCCAGTCTGCCCTTTGAAGAAATATAAACCAGGTGGAGCTGGGACTCTTGCAGCTAGAGAAAATAAATCCTTTGTATGGATGTCAGAAACTGTGATGGGCACTCCCTATGCAAATAAGGTGTCATATTTTACAGGCTGCAAATCAGTTAAGCCCATGCTGTTTGGGTTCCTTGGGATGTCCCTATCCCATTAACGATTACATTTAAAATGGGTATGGTTAGGTAAGGGTCATGGTAAGGCTAGGGGTTAAGGTTAGAGTTTAGTGTAGCGACGTCCCCCAGGATCCAGATAGTACTGACCATATCAATTGGGAGCAGGAGGTGGCATCTGAAGCAGGAAAACCAGCGCTTTCACAGAGTGTACAGCAATTGATGTTGCACTGGTTCTGGACCGGTATGTACCGGTCCAGAACCACTCAAAGTCCCCTAAATAGGGGACTTTACATCTTCAGTGCCAATGCTCCGAAGATGCAGAGTGCTGTTGAGAACATGTCATCCAATCCCAAAAGCAGGTTGGTACATTCTACAGTAGCAGTGTTGCAGGCCTCAACAGAAAAGGGATGTGAAGCACTGGCAGACACCTGCAGCTTGGCTATGATGTAGACATTCTATCATTAGACAGAGGTGTGACTGTGAAGCAGTTACCTGCTGTTTGACTGTGCAGCTCTGACACTCTATGACTCAGGTGTAAAACCCTGACAGTAGATCTTAGCTCACCTGTGGAGAATAGAAAATCTTTAGGCCTCTTATGGGACTGACAGGTTACCAGGGATTGCCTTTAAAGTGGTGACAGTTGAGGGTGGATCATTTCTGAAGTAGAGATGGGCATTCAGAGTATTTTACTATGAGCTGGATTATTTGCCTCCGTTCAGCTAAAAGAGAGGATAATTTGTCTCCCCAGCAGCTCTTTGTTCAATAGTGCTTAAAATATACCTAAAACCAAATATCTTTACTGTAAAGCCAAATAAGTTGCCTGCCATTTAATCATGGACAGACTACGTAAACATAAATGGTGCTGTGGAATCTATTAAGCGACTATGAGATGCGTTGCATAACGATCCTTGCGTTTTTTGTCACTGGTTATTGGACTCATGAGGGTGGTGCATAAACTGGGGGAGGGTATACACTGCAAAGCTATTCCTCCGAAAGCAGATTGCACGAACCTGGCCACACTTGATATATCAGACTTTTGCCTTTGCCAGTTGGCAAGCATGCTAAAACATCTCTTTTGCCAGTCAACATTTTTAAGCACAACTGTTACAGTGGCTAATCAAAGGGATTCGAAATACATCCTCACACGCTTCCATGTTGAGTCTCACTCACTGCTTTGTGTGATGAATGGATGATAAACACGGAAGGGGTTGGTGGGTGAGGGCTATCGCTGAGAGTTTCCATTTGTGAGGGTGGAGACTTCTCAATTTCTGACACATCTCCCCCAGGAGTAAATCAAGCATCTGACCAAATTACGCAAGATTTTAGTTCTGGGTTAACTAAGATTACCTGCCATTATGTCAGATTGTGACATGCAAGTTAAAATATTTTTTACCTGAACAAATTATTAGACGACCTGCAGAAGAAATAAAGGACAAAATTGAAGAAACTGAAAAAATGTGTGTGGACCAGAATGAGACTCTCTCCTCACTATTAATTGTTTCTGCAGTGAGGAATTACCATCTTCAGAGAATGTTTTTATAATTTATCTGAAGATAATTATTGTCGGCAGCTCAGAAAGAAGTAGTAAGATTATGCAAATCAGGGAACCAAATTAACGTATTTTCACAGATACGATTCGGTTAACCAAAAATATCTATTAAAGAAAAAACTGTTTGTTCGCCAACGACCCATCACTATTCTGAAGCACCAGTGTTTTACACAACCCAGAGGTGTAGTAATAGGAGATTTGATCTAATCTCGTCCTTTATCTTCAACGTTCAATGCGTAAGTTTTTTTTTTGTAAATGCAGGCAGGCAGTAAGTTGAAACTTCAAACAAACTAGAAAGGCATATCACAGAAAGATACAGATTTAAGAATTTGGAGACTCCCTCTAAAAGTAAGGGTTCATAGTTTTGAAGCTTTGCTGGAAATAGGTGAGAAATGTTTTGAAGCACCAATTGGATGAAAATGAGAAAAAAGTCTAACTAAGGAGCTCAGAAACTTTGCAACAGACCCTCTGACAAGACTATCTACTCTAATGTCTACTCTTTCAGGGAACCAATGACATGTCAGCAACTCTGATCTGGTCAAAATGGAAGAAAATCCCAGGCCAATCTACAGTGTAATTCTCAATGATAATACCTTATGCAAGGTTGCACTGCGAATAGCAATTGGTGCCAGCTTTCAAGATAGGGTTGTTGTCTTTGCCAATGGTACGCTTGTGGGATTTTGTCAGATTTTTTTTTTATCTTTTCAGAAAACATGCACTGAAATGAGCTTGCTCTTCCATTCTTTCTTCAATGGAGTCCATGACCCATGAATTTCTCCTCAAACGTGTCTTCCACAACCTGTGTGTGGGTTGGTTTTTGTACCCTTGTGTAACTGAGAACACAAATGTTTTATTTTACAGTGTTTGAGTGTCTGAATTGCTATGACGTCAGAAATGATTTTGTGATTCCCCACAGTGAATGTGATCAATTTCACTAGGGTCTGACCCCTTTTCATGAGCAAGGTATATTCTATATCCATGCTCTCTACGAGCCAAATAAATCCAGGGCTTACCGGGAACAATACTGCATCCATTTTTCTGGACTCTTCAATATTCAGTGACACACTTATTTTTCACTCCTTCCAACTAATGCAAATCCATGGAGAACATTGTTTTCTTTGCCAAAGTTGATGAACAAATATAGACTGGTTTTACTTGAGAATTTATTTGCAATAATTTTACTTGATAATGTGCAGTGCTGGCTGGAAAGGTGAATGGAGAATGCAGTAAACAGCAACAATAAATTCTGGTATGTTTATCCCCGTTTCGTTACGTTGGCTTCCGTTTAAATAACGTTTTCCAACAGAATTGGCCGAATTAATACACCTCTGATCACACGTAAACACAGTTAACTTTCATAGCAGCCACGTACTGTATTCCTTCTCGCATCTACGCGCTCTCTTCCTCTTACCTTTTTGCCTTCGCTTGTGGACTTCAATGCACAACACCAGCTGTATGTGACCAGGCAAAAAAACTTGCCAAACCATATCATAACGCTACACAAAGCCTATATCGTTGTTTGTAATTATTATGGATCCCTATTTGCTGCTGCCAAGGGGTCCAGCAAAATTAAGGCAGTTATACATTTTAAAACATTACAATACATTCACAAAATATTTCACAACACACTAAGTGTTTGCCCTTAGGCCCCTACTCTACTACCACATATCTACAACACAAATGTGTACGTGTGTGTAAAGTGCATGTTTGTATGCATGTGTCTGTGCCTATGTTTGTGTTGCTTCACAGTCCACACTGTTCCATAAGGTACATTCTTTTTCTTTTTTTTTATGTAAATTTACTGCTTGCATAAGTTACTTGATGTGGAATAGAGTTCCATGTAGTCATGGCTCTATGTAGTACTATGCACCTCCCATAGTCTGTTCTGGACTTGGGGACTGTGAAGAGACCTCTGGTGGCATGTCTTATGGGGTATGCATGGGTGTCTGAGCTGTGTGCCAGTAGTTCAAACAGACGGCTCAGTACATTCAACATGTCCATACCACTCACAAATACAAGCAAATACAAGTAGTGATGAAGTCAATCTCTCATCCACTTTGAGCCAGGAGAGATTGACATGCATATTATTGTTAGCTCTCTGTGTACATCCAAGGTTCTGAGCCAATTGCAATTTTTCGAAGTCCCTCTTTGTGGCACCTGACTACACGACTGGACAGTAGTCCAGGTGCGGCAAAACTAGGGCCTGTAGGACCTGCCTTGTTGATAGTGCTGTTAAGAATGCAGAACAGCCCATTATTATGGACAGAGTTCTCCAAGCAGTTTAGTCTCCTCAACTTGCTCAATTACCGCATTATTCATTACAAGATTTAGTTGAGGTTCAGGGTTTAGTTAATGATTTGTCCCAAATACAATGCTTTTAGTTTTTGAAATATTTAGGAATATTTAACTTATTCCTTGCCACCCATTCTGAAACGAATTGCAGCTCTTTGTTAAGTGTTGCAGTCAGTTGCTGTGGTAGCTGACGTGTATAGTGTTGAGTCATCTGCATGCATAGACACTTTAGTGACTGTCATTTAGTCAAAGACAATGGCATGTCATTAGTAAAGATTAATAAAAGTAAGGGGCCTAGACAGCTGCCCTCAGGACTTCCTGATTCTACCTGTATTTTGTTGGAGAGGCTTCCATTAAAGGACACCCTCTGTGTTATGTTAGACAGGTAACTCTTTTTCCACAATATAGCAAGGGTGTAAAGCCATAACACAAGTTTTTCCAGCAATGGACTATGATCGATAATGTCAAAAGCTGGACTGAAGTCTAACAAAACAGCCCCCACAATATTTTTATCATCAATTTCTCTCAGCCAATCATCAGTCATTTGTGTAAGTGCTGTGCTTGTTGAATGTCCTTCCCAATAAGCGTGCTGAAAGCCTGTTGTCAATTTCTTTACTGTAAAATATCATTGTATCTGGTCAAACACAATTTTGTCCAAAAGTTTACAAAGAGTTGGTAACAGGCTGATTGGTCGGCTATTTGAGCCAGTAAAGTGGGTTTTACTATCCTTAGGTAGGGGAATTACTTTTACTTCCCTCCAGGCTTGAGGGCACACACTTTCTAGTAGGCTTAAATTGAAGATATGGTAAATAAGAGTGGAAATATCGTCCGCTATTATCCTATTATGGTGACACATTTAAATTATCATTTTTAGATAAAACTATACTAAATATATACACATCACCAAATAATTGATTAAAACACTGTTTTGAAAAGAAGGTTTACAGTAGTCTCAACAGCACTCTGTAAGGTAGCGCCATTGTGTAGCCGGAGGACAGCGAGCTTCCGTCCTCCTCTGGGTACATTGACTTCAATACAAAACCTATGGGGCTCATGGTTCTCACCCCCTTACATTGACTTGCACAGTAATTATGACAACTTCCGGAGGACGTCCTCCAACCTATCAGAGCTCTTGCAACATGAACTGACATGTTATCCACCCAATCAAAGGATCAGAATGAATCTAGTACTGAAAGCATAAGCTACAGCTAACTAGGACTGCAGTGCATAAAATGTGGTGAGTAGTGTGCTCGATTTTATACACCTGTATATGAACTTGCTCTTCCATTATTTCTTCAATGGAGTCCTTGGCACATGAATTGATGTCAATCCTGTCCTCCACAACCTGTGTGTGGGTGGTGTGGTTTTTGTACCCTTGTAAGAGAGCAAACATATTTATTTTACAGTCCTTGAGTGTCTGCGTTTCTTTGTAACTGAGAACACACATTTTTATTTTATTTTACAGTGTTTGAGTGTCTGCGTTTCATTGACTTCAATACAAAACCTATGGGGCTCATGGTTCTCACCCCCTTACATTGACTTGCACAGTAATTATGAGAACGTCCTCCAACCTATCAGAGCTCTTGCAACATGAACTGACATGTTATCCACCCAATCAAAGGATCAGAATGAATCTAGTACTGAAAGCATAAGCTACAGCTAACTAGGACTGCAGTGCATAAAATGTGGTGAGTAGTTGACTTAGAGAGAAATACATTAGTTGAACAGTTTTTAACAAATTAATTTCTTCAAAAATGAAGAAAAGCAAGAGAGAGGTGTATGTATGTTTGTGTGTGTGTGCGCGCATGTGGACACCCCTTCAAATTTGTGGATTTGGCTATTACAGCCACACCCGTTGCTGACAGGTGTATAAAATCGAGCACACAGCCATGCAATCTCCATACACTAAAATTGGCAGTAGAATGGCCTTACTGAAAAGCTCAGTGATTTTCAACGTGGCACCCTCATAGGGTGGCACCCTCGTCAAATTTCTGCCCTGCTAGAGCTGCCCCGGTCAACTATAAGTGCTGTTGTTGTGAAATGGAAACGTCTAGGAGCAACACCGGCTCAACCACGAAGTGTTAATCAGTGTTAATCAGTGTTATTTCTGGATAGTTTCTGGTTGAAAATGCAATCTCCACAGGACCTTCTAATCAGCTGGTTTTGCATGGGTGGAGTTTTGGCTTGCCTGGTGACCAGGCGGTATGAGTTAGTAGAACACTACTAATAAGAGCTACATTTTCAGATTACAACTCATTTGTTGACCAAACAATTCGGATGTTACAGACGATTTTGTGAGAAGACCAATTTTCAGTCACCTTTTACCGCAGATGCGTAGGTGGGACATCAGCAGATGCGGTGGATTGTGACGCATCCAATGCAACAACGTATCTCTAGCTTAAACTGACAGATTTTTTTTCTGGGGATTTTTGTATTATACAAATTTGATTTCCTTGGGGGCACGAACATCGACTCTAGGGGGTTAAAATACATATTTACCTGAACAAATTATTAGATGGCCTGCGTGTGGACCAGAATGAACTTTCCTCACTATTAATTGTACCTGCAGTAAGGAATTACCCTCTTCAGAGAATGTTTTTTTTTTACTTATCTGCAGATAATTGTCGTCTGCAGCTCAAAAAGCAGTAGTATGATTATGCAATTCAGGGAGCCAAATTAGTATTTTTCACAGATGTGATTTTGGTTCCTGATGTTAACCAAAAATATGTTTTAAAAAAACTGTTAGTTTGCCAACAGCCCATCACTATTCTGAAGCACCAGTGTTTACACAACCCAGAGGTGTAGCCATAGGAGGTCTGATCTAATCTCGTCCTTTATCTTAAGTGCTCAACGTTCAATGCTCAACGTCTTTTTTGTAAATGCAGGCAGGGAGTATATTGACATTTCAAACAAACTAGAGAGGGATGAGACACATCACAGAAAGATACAGCTTTAAGATTTTGGAGACTTTCTCTAAAAGTAAGGGTTTATAATTTTTTTTTACTTTGCTGGAAATAGGTGGGAAATGTTTTGAAGCGCCAATTGGATGAACATTTTAAAAAATGAGCTCAGAAACTTGGCAAAAGACCCTCTGACAAGATTATCTACGCTTATGTCTACTGTTTTAGGAAAGTCAGCAATCCTGTTCTGGTCATAGTAGAAGAATATCCCAGGCTAATCTACAGTGTAATTCTCAATGGGATTAACTTGTGTGAGGCTGCACTTCGAATAGCTATTGGTGCCAGATTTCAAGATAGGGTTGTTGTCTTTGCCAATGATACGTCTGTGGGATTTTGTGTTGGCTTAGTTTTTGTTGTTTTTTTTTTTTCAGAAAATATGGATAGTGCCTTTTCTTCCCAGGCTATTGTTGACATGCCATTGATGTACTGAAAAGAGCTTGCTCTTCCATTCTTTCTTCAATGGTGTCCTTGGCACATGAATTGATGTCAATCCTGTCCTCCACAACCTGTGTGTGGGTGGTGTGGTTTTTGTACCCTTGTAAGAGAGCAAACATATTTATTTTACAGTCTTTGAGTGTCTGTGTTTCTTTGTAACTGAGAACACACATTTTTATTTTATTTTACAATGTTTGAGTGTCTGCGTTTCTTTGAAGTCAGAGGGGATTTTGTGGTTCCCACAGTGAATGTCATCAATTTCACCAGGGTCTGACCCCTTTTTATGAGCCAGGCATATTCTATATCCATGCTCTCTACGAGCCAAATAAATCCAGGGCATACCGGAACCAACACTGCATCCCCTTTTTCTGGACGCTTCAATATTCAGTGACACACTTATTTTTCACTCCTTCCAAGCGATGCAAATCCATGGAGAAACATTGTCTTGGCCAAAGTTGATATACAAATATAGACTGGTTTTACTTGAGAATTTATTTGCAATGGTTTTACTTGATAATGTGTCGTGCTGGATGGAAAGGTGAATGGTGAATGTGACCGCAGTAAAAGGCTTTTTTCAGAATGCCTCACTCAATGAGGTCTGAGTTCTGTGTACATAAAGCCAATGTAATGTAACCAAATGCTACTTTTATTGAAAGACTTATATCACTTGAACACACCAGCAGACTCTCGGCTGGTTTGCTAAAACAATACGTACCACGGTACACCTGCTGGGTGACGTCGAATTTCTGGTTCTCTCGCCATTTCAGCATGTAGCATTGGCCTAGTGTCACGTCTTGGCCATAGAGAGCCTCTGGGCTCTCTATGGAGGTTTAGGTCAGGACGTGACTATGGGGGTTTCTATGTTGTTTATTTCTATGTTTTGGTTTTGTATGGTTCCCAATTAGAGGCAGCTGATTGTCGTTACCTCTAATTGGTGATCATACTTAAGTTGTTCCTTTTTCCACCTGTGTTTGTGGGTTATTGCTTTCTGTTAGTGCCTGTATGTGCTACATTTATGTCCGATTAGTTGTTTCTTTATTGTTTTGTATATGTTCCACTTGCCAATAAAAATGTGGGACTTCATGCACGCTGTGCCTTGGTCCATTTCTGAAGACAATCGTGACACCTAGGGAGACATTGAGAGAAGTTTGCTAGCTGAACCAGTCACACTTCATATGAAACAAATGGGATGCCATTGCTAATAATATGGCATGCCATAGCATACAATACTGAACATTACTGTTTCCTCTATAAGCTATTTAGCCACTGTAGTAACACTGTCATGACTCTCCTGGCTGAGGATCCAAGGCCTCAGATCAGCTTGGCAAATGGCTGACAGGTGGGCCAGTTTTCACACCTCAGTACTCTGTCATAAATTAGGGAGAAGGGTAATTTTTTCCTGCTCTCCAGTATTACTAAAGGAATGTCCTTTGACCTCAGACTTTTGGCGCCCAAAAGACCTCAGACTTTTTATCCAAAAAGTGAACATTGGAACATTATTTCTATCATCCGAATGTGGGGAAGGATGACAGTTGACCTAAATAATAATCAAGTCAAATTGTTTATTATTTTTTGACGTCATTAAGGATGGTATCAAGAAATAACTGTAATTTGGGAAGTATACACATTCTATCTGTCATCTCTTCATCCAATACATTGTGTATAAGAAATGCAAAATGTGGAACATATTGTTGTTAAGATAGGATTGTGATTTTAGTTTTCTAATGAAAATTGTTTTCACATAAACTATGCAAAGTCAGTAGCCACGGCCCCAAATGAGCTCAGAGATCATGGAAGTGTGATGGAACCGCCCTTTCCGACCAGAGTGCTTAAAAGGATTCTCTAAGATTTAACATACCAGACCAAAAGACGTGAGACTGGTCCAAACATTGAAATGGTTAGAAACTCTCAACATGAGGTGAAGAAAATTAACTTACCAGACCCGGACCCCAGCAGTCTGTAGCTGCACGGTTAAAGTGAGTATGGAACTTTGACTATCTACCCGAGGAAGAGAGGAGAAGCTCACCTCAGACAATCACTGTTGAATAATTGAAGTCACAGACAAATAAGAAGAAGGACATTGTGACCTCTGGTGGACAATCAGAGCCTTAAATCGAAGCGGGACACCACAACTTCTTCATAGAAGGATTAATTGGTTTCAACAGAGAGACGACGAACAAAGACATCTACACGTAAATACATTCATGATTTCTTATCCCAAACGGGCAGTGGTTCGTGTGCAAGGTATATGATTAATGTAAGAACAGTCCTAGAATGTGTCCACGATAAATGTAATTTTCCTCTCTCTCTCTTTCCCCCACTCCATCTAACAATATGTTGAAACAAGCCTTCATATATTGTCAGTCCACTAGGGATCTTTGTCTAATGTAAGTGTGTATGTGATTCTGTGTTATTTAGTTAGCTAGTAAATACATTTATTCATCAATTTGTGTAGTACTGAATAATCTTCTTGCTGTTCCAAGGTTGCGACCGATCAGAATGAGACTTATAAGAGGTAATGATAAGTGACTGTTATAAATGTATCTATCTTCTAGAGTTTAATTCGGAAGATGGTAACTCGTTAAACAACTTCTTCCGTGGTTCCCTATATTCCTAATGAGTTAATTCTTACATTATTAATTTAATTGGGTAACATTTAAACATAGTTATTGGATTTAATATATAAGTCATCACATTAATGAAAGTCAGTTCCCAACAACTGTTATTAAATCACAATGAATTAGTTGTCTAAATCACAATGAATTCGCTAGATGCACACATTGGCTATAGCAACGTGGCCCTGGGAATGCCAATGGAAACAAAGCTTAAGTTGAAAATGCAATCTCCACAGGACCTTCTAATCAGCAGGTGTTGCGTGGGTGGAGTTTTGGCTTGCCTGGTGTCATCACCAGGCGGTATAAATTAACAGTCCACTAGCAATAAGAGCTAGTTTTCAGATTATAGACCCCTCCATTCACCCTCAAGCTACTCCCAGACAGTCCTAGCAAAACTCTTGCTAGGACTTTTTTGTTTTTGACTACTGTAATGGAAAACTATTACAGTAAGGTAATTAATTGTTACCCGTAAATGATTTGCTATTGAGCTACAAACGGCTGCATTGGTCTTTTAAGAATGCAACACTACTTCCACCCCCTGGTCTAGAGTATTTTAACACGGCTGATGGCCAATGTATTACGCCATGTGTACACAAAAAAAAGATGGACTGACAACATTCTGGTCATGTGCTAAGTACACCGCAGCCGTCATTATTTTTGGTGTACTGTGTCCGTACTAGGACAGCCTCCGTCTCAGCAGGAGTTGCCTCAGTCTCTGCTATTACTCAGTTGGTTCAGTACATTGAGATACAGGCAAACACATGGGGATGATCACACATCTGAGATCATATAATTCATCTCATCATCTCTAAGTTTTTCAACGTGGAAAATTAAAATGCATCAATCCTGAGTCTTTCCGTGGGAAACAGCTGGCAACAACAAATTGGCAAAATTTGCAAAAACCTACATGAAAACTAGCTGGTAAGATGTTAAATACCCTATAGTACAGCTCTGATGACGCACAAATACATGAAATAAACTGTCAGTGATTAGAAGATTGTTAAATACAATCACAAATGACTAATGAATAGGTATTACAGTACAGTATTACCTTACAGCCAACCATTGCCATTCCAATTTGTCTGTTGGTATCTTATTTTCATACAACCTTAATTTCCTGAATAATTGTCTAATTTGTATTGATGAAATAGCGTCCAAATAGCGTTGTATGTTGACATGGAATACTGTTCGGGCTGAGTCTCTATTCATTATCTAGTGTGTTTTATGTAAGGTAGATTTAAACATGTATCCTGCATTTTCATTAATCAATTGCTTCTACATTCCGTGCATGAATATCTGTGCGACTCAGAGGTGAAAGGGTCATTGCTTCATTAAATGCAACAAATAACAAGACAAAATCCACCTCTAGATTTCTGCTCATCTTCTTCAAGGGGATTTGCAAAATCAAGCTTCACAATGAAATGTGTCTCTGCTTACAGACAACGAAGAAGTCAGACATCAGGAAATCCTTAATTATATACCCCACCTAGTGAAAATGTAATATTATATGTTCTGTTTAATTCGCCAGATCCACCGGAAATATCGACAACATCTAAAAGGACAGAACATTAGAGAGTGAACCCTTTCTGGCAGTTATTTTGGTGACCTCTTTCACGTTCTCCCCCTGTGACATTTATAAATGAACTGTAATTTATTCTGTACCTGTATATAAGTGTCAGGGTTGATATCAGCAGCACGAACTCCCTAAAAGGGCGATAACGACACACTGACAGCCTCCTCGTCACTTCTTCTCCTACCATCTCGACACATTCTTATTAAACATCAATATTGACACAGGACCTCCGTGGCATTTATGCAAGAGAGAGTGTCACAAGGGAATGGGTGAAGATGAGGACTGAAAAGAGATCCCTTCCTGATACCCAGAAACTCAGCTCACTCCACATTGCTGTATTTACGTAGTAATATATACCCTTTTTCCTGTATTCAAATAAAACCATAGAATGGTTTTGGGTACTGTAAGAATAGCAGACAAACCCCTCGGACCGGTACATACAGTGCCTTGCAAAAGTATTCAGACCCCTTGTGTAACGAGTGCGCTGAGTGTTGGGAAGCAAGTTCAGGGAGTGAGTGTTTAATAAATAAGCGCAACTAAATACAAAACAAGAAACACAAACAACTCACAGACATGACACTGGAACAGAAACAATGATGACGGGGGAAGGAACCAAAGAGAGTGACATATATAGGGACGGTAATCAAGGAGGAGATGGAGTCCAGGTGAGTCTGAAGACGCGCAGGTGCGCATTACGATGGTGAAAGGTGTGCGCCATAACGAACAGCCTGGTGACCTAGAGGCCGGAGAGGGAGCACACGTGACACCTTGGATTTCTTCACATTTTATTGTCTTACAAAGTTGGATTAAAATGGATTTAACTGTTATTTATACAGTTGAAGTCGGAAGTTTACATACACTTATGTTGGAGTCATTAAAACTCGTTTTTCAACCACTCCACAAATGTCTTGTTAACAAACTATTGTTTTGGCAAGTCGGTTAGGACATCTACTTTGTGCATGACAGAAGTAATTTTTCCAACAATTGTTTACAGACAGATTATTCCACCTATAATTCACTGTATCACAAGTTTACATACATTAAGTTGACAGTGCCTTTAAACAGCTTGGAAAGTTCCAGAAAATGATGTCATGGCTTTAGAAGCTTCTGATAGGCGAATTGACATCATTTGAGTCAATTGGAGGTGTACCTGTGGATCTATTTCAAGGCCTACCTTCAAACTCAGTCCCTCTTTGCTTGACATCATGGGAAAATCAAAAGAAATCAGCCAAGACCTCAGAAAGAAATTGTAGACCTCCACAAGTCTGGTTCATCCTTGGGAGCAATTTCCATACGCCTGAAGGTACCACGTTCATCTGTACAAACAATAGTACACAAGTATAAACACCATGGGACCACGCAGCCATCATACCGCTCAGGAAGGAGACGTGTTCTGTCTTCTAGAGATTAACGTACTTTGGTGCGAAAAGTGAAAATCAATCCCAGAACAACAGCAAAGGACCTTGTGAAGATGCTGGAGGAAACAGGTACAAAAGTATCTATATCCACAGTAAAACGAGTCCTATATCGACATAACCTGAAAGGCCGCTCAGCAAGGAAGAGGCCACTGCTCCAAATCGCGATAAAAAAGCCAGACTACGGTGTGCAAATGCACATGGGGACAAATATCGTACTTTTTTGAGAAATGTCCTCTGGTCTTATGAAACAAAAATATAACTGTTTGGCCATAGTGACCATCGTTATGTTTGGAGGAAAAAGGAGGAGGCTTGTAAGCCGAAGAACACCATCCCAACCGTGAAGCACAGGGGTGGCAGCATCATATTGTGAGAGTGCTTTACTGCAGGAGGGACTGGTGCACTTCACAAAATAGATGGCATCATGAGGAAGAAAAATGATGTGGATATATTGAAGCAACATCTCAAGACATCCGTCAGGAAGTTAAAGCTTGGTTGCAAATGTGTCTTCCAAATGGACATTGCCCCAAGCGTACTTCCAATGTTGTGGCAAAATGGCTTAACCTCTATAGGCTAGGGGGCAGTGTTCGGAAGTACGGAGAGTCATACGTGCCCAAAATAAACTGCCTGTTACTCAGGCCCAGAAGCAAGGATATGCATATAATTGGTAGTATTGGATAGAAAACATTCTGAAGTTTCTTAAACTTATAATGTCTGTGAGTATAACAGAACTGATATGGCAGGTGAAAACCTGAGGAAAATCCTTCCGGAAAATGTGTTTTTTGATGTCACAGTTTGTCCATTGACTTGCTATTGACTACATAGGGAATGATCTACTAGATTGCAGTTCCTATGGCTTCCACTAGATGTCAACAGTCTTTAGACATGGTTTAAGGTTTGATTTTTGAAAAACGAACAAGACATTGAAGTTCTTTCAAGTGGCTGTTGAAACGGACACTACTGTTTTGCTCGCATGAATGGGTGCGCACTCCTTGTTATTTTTCTTTCCTATTGAACAGACTATTTTCCGTCTGAAATATTATTGTTTATTTAGATATTTGACAACGTGAGGATTAATAAGAAACATCGTTTGACTTGTTTGGACAAACTTTACCGATACTTTTGGGATTTCTTTGTCTGCATGTTGAATGACTGGATTACAGAACTCCATGGCGCCAACTAAACTGACTTTTTGGGATATAAAGAAGGACTTTATCGAACAAAACAACCATTCTTTGTGTTCCTGGGACCCTTGGGATTGCAAACCGAGGAAGATCTTCAAAGGTAAGTGATTTATTTTATCTCTATATTTGATTTTGTAAAGCCTGTGATGGTTTGAATAATATGTTATGGTAATCGAATGTTCTGCTTTCGCTGTAAAGCCTATTGTAAATCTGACAACGCAGTTAGATTACCAAGATTCTAAGCTTTTGAATGCTGTAACACACTTGTATTTCCATGAATGTTTAATTTTACGATTTTTTATTTTGAATTTGGCTTTCTGCAATTTCACCGGATGTTGTCCTTAAAACTTCCCTAAGAAGTTTTAAGGACAACAAAGTCAAGGTATTGGAGAGGCCATCACAAAGCCCTGACCTCAATCCTATCTACACTGATTGAAGTGGATTTAACAAGTGACATCCATAAGGGATCATAGCTTTCACCTGGATTCACCTGGTCAGTCTATGTCATGGAAAAATCACTCTGTGTATGTGAAATAAGTGGCAGAAAACCATATAATTAGATGTTTCATACGGCTGTTTCTCTCTTTGAAAAGAGGCATTGTATTTCTCTTTGACTACCATAGGTGGGTCGTTCCACCAATTCGGTGCCTTTTGATAAGTGTAACTTGGTCAAATAAATGTTACATTCTGTCATAAAGAGCACACGTTCAACTTCATAAAATATACAGGTTTTCCTATCTCGAAGTAATACTATAGTAAGTGCCAAATAAACAGGGTTGGGGAGTAACGGATTACATGTAAGGGGTTACAAAAAACAGTAACTGTAATCCATTGCATTACCAGCAAAAATGTCGTAATCAGATTACAGATACTTTTGAAAAACTAGATGATTACTTCAAGGATTACTTTTATATTCAGAAAGGATGTTAGCGGGGGAAAAATCTTTGACACTTCTGTTTTCTCAATGACATTCAAATCAGCATTGAAAAAATGCACAAGTTTGTTCCACCTGAGCGTGTCTGACCAGTCAGAGACCACTATGATGACACACCAAATGTGTTTGCGGGAAAAGAGCAAGAATAGGCTTTTGTGGGCTACAGTCCAAGCTATGTCTTCCAATGGTGCAGTCCAAGCTATGTCTTCCAACTTGAATAAACACTTGGAGGTAAGGATGACAGCAGTGGTGTAGTCTACGGCGATACGGATATCACTTATTATATATAAAAATAAATCCATAGGCCTAATGCTCAAACTTGCACACTTTTGATAGACTTAAAGGGGCAATCTGTATTTGCTACATCCATTTTTGGACTTATAAATTGATTCTTGATTAATATAACTTATAAATGCCTCATGAGCTTAGTTCAATTGTCAGACTCCATGAGAACCCCAAATATAAGCTACGTAAACATTGTAAATGTAAACAAACAATGATTAGCATCATAACAAGGTTAAAACAATAATGTTGATATCATGGATGGTCAGTCCTCGCATCCATAGCTTTGTCTGTTAATCTGAGAGTGGTTACATTTATCCAGGCTCACCCCTCAGCTTTTTACCAAAACAGAGGCAGGGCCACCATTTTATTATTGTTTCATCTGTGGATTTGCCCTTTAAACAGCTGCACATTATCAATATATCAATGTGTCACCAACAGAAAGGTAAACAATAGGCCTATAGCAAATGCATCACAATCATTTTTTACATGTACTGTAAATAGCACTTTTCAGTAGTGCTCAAAGCATGCCATTTGATGAGCGTAGCATTTATTTTTCAACTCCAATCAACGATCCCAATCAGTCCTGCATGACAGCAGAGTAGGGCTGGCTAATAAATCCTTAGTTTTGTTTTACCTTGAGCTCAGGTAAAACAGTTTTCCTAATCCATTCTTCCATATTTGCAAATCCTATTCTAGAAGATCAAGGGGTTTAACATTTATTTGATTTCTTTATGTAAAGATATAACTTAATTATATGATTATATGTAGTAGAAAGAGATGGGTTAGAAGAAGCCTACATAACAAACCCATAAATTAAAATGTAACATCCATATATGGCCAGCTATGTAAACTTTAACATTGATTTATCCTAAAATAGATGTCGTTCAATTGGTAACACACATTTTTGTTGTCTTCTAATGCCTCTTAAGGGGAAAGTAATCTAAAAGTAACTGTATGTAATCAGATTCCATTATTGAGTTTGGGTAATCCAAAAGTTATGTTTACAATATTGGACTGGTAACTAGTAACTAACGGATTACATTTAGAAAGTAACCTACCCAACCCTGCAAATAACTACTACTGCTGTACACACCTTTTCTATTTATATACTGTCCATACTGTCGTTCTGATATTTCTTAATTTCTTTCTTTTTCTGGGGGGGAGATTTGTATTGCTAAGTAAGCATTTCGCTACACCTGCGATAACATCTGCAAAATATGTACACGACCAATACAATTTCATTTGATTGATTTGAATAAAGTAACAGTGTTGACGATTTCGTCTTAAATCAGCCATAAATCCCCTTGTGACGGGGAATGGAAGCTTGTTGTGTGCAACAGGTATTGGCAATTGAAAGCAAGCTTCACAAATAAAAATGGAATTGTTAAGAGTTCTAGCCTGTCTGTCTATACATAACAGGGTTGATGTGTTACACATGACCCGCTCAGTTTTCTACCACAAAATACCAGAAAATGGCCGTAATAGGGTTGAACTCAAAATGAGGGACAGACGTACATGAATCACTAATCGCATTAAATAAATAATAAGAAACAAAATAACTAGGGCTTTACAATGATGGTGAAAACTTGGATAAATGTTTAGGTTAAGTGGGTTAAAATCTTCCAAGAAGTCAAAGGGTGCACAGAGGGGCATGTCAAAATGCTGAATTTTGGCACTTTAGCAAGTCTTTATTCATATAAAAAAATCTTACTGACTGAATTCTCCATGTGGTCTATATTAAAGGGCACTTTAATATAACAGGCTTTTTAAATTTCAATATTGGTGCACAATTTCTACTTAAAACATGAAAGGGACACAAAAGGCACTCATTTCGTGAAACGTCCCAGGTGCAAAGTGAGAAAAAACTCTTGGTTGAGGACAGCGCCTGAAGAATTTCCTCATTTCTGTCTTTGATGTTTTCTGATGAGACAGATTTCATATCCTCCAATTGATTTAAGGCTGGGCCTGTAGGCCTGTGCTTCATTTCAGATAGTAAACCTGGAGAACAGAGGGGATGGCTGACGATTATGACAGCCCCTCACAACATCATATCTGATTTGATTGGGGAAATATTATGTTATAAAATATGATGCTAGAGGTGGGAGCCATGGCACTGATCTATTGAAGGTACCAGAACACCAACATGAGGCCCAAGATCAAATGATTCAAATGAGTTGTCATGAGTGTATGTGATTTATATTTCCAAAACACTATATCCACAAATGTTTCACATTTGTTTGTTTTTATCAGAAATGATTGCTTATGAGTACCTTCATGTGTGTGTAAAATATTACTGTTCTCAGTTTTAATTTAGATATTTTTATATATATTTTGACGTCACCAAATGTATAATTTGTACAACTTTTTAAATATGTAGTTATATTACATTTGACTTTGTAAAGCCTAGCAGTACTACTTGATCATTACTCTTTGAAATTAAACTATCAAGTGATTTAGATTTTAAACAAATACAGGTCTGTCATTGAACAAACACATGCCATGATTAGGTTGTGAAAAACACACCTATCTCTTTCTTCATTTCTTTAAACAATAAAAGGTAATTTACCAACATTTCTGAAAATGGATATACAGCATTTTGGAATAAAACTCTTCATGTGTTCACTCCCAAGTGGTTGATAGTATTAACCAAAGCAAGGGTCATGAGAGCGTGTAGTTAAATCTCCCTAAATCCAGGGAGATTTAGCAAGAAAGATAAGATTATTCTACATGAATGTGAGAACATGATCAAGTAATCTTCAAATTAAATACGTCTAATCCATACTGCCTTTGTTTTGCAATTCCTGTGTAACATTCTTCTGCCTCTTCTCCTTTGTAATGTTAACTATGCTGCATCTGCCATATGATTCTTTCCAAGCATGTAACTCTACCAGGCTGTTTTTGTGGAGAAAATATAAAGGACCGGCAAATAATATGGCAAAAAAGGACACTGGAAAGTTTCTCATTATCATACCTCAAAAGAGAGGAGAGGGAGGGAGAGAGAGAGAGATGTGCTAGAAGAGAGAGAGAAACAAGAAGATAAATGGGAAGAGAGGTGAGAGAGCAGGAGAGAAAGCAATGGACTGAGATGTGAGTGAGAAAAAGACTGGAGACGAGTGAGCTTCAAACATCCCTATAGCCTTTTCATTTAAGTCCCTCTGTGCTCTTTCCAATCCCATAACCATTACTACACATTTAGAGGTGCCCCTTCAGCCCTAACCCCTCTCAGCAGTCTACTACTCCCAAGTTGGGGACTCTCATTATAGACCTTAGATCGTACTAGGCTAAGGGTCAGTCACTGCTAATTGAGGCTGAAGGGTCAGGGGTCATAGAGATATGGATATCTTCCTTGCTACTTTTGACTTATAGGAGGTTGTCGTTAAGAAGCATTCAGACTTAGGTATCTTTTAGAGAGCTCGATGACAAATTATGAGAGAAAGACAGCGCTATGGAACCAAATTTGATTCGAATTGTTGGAGTCTTTGGGCCATAAAATGCTTCCATGTTATGGATAAATATTTGTCCTGCCCTAAAGGCATGTTTGAGTTGTATCGATAACCATTTGCATTTTACAAAACAGCAAATATTGTTTTATTAATTAAATGTGCCCAA
Source organism: Brachymystax lenok tsinlingensis (assembly GCA_030435695.1). Classification (NCBI taxonomy): domain Eukaryota; kingdom Metazoa; phylum Chordata; class Actinopteri; order Salmoniformes; family Salmonidae; genus Brachymystax; species Brachymystax lenok. The sequence goes on from CM059805.1 coordinate 10,077,665, forward strand.
ATTTTGCAAGGCACAGTGCAAGTACAATGTTGTATTTTTTAACCCAGGGGAACTTTATGTAACTGGTTATGATACATTGTCACCGAGACAATACAGCAGAAAAAAATACAATTGTACTACTGTTATTATCTTACTCTCTCCTACTTCAAAAATAAGCAGGCTTGCATGTTTGGGGCATTCTCTAGTATTCTATATTATTGATTCCAGGGCATTATCCAATTTTCTAAAAGGTGTGTTACCATACATGGAACGGTTCAGGCATTAAATAACTACTTGGTAACAATCCTTTGCAGTGTGTATTAGTCTGAGTCAGGGTCAATACACAGGCGAGTCCCCAGGGCACACTACTGCTGATCTGAGCTGCTCATATACGCCAGTCCTTATTAAACAACCAGTGAAAGCTTGACTGTGTATTATACCCCTTTTATCTTAACATTTTTGAGCTGTTCATTCTGTTAAAAACACATTCAGCCAATCAGACTAAAACTGGAATGTAATCAAGGCTTGTTTGTTGCATGGTGAGGACCTGGTGTCCAATTTCTAAATGTGCATTAACATTTTGTCACCTTATCACTCAAACACAGACCGGCTGAACTTATATATTTCTTCACATAAGGTTTTTAATTAGTGAATTGGAATTAAATTCATGATAGGAATTAATAAAACATAAGTCATTATTATATTATTGTATTGACCTATTCAGGGTAGTAGAGGACTTGTTATTTACGTTACTGGTATCTCTACTGAGTGAGACTTCGTTTTAGACAAACGTGATGGTATAACCATCTTAAGCAAAGTTTCTGGCTATTATACAGTATACAGTGCATTCGGAAAGTACAATATTCAGTCCCCTTGACTTTTTTTCACATTTTGTTACATTACAGCCTTATTCTAAAATAGATTAAATAGTTTTTTTTTTCTAACTCTACACCACCTTTACTCCACACACAGAGACACATACAAAGCTCTCCCTCGCCCTCCATTTGGCAAATGTGACCATAATTCTATCCTTCTGATTCCTGCTTACAAGCAAAAAACGAAAGCAAGAAGTACCAGTGACTCGCTCAATATGGAAGTGGTCAGATGACGTGGATGCTATGCTACAGGGCTGTTTTACTAGCACAGACTGGAATATCTTCCGGGATTCATCCAATGACATTGAGGAGTATACCTCAGTCCCCGGCTTCATCAATAAGTGCATCGACGACGTCGTCCCCACAGTGACTGTACGTACATTTCCCAACCAGAAGCTATGGATTACAGGCAACATCCGCACCGAGCTAAAGGCTAGAGCTGCCGATTTGAAGGAGCGGGACACTAATCCGTGCGCTTATAAGAAATCCTGCTATGCCCTCAGACGAACCATTGAAACGGGCAAAGCGTCAATACAGGACTAAGATTGAATCCTACTACACCAACTGTGGCAGGGATTGAAAAAATATTATGGACTACAAAGGGAAACCAAGCCACGCGCTTCCCAGTGAGCCTATCAGATGAGCTAAATGCCTTTTCTGCTCACTTCAAGGCAAGCAACACTGAAATATGCATGAGAGCACCAGCTGTTCCGGACGACTGTGTGATCACACTCTCCATAGCCGATGTGAGGAAGACCTCTAAACATGTCAACATTCACAAAGCCGCGGGGCCAGATGTATTAACAGGACATGTACTCCAAGCATGTGCGGACCAACTGGCAAGTGTCTTTACTTCACTGACCGAGTCTGTAATACCTGCATGTTTTATGTTTCAACAGACCACCATAGTCCCTGTGCCCAAGAAAGCAAAGGTAACCTGCCTAAATGATTACCGCCCCGTAGAGCTCATGTAGGTAGCCATGAAGTGCTTTGAAAGGCTGGTCATGGCTCACATGAACACCATCATGCCGGAAACACTAAACCGACTCCAATTCGCATACCACACCAACAGATCCACATATGATGCAATCTCAATCGCACTGCACACTGCCCTTTCCCACCTGGACAAAATGAACACCTATTTGAGAATGCTGTTCACTTACTACAGCTCAGCGTTCAACACCCCAAAGCTCATCACTAAGCTAATGACCCTTGGACTAAACACCCTCTGCAACTGGATCATGGAGTTCCTGATGGGCCACCCCCAGGTGGTAAGGGTAGGCAACAACATATTTGCCACGCTGATCCTCGACACTGGGGCCCATCCGGGGTTCGTGCCTAGTCCCCTCCTGTACTCCCTGTTGACCCAAGACTGCGTGGCCAAGCACGACTCCAACACCATCATTAAATTTGCTGACAACACAACATTGGTAAGTCGGATCACCGACAACGATGAGACAGACTATAGGGAAGAGGTCATAGACCTGGCAGTGTGGTGCCAGGACAACAACCTCTCCCTCAATATGAGCAAGACTAAGGAGCTGATCGTGGACTATAAAAAAAGGAGGGCAGAACATGCCCTCCTTAACATCGACGAGGCTGAAGTGGGGAGGGTCAAGAGTTTCAAGTTCCTTGGTGTCCACATCACCAACGAACTATCATGGTTCATACACGCCAAGACAGTTGTGAAGAGGACACAACAACATCTTTTCCCCCTCAGAAATATTTAGCATGGGTCCCCAGATCCTCAAAAAGTTCTATAGCTGCACCATCGAGAGCATCCTGACCGGTTGCATCACCACCTGGTATGGCAACTGCTCGGCATCTGAAGGTAAGGCGCTACAGAGGGTAGTGCGTACAACCCAGTACATTACTGGGGCCAAGCTTCCTGACATCCAGGGCCTATATTCTAGGCGGTGTCAGAGGAAGGGCCAAAACATTGTCAAAGACTCCAGCCGCTCTAGTCAAAGATTATTTTCTCTGCTACCGCATGGCAAGCGGTACCAAGTCTAGGATCAAAAGACTCCTTAACAGCTTATATCCCCAAGCCATAAGACTCCTGAACAATTAATCAAAATGGCCACCCAGACTATTTACATTAACCCCCCCCCCTTTGTTTTTACACTGCTGCTACTCGCTGCTTATTATCTATGCATAGTCACTTTACAAATTACCTCGACAACCTGTACCCTGCACATTGACTCGGTACCGGTACCCCCTGTAAATAGCCTCGTTATTGTTATGTAACTTTCTTAAGTTACTTTTCTTTCTCACTTTAGTTTATTTAGTAAATATTTAACTCTATTTCTTGAACTGCATTATTGGTTAACTTGTTAGGGAGCGCCTCCCGAGGTAACGGTTTTGGAGAGTCTGGCATGCCCAAAGTAAAATGCCTCCCACTCAGGCCCAGAAAATAGGATATGCACATAATACTATTGGATAGGAAACACTCTGAAGTTTCTAAGATTGTTAAAATGTTGTCTGTGAGTATAACAGAACGGATATAGCAGGCAAAAACCCGAGGAATTTCTGTCCTGGAAAAAGTGTTTTTTTGACACATTGCCTCATTTTGAACCCCTCCCTATTGAAAACAGACATATATAAGAGTAAGATTGCAGTAAATATTGCTTCCACTGGATGTCAACAGTCTCTAGACAGTGTTTGATGATGTTAGAATGCTCTGGATGGTAATAGAAGAAGAATTTCAAACTAGTCATCGGATGTAAACAGAAGAGGATGCGCGTTCACGGGCTTGCGCTCGCTGTGGTTTTTTCCTTTCCTATCGTCCAGTTTATAATCCGGTTGAAATATTATAGTAAATACACATAAAAGTGTTATTAGGATACATTATCAATGATGTTTGATTGTCCTTGGACAAGTGTATAGGTATAGGTTGAACGAGTTCTCTTCACGGTTCAATGGGCGAGTGGACGCTGTATTTTATGAACATAATGGCGCCAACCAAATGGAGATTTATGGATATAATGAACCATTGGATGTCTTCGTTGGACACTTGGGAAGCCCTCAGCAGAAGTTCTTCAAAAGGTAAGGGATTTGTTTTTGCTGTGAAATGTGTTTTGTGTGAACCACAATGGTTGATGAATTTATGCTAATTGAAAATTATTGGAGGTTCTACCCTCAAACAATCAAATGTAGTGCTTTCGCCGTAAAGCCTTTTTGAAATCTGACAACGCTGTGATATTGCCAAGAAGCAGAGCTTTTGATGACTATGCAACACTTGTATAGCGCCCCACCACTCCCTAAGTAGTTTTAAGAGCTTGTAAGCATTTCCCCGGTAAGGTCCACTCTACCATAAAGGCCTGATTGGTGGAGTGATGCAGAGATGGAAGGTATTCCCATCTCCACAAAGGAATTTTGGAGCTCTGTCAGAGTGAATATTGGGTTCTTGGTCACCTTCCTGACCAAGGCCCTTCTCCCCCCGACTGCTGAGTTTGGCCGGGCGGCCGGCTCTAGGACGAGTCTTGGTGGTTCCAAACTTCTTCCATTTAAGAATGATGGAGGCAACTGTGTTATTGGGGACCTTCAATGCTGCAGAATTGTTTTGGTACCCTTCCTCAGATCTGTGCCTTGACTCAATCCTCAGAGCTCTACGGACAATTCCATCGACCTCGTGGCTTGGTTTTTGCTCTGACATGCACTGTCAACTATGTAACCTTATATAGACAGGTTTGTACCTTTCCAAATCATGTTCAATCAATTGAATTTACCACAGGTGGACTCCAGTCAAGTTGCAGAAACATCTCAAGGATGATCACTGGATAACGGATGCACCGGAGCTCAATTTCGAGTCTCATAGCAAAGGGTCATTTTTGGTTTGTCATTTTTTGGTTTTGTGTGTAGATTTGTGAGGATAAATGTTAATTTAATAAATTTTTGAATAAGGCTGTAACGCAACAAAATGTGGAAAAACCTCAAGGGGTCTGGAGACTTTCCGAAAGCACTGTGTATATGCAGTGGCAAGAAAAAGTATGTGGACCCTTTAGAAATACCTGGATTTCTGCATAAATTGGTCATAAAATTTGATCTTATCTTCATCTAGGTCACAACAATAGACAAACAGTCTGCTTAAACTTATAAACACACAAACAATTATACGTTTTCATGTCTTTATTTAACACACCGTGTAAACATTCACAGTGCAGGGTGGAAAAAGTATGTGAATCCTTGGATGAAATAACTGGTTGACCCTCCTTTGGCAGCAATAACCTCAACCAAACATTTTCTGTAGTTGCAGATCAGACCTGCACAACACTCAGGAGGAATTCTGGACCATTCTTCTTTACAAAACTGTTTCAGTTCACCAATGTTCTTGTGATGTCTGGTGTGAACTGCTCTCTTGAGGTCATGCCACAGCATCTCAATCGGTTTGAGGTTCTGGACCACTCCAGAAGGTGTATTTTCTGTTGTTGATTTACTTCTGTGTTTTGGGTCGTTGTCCTGTTGCATCACCTAACTTTTGTTGAGCTTCAATTTAGCTTACAGATAGCCCTACATTCTCCTGAAAAATGTATTGAGAAACTTGGGAATTCATCTTTCAATCAATGATAGCAAGCTGTCCAGGCCCTGAGGCAGCAAAGCAGCCCTAAACAATGATGCTCCCTCCACCATACTTTACAAATGGGATTAGGTTTTGATGTTGGTGTGCTGTGTATTTTTTTCTACACACATAGTGTTGTGTGTTCCTTCCAAACAACTAAACTGTAGTTTCATCTGTCCACAGAATATTTTGCCAGTAGCGCTGTTGAACCTCCAGGTGCACCTTTGCAAACTTCAGACGTGCAGCAATGTTTTTTTTGGACAGCAGTAACTTCTTCCGTGGTGTCCTCCCATGATGTTAGAGATGAGATGTTAGCATCTTCCAGAGATTTCTGTAAGTCTTTAGCTGACACTCTAGGATTCTTCTTAACCTCATTGAGCATTCTGCGCTGTGCTCTTGCAGTCATCTTTGCAGGACAGACACTCCTTGGGAGAGTAGCAACAGTGCTGAACTTTCTCCATTTATAGACAATTTGTCTTACCATAGACTGATGAACATCAAGGCTTTTAGAGATACTTTTGTAACCCTTTCCAGCGTTATGCAAGTCAACAATTCTTAATCTTAGGTCTTCTGAGATCTTTCTTTTCGAAGCATGGTTCACGTCAGGCAATGCTTCTTGTTTTTTATAGGGCAAGGCAGCTCTAACCAACATCTCCAATCTCGTCTTATTGATTGGACTCGAGGTTAGCTGACTCCTGACTCCAATTAGCTTTTGGAGAAATCATTAGCCTAGGGGTTCACATGCTTTTTCCAACCCACACTGTGAATGTTTAAATTATGTATTCACTATAGACAAGAAAAGTACAATAATGTCTGTGTTATTAGTTTAAGCACACTATGTTTGTCTACTGTTGTGACTTAGATGAAGATCAGATCAAATTTGATGACCAATTTATGCCGAAATCCTGGTATTTCCAAAGCGTTCACATACTTTTTCTTGCCACTGTATATGTTAAGAACAACTTCAAGGCATACTGGTAATTACTGTGAAAGTGAGGCTCCTGCAAGAAATCCAAATACACATTAGTGCAGTTGAAGTTATTTTGCAGTCTTATCCCGTAAATCATTATCAGATTGAATAGGGCCCTGAGTGATGTCAAACACATCCCCATCAATGACATCTGAAAATGCCACAACTCCAATATGAACTTCATGCTTGTGTTCAATATTACTCTGTTAAGCCTCTGTCTCCGCATAAAAGGTCTCTGTATAGATAGTTATTATCTCTATAATGATGATTGCATTTCCAAATGAACAAGAGCTCCTCAGAATCTGCAATTATGTAATTACTAATCAACCCATGACTGGCCTCCTGATAACAAGCAGCCAGCACAGAGTGGAAAATGTTAGCCCCTATGGTTCAAATGATATTAAAGAGCTTTAAGTGCATGGTGTCTTGCTACCAATACCGATAAAGTACTTTTAGCATTATCTGGTTATACTAATGGTACCACTCAAGCTCTGGCTGAAGAGCAGTTGATAATAATAGCTACAGATGTAGGATCTTAATTTGATCACCCTGTTTCATGAGAACTTGTAGGGTATTTGAGGTTTAAAAAATACTTCTGATGTTTTGTAATTTTCCTCTTTGAAATTTCAGACTTGATTTTCCCTTACAAAAAATGTACCATCAACCCATACAAAAATGAACATGAATTATAATCTACATAATAATTCACATTTCCTGTTGCTGCAGGATTATTTTCATGCTGTAGCAAACTGGCTCAAATTAAGATCCTATATTTGTAGTGTTCCATACATCCTCGTTGTTGTAGATGTTTGAAGTGTGTTCAATCAGCCATTCTACCATCAACATCCTACAATGCTTTGATGACCTCTGCAAACTGATGGAGGGACGCCAAAGCAGAGGCTGTTATATGAAATTAATGTCATTGATATGGAGATTATGTTCATCCGGATTAAATATGCATTCCAGCTATTTGGGCCGAGCTAACTTTTTATTTGAAGTTGACCATGCTGTTATTGTGTCTTGTGTTATTCATAAGTTAGATAACTCCATGATGTTATTGCGTGTTGTGTTGAAGAGAGGGTAAAAGGCCTCTTGTATTAAGTTGTCATGACGGTGACCCTTACTAACCTCTTAAGTGTTCTACGTTTGTCACCCTAAATGACCTTAGTTACGTGTTCCTTCTCCTAAATGGCTTGTCCTTAGTTCATATCCTATTATTGTCAGTTCAATAAATCCCATTTATGGAAAAGTATCAGAAAGGGTCTGATAGTTGGGGTCAAGGATTATCGGCGTTGAAGCAATTTGTTTGGAAGGTTTGGTAGGTTTAGCATTTTTTTTTCAGGACAGATTCAGACATGCTTTTTGTACGTTTGTGAGCGTGTGCTTATATACCTGTCAAATGTATATTTTCCAGTTGTACAGCATTTCCAGACATAATCAAATACATATACCATCCTTCTTGAGTTTGCTCTTGTTTACTGACAGTGGCTGAATGTGTTACCTCTCACATTCTCAGCATTTATTATTAGGTGAAGATCCATAGTGGTTGAAGTCAGAGCCCACATCTGTTTATGCAGAAGCCCTGAGTGCATACCCGCAGCCATCTCCCTCCTCCCTACACGGGTTATTCAGTTAATCAAGCCCTGGATTCGGAGATGCTGTCTGATACGAGCCACGGCATGAATAACATGTACTGTTTTGCATAAGGATTAAACAACCTGGACAAATAGTGCTGCAGCACATTTCGAGAAAGATCACACCTGGCAATTCCAATGCTAGGCTATATTCTCGTTGTTGCCTTTAGGGAGGGTGTCAGTGAGTTGTTAGTCTATAATGCTGATTTGTAGGCTATACATGTGGGCCTTTTAGGATGGATCTTTGTGTTTTGAATGAAGATTGAAGGCTTTTCTAAAGTCTGTTGTGTAGTTTGCAATGGGTGTGTGTTGAAAAGAGAGATGCTTACAGATGGATTAACTCTGGGCTGTCTCCTCTACGGAATACATTTGTTATTAATGATCGTTTGTTTGCATCACAAGATGCTTTACCAATACTCCAATCTTCCAGTGTTTTATAGACTTTTCAAAAGATCTGTTTATTGGACATATTCCAGCTAGTCCCACAAACTACTGCAGTATACTTAAGCAATAAGGCCTGAGGGGGTGTAGTTTATAGCCGTGGTACACTACATGGCAAAAGCAAAAGCATTAGTAAGGTCGGGCGCTGATACTGGTCAATTAGGTCTGGCTTGCAGTCGGCATTCCAATTCATCCCAAAGGTGTTCGATGGGGTTGAGGTCGGGGCACTGTGCAGACCAGTCAAGTTCTTCCACACTGATCTCGACAAACCATTTCTGTATGGGCCTCGCTTTGTGCACGGGGGCATTGTCATGCTGAAACAGGAAAGGGCCATCCCCAAAATGTTGCCACAAAGTTGGAAGCACAGAATCGTCTAGAATGTCATTGTATGCTGTAGCGTTAATATTTCCCTTCACTGGAACTAAGGGGGCCTAGCCCGAACCATGAAAACAGCCCCAGACCCTGGTCTCCTGGCATCTGCCAAACCCAGATTTGTGCGTCGGACTGCCAGATGGTGAATCGTGATTCCTCACACGGAACTCAAACTGGCTGCGCGCGTGCGCCATCGTGCATACATTTATTTTGTCCCCCCCACACCAAACGCGATCACGACACGCAGGTTAAAATATCAAAACAAACTCTGAACCAATTACATTCATTTGGGGACAGGTCGAAAAGCATTAAACATTTATGGCAATTTAGCTAGCTAGCTTGCACTTGCTAGCTAATTTGTCCTATTTAGCTAGCTTGCTGTTGCAATTGTTCTGTGATATAAACATTAAGTTGTTATTTTACCTGAAATGCACAAGGTCCTCTACTCCGACAATTAATCCACACATAAAATGGTCAACCAAATCATTTCTAGTCATCTCTCCTCCTTCCAGGCTTTTTCTTCTCTTGACTTTATATTGCGATTGGCAACTTTCATAAATTAGGTGCATTACCGCCACTGACCTCGTTTGTCTTTCAGTCACCCACGTGGGTATAACCAATGAGGAGATGGCACGTGGGTACCTGCTTCTATAAACCAATGAGGAGATGGGAGAGGCAGGACTTGCAGCACGATCTGCGTCACAAATAGAACTGACTTCTATTTTAGCCCTTGACAACACAGACTCTCGTTGGCACGCGCGAGCAGTGTGGGTGCAATAATTGAATAATATAGATTTCTAAATGTATTTTGTCATGCGAAGCGGTGTAGTCAGCAAGTCACTCCAGAGAACACGTTTACACTGCTCCAGAGTTCAATGGCAGTGAGCTTTACACCACTCCAGCCAACGCTTGGAAGCCCCTTTCAAGAAGCACCGGACTAACAGTTATTGTGCTGCGTTGCTTCCAGAGACAGAGTGTTGCAACCGAGGACAGACGGTGTGTAGTATAGTATTCTACAGTATACTAAGAAATTCTTTACTACATATGATCGATGGATACTACAGTGTGGAGTATAGTATTCCACAATATACTACAGTTTACTTCAGACTTCTGTAGAATTCTATAGTAAGTACTATATTATTCTATAGTAACCTGTAGTCATTTTTCATGTGGGGTGTTTTGATAATGAATTCTGACACATTTTTTGCAAACCTTATGGTGCAGTAGTGGATTATCCTTGCACGTGGCAACATATATGTAAGAATCTCCTTATATAAAGCACATTAAGACCTACAATTTCATTTTTATAAGAGTAGCTTACAGAGACATATTTATTTAGGTAAAATAAAAAGTCAAACATCAAGCGCATCCCCTTGGCAAATACTCTGTACTTCTATTCAACAAACTGTGTGTTGGAAAAGGAGGACATGTTAGTAATAGAATACTAGATTGTAATTTTCTGAGTTTGAAAGTCTATTTACCCCAAGTTGCAGGTTCATTTTAGACAATGACATGGTTCCATCTTTTCCCCCGACTGTGTCCAATCGGTCGGGAGCCTACTTACTTTCATAATCACCAAATGAATTCATCTCATTTTATAATTTGTATTTGATATGTTCACTCACCCTACTTTTATTGAAGTCATATTTTTTGCAGGCCTGATACAAACCCGTCTGAGATTGGCATTTTTGTGCTGTATTATTGATAGTGGCTCAACATTATAGAAATTGGGTAATTTTGAAATCGCTTTGCCTGTGTATAAATATTTTATCTTGCCTTTAAGGAACTGAGGGGAACTGCAACACAAGCTTGAAAGTGTGCCACTGTAAAGATGACAAGATTCTTCCGAAAAAATTATTCCTCCATTAGGACTCAAGTAATTGTTGTGTAAATTACATTCCCTGTGAAGGATTGAAATCACAGTCAAGATTTTGTTTGTTTCTGTATATGATTATATGTTGTGTGTGTGGAGGTACGGCATGTTTGCCTGTGTGCTCATTGTACCACATCCTTACCACATACCACTGTTCCTCTCCCCATTTCCCTGATACTCTCTCCCCTGCTGTACGTTGACATTGATAGCACAGCACGCCCTCTCTTGAATCGATAGCTCTCATTTCACACCTCCGCTGAGGAAATGAACACGGTTCTCAGACATGCCACTGCTCTTAATTGGATAACAATAATAGTAATTTATATAATGTATATTGCGTTTTTCACAATCTTAAAGCGCTTTAAACAAAAAGCAATAAAAAAAGCAATACATCATCATTAGTAGCCTAGTTATATTTAGCTAGATCAACCAATACATAATTAGTAGCCTAGTTATACTTAGCTAGATCAACCAATACATAATTAGTAGCCTAGTTATACTTAGCTAGATCAACCAATACATAATTAGTAGCCTAGTTATACTTAGCTAAATCAACCAATACATAATTAGTAGCCTAGTTATACTTAGCTAGTGTGACGGCCCATCCCAGTGCTGACGGGGCACACCTGTGAAAGCTCAGCTGTGGCATAAAGTCACTGTTTCCCAATTCAGAATAAGATTCCTCTATCCATGTATACCTTCGGTTGTTTTGTTGTGGCAGTTGATACCTAATTTACTGACCTTCATGCCTCATCTGACTATTGGTGTGAGTGTTTACTTTATTTATGGAATAAATTCATTTTGTTATTCCTTTACTCAGTGTGTGGTTTCCCATTGTTTGTTACAATCTTGAGCCAGGTTGTAACAAGTGGAAGCCCCCACTTGTAGTTTGGCTGATAACTGTTGAACTTCTTGGAGAGGTATGCCACATTTCCAATTTCCTGACTGCAGCAGAACCGCCCCGGCTCCCACATTACTAACATCCACCTGCAGTTTAGAAGGTTGCCCCAGGCGTGGAGGGGCCAACACAGGAGCAGTACTGAGATGAGCTTTAACATCCTCAAAGGACCGTTGACATAATGGAGACCAGGCAAAGTCTGAGTTTCCCAGGGCAACTGTGACATACCTTGGTGAAGTTGTCAGTCAGGGGGAAGTACGGCCAGGACGGGCTAATGTTTTGGCCATTGATCACTACCCACCTCCAACCACTAAAGATCTTCAGTGTTTTGGGGGTGATGATGGGCTACTACCACAGTTTTTCTAAGAATCTTTTAACTGTGGCTGCACCCTTTACTGACTTGCTTAAGGCAAAGGCCCACTTTGTCTGGTCTCCATTATGTCAATGGTCCTTTGAGGATGTTAAAACTCTTCTCAGTACTGCTACTGTGTTGGCCGCACCGTGGCTGGGGCAATCTTTTACACTGCAGGTGGGGGCCGGGGCTGTTCTGCTGCAGTCAGCCAGGAAATTGAGTATCCTGTGGCATACTTCTCCAAGAAGTTCAACAGTTATCAGCTAAACTACTGTGGTGGAGAAGGCAGCTCTTGCCCTGATCTGGGCTCTCCAACACGTGTATTTGGGTACGGGTGTAGTGCCTCTAGTATAAACTGATCACAACTCACTCACCTTTTTACCCTCGATGCAGTGTCTGAACCAGAGGTTGATGCGGTGGTGTCTGTACCTTCAAACTTTACCCCTCGAGGTTCGTCATATTAAGGGGGCGGACAATGTTTTGGCGGATACGTTGTCCCGTGTGCCCTCTCCTTAGCCTTCCTGTTTAGTACTGTGTTTGTTCTCTGACAACTTCTTTTCCGCTCCTTTTCTTAATTTGCATCCAGGCGCCATGGTTGCTGGAGGTGTGGGTTGAGGGTGGACCTGGGTGGTTGGATGTCCAGGGAGTGAAAGTATATTTGTTTTATTGTTTGTGTTCATTAAAACATGTTGGTTTTGTTTCAGGGGCATGGGAGGTCCCTGTTTTTATGGGTGGGGGTGTGACTGCCCTTCCCTGCTCTGTCTACTGGGTTTTGTTGTGCTTACTTCCTGCAGGAGGTTGGTGGGCAGACCTGGGAGGGTCGTCAGTGCTGATGGGGCATAAAGCCACTGTTTCCCCATTCAGCAAGAGATTCCTTTCTCCATGCATACCTTTGGTTGTTTTGTTGTGGCAGTTGACACCTAATTTACTGACCTTCATGCCTCATCTGATTATTGTGAGTGTGTGTATATATATATTTTTTCATATTTTTTTAATATTTAACTAGGCAAGTCAATTAAGAACAAATTCTTATTTACAAAGACTGCCTAACTTTATTAATGAAATACAATTATTTTGTTATTCCTTTACTCCGTGTGTGGGTTCCCATTGTTACAATCTTGAGCCAGGTTGTAACGCTAGATCAACCAATACATCATGAGTAGCCTAGTTATATTTGGCTTGATCAACCAATACATCATGAGTAGTCTAGTTATATTTAGCTAGGTCAACCAATACATCATGAGTAGCCTAGCTATAGTTAGCTAGATCAATCAATACATCATCATGAGTAGCCTAGCTATAGTTAGCTAGATCAACCAATAGAGTCCAAGTCTTTGTGTGCATGCATCCTCCAAATATGAGGATGGACAGTTCATGGCTTGATCAGAGGAAGGTGGTCAGGAAGACGGTTGATGAAGGGTCTTAAGTGATGCAATGAACCTTTTCAATTCACTGGCAGAAATAGCCTTCATCAATGATGGTTCATAGCTCCACACATGCGCTACAGAAACAGACCCACATGTGTATAATGTTTGGCCTTTGAAAGGTATGAATTTACCAACAAATTTCCCACATTTGCTTTTTACTCAGTCAAACCCTGAATTCTAGCTTCATAGATTTTCTACACCAATTACAACTAAAGATTGTTGCCGTAAACTGCAATGATTAGCTACGTAAGTCAGATTTGACCTCGCCACAAGTTGTATATCAGATTGTACATCATTGGGTTCTTTCAATGTTTATTTTTTTCTATCCAACAAAGCCCCTCTCCCCTCACGGAATATGAGCAGGATTGACAGCTTTATTTATCTAACATTTAGGAATTCAGTGAGGGCCTGTGGTCAATTCTCTCTGATTGGTGCAGTAAGTGTGATGCATGAGCAATGGGACTGTCTTAGTAATGAAATCCCTACCTGCGGGTGGCTAAGAAGGGGAGAGGAATCAATAGGGTTAGCCCACTTGAGTGATGTGGACGGGCCGTATAATGAACACATACAGTGCTGTGGGAATTTCCGATCGCTGCGGAGATGGAGCGTTGATTGCCTGTGTCACTCATCATTCCTGTACTGACCCCTGTAGCCTGTAGAGTCTTAGCTTCAGACCAGTTCAATATGACTGAGCTGAAGCAGTAGGTCTCAGCTGTTCAGGGTTGTCATATTTGAGTAACAGTACATGTAAGGCTATGTTGGACATTGGGTAATTCTTTACATGGCATATAATGTCCATGTTGAATCTGTGTTGAGCAGACTCGCTGACTGCAAAGTCACTGTTCTGGTCGCTTATTTTGTCATGTGCTGAACACTCAAATCAATTATACCCACTGAACTTAGGAAATGCTGCAACACAGACACTGTAAATATGTGTGCATATTTGTATGTGTACACATCTGTCTGTGCTCCATGGGTTGAGAAAAAACCCTCACTGCTGAACATAGGTATTTGCATACAATTGATTGAGCCCCACACGTTGAGCTGTGCCCCTGTGATGGTAGTAAAGCCTGTTTGTATTCAGATAATTTTTTTTATACATAATGTGATTCTCCATGGAACTGGGGAAAATAAATGTGCCTCATGCCATTATTAGGCTCTCTACTCAAATACTAATCTGGAATGGTTTATTTTGCACACCGCAATGCTTATTGTATTTTGGGGTTGTATTGTGTTGTTCTTGAACTGCTCTTGAGGTAAAAGTTAGCTGTTCCTTGCTCTCTGCGGTGTCTCAACCAGCCTTATTATTGACCTACCTCCCAGCACGACATCTATCCTTTCATTTTGTTCTCTGTCCACGTTGTGGTTGGTTTCCCCATCGAACACATCAAGCCTGAACCCTAGCCACTGCATGTACACCGTTTCCTTTACCTCCACTAGGTCGGACATCAACTCTAAAATCACAGAACAATTCTCTTGGTTTCGGTTTCCTGTTCATTTCCTGTTTATTGGAGCATTAATAATCAAAGCTTGATGATGAGTTGGTTATTTGAATCAGCTGTGTAACCCTTAGCTAGTGTGACGTTTGGGTCTGGCTTTCACTCAAAGCCATATGTGGTGCCTTATTGCTATTATAAACTGGTTACCAATGTAATTAGAGCAGTAAGAATACATGTTTTGTCATACTCGAGGTATACGGTCTGATATACCATGGCTGTCAGCCAATCAGCATTCAGGGTTCGAACTACCCAGTTTATAATGCAATTTACACAGCATCATTAATCTGCCTTGGGCCTGTGCTGGGTGTACGAGCAGGATACCTGTGGATCCTTAGTTACTAAGGATGAGCAGGATCGATAGCCAGCGGAGGCAGTCGAGGGTCAGGTGCCATTGTGCTTTAAATTCCATAGGAAAGATAATACAGGAATCCAGGCCTGATGATTTGGCTAAGGGACCTTGGTCTGAGGTCAACCACAAAGTGGAGATAGATGAGATTGCAGGTACTATGTATTCTGTGTTTTGCAGTGTTACAATGTACAGTATATCTAAACCATTTACTCTGTACTATGTCAGAATAGTTACAACAATCATGACAAATGGATTATATTTTGCTCAGTTTGTGAAAGGTTCAGGAAATTAATACAATTCTAAGTGATGGGCAGAACTGTACAGTATACAGTATGATGTTATCCACTCCATATGAGAATACAGAGACCCTCACCATCATTACAATAGCATGGGATTACAATGGGACTTTGACTTCGTCCATGCCATTGGTATTCACTTACTCTCCCCCTCCTTCGTCCATGCCATGTCTAAAAAGCGCCACCTAAGGCACGTTCATGACACACAATTCCCTATAGTATATTTGTCAAGTACACAGCATTGAAGTGGGTCGGTTATAAGGCCATCCTGAGAGACATATCCACTGTATTAAACCCTAAAAGATGACGCAATGAGTCACTCTACATGTTATTTATAAAGAATGCAGCACAAGTGATAAATCGTGTCCACTGCAACTCCGTTGTTACTTAATCATTGGAAGAATGTGAGGTTTTCTGTTCTGCTGACTGGTGATGACTGTATCCGTTAAAGTTTCCTCTCAAACAAGTCTTATCAATATTTAATTGCCTCTCTCCTTTGTCGAACACATCCGAAGTTCACCTCAAGTGCAGAGGACTTGTAGAGGATGTTATTAGCCTCCTTGACTACAAGTGTTCAATTATAGCAGTATATCATTACGTTAGTAACCTTTCTTCTCACTTTTTCAAAGACATGATTAAGATTATTTCCATTCATATAATCATAAAGCTTTTTCTAGTCGAGCAGAGGGATTGATTATTCAATACTTCGACCAAAAAGCACACAAAGATGTACCCTTACATTATAAGGCTTATAGAGAAAATGGATGCTAGTGTGCCAGCCAGCCAGAGTAAAAAGCTGTCCCTGCACCTTCTGTAACTACTGTACGTACAGTAGCCAACGGCGGGGCAGGCAACGCAAACCCGGTCGCTGGCGTGAAAGGCAAACACCCTATGCATCGCGCCAATAGGGTTAACCCACTTGGTGGGAATTGTAATGTGGCTCCTATAGCGAGAGTCACAACAATACATAATCAGAGTGAGACTCAGACATACAACAGAGGACTGTGACTTTTACATTTTACTTTCAACCACGTCCTGTCGGTCAGAGAAATGTAGTCGTTTGAAGCCATTGACAATTGGCTCATTCATCCACCCTCCTCTCCCCCTCCAGAGTGGTGCAGCGGTCTAAGGCACTGCATCTCAGTGCTAAAGGCATCACTACAGACTCCCTGGTTTGAATCCAGGTTGTATCACAACCGGCCGTGATTGGGAGTCATGTAGGGTGGTGCAGAATTGGCCCAGGGTCGTCTGGGTTTGGCCAGTGTAGGCTGTCATTGTAAATAATAATTGTTTCTTAACTGGCTTGCCTTGTTAAATAAAAAATATATATTTATATATTCCCCAGGTCATTACTGTAAATGAGAATGTGTTCTCAGACAACTTACCTGGTAAAATATAAAAAATTGCCTTCAGCGTTCCAGCACTGTAAAAATGCAACATGTATACTTGTAAAGGTGCTGCATTAGAGCACGTCAAGTATATTCTTCTGCCATTTTCGGCCACTTATGAATAAAAGCACTTCAATGACTTCTTAAAACATTTTCAACGGAGTTAATTGGGTAAAAGAGAAAAGTATGGGCACATGAATGGCAGAATGAGCATTTGAAGGGCACAACATTTGGAGCTACATGGAATCAGGATTTGGCTATTTTGTGAAGTTAGCTGAGCCAGTCTCCAATCCAAATAAAACAAAAGGGATGCTAACAACGCTGGTTTACACATGAAATGCTGAATAAATACCTCTTGTGTAGTAAAATTCTAGCTAATAACACTGAGTTACCATGATAAGGCAGTTGCTGTTCTGCCAAGATTCGTAGCTGACTGCTATAGCTACGACATTAACGCGTCGGACAAATGTCAGAAAGTTGCGAGCCACACTAGTGCCAGCTGTCAGAGTTAGAGACATGCAGATTTCTAAGGACAGTCTCATAACTTTGCTGCAGGAAAACTTCATAAGCAAACGGGCAAACTAGCTACCGTAATGGTCATTTAAAATAAGCTAGTAGTAATCTGCTAACTAGAACATGTTTGCTCAGCTGATTGAGCATGGTTTGCCATAGTAGCCAGTGTGTTTGTCGGTGTTCCATAGCGAGTCATGGGGGAGTGCAGTAATTTTCAGAAGTTAAGAATTATTTACATATGAGTTCTACGTTTGGCAAGACAGATGTTTCCTGGCAACGTGGTCGCATTAGAATGATTCCATCTTTTGGAAGACAATACCTAAACTGTGGGTGGCACTTTGAATAAGTGAAGTCATGTTACCCATTCAAACACATTCAGTTCAGTTGGAGGGGTTGCTGCAGCGGACCGAACATTGACATTCTACCATGGCAACCAATCACGACTTTGAGATCAATAAACTGCATCTTGGACCTGAACAGTGGAGAGTGAACTATTACACGTTACTATTTGTTTGTGTACTGCAAAGTCACTGTGAGATTTTCAAGGTGTATTATACCCTAGAGAACAGATGCATAAAGCTGACTGTATTTCCTGGAATCTGTTAAAATATCCAACCATTTAATTTGCTCTTCCTACGTAAGAGGGATGCATTGAGCAGTTTTTAAGACCCAAAATGAATAGTTCTACATTAACCTATTACATTTCTGACCTCAAGGTTAAAAGTTTGACACTGATTCACTAGTCCCCTGACACCTGCACCACCTACTCGGTTCCAACATTTCGTAGTATGGCTATAAAAAAGCACATTTCCGTGGCTTCAGGATAATTTGTACACAATTTATAAACGAATGATTCAATATTGACATCAAATCTATACACTTACTATAGATCGACTAACTAAGGATCCCCTTTTTCAACCATTTAGACATGACACTGTTACATAAAGAGTTACCATCGGAATATGTTAAACCTCATAAATGGCCTTTGTTGCCATGCAACAATAAATGACAGTACCAAGGAGGAGTGCTATAAAAAGATATTGGTATCCTGGGAGATGGACGAGGCGGTGGTCCTGACAGAGTTAGAGGGCCGCAGTGGAAATCCCCTGCAATGCTGATCAGGGTTTAGAAAGCAATAGCTCATATAATGGGGGGATCCTGGGAGACTTATCCAAATCTCTCACTCATCTTCCTTTATTGCTGTTCACTGTGTCCTTCACACAGATCCCCCCACAGTAGGACATCTCCCAGCAGACATCTCACATTCAATACCCATTCATTTGATAACTTGAGGTTCCTGCTTAGTGAAAGTGACAGTTTGAGTGGGAACTTTTTAATGATCTATATATGACATGTGGACAATGTTCAACTTCAGTTAGAAGTTGAATGAAGTGTAGCTGTCTCCCAAATGTGTTGAATATCACAAACGTTCAACTTTTTTGCTTTGATCAGAGAATTATAAATATTCAGGCTTTCTTAAAGACGCACATCTACAGTGGTAGATAAAAAAAGTTGTTTTATATATATATATAATTTGATTAATATTTGCTAGTCATATCCCCTGGAATAAAAAATGTATGTATTTGACAATAAGCAATGAGTTTAAGATGATTAATGCTGTGAACTGTTTTAAGCCTAACAGTCCTGGCTATGTAATTATACAATTTTGGGCCTAATCAACATTATTTTGCATTTTTCTATAGCTCATTAGATGTTATAATGCCATTAATTACTCTTATTGCCACTGTAGATCTGCCCGATCCAATTACATTGTCCCCTGCATGAACAGTTTTATATTTTTAATTCTGTCATCCCTCTAATTTTCTCCACTAAAAAACATTGTCTTTAATGATGACTCAACAGTGATTCAGCATAACTGGCATATGCTTTAAGCACCACGTAAACATACATTTTTTCATGCTCTGAATAATACAGAAATATTCTGTCATCTTAAGTTCCAATACCTCGGAGGGGAGGGGGAGCACTTAGATTGCAGTATCAGAAGTTTAAAAAATATTCACGGTCCTCCTCGATCTCTGGGACATTTGATTGAAGCAGACACATTCTGTTCACTGATGTTCCATGAATCCTAAACAAGAGGGACAAGGAGATGAGGTGGGTGATCTGAAATGTTCCTCTGACTGACGCCCACTCCTTGTCGGTCTGCCTAGCCTACTTCCTCTGCTGCCTGTCAGCAATCTTGATCTCTACATACCTGCCATGGTACTGTCTCCCTCCCTTTGCACCGGTCTAATGATTTTGACAGAGCTGACAAAGGTGGGAGATAGAGAGAGTTGAGAGAGAGTTGAGAGGGAGTTGAGAGAGAGTGAGGGCTAGAGAGGAGTGAGAGGGCTAGAGAGAAGTTGAGAAGGAGAGGGCTAGAGAGGAGTGAGAGGGCTAGAGGAGTGAGAGGGCTATAGGAGTGAGAGGGCTAGGAGTGAGAGGGCTAGAGGAGTGAGAGGGCTAGAGGAGTGAGAGGGCTAGGAGTGAGAGGGCTATAGGAGTGAAAGGGCTAGAGAGGAGTGAGAGGGCTAGAGGAGTGAGAGGGCTAGAGGAGTGGGAGGGCTAGAGGAGTTTGAGGGCTAGAGGAGTGAAAGGGCTAGAGAGGAGTGAGAGGGCTAGAGAGGAGGGAGAGGGTGAGGGCTAGAGAGGAGGGAGAGGGCTAGAGAGGAGTTGAGAGCACTAGAGAGGAGGGAGAGGGCTAGAGATGAGTTGAGAGGGAGAGGGCTAGAATAGAGAGGAGTGTGAGAGCTAGAGAGGAGTTGAGAGGGCTAGAGAAGAGTTGAGAGGGCTAGAGTGGAGGGAGAGGGCTAGAGAGGAGGGAGAGGGCTAGAGAGGAGGGAGAGGGAGAATGAGTTGAAGAAGTGAGATAGTGGAAGGCCCACAAAACTCATTTGTACCCTGAGGCCCTTGTCTCATTTCACCATCTTTCTCTCTCCTCGCTCTGTTGTTCTTTCTGGCATTTCTAATATACGCACCATACTTGCTTTGATTGATCAAATATATCGCTTTAATGATACCTAGAAGGGATTATACTGGATATATGAAAGCACTAGCCAAGCATTCATTGGCTGTTGATTAACCATAATGTTTGTGCTAAATAGCAGGGAACACTGTTAATTCCATACCCTTTTTCTCATCAATCCCCTAATATGGTCAAATCAATAGCTACAAGTAATTAAACTATTTGCATGCACCACATCACTTCAAATGACACAATCAAGTGTCACAGAGTGATTTGTGAAGCCAACCCAGAGTCAGTGTCTTAAAGTGATGACTTCAGCAAATACAGAGGCCTTTATCGAATAACAGCAAGTTCAATAAGGAGGATGAAGAGTCTGGAAAGGACACACAAATGAGATTCCAACCTGTCTCATGACATTTGAAAAGATTTCCCCAGGATTGGTTCCTATAGTTATGTAGTTTGAGTGGCCATGGCCATACTCTTTGTTCCAATTGTATAGTAAGTGATAACATACTGTATTGGGATTGGGAATAATCACATGCCGTGGTGTTCATAGCGAGAATGTGTGCCTGGTATAGTAAATTGCTGATAAATGGGGATAATAGTAATGTGATACTAAGCTATTGATAAAACCATATGAAACCTAGAACAATATGTTATCATTAGTTATCATTCTACAGCCATGTTATCACTGTATTAATATACAGCCTTGAAACTGAGGGATTCCTCAAATGTGTTTTTCAAACATGGTAAATATTATATGAGCTCATCCTGATTCAGAGAGAGAATAAAAATCCTCATCAGAAAGCGGTAAAAATGTGGTGAAATCATATCCTGAGGACAAAGGGAATAAGCTCTACTAGGCCTAGAGTTATGAGGTAAAAAGTGTAACCGGTAAAATAGAGAGACACAGAGTGCTTAGTAAGGGGATTGCATCAGACTTTCAACACATTGGATGATCCCATCCCACACAATGTACTGAAATCACTGACCGAACCACAACCACTGATTTCTAAAGCTATACATCTATGGGTATCCTTCACTTTAAATGGAGAATCCTCTGAGCATTACGGTAAAGTGTTCTACAGACAAGGCTCTATATTTAGAGACTGACATTTCAAATGTAACCCTCAAACTTTTAGATATCTATTTATCCTCGCTCTGTACAAATGCCAAATGACTTCTCTAATTTCCTGCTCTTCCACCGTGTGTGTGTGTTTGTGTGCATGTGTCCTATTAAAGAGAAGTGGGCAGCCTACTGTTTAATGACGGGGACTTTTCGACCTTTGAACAGAAGAGGTTTCCTGTCTCCCTGAGGCTGCTGGGATTTCTCCCAGGGAAGACAGCCAGCCATAGCTGCAGCGATATAGATGTTTGTCAGTAAATAAATCAGTAAAGGTCAGATCCCACCCCCGCTCAGCACTGCAATTAGAGCTGAGCCCTGAACTCCAGGGTCTCCCCAGCAGCAGGGCAGGGGCGGGCGGCACGGCTCTGACCCCTCATTCTCCCAGTCCAACCCCACGGGACCTGCTGTATAGTAGGGAGGCTGTGTCGGAGGCAGATTGAATGGGATGGGTAGCTTGAGCTTTGTTTTCGTGTTGTATTGTGACTGAGTATGAGAGATGTTGACAGACATATATTCCTTCATGTCTATTGTTTGACTTATGGATTGTTCTGATTCTCGGTCTCCAAGTCCCAACTCATTCATTGACAGTCCTGTTAGGGAGTTTGCTGTCTGACCATGTTTTTGTGTTCTCTGTGTTAAGCCTGCAACATATTTTCCCTGCATTGCCTTAATCAAAGCCTTGATTGTATACATGGGTACCTACAGTAGACAGCTTAGCTAGCTGCAGACTGTACTGTATCAATAATTCAAAGAACAGGATTTACATAAACTGAATCAGAGGTCACTCTTCATCACTCTAGTGGTCCCTGATTGTGTGTGTGTGTATGTGTGTATGTGTGTGTCGGTGTGCGCGCGCACTGATGAATGTGGTGCACTCTATCATGGGATCTCAAGGACATGGGAGCATTTGGGGTAGCTGCCTCTGTGATGAACCTGTATTACACAACAGTAATGCTCAGATACCACTTCTTCTGAGTACATACAGTAACAGTACTTCATCAGAATGATTAACTCAATTAAAAAAGATTGAGCCACTCTGTCTCTTCTCTTTGAATATTCATTTTGTTTCACATTGAGAGAATAATTAGTCATTGATTACCCATGATTTTACGCCCAAACCGATCTTTACTGTGTAGTGAGGAGAAAGGGGGATTTTAATGCCTTTGGATGTTTGCAACTGAAGCTGCAGCAGCCTTCAATTTGGTTAGGGAATGGAAAGGCGTCCTGTGTTAAAAATTCTGTTTTCCTATACTTTTTTCAGGTTTTCATGCTGAAAATCACTTTTTTATTGTTGAAAAACAACAAAAATGTGAAGTTCTAAGTCCACAACAATGCTTAACCCACATCAGAAGACCATATTTGAGGTCTGGGAAAAATAAGAATAAAACACATTTGGAGGGTGTAGTTGCCCTTTAATTCAATTGTGCACGTAGCAAGAGACTGGCTACCCTCCCGACTGATAGAAATCATCATGATATCATTCTGCCAGGAAGGCCTACTTTTTAGTCAACATTTAATTGGACAGGTTTTTTGGGAAAGGCTTTAGAAATGTTCATTCAAACAGCACATGATGACTGATTTTCAGACAAGCCTTCGGACCAAACTTTTTTAATACCTGGTTTGCATACCCATTGCTGCCTTAGTTAGAATTTACTGGTAGATAACTTATTTCCTACCTACCCTACCGCAGGGCCACTGTCCAAATAAAATATTGAAATATTAATAATTTATTTGACCGAGATGCATGCCGACAGAAAGACGCATCAATCTCAGATAAAGCATCAGAGCGAGCGAAACAGTGCCCCTCTGTCTCAGTATGTGTATCTGATGCTGTCTGGACAAAAAGAGTATTGTATACTACACTGATACTCCAACACACACAAACACAAAATACACGCACACACATGCATATTGACGCCACACACACACAAACACACATTCACATTCCTTCACGCTCTTCACATTTGCTGCTGCTACTCTCTGTTTACTATCTATGCACAGTCACTTTACCGCTACCTACGTGTACATATTACCTCAACTAATCCATACCTCTGCACATTGACTAGGTACCTTGTACATAGCCTCGTTATTGTTATTTTATTGTGATACTATTTTCGCTGTAGTTTAGTTTATTTAGCACGTTTTTCTTACTTTAAAACTCTGCATTGTTGGTTAAGGGTTCGTAAGTACACATTTCACGGAAAAGGTCTACACCTGTTGTATTCGGCACGTGACAAATAACATTTGATTTGATGTCATACTATTGCTGTCCAGACAACATCAGCTACATGGGCTACATATACTGCAGTAAGACAGAGACAACATCAGCTACATGGGCTACATATACTGCAGTAAGACAGAGACATCAGCTACATGGGCTACATATACTGCAGTAAGACAGAGACAACATCATCTACATGGGCTACATATACTGCAGTAAGACAGAGACAGCATCAGCTACATGTCACGTGAAAAGGACAGAGGACTCAGTAGCGAGTATAGTTCAACATTTATTGTCGCAATCCAGGGGGTAAGTAACAGGTACAGGTGTATAGAATGTCTCAGGAAGTGTCTGGGTCTTAGCAGCGCCGAGACTGCGGGGGAAACCCAATCCTCTGTAACGTCAGTGAGCGAAGAGGAATTCCCGGACTGGCGATCCTGAACGTGCCCAGGATAGAGTCCCCCACAGGAGGGAGAGTGAACGTAGAGTCCAGCGGAGAACAGAACCATAGGAGAACACAGAACTCGGCCTGGAGAGAAACACACGCACAGGGAAACAAGACAACGAACTGACAAACACCAGACCAAGACAACGAGTATAAATAGGAACAGACAATGAGTGTCAGCTGGCGCTGATAACGAGCAGGGTAGAAATCAGCGGCCACACCCACACTCACACACACACACACACACACACACAGAGTGAGCCGGTGAATTCATGAACCGTGACACTACATGGGCTACATATACTGCAGTAAGACAGAGACAACATCAGCTACATGGGCTACATATACTGCAGTATGACAGAGACAGCATCAGCTACATGGGCTACATATACTGCAGTAAGATAGAGACAGTATCAGCTACATGGGCTACATATACTGCAGTAAGACAGAGACAACATCAGCTACATGGGCTACATATACTGCAGTAAGACAGAGACAACATCAGCTACATGGGCTACATATACTGCAGTAAGACAGAGACAGCATCAGCTACATGGGCTACATATACTGCAGTAAGACAGAGGGTTGCTGTTTTGCTCGCTCGGATGCTTTCTCCAGTGAGATAGTTTCAGATGAGAGGAAGAGGCGAAGCGAGAGGGCTCACTCTATCCAAAATCTGTCCAGAATAAGCCCAATTATTTTTTAATGGGCATAATATGCAGACCTAAACTTGTCGCCCGCCTTCCCGCCTTTGGGACGACCTCCATTGTTATGGTGGAGACATGAGATCTCTGGTTTCAGACACTTGTAAATTGGTGTGTGCACAGTGTACTGTTCGAATTCTGGCTTCCCCTAAAGTAAATTGATGTTTGCTAAAATTATATGAATGACTCCCTTCTAAATAAAATCATAAAAAATACTTCACCAGAGAGCTTGAGTTAAAAAAAGAGTTGTGGTTTGTTTCAAATCACAATTGCGTAGACCTATGCCTATTTTGGAAGCCAGCAATTTGGGCAGCACGTATGGTAATAGGCCTAGCTGATTATTGAGTTGTGGTGGTCAGTGAAAAGCATCTAAAATATTTGTGAAGATAATGTGTCTTGAGTATGATTTTAAATGTTGAGACAAGAATAAGGGGAGGGGTGCGTGGCGAAGATATGGCATGTGTCTCTTCAGAATGCATGCACTCAGCCCTCCAGAATGTGCTCATGTCTCCCCAAGCAGCTCTCATAGTCTCACGTCAGAATTAGATGTTCATCCATGTTTCTCAAATTTCTAAGTTGTTCCAAACATCAAATTTCTAAGTGGTTATGGTTAGGCATTAACTCTGCATGGTTAAGGTTTGGGATAGGCTCAAAACAAAAATATGAAAAACAACTTTCTATTACTGAATTTGAACTTGCAACCAGCGGCAGATGCTTACACCCATCTGCCATTACAAAACCGAAACCTACTTGAAGGTAACAGTGCTCACTGTTGCCCCTAGTGACCAGTTTCCAATTAATCTCCCAACATCCCCAGACATGGATGGAAGTCGAATGCTGAGAAAACTGATTTGTATCACTGACGTGTATCACGGGTGACCTGGCTGGTCTCCTGCAAATTCTTGCGCATTCATTGCTCATTGTTTGCCTTTTTGATTGTTCATTTTGATCAATTCCCCATTACATACTGTATGTCACCAGTACGCCTAGTAAATGTACTGTTAATCCCTGTCATTTGGTTACATTCATTTCTGTTAATGCATGTAGGCCAATTAATTAATTACAGTCATTTAGCCTACGGTTCTAATTCTCTGAGTGGAAATGTTGTTTGCAGAGTTCACAACCTGCTACATTTGTGAGAAACAAGTTTTGGTTTATTTCATAACCATCATAGAGTTTTGTAAATGTTTTCATTGTCTTTTGATTGGAGTGCTCCATGTGAGCAATGAGCATGTGTCTGGTTTCTCTGTCCTGATAACGTTGAGGAGCGGGCACGCTTGAGCACGCATGAGCTGAAATAAAAGATCCCCAAAACTGTCCATACGCACAAAAATGTTGTTCATAAACTTATTTACATCCCTGTTAGTGAGCATTTCTCCTTCGCCAAGATAATCCATCCACCTGACAGGTGTGGCATGTCAAGAAACGTATTAAACGTCATGATCATTACACAGGTGCAACATGAATTGAATGTTCATTTCTCTACCATAAGCCTATGTTGTTTTAGAGATCTTGGCAGTGCATCCAACCGGCCTCACAACCGCAGACCACGTGTAACCACGCCAACCTAGGACATCCACATCCGGCTTCTTCACTTACAGGATCGTCTGAGACCAGCCACCCACACAGCTGATGAAATTGTGAGTTCCGCCTTTGGGACGACCTCCATTGTTATGGTGGAGACATGAGATCTCTGGTTTCAGACACTTGTAAATTGGTGTGTGCACAGTGTACTGTTCGAATTCTGGCTTCCCCTAAAGTAAATTGATGTTTGCTAAAATTATATGAATGACTCCCTTCTAAATAAAATCATAAAAAATACTTCACCAGAGAGCTTGAGTTAAAAAAAGAGTTGTGGTTTGTTTCAAATCACAATTGCGTAGACCTATGCCTATTTTGGAAGCCAGCAATTTGGGCAGCACGTATGGTAATAGGCCTAGCTGATTATTGAGTTGTGGTGGTCAGTGAAAAGCATCTAAAATATTTGTGAAGATAATGTGTCTTGAGTATGATTTTAAATGTTGAGACAAGAATAAGGGGAGGGGTGCGTGGCGAAGATATGGCATGTGTCTCTTCAGAATGCATGCACTCAGCCCTCCAGAATGTGCTCATGTCTCCCCAAGCAGCTCTCATAGTCTCACGTCAGAATTAGATGTTCATCCATGTTTCTCAAATTTCTAAGTTGTTCCAAACATCAAATTTCTAAGTGGTTATGGTTAGGCATTAACTCTGCATGGTTAAGGTTTGGGATAGGCTCAAAACAAAAATATGAAAAACAACTTTCTATTACTGAATTTGAACTTGCAACCAGCGGCAGATGCTTACACCCATCTGCCATTACAAAACCGAAACCTACTTGAAGGTAACAGTGCTCACTGTTGCCCCTAGTGACCAGTTTCCAATTAATCTCCCAACATCCCCAGACATGGATGGAAGTCGAATGCTGAGAAAACTGATTTGTATCACTGACGTGTATCACGGGTGACCTGGCTGGTCTCCTGCAAATTCTTGCGCATTCATTGCTCATTGTTTGCCTTTTTGATTGTTCATTTTGATCAATTCCCCATTACATACTGTATGTCACCAGTACGCCTAGTAAATGTACTGTTAATCCCTGTCATTTGGTTACATTCATTTCTGTTAATGCATGTAGGCCAATTAATTAATTACAGTCATTTAGCCTACGGTTCTAATTCTCTGAGTGGAAATGTTGTTTGCAGAGTTCACAACCTGCTACATTTGTGAGAAACAAGTTTTGGTTTATTTCATAACCATCATAGAGTTTTGTAAATGTTTTCATTGTCTTTTGATTGGAGTGCTCCATGTGAGCAATGAGCATGTGTCTGGTTTCTCTGTCCTGATAACGTTGAGGGAGCGGGCACGCTTGAGCACGCATGAGCTGAAATAAAAGATCCCCAAAACTGTCCATACGCACAAAAATGTTGTTCATAAACTTATTTACATCCCTGTTAGTGAGCATTTCTCCTTCGCCAAGATAATCCATCCACCTGACAGGTGTGGCATGTCAAGAAACGTATTAAACGTCATGATCATTACACAGGTGCAACATGAATTGAATGTTCATTTCTCTACCATAAGCCTATGTTGTTTTAGAGATCTTGGCAGTGCATCCAACCGGCCTCACAACCGCAGACCACGTGTAACCACGCCAACCTAGGACATCCACATCCGGCTTCTTCACTTACAGGATCGTCTGAGACCAGCCACCCACACAGCTGATGAAATTGTGAGTTCCCGCCTTTGGGACGACCTCCATTGTTATGGTGGAGACATGAGATCTCTGGTTTCAGACACTTGTAAATTGGTGTGTGCACAGTGTACTGTTCGAATTCTGGCTTCCCCTAAAGTAAATTGATGTTTGCTAAAATTATATGAATGACTCCCTTCTAAATAAAATCATAAAAAATACTTCACCAGAGAGCTTGAGTTAAAAAAAGAGTTGTGGTTTGTTTCAAATCACAATTGCGTAGACCTATGCCTATTTTGGAAGCCAGCAATTTGGGCAGCACGTATGGTAATAGGCCTAGCTGATTATTGAGTTGTGGTGGTCAGTGAAAAGCATCTAAAATATTTGTGAAGATAATGTGTCTTGAGTATGATTTTAAATGTTGAGACAAGAATAAGGGGAGGGTGCGTGGCGAAGATATGGCATGTGTCTCTTCAGAATGCATGCACTCAGCCCTCCAGAATGTGCTCATGTCTCCCCAAGCAGCTCTCATAGTCTCACGTCAGAATTAGATGTTCATCCATGTTTCTCAAATTTCTAAGTTGTTCCAAACATCAAATTTCTAAGTGGTTATGGTTAGGCATTAACTCTGCATGGTTAAGGTTTGGGATAGGCTCAAAACAAAAATATGAAAAACAACTTTCTATTACTGAATTTGAACTTGCAACCAGCGGCAGATGCTTACACCCATCTGCCATTACAAAACCGAAACCTACTTGAAGGTAACAGTGCTCACTGTTGCCCCTAGTGACCAGTTTCCAATTAATCTCCCAACATCCCCAGACATGGATGGAAGTCGAATGCTGAGAAAACTGATTTGTATCACTGACGTGTATCACGGGTGACCTGGCTGGTCTCCTGCAAATTCTTGCGCATTCATTGCTCATTGTTTGCCTTTTTGATTGTTCATTTTGATCAATTCCCCATTACATACTGTATGTCACCAGTACGCCTAGTAAATGTACTGTTAATCCCTGTCATTTGGTTACATTCATTTCTGTTAATGCATGTAGGCCAATTAATTAATTACAGTCATTTAGCCTACGGTTCTAATTCTCTGAGTGGAAATGTTGTTTGCAGAGTTCACAACCTGCTACATTTGTGAGAAACAAGTTTTGGTTTATTTCATAACCATCATAGAGTTTTGTAAATGTTTTCATTGTCTTTTTGATTGGAGTGCTCCATGTGAGCAATGAGCATGTGTCTGGTTTCTCTGTCCTGATAACGTTGAGGAGCGGGCACGCTTGAGCACGCATGAGCTGAAATAAAAGATCCCCAAAACTGTCCATACGCACAAAAATGTTGTTCATAAACTTATTTACATCCCTGTTAGTGAGCATTTCTCCTTCGCCAAGATAATCCATCCACCTGACAGGTGTGGCATGTCAAGAAACGTATTAAACGTCATGATCATTACACAGGTGCAACATGAATTGAATGTTCATTTCTCTACCATAAGCCTATGTTGTTTTAGAGATCTTGGCAGTGCATCCAACCGGCCTCACAACCGCAGACCACGTGTAACCACGCCAACCTAGGACATCCACATCCGGCTTCTTCACTTACAGGATCGTCTGAGACCAGCCACCCACACAGCTGATGAAATTGTGAGTTTGCACAAACTGTCTTCCATGCTCATCTTCCTCACCTGACTGCACTTTGGCATTTGGGATGCTCTGGATTGACGTGTAAGACAACGTGTTCCAGTTCCCACCAATTTCCAGCAACTTCGCACAGTCATTGAAGAGGAGTGGGACAACATTTCACAATCAACAGCTTGATAAACTCTATGCAAAGGAGATCTGTCGCGCTGCATGAGGCAAATTGTGGTCACACCAGATACTGACTGATCCACACCGCAACCTTTTTTTAAGGTACCTGTAGATTAGGGCCTAATGAATGTATTTCAATTGACTGATTTACTTAATTGTTGCATATTGCGTTTATATTTTTGTTAAACTTCAACTGAAGTCGGAAGTTTACATACACCTTAGCGAAATACATTTAAACTCAGTTTTTCACAATTCCTGACATTTAATCCTAGTAAAAATCAGTCAGGATCACCACTTTATTTTAACAATGTGAAATGTCAGAATAATAGAAGAGAGAATTATTTATTTCAGCTTTTATTTCTTTCATCACATTCCCAGTGGGTCAGAAGTTTACATACACTCAATTAGTATTTGGTAGCATTGCCTTTAAATTGTTTAACTTGTTGTCCTTAAGCCATTTTACCACAACTTTGGAAGTATGCTTGGGGTCATTGTCCATTTGGAAGACTTATTTGCGACCAAGCTTTAACTTCCTGACTGATGTCTTGAGATGTTGCTTCAATATATCCACATAATTTTTCATCCTCATAATGCCATCTATTTTGTGAAGTGCACCAATCCCTCTTGCAGCAAAGCACCCCCACAACATGATGCAGCCACCCCCGTGCTTCCCGGTTGGAATGGTGTTCTTCAGCTTGCAAGCCTCCCCGGTTTTCCTCCAAACATAACGATGGTCATTATGGCCAAACAGTTCTATTTTCGTTTCATCAGACCAGAGGACATTTCTCCAAAAAGTACGATATTTGGCCCCATGTGCAGTTGCAAACCGTAGTCTGGCATTTTTATGGCGGTTTTGGAGCAGTGGCCTCTTCCTTGCTGAGCAGCCTTTCAGGTTATGTTGATATAGGACTCGTTTTACTATGGATATAGATACTTTTGTACATGTTTCCTCCAGCATCTTCACAAGGTCCTTTGCTGTTGTTCTGGGATTGATTTGCACTTTTCACACTAAAGTACGTTAATCCTCTCTAGGAGACAGAATGCATCTCCTTCCTGAGCGGTATGACTACTGTGTGGTCCCATGGTGTTTATACTTGCGTACTATTGTTTGTACAGATGAACGTGGTACCTTCAGGTGTTTGTAAATTGCTCCCAAGGATGAACCAGACTTGTGGAGGTCTACAATTTTTTTCTGAGGTCTTGGCTGATTTCTTTGGATTTTCCCATGATGTCAAGCAAAGAGGCACTGAGTTTGAAGGTAGGCCTTGAAATACATCCACAGGTACACCTCCAATTGACTCAAATTATGTCAATTAGCCTATCAGAAGCTTCTAAAGCCATGACATCATTTTCTGGAATTTTCCAAGCTGTTTAAATGCACTGTCAACGTAGTGTATGTATGCTTCTGACCCACTGGAATTGTGATACAGTGAATTATAAGTGAAATAATATGTCTGTAAACAATTGTTGGAAACATTACTTGTGTCATGCACAAAGTACATGTCCTAACCGACTTGCCAAAACTATAGTTTGTTAACAAGAAATTTGTGGAGTGGTTGAAAAATGAGTTTTAATGACTCCGACATAAGTGTATGTAAACTTCCAACTTCAACTGTATATATACATATATATATATATATATAAATATGTACAGTGGCTTGCAAAAGTATTCACCCTCCTTGGCATTTTTCCTATTTTGTTGCCTTACACCGTGGAATTAAAATTTATTTTTAGGGGGTTTGTATTATTAGATTTACACAACATGCCTACCACTTTGAAGATGCAAAATATTTTTTATTGTGAAACAAACAAGCAATAAGATAAAAAAAATGGAAATCTTGAGTGTGCATAAATATTCACCCACCCAAAGTCAATACTTTGTAGAGCCACTTTTTGCAGAGTCTCTTGGGGTATGTTTCTATAAGCTTGGTGCATCTAGCCACTGGAATTTTTGCCCATTCTTCAAGGCAAAACTGCTCTAGCTCAATTGGATTGAGGTCTGGGCTTTGACTAGGCCATTCCAATACATTTAAATATTTCCCCTTAAACCACTCAAGTGTTGCTTTAGCAGTATGCTTAGGGTCATTGTCCTGCTGGAAGGTGAACCTCCATCCCAGTCTCAAATGTCTGGAAGACTGAAATAGTTTTCCGTCAAGAATTTCCCTGTTTTTAGCGCCATCTATCATTCCTTCAATTCTGACCAGTTTCCCAGTTCCTGTCGATGAAAATCATCCCCACGGCATGATGCTGCCACCACCATGCTTCACTGTGGGGATGGTGTTCTCGGGGTGATAAGAGGTGTTGGGTTTGCGCCAGATGTAGCATTTTCCTTGATGGCCAAAAAGCTACATTTTTGTCTCATCTGACCAGAGTACCTTCTTCCATATGTTTGGGAAGTCTCCCACATGCCTTTTGGCGAACACCAAACATGTTTCTTGATTTTATTCTTTGAGCAATGGCTTTTTTCTGGCCACTCCTCTGTAAATCCCAGCTCTGTGGAGTGTACGGCTTAAAGTGGTCCTATGGACAGATACTCCAATCTCCGCTGTGGAGCTTTGCAGCTCCTTCAGGGTTATCTTTGGTCTCGATGTTGCCTCTCTGATTAATGCAATCCTTGCCTGGTCCGTGGGTTTTGGGCGGCCCTCTCTTGGCAGGTTTGTTGTGGTGCAATATTCTTAAAAAAAATGTATAATGGATTTAATGGTGCTCCGTGGGATGTTCAAAGTTTCTGATATTTTTTATAACCCAACCCTGATCCATACTTCTCCACAACTTTGTCCCTGATCTGTTTGGAGAGCTCCTTGGTCTTCATGGGGCCGCTTGCTTGGTGGTGCCCCTTGTTAGTGGTGTTGCAGACTCTGGGCCTTTTCAGAACACATGTATATATACTGAGATCATGTGACAGATCATGTGACACAGATTGCACACAGGTGGACTTTATTTAACTAATTATGTGACTTCTATAGGTAATTGCACCAGATCTTATTTAGGGGCTTCATATTTTTTTTATTTCACTTCACCAATTTGGACTATTTTGTGTATGTCCATTAGAATGAAATCCAAATAAAAAGCTATCTAAATTACAAGTTGTAATGCAACAAAATAGGAAAACACAAAGGGGGATTAATACTTTTGCAAAGCACTGTATACACAGTGTGCTATTAGTGTTTTTTTTGTGCCTTGTTCTAATGCAGGGTTTCCCATACTTGGTCCTGCTCTTATGTTCCTGCTCTAAACCCTGCTCTAATGTATTGATAGAATACTTGACATGACTGTACTGTTTGTGCACTTTCAATGTAACAGAAGAAGAACGACTAAATTATGGATAATGTAGCAGTTTGTGGGTGCAGTAAAATTACAATACTAAGCTTTGGTGAGCAGTGATTTGAATTGCCATCTGTTGGATGAAGCGAGCCATGACATAATGTAAGCAAAAATATGATGTCAATAACAAACTGCTGACATAGGTCACACTTGAGGCATCTGTAATTACATATTTTTTTATCACACCTGCTAATCATTGTCCTGTAAATAATATAACCAATGCGGGCCTCCTGAGTGGCACAGCTGTCTAAGGCACTACAGACCCGGGTTCGATCGCAGGCTGTGTTGCAGCCACCCGTGACTAGAAGACCAATGAGGCGGCACACAATTGGCCCAACATCGTACAGGTTAGGGGAGGGTTTGGTCGGCCTCAATGTCCTTGTCCCATCACGCTCTAGCGACTCCTTTTGGCGGTCCGGCCGCATGCACGCTGACTTCGATCGCCAGCTGTATAGTGTTTCCTCCGACACATTGGTGCGGCTGGCTTCAGGGTTAATCAAACAGTGGGTCAAGAAGCAGTGCGGCTTGGCAGGGTCATGTTTCCGAGTATGTACGGGAGTTGCAGCAATGGGACAAGACTGCAAATATCAATTGGGGAGAAAAAGGGGTAAAAAAAATGTAAGAATAGAACCAATGCAAAGTTGAATAAGACTTGTTGGTGTATCGTGAAAGGTGTACAAGATAGCTTCACTAAATGGCCCTCAATAAGAAATTCTGGTTGCCATTTTACATTGTCACACACCAGGGTCCTCACCCTCCCTACATTTCTCACTCTCACCCCTCCCTCTTATCCCCCATTGTCTTTTTTTTACCTTTATTTAACTAGGCAAGTCAGTTAAGAACAAATTCTAATTTACAATGACGGCCTACACTGGCCAAACCCGGACGACACTGGGCCAATTGTGCTCCGCCCTATGGGACTCCCAATCACAGCCGGTTGTGATACAGCCTGGAATCAAACCAGTGTCTGTAGTGACACCTCAAGCACTGAGATGCAGTGCCTTAGACCGCTGCGCCACTCTGGAGTATAAAACTTCAGTCACTTCCCTACATGTCAGATTATCAGAGTATAATCATGGAAGTGATCTGGTACCAGCAAACCACTTAAAAAATACTTGTCACATTAAAATAATTATGGTTTCAAAGTCTCCAACTGGATTTAAAGAAGTTCAGAAAGACACCCAGATTACCCTAAATGTCACGGATCCCTCCGGAACTTTCATCATGCACACCTGTCCCCTATTCCCACTGATTAGTATTTGTATATATGTGCTCATTGATTTCCATTGGGGGGTCGATTATTGTTACAATGTCCGTTTGTGCGTGTGAGTACCTGTGCTGTGTGTTTTGGGCTTTCGTGCCCTTGTGGATTGCGCAGATGATTACGGGTCTCATCCTGTGTGTTAATCATTGTGCGCGTGTGTATTTATTCGAGGTACTCCCCGCTCTTTTGTTTGGGTTTCAACCCTGTGTTTTGTGTACGTGTTTGTTTGGTCTTCGTCCCCGTGCTTTTACACAGCACGCCGTAATTTGGGATGAATAAAAAAACATATTACGCATTCCTGCATTGCAACATTACACTAAATTACATTTTCTGACACTGAGTGTCATTTTAAATCAAGTTTCCTGACCCTAAATATGTTGTTACAGTATATGTAATATCAAACACTCCTAAACCCAAAACATCTTCATTTTAATCTCATAGCTGGCTGGATAAAACAACAAGTTAAACACACTCCAGAGGCAGTCTTCAGTTGGAACTGCACTGAACTCACTGAAAGCACTGATACATTTTGGCTCTGTACAGACACTGATGATTACCAAAACAATAAATAAAGAGGACAACATACTCCTTTTGACACAGGATTAGTTATATCAAAAACAGAGTACACCAGGAGATTGTGGAGTGGGACAAAGAGTTCTCCAATGCGCACATCAGTCAGCCAGAACAGAGCAGTGGGTTGAGGCAGTCCGGCAAGATTTACTTCCACTCAAAAAAAGTCCAAGTTCTGAATAGACACATTGTCCTCATCCTCCACCCCGCTCACATCCACCCCTCAGGTGAAGGTTGGCTTTAGACCCGCAGGATCTCTAGGCAGTTGTTGTAGCCGATGGCGATCCAGTCAGGCTGAGTGGAGGCCCACTGGACGTTATTGATCTCCCCCTCAGCAGGGTAGGCCAGAATAGGGTCCTTGATGGCCCCGGGCATTTACTGGATGTCCCATATCAGCGCCTGGTGGTCTTCGGCTGCAGTGCAGATGTGACAGGAGGAGTGGGGAGCCCAGGTGATGCCGTTGACACATGCCCGATGATTGTTGAGGCGGGCCACCGGCATGCAGGGAACACGCACGTTCAGAATCACAACCTCCATGCCGTCCATAGCCATGGTGGCCAGGTAGTTGGGGTCCTGTTTATTCCAGCAGAGGCGTAGTAGGGGGTGGTGCTGGGGGTCTTCATAGATGATGGCGCTGTGCTCCAGGTACCGCTGGTCAAACATCCTTAATGAGCCGTCCGCTCCGACCAACGCAAACATTTCCCGACCACCGCCTGCGTGGCCGGACGCGATGTCATACATCTCTTTGTCATAAGCAATGAGCTGGGTCTTGACATGGCCGGATGCGAGTTCGACTTTGCCCAGTACCTGGCCAGTCTCCAACCCCCAGATAGTACAGGTGGTGTCAATGTTGGAGGTGCCCAGTAGATTAGGATCCACTTCATTCCAGTCAAGCGAGGTGAGTGGTGCACAGAAGTCAGAGTTCTTGTTGTTATTCAGCAAGCATTCCAAACGCGTCTCTGTGTCACTGATCCTCCAGATGCGCATGTAGTCCACG
This sequence comes from Brachymystax lenok tsinlingensis, assembly GCA_030435695.1. Taxonomy (NCBI): domain Eukaryota; kingdom Metazoa; phylum Chordata; class Actinopteri; order Salmoniformes; family Salmonidae; genus Brachymystax; species Brachymystax lenok. The sequence goes on from CM059805.1 coordinate 10,113,724, forward strand.
CTAGTGGCAAGCAGGTCTGGGTAAACACCCTTGCTGTCCGGGATCCACATGATCTTGGTGGTGGGGTAGGGGTGGTCAAAGGTGTTCCTGCAGATGAACTCTGAACTTTCCTCCTCCAGACCCATAATCTGCACATTATTGATGTATTCTTCAAAGAAACGATATTCTTCAGGCGAAAGCGCTTGTCGGGTCGAACGCTCCAGTTCATTGCATACACCGTCCATGGCCGTTCGTGTTTGTAGATCTCTTTTTGCTTACAGTGGAGCTACATAGCTCAATAAACGCTATAAAAAAATAAAGCTGTTTCCTTGGAACAAAATATACCCCACTGCTCCTTAAAGACTTCTGAATAAAAAATGTGAACAGATCAAATGACAGCTAGCTGCTTTCTGGCTAACAGTCATTAGTGGATGCTAGACTAGCCCAGTTAACACCATTAGCTAGCTAGTAGCATGTTGTACCGCGTGATAGCTATCTCTGTCAGACAACGAAAGCAAAGTGTATGCTTAAATTAAGCTTCAAGACACACGTTAGCTGACGGGCAATAGTCTGAATTTGCTATTTATTTGATTTTGACAATCCGGGTGAGTGAGCCTGCTTTTCGAATTGGGTCCCCTGCTAGCTTTGACCCGACTCCGACTTAAAGCCTTAAAGTGGCCTGTAGGTCATTCCAAGCACTAGGGGCACAATAACTAAAAGTAATCTTTCCTGACTCTGTGGAGACCCACGGAACCTCTGTTGAGAGCGAGTTTGACGGTGGCTGGATTTCCAATTAAGAAGTGAGGTGAGGTAGTAGTACAGTAAAAATTACAGTAATAATAGTAGGGGAATAACCTCCAATTTATATTTCCATATTTATCCCATATTATAGGGATGCAATGCGTTGTAGTCCCACAAGGAAGCAGCCCCAGTCTTTTTGACACTTCAATACAGTACCTTCTGAAAGTGTTCATACCCCTTAACTTATTCCACATTTTGCTGTGTTACAGCCTGAATTCAAAATGGATTACATTAATGACAAAGGAAAAACATGTTTTTTTTTAAATTTTTGCTAATTTATTGAGAATGAAATACAGAAATATCTCATTTACATAAGTATTCACAACCCTGAGTAAATACTTTGTAGAAGCACCTTTGGCAGCGATTACAGCTGTGAGTCTTTCTGGGTAAGTCTTTAGGAGCTTTTCATACCTGGGTTGTGCAACATTTGCCTATTATTCTTTTCAAAATTCTTCAAGCTCCGTCAAATTGGTTGTTCATTGCTAGATAACCATTTTCAGGTCTTGTCCTAGATTTTCAAGTAGATTTTTTTCTTCTGTACAGGCTTCCTTCTTTTCACTCTGTCAATTAGGTTATTATTGTGCTGTAATACATTATTTTTTTTTAAAGTCAAGGCATTGTATATTGTCCATTGTTCATTTATTGGCGTGGTGTCATCATTGTCTAAATGTCCTGGACAATAGGCAAATTAATAATAACGAAGTCCAATGACCAGCGATAATAATAATAATTGTCCATAGGCTAGGCTGTGTGATTGCACATGAATAGCATACCTGAATAATGAGCCAGTCAAAGTGGGGTTAGCTTAGATCTGTTGGCTTGTCCCCTTGTGTGATGGGCTTGATGTGCTTCTCAAAGAAGTCTTGAGGCTACTTGGCAGTGGAAATCGTGTGTGTTGTATTCTGGAAGATCAAGATTAGTTTTTCTGAGTGTCAGGTTTAGCTTGCATAGCTGAGATCTCACCTAGCTGGAGGTCGCCCTCTGTTTCAGCATTTCAGCACTCAGATCTGGGTAGCTGCTGATCCTCTTCTCTGCATAGATCAGAGCCGCCTGATCCTGCTGCGAGTTGAACAATTTGCTGTTTGACTTCAAAACTGTGTATTCGTACAATCATACACGAGATCTGTTGAGGAGAGGACCCATGTTGTGCGCAATGTTTATCAGTGGCATTGGACCCAGCTTCTCTTGCCCAAACAATTTACAGAAAAGATTGCTTATGAAGGAAATTGGGTTGACGCTTCCACACCAGGTTCAAGTCCTGTGACCCGCACATTGAATTTACGGGAATGATTTTCAAATTATTGTTATTTGTTTTTTGACTTATTTCACTTTCTAGCTTAGTTTATGCTGTTTTCGCCCCTCTGTCACATTGGCCGCTGGCTCCAAACTGTCTACTTTAGTTGAGTAGGAATCCACTTTAGAAGTGAGCAGTGAAAGATATTCATTTACCGGGTTGAATTGTAAATTGAGGGCAGAGGTAATTTCCTCACAAACAATCTTTCGAATAGTAGTGGCCAACTCTTTCTGTTGTCGAGAAATGAGAGTCGCCATGTTCCCATAGGTGAATTGTGAATGAACGGAATATGCCAGCTGCTGGAGCAAAATATACCTGCTATTGTTCCTTATATTACAGTGAAGTCACACACCTTAATATGGTGTTATAGGTTGACAATTATTTGAATATAAGTTTGTTAATTCATAGTTAGGGAGCGGTTGGAATTTACGCATTTGTTACCTGGAGGAAAATGTGGGGTTTGCTTTCTCAATTCCCGTCAGAGGGAGGGTTTAGTATTTTTTTATTTAGTCCAGGGGAGGGTCATGTAATTTGTAATCAAATAAATGTCATATTACTCAGTGTTTGATAATTAGTTGCTTATTATATCTCGATGTGTGCAGAGTGCTGCCCATCATCCCTGATTCTCTGCTGGGTGCTCAATATCAAGTGTGCATAGTGTGGTCTCAGTCAAATGATCCATAGTCTATACCAGGGGTGTCAAACTCATTCCATTGAGGGCCGAGTGTCTGCGGGTTTTTGGCTTTTCATTTCAATGAAGACCTAGACAACCAGGTGAGGGGAGTTCCTTACTAATTAGTGACCTTAATTCATCAATCAAGTACAATGGTGGAGCAAAAAGCTGCAGATACTAGGCCCTCTGTGGAATTCGTTTGAGAACTCTGGACATCGAAGACAGTTCCACTGCATTTTTTCGTTGTTCCCTTCTAATCGTGGACTGATTTAGACCTGGGACACCAGGTGTGTACAATTCATTATCAGGTAGAACAGAAAACCAGAAGGCTCCGGACCTTGTAGTGTATGTGTTGAATATCCCTGGTATACTATAGGCCTAGGCTAGCATTTCCCAATCTCGGTTCTGGGGACCCCAAAGGGTACACGTTTAGATTTTTGCCCTAGCGCTACACAGCTCATTCAAATAATCAACTAATCATCAAGATGTAATTATTTGAATCAGCTGTGTAGTTCTAGGGCAAAAACCAAAACCTGCACCCCTTGGGGTCCCCAGGACTGAGTTTGGGAAAAACTGGCCTAGGCCATATGAAGAGCATGCTCTGAGAAGCACAAGGCAAAGTTATATTTCTAAGAAAATGTACTTTCTTTCCTAGTTTTTGCACTGCTGGGACGGTGTTTATAACACTAGGCTACACTGCATTACACACTACATTGGATAGGCGTTCCCAATCATGAGCCTCGGCCTGCCCTGCTTTTGCCAATGTAAACCGTTTTGTGCTGCCTAACTAATGACTGTGCTGTGTACTTCAGGAGGCTTGTCAAAGGCTTCTTCTGAAAATAATTGTTTTATTTATCCAAAAATTGCAATGTCTGTGCGCGTGGTCTTGGCCTACATGTGTCCTGTTCAGTTTGAGAGGGAGAGAGCGAAGATGAGAAGGAGAACCGGAGGTAAGCTATAATTTTTTTTAATGGAAACTAGATGTTCTGTTGCCCATAATGAAGCTATTTATCAGAGTTATTGACCTTAGAATAAGCCATATTTGAGTAATATACACAACTTACATTACTATGAAGCGGCAGCCATGGAGATGGACAGAGCATGGGTGCTACAAGTAATTTAAGAAAGCCTAATTAATTTAAACAGTGTTCATTTTAATTTCACTTGAGGCCACTAACGAGGGTTTTGTGTTGGAGCCTATTTCTTCCTATTCAAGAAATAAGAGGTAGGCCTACCTGTTTGACAGACAAAATTACAGTCTACTATCCATATAATTTGTCAGCCAATTTCTTCAGTCACAAAGCATATCTCTGTGTCAGTGAAGGGCTTGGTGTGTTAAGTTAAAACCAGGGCTTAAATTGAGGGGGTATGTGAGTGTAGTGTGGCTTTAGTTAAAACAAAATGGCTGAAAGCATAGCTTAAGGCCTAAGATTTAGAAGAAGAAAAAATGTGACCTGATTATATAAATCGATCAATATTGATGCTTTAGTCCGCAATGCTAGAAACAAGTTGTAAAATGCCTGGGAAAGATGTGACTAACTGCACTTCAACAACATGCCTATAAATTTTGTATTTAGGCTGTATAAAATGTAATTTTAAAAAGTGTTACTTAGAATTAAATAATAATGAAACTAAAAATTACTTATTAGGCTATACAGATGTTCTACAGTGCCTTTAAATGTACTTTTGGAAACAGGAGTTTGGCCAGCCTTTGGTTTGCAGGGTTTGTTAATTTAGCTTATGATGCTCCCATGCCCTAATCACAGTCAACACATCTATTTTGTAACAACAATATAATGGAATAAATTAGAACATGAAAGTTTCCAAGATTTAAAAAAAGGGCAGCAGCATGCGCTCATCTTCAGTCATGTAAAATGATGTAGAATTGCATGAAATGCATTTATAAAAGGACTCACAAATAAAATTATAGATTCATGAAGTCTGTTTATTATAATGGAAATCTTTTCACCTATCCTTTTCTGCTGTGGTCTGCGAATCCACAAATTTCTGTCTGCTTTGCCATGTAATACTTATAAAAGGAAGAACAGTTTGTAAAAGTGCTAATCTAAGGTTCTCGTCTGTCGTAAGAGTGAGGGTAAACGGTAGGCATGTTCTCTGCTGTCCACTTATTTTGGGTATAGGGGAGGGTTACTTGTATTTCTTTTTCAAGTATGTATATGTTACTGAAGGGAGTGCCATCCATTTTAATTTCAGAGAGGTCGAATTTTCTCCAGGTATCCCCATTATAAACAATGTACAGTCCATTATTTTGCAAAATAAAACCACGAGAATGCCACGAGTTTCAATGCATGCCACTGGAACCGAAAAATTAGGCCACTTTTAAAACATGTTTTTGTTATACTATTTTAATATTGAATACTGCATTGTTGGGAAGGGCTTGCAAATTCACATTTCACTGTACTTGCATTTCACTGTACTTGTGCATGTGACAAACTTGAAACCAAGTGTAGAACGGTAGAACTGTTCCCCTCAATGGTTTAGACTTACCCAGCGACAGAGTAGTTGGTGGATGTGATGATTACATCCCTCTATCATTTCACTTGGGGACAGTCCTTGTTCTTAAATCATTGAGAGAAGAGAGAACCAGAGTAGAGAACCACTCTCTCTTAACTTATCATGTTTTATCTCCCTTTGGACAAGCACAGGACTAAGCCAGTAAAATGGAGAGCAGCACAGATACACTACATCACCAAATGTATTGTATGTTGACACCCCTTCAATGAGTGGATTCGGCTTTTTCAGCCACACCCATTTCTGACAGTGTATAAAAATCGAGCACACAGACATGCCTACCCTCATAGGATGCCACCTTTCCAACAAGTCAGTTCGTCAAATCTCTGCCCTGCTAGAGCTGCCCCGGTCAACTGTAAGTGCTGTTATTGTGAAGTGGAAACGTCTAGGAGCAACAATGACTCAGCCGCAAAGTGGTAGGTCACACAAGCTCACAGAAGGTTCCAAACTGCCTCTGGAAGCAACGCCAGCACAAAACTGTTCGTCGGGAGCTTCATGAAATGGGTTTCCATGGCTGAGCAGCCTCACACAAGCCTAAGATCACCATATGCAATGCCAAGTGTCTGCTAGAGTGGTGTAATGCTTTCCGCCATTGAACTCTGGAGCAGTGGAAATGATGAGTGATGAATCACGCTTCACCATCTGGCAGTCCAATGGACGTATCTGGGTTTAGCGGATGCCAGGAGAACGCTACCTGCCGAATGCATAGTGCCAACTGTAAAGTTTAGTGGAGGAGGAATATAGATGTTCGACGAGCAGGTGTCCACATACGTTTGGTCATGTAGTGTAAATGACTTGCATGACAAGGCCAGAGTGATTTAATGGGAACATATGTTTCCCCTGTTAGACTGACATCACATCATTCTCCAGTTCTCTGACGGGAGGAACAGACTCACTGCAGATTGTCAATGTGCCTCCGGTCATGATTACCCAGGCCCAAGTTTAGAATGTTCTAGATTGAAGGTGTCCCATTACATTACCAGCTATTGCTGTTGGAACATGGGAATTGTGACGTGCCAGTTAGAGTGACTTAAAAGGCTTACGTAGGTACGTGCCAGTGCTTGTTAACCAAGATGATATAGCAGGATGTGTTTGCGTGCATGTAGGGGTAACCTTTAGATTCTCATTGCCATAGATTGCCTCTATAGACAGTGAGGCAGTGGACATTGATGAACCTGCACATTGTGCAACAAACAGAAAAAACAAAAACATTATCACTCCCATAGATGAGCCGGCTGGAAATACTTCTTATTTTTCTCTATTCCTCCACGCAGTTGAAAAGATGAATCTCTCTATTCAGCCCACTCAAATTCCATTCTTCCTCACAGTATAATGCAAAGACCAAAAGCCATTCATCAAGTCTTTGCATTGCACTGTACTTGTGATACTACTCATCAGCTATACATAATCACGGGTCAATACATCCTACCATTTCCTGGCTGTAACACTCACATCAGAGCTTGCTTCCATTTCCACTCCATTCTGCTCTGCGGTATAGATTCCCAGTTTCATTAACAATACTAGAGTTATGTATGTACTGTATATCTAGAGTCTAGACATTGGCAGGAATCTGCAGTTTTGCTCTCTGTAAATAATATTGATTAAACATTGGATACTGCTGATACCGCTTCAGAAATCTCAAAATGGTTGCATTCCATCATTGTTCATTCCAAATAAGGTTTGATAAACAACCGTTTGGTGATTTGGCCCTCAAAACTGTCAGGTTGTCATTGATGCCAAATCAAACAGAAACATTCACATCCCCTCAATGTTTGAGTTACTTGTTGAAACTGAAAGTGAATCCATCTGGGTAAACAATGGTTTTGGCCTTCACCCATCAACGCTGTCCCCATTCTCAAAGAAATACATTCTCTGTGATGCAATCTAGCCCACTTCACAACAGTACACAAGGGGTGGGGGTAGGCCTAATGGTACTCGCTGTAAGTCAAATTATATGTCCTGTATCGTTGCCATCTATTTGGCTGTTTAGTAATGTATCTACAGTTTGTCAGTGTGTTTAGTGTTGTTGCAGTACCAGTTTAAAGGGGTCGAAGCTGAAACCTTGCTGGCAAAAGATTTCACTGCGAGCCAAAAGAAAGAGTTTGCGATTTGCATGTATTTTTTCTGACTGAAAGTTTCACCCTCTACAGTATGTGACAGTATGTGACAGTATGTGACAGTATGTGACAATAGCGGAGGCTCCGACGTTGTATTTGCTCTTTTATCTGAAACAGTGGAACAGCTCACGGGTGGTATTACAGGGCTGTATAAAACCAGACTGTAGTGAGTCATCTGCAGTATGACCCCCCTTTGGCTTGTCCTTATCCATTCACATCATGTCTTACCAGCCACACCTGGAGAGAGAGAGAGAGAGAGAGAGAGAGAGAGAGAGAGGTCTTTTAACCTGTTCAGGATTAATGGCTTGATCTTCCAGATGGGTGTGCGGCTTTCTGGTAAAAAATTTAAAACAATTATAATAATAAAAAAAAACACAACAATGAACAGGCTGCTGTAAGGGCAGACAATAAAGGCATATAAGGAGTCAATACAGCTCTAATTCTCATGATATAAGATTGTAGGTATTGTTTCATTGGTAACTCTGTGCACAGGTTGTAGTACAACCTTCAAGGTATTACAATGGTCTGATTACATTGTATCCTGATAGAATTAAAATCAATTTATATTTGTCACATGCTTTGTAAACAACAGGTGTAGACTAACAGTGAAATCTTACTTACGGCCTTTCCCAACAACGCAGAGAGACATTTCTTGAAATAATCTAAAAATAATAACACAAGGAATAGATACACAATGAGTAACGATAACTTGGCCATATACACAGGGTACCAGTACAGAGTCTATTTGCAGGGGTACGAGGTAGATTTGTTCATATAGGTAGGAATAAAGTTACTAGGCAACAGGATAGATAATAAACAGTAACAGCAGCGTATGTGATGAGTCAAAAGAGTTTGTGCAAAAATTGTCAATGCAGATAGTTCGGGTAGCTATTGGTTAACTATTTAACTAACTCTTTAACAGTCTTATGGTTTGTGGGTAGAAGCTGTTCAGGGTCCTGTTGGTTCCAGATTTTTTTGCATCAGTACTGTTTGCTGTGCGGTAGCAGAGGGGAACAGTCTATGACTTCGGTGGCTGTAGTCTTTGACCATTTTTAGGGCCTTCCGCTGACACCGCCTGGTATAGAGTTCCTGAATGGCAGGGAGCTCGGCCCCAGTAATGTACTGGGCAGAACACACTAGCCTCTTTAGCGCTTTGCGGTCAGATGCCTAGCATTTGCCATACCAAGCGGTGATGCAGCCAGTCAAGATACTCTTAATGGTGAAGCTTTTTGAGGATCCGAGGGCCCATGCTAAATATTTTTCAACCATCTGAGGGGGAAGAGGCGTTGTCGTGCGGACTAAATCACCAAACTGTTGTTCAATGCAAAACATAAAAACTACACAAAATAAACTTCCATTCTCTATCTTCATGAATATATTATTGCATACACCTCTCAAATCAAAGATTATGAATACAATTGTGACAATAGAGCAATGTTTTTTTTATAAAAAAAAAGTAATATTGTACATTACTTATGTGCTACATTGTTGAAAACAAAGAATGACTGACATTATTTCAAGTAATAAAACATTCATTTGGAACAGACTAGACATATTATAAGAATCTGAAGTAATCCCAATCCATTCTACTCCAAATTAATAACTTGAACAGGACCTGCCTTTGGTACAATACCTTAACAGTTTTGAGTGGTGTTATTAAGGCTTTCTATGTACACACAGATGAAAAGGCACCCACTGTTTCTCTTCAGTCAGTGTGGCATGGCTGCTAAGAAGCCTTTTAATGGCTCTGGCAATTTTCAGTCATTATGTTTCCTTCTTTTGTGAGTGTATTGAATATTTATCAATCTTAGTGGTTCTTAAATTGACATGAAGGAAACACAGAACACTCAAGTAGGATGCCCCAGAGATACACCTCCAATAAACCTATGGGCATTTCCATGTAAAAGGACCCATGAGCACCAACATGTGAAGTTCATAGGAGTATATCAAATTGGGTGTCAAATGAAAGCTAAGTATACATTTCTGGGAAATGAAGGCATAGATGCATTTTTCTAACATTTTCCATCTTCAAAAATGTTGCATAAGTAAAGGCTTTGATTTCTGGATAAACAAATGGAAAAGAAAACATCTACCTGAAAAAGTCTTAATAGGTACCATAAATAGATCGAAAGACAGTAATGTTGATGCAAAGGCCCCTGCCAACTAATATCAACACTTATTCCGTTTTACCTTGTGTAAGTTTAAGAAATATTGCCTTCCACTTGTAATTCTGTTACCAAAAAGCCACAAATCTTTAAAATATTTCATAATTTCTCGCCCTCATGAGGAGGGAGGATATTGAAAGTTAACAGAAGTAACAAGTAATGGTAGACCTACTAATCAGTTAGTGATTTTACTGATATCCGTTTTGTTTATGAATTACTGAGTGATTAAAATTTGTAATTGTGTTACAAAACGCTGGTCCGACCAATCTGATTCCATGTGGCAAGATTACTTCGAGCAGGTGGACTGGGATATGTTCCGGATAGCATCAGACAACAACATTGATGTATACGCTGATTCGGTGAGCAAGTTTATTAGCAAGTGCATCGATGATGTTGCACCCATAGAAACTATTAAAACCTTCCCCAACCAGAAACCGTGGCTTGATGGCAGCATTCGCACAAAACTGAAAGCGCGAACCATTGCTTTTAACCAAGGTAAGGCGACTGGAAACAAGACTGATTACAAACAGTGTAGCTATTCCCTCCGCAAGGAAATCAAACAAGCTAAGCGTCAGTATAGAGACAAAGTAGAGTCACAATTCAATGGCTCAGACACAAGAGGAATGTGGTAGGGTCTACAGTCAATCACAGACTACAAAAAGAAAACCAGCCCCGTCGCGGACCACGATGTCCTGCTCCCAGACAAACTAAACAACTTCTTTGCTCGCTTTTAGGACAATACAGTGCCACCGACACGGCCCGTTACCAAAACCTGCGGGCTCACCTTCACAGCAGTCAACGTGAGTAAAACGTTTAAATGTCTTAACCCTCGCAAGGCTGCAGGCCCAGATGGCATCCCTGACCGTGTCCTCAGAGCATGCGCAGACCAGCTGGCTGGTGTGTTTACGGACATATTTAATCAAACCTTATCCCAGTCTGTTGTTCCCACATGCTTCAAGAGGGCCACCATTGTTCCTGTTCGCAAGAAAGCTAAGGTAACTGAGCTAAATGACTATCGCCCCGTAGTACACACTTCCGTCATCATGAAGTGCTTTGAGAGACTAGTCAAGGATCATATCACCTCCATCCTACCAGACATCCTGGACCCACTCCAATTTGCTTACCGTCCCAAGGTCCACAGACGACGCAATCGCAATCACACTGCACACTGCCCCAACCCATCTGGACAAGAGGAAAACCTATGTAAGAATGCTGTTCATCGACTACAGCTCAGCATTTAACACCATAGTACCCTCCAAGCTCGTCATTAAGCTCGAGACCCTGGGTCTCGACCCAGCCCTGTGCAACTGGGTCCTGGACTTCCTGACTGGACGGCCCCAGGTGGTGAGGGTAGGAAACAACATCTCCACCCCGCTGATCCTCAACACTGGGGCCCCACAAGGGTGCGTTCTCAGCCCTCTCCTGTACTCCCTGTTCACCCATGACTGCATGGCCAAGCACGCCTCCAACTCAATCATCAAGTTTGCTGACACTACAGTGGTAGGCTTGATTACCAACAACGAGACGGCCTACAGGGAGGTGAGGGCCCTCGGAGTTTGGTGTCTGGAAAATAACCTCTCACTCAACGTCAACAAAACTACAGAGATGATCGTGGACTTCAGGAAACAGCAGAGGGAGCACACCCCTATCCACATCGTCATGATAGTAGTGGAGAAGGTGGAAAGGTTTAAGTTCCTCGGCGTACACATCACGGACAAACTGAAATGGTCCACCCACACAGACAGCGTGGTGAAGAAGGCGCAACAGCGCCTCTTCAACCTCAGGAGGCTGAAGAAATTCGGCTTGTCACCAAAAACACTCACAAACTTCTACAGATGCACAATCGAAAGCATCCTGTCGGGCTGTATCACCGCCTGGTACGGCAACTCCTCCACCCACAACCGTAAGGCTCTCCAGAGGGTAGTGAGGACTGCACAACGCATCACCGGGGGTAAACTATCTGCCCTCCAGGATACCTACACCACCTGATGTCACAGGAAGGCCAAAAAGATCATCAAGGACAACTACCACCCGGGCCACTGCCTGTTCTCCCCGCTATCATCCAGAAGGTGAGGTCAGTACAGGTGTATCAAAGCTGGGACCGAGAGACTGAAAAACAGCTTCTATCTCAAGGCCATCAGACTGTTAAACAGCCACCACTAACATTGAGTGGCTGCTGCCAACATACTGACTTAAATCTCTAGCCACTTTAAATAATAGAAAATTGGATGCCACAAATGTATCACTAGCCACTTCTTTAAACAATTGTGTATATAATGTTTACATATCCGACATTACTCATATCAATTGTATACACTGTACTCTATACCATCTACTGAATCTTGCCAGTGCCGTTCAGCCATCGACTCAAATCTCTAGCCACTTTAATAATTAAAAAGTGGATGTAATAAATGTATCACTAGCCACTTTAAACGATGCCATTTATATAATGTTTGCATATCCTACACTACTCATCTCACATGTATATATTGTACTATATACCATCTACTGCATCTTGCCTATGCCGGTTAGCCATCGCTCATCCATATATTTATATGTACATACTTGTATTCAATCCTTTACACTTGTGTGTATAGGATAGTTGTGAAATTGTTAGATTACTTGTTAGATACTACTGCATGGTCAGAACTAGAAGCACAAGCATTTCGCTACACTCGCATTAACATCTGCTAACCATGTGTATGTGACAAATACAATTTGATTTGATTTGAAATCAGTAATGGATTTACTGCAACTGAATTGGTCACTGGCTACTCTCCTCCCTTCCACTGGCATACTGTTATGTTCAGCTGATAACGGTTTTCTTTCTCTTTCTGTATTCTGGTTGCCAAAGCAAGAGAGTTAAAACCGTCTGAGTCACTCCCAGCTCTTACTGACACCTACCCATGAGCCCCCTCTCTTTACATTTATTTTAACCAGCATCGACACCAGACGCCCATGGACGCTGAAAAGTAGTTGAAATTTGGTCAGTCCACCCTGGACTTGATATTAATGTCCACATACGGACCAGACTGGACCAAATCTGAACCTATCGTAGACTTACGGTACCAGTCAAAAGTTTGGACACACCTAATCATTCCAGGGTATTTCTTTATTTTTTATGTTTTAGATTCTTCAAAGTAGCCACCCTTTGCCTTGATGACAGCTTTGCACATGCTTGGCATTCTGGAGGTATGGCCTTTCTCTTGCACTTCAAAGATGATGAAAAAAAGCATGTTTTTTTGTTTGTATTATCTCTTTCACCAGATCTAATGTGTTATATTCTCCTACATACATTTCACATTAATTTCACAAACTTCAAACTGTTACCTTTCAAATGGTATCAAGAATATACATATCCTTGCTTCAGGTCCTGAGCTACAGGCAGTTAGATTTGGGTATGTCATTTTAGGCAACAATTGAAAAAAAGGGTACGATCCTTAAGATTTTTGAATGACTACCTCAACTGTACCCCATACATACAATTATCTGTAAGGTCCCTCAGTCGAGCAGGGAATTTCCAACACAGATTCAACCACAAAGACCAGGGAGATTTTCCAATGCCTCGCAAAGAAGGGCACCTATTGGTAGATGGGTAAAACATAACAAAAAGCATACATTGAATATCCCTTTGAGCATAGTGAACTATAAATACACCTAGTCACTACAAAGATACAAGCGTCCTTTCTAACTCAGTTGCCGGAGAGGAAGAAAACCATGGATTTCACCATGTATGAGAAAACTGAGGATGGATCAACAACATTGTAGTTACTCCACAATACTAACCTAAATGACTGAGTGAAAATAAGGAAGCCTGTACAGATAAAAAAAATATGCCAAAACATGCATCCTGTTTACAATAAGCCACCAAGTAAAACTGCAAGAAAATGTGGCAATGAAATGAACTTTATATCCTCAATACAAAGCATTATGTTTGGGGCAAATCTATCACTGAGTACCCCTCTTCATATTTTCAGGCATGGTGGTGGCTGCATCATGTTATGGGTATGCTTGTTGGCGGAAAGGACTAGGGAGTTTAAAATAAAATTTAAATAAACATAATACAGCTAAGCACAGGCAAAATCCTAGAGGAACCTGGTTCATTCTGCTATCCAACAGATTCTGAGTCACAAACGTACCTTTCAGCAGGACAATTACCTTAAACACACGACCAAATATACACTGGAGTTGTTTACAAAGACAACATTGAATGTTCCTGAGTGGCATAGTTACAGTTTTGATGTAATCGGCTTGAAAATCTATGTCAACACTTGAAAATGGCTGTCTAGCAATGATCAACAACCAACTTGACAGAGCTTGAAGAATTAAAAAAATAATGTGTAAATATTATACAGTCCAGGTGTGCAAAGCTCTTAAGATATTTACCCAGAAAGACTCACAGCTGTAATAGCTGCCAAAAGGTGATTCTAACATGTATTAACTCAGGGGTGTGAATACTTATGTAAATGAGATGTATTTATAAAAACATGTTTTCACTTTGTCATTATGGGGTATTGTGTGTAGATGAATGATTCAGGCTATAACATAACACAAATGTGGAATAAGTCAAAGGGTATGAAAACTTTCTGACGGCACTGTATTTCAAGGCCCAATATCTGCCCTGATTTCCCCCGTTCGTACCAACCCTAAAATATAGTCAAATAAGCAGTAGACTTAAAATATAGGCAACAAACATGAGCTGCGAGATTTGCATACATAACTTTATGTCCTGAAACATGATTTATGATGATAGTGGAGAAACAATGATGTGAATCCATGGTTGTAATGTTGTATGGTTTTGGAGTCAGAAACTGTGCCTCAAAAGCTATGTATGAATACCCTCTTTTACTTAACTGTGCTTTTAAAAATGTAAAAATGAACTGGCCTAATATACCTTATCTTTGTGCCTAATGTGCCCTATCTTTATATTGATGAAGACAGATACTGAAAGATGTTGTTTTCCCCTTAGCATTGGTGATTCATGAATGATTGTGACGCCATAGCCTCATCACCTTTTGGCAACCTCAGTCAGTCTCCTGTTGCCATGAGATGCAGGCTACATGAATAGTTAACTATACGCATAACAAAAAGGTGAAGCAGTGGCCAGAGTCTGACATAACACAACCTGCAGAGAGACATCAAGGGACGGTTACAATAGAATCGCCTGAGCACGCTATCATAGTGTCATGGCTGCCAATCTAGCTACATAGAATCAACCACGTGATCACATTCAATACATACAGTCCAGTACAGCAGTCCTTTGAAATTTAATTATTTTGTGACAAATACGGAAATGTGTCACCTTCGCAGTTATGTAGTGAACACATTCAGGTACTGAATAAACTATGTCAAAGCTAGCTAATGTATTTAGCTTCCGAGAACCTACTAACAAGGGACGTGTTTGTCACTTTTCTCATTGACAACAAAATCCTACCTTGGTCTCCTTAATCTGATTATGTTAATGATCATTACAGAGAACACTCTCACAATTAATGTCCAGTGAAATATATTTCCAAAAACCCCAAATATCGTATTTTCCGCCATTGTTAATGGTAAAAAAAAAAAAATTAAACGCAAACATTTAACTTAGGAATGGGGAGCATAAAAATAGTGCACATAGAACAGATCTACCGCTTCTCAGACTCGCTTTCAATGAGAATAACAGATCTATAGCTCACATTCTATGGGAATTTGGTTGGGTCGCCCAAAAAGCTACATACTGCGCGCCTTTAATTCAAATTAAAATGTGTTTATGAATATCACACAGTTGAAAGGCACTTGCACAGAAGTTGAAAAGTTAATCATCATCTTGGCATGGAGTTCAAGGACAGCCGAATGGAACCACTGTGAATTTGCACAGACCACTAAGCCAAAGATAACCAAATGTGAAATGGGTCACACTTCTTACAGTTTTTTCACCTCCAGGTTCCAAGTGGGAAAACTGAACTGGTGTGTACCTAAAGGGGCAGTGCAGTCAAATTTAATTTCCTTGTGTTCGATTTTTCTACACTGAGGTTGGAATAATATTGTGAAAATTATGATAATGCAATTTTAAGTGTAAGAGCTGTTTGAAAAGACCGCCTGAAATTTCATCTTGTTTGGCTGGGTGGGGTTTTGGACCATGCAGTAAATTAGTTAATAGACCAATAACAAAGAGTTTGCCCTCCGCTCTGCCAATAACAGCTCGCTTTCAGATTACACATCCCTCCTATTAGGATCCTACAATTAGGCCCCTCTCTCAGACCACTCCCAGACAGTCCTAGCAAAATTCTTGATTGAGAAAATGCATTTTGCTAAGAAGCTATTTTGTTTCTTTTTGATCATTTTAATTGAAAGCAATCACAGTAAGGTACTTCATTCTTACTCAGAAATGATTTTATATTAAGATATTAACTGCTACATTGGACCTTAAATGCAAGATCACTCCTGGTTTCAGGAACAAAAACCAGTCATTTTCATAAGAGGATGTGCCAATTGAAAAGGTCAGAAGTGTCTATAGAAAACAAATTAAGCCAGTAATGGTCATTCCTCAAGCTTTCCACAGACATACAAATTAGCTGCCTGTCGGGAAATCCTGATGATCAGCTCTGAGTCAAATAAAATAAAGGCATCTGGTTTTTAACAACTCATCTTATACTACATTGAGCAAATCACACTGTCCTTACAGATCTTCGAGGTTAAGAGTTGTTCTTCATTTGTCGATAGATTATACAGCAGGAGTTATGCTTCCGCATGCAGGAAACCTACACTTCTGAACCAGAGATATACAGAATACCATTATCTAAGTGTCACAACAACAATGTTCCCACACCCCCCAAATAATCTTTGCCCGCAGACACTCACCAAGTTCCTTTCACATTTATATCTTGTTTTTTAGAATTCGTTAACCATGTGACAAGACTGTTTACTATCAGGGAAAGTGTTCCCTGGCCCCTGTCCTGCCTGGCCATCTCAAGGTCGTCCATGGCTCTGTGTGAAGCTGTTTGTTAGGGGGATTATGGACAGCGCTCAGCTCTAATGAAGGCCTCTGATGAAGAGGCTGCATTGTCCCCCAACCACAGATCACACGCTGCCATTTGCATTTTCATTGGTGCCCAAATTTCCTTGCTGATATGTTGATCTGTGTGTGTGTGTGTGTGTGTGTGTGTGATACAAAAGGGATTAGTGTGTGATCCTGCCTAAGAAGAGAAATTTGTCTGATATTTTTGTCTTAGTAAAATGCATGTGTAATCAAATGTGTAGGGATCTGTGCATAAAAATATGACAATACAGTGCATTCGGGAAAATATGCAGACCCCTTCGCCTTATGTTACAGCCTATTCTACAATGAATAGAATGTTTAACAAATCCTAATCAATTTACACACAATACCCCATAATTACAAAGAGAAAAAAGGTTTTTTGAAATGTTGGCTAATTTATGTAAAAAAAAAAATATGTTACCTTATTTACATAAGTATTCAGACCAAGCAAAAACCAAGCCATGAGGTCGAAGGAATTGTCCGAATAGCTCCAAGACAGGATTGTGTCGATGCACAGATCTGGAGAAGGCTACCAAAACATTTCTGCAGCATTGACGGTCCCCAAGAACACAGTTGCCTCCATCATTCTTAAATGGAAGAAGTTTGGAACCACCAAGACTCTTCCAACAGCTGGCCACCCGGCCAAACTGAGTAATCGGGGGAGAAGTGCCTTGGTCAGGGGGTGACCAAGAACCCGATGGTCACTCTGACAGAGGTCCAGAGTTCCACTGTGGAGATGGGAGAATTTTCTAGAAGGACAACCATCTCTGCAGCACTCCACCAATCAGGACTTTATGACCAGACTGAAGCCACTCCTCAGTAAAAGGCACATGACAGGCTGCTTGGTGTTTGCCAAAAGGCCCCTAAAGGACTCTCAGACCATGAGAAACAAGATTCTCTGGTCTGATGAAACCAAGATGGAGGAAACCTGGCACCATCCCTACGGTGAAGCATGGTGGTGGCAGCATCATGCTCTGGGGATGTTTTACAGCGGCAGGGATTGCTAGACTAGTCAGGATCGAGGGAAAGATGAACGGAGCAAAGTACAGAGATCCTTGATGAAAACCTGCTCCAGAGCGCTCAGGACCTCAAACTGGTTCAACTTCCAACAGGACCCAACGACCCTATGCACACAGCCAAGACAACACAGGACTGGCTTCGGGACAAGTCTCTGAATGTCCTTGAATGGCCTAGCCAGAGCCCGGACTTAAACCTGGTCGAACATCTCTGAAGAGACCTGAAAATAGCTGTGCGCTCCCCATCTAACCTGACGAAGCTTGAAAGGATCTTCAGAGAAGAATGGGAGAAACTCCCCAAATACAGTTGTGCCAAGCTTGTAGCATCATACCCAAGAAGACTCGAGGCTGTAATTGCTGCCAAAGGTGCTTCAACAAAGTACTGAGTAAAGGGTCTGAATACCTATGTAAATGCAATATCTCTGTGTATATATTTTTTATAAATTTGCAAAAATGACCAAAAACCTGTTTTTGCTTTCTCATTATGGTGTATTGTGTGTAGATTGATAATGGGGAAAAAACTATTTAATCAATTTTAGAATAAGGCTGTAACGTAACGAAATGTAGAAAAAGTCAAGGGGTCTGAATACCGAATACACTGTATATCTACTTTATCAATCACATGGTTAACTAGCAAATATATTTGTTTTCCCCTCGCATCTAGTAAAGCTGCCTGATAAAGATAGCTAGTTGATAGTGGCTAGGATGAATGTCAGAGGCCAGCTAGATAATGCAATAGTGGCTGTCAATGCAATGACTGGTCTGGAGTTTGTCTGTAATGTATAATTATATTTCACATGATAAACAAACTACTCTCAAGGCTTTTCACAAAAAAGAGACAGTTACCTTCAAGATCGTTTTGGTTTTATTTACCTCATGCTCTTGCTCATGTAGGTAGCTACTTCCTGAGATTTGATTGATGGAACAATCCTGCCAATGGTTTTGGCAGAGGGTATGAATTGGTCAGGAGTAAAAGGTCCTGCCCACAAAGCAGTAGAAAGCACATTTTTACTTGCAAATGTATGTCTACAAACTTACAAAACTTTTCTACAGGCTTACGAATCTGTTGGTAACGTGGCAACAGTGACAGAACTCAAGAGCGTGCTCAGATTCAAAATTTGCAAGTGTATTTTTGATTCACAGCAGAATATTCATAGACGTAAATGGCCTTATAATAATTCTGAAAATAAATTGCTCTTACAAATCTTATTGAATCTATTCAAATGTGAAGTTACAAGTTTGCAACGGTTGTTAAATCTTTCACACATCATGATACAAGCTTGAAAAATTAAATTACACATTTGGAATCGTACTTGCAACCACGAATCTCAATGTGCGACCACTAAATTCAAAATACAAACTCACATAGTTCTGTCATCATTATAATCCTATAGAAATGTAACAAACCTAAGCGTAAGTATTTAATATGTTGAATCATCATAATAATGTTGAAATGTCCACCTTGCATCAATTTAAGGTTCAAAATGTTATGGCCCCCCTAAACTGGGTCTGTGTCCCATCTTGGCCACCACATTCAAATATACCCACACTGTGAAAGTTAAGAAAGCACTTTGTCATAAAGCATCATAACTCATGTCTGATCTCGCATTTGCGCCAACATGCAGCTAAAGAAGAGGGATTCGGTGACAATGGTCATTTCAGAACAACTTGTCTTAGCACCCTACTTCTGAATAGCATTAGCATTAGCATTACAAGTGAGCGTGGGCATTATATATACTGTAGCTCAGCTAAATATTTGAGGTTTTTAACAGCAATTTCTTTTACCAAAAAGCAGTCTGTTTTGGACCACCGGTTCATTTCTTTGCTGAGTCCAAAACTGAGTCCAAAACTTTGTGCAAAACAAGTGTCTTTGTGCCTTTTTATATCAAACATAAAAATGTAAAGCAAATTGAATTTGCAATCTCCTCCACTGAAAACACTATCTTTATTTTTACTATTTTCTACATTCTATAATAACAGTGAAGACATCAAAACTAATAAGTAACACATATGGAATCATGTAATAACCAAAAAAGTGTTAAACAAATCAAAACATATTTTATATTTGAGATTCTTCAAAGTAGCCATTCTTTGCCTTGATGACAGCTTTGCACACTCTTGGCATTCTCTCAACCAGCTTCACGAGGAATGGTTTTCCAACGGTCTTGAAGGAGTTCCCACATATGCTGAGCACTTGTTGGCTGCTTTTCCTTCACTCTGTGGTCCAACTCATCCCAAACCATCTCAAATGGGTTGAGGTCGGGTGATTTTGGAGGCCAGGTCATCTGATGCAGCACTCCATCACTCTCCTTGGTCAAATAGCCCTTACACAGCCTTGAGGTGTGTTTTGGGTCATTGTCGTGTTGTAAAACAAATGATAGTCCCACAAAGCGCAAGCCACATGGGATGGCGTATCTCTGCAGAATGCTGTGGTAGCCATGCTGGTTAAGTGTGCCTTGAATTCTAAATAAATAAATCACTGACAGTGTCACCCAGCAAAGCACCCCACACCATCACACCTCCTCTTCAATGCTTCACGGTGGTAACTACACATGCAGAGGTAATCCGTTCACCTACTCTGCATCTCACAAAGACACGGCGGTTGGAACCAAAAATCTAAAATCTTTACTTATCAGACCAAAGGACAGATTTCTACCGGTCTAATTTCCATTACTCTTGTTTTTTTGCCCAAGCAAGTCTCTTCTTATTATTGGTGTCCGTTAGTAGTGATTTCTTTACAGCAATTTACGCAGTCTCCTTTGAACAGTTGATGTTGAGATGCGTCTGTTACATGAACTCCGTGAAGCATTTATTTGGGCTGCAATTTCTGAGGCTGGTAACTCTAATGAACTTATCCTCTGTGCAGAGGTAACTCTGGGTCTTCCTTTCCTGTGGCGGTCCTCATGAGAGCCAGTTTCATCATTGGGCTTTATGGTTTTTGCGACAGCACTTGATGAAACTTTCAAAGTTCTTGACATTTTCTGGATTGACTGACCATGTCTTAAAGTAATGATGGACTGTCGTTTCACTTTGCTTATTTGAGCTGTTCTTGCCATAACATGGGATTGTCTTTTGCCAAATAGGGCTATCTTCTGTATACCACCCCTACCTTGTCACAACACAACTGATTGGCTCAAACGCATTAAGAAGGAAAGAAATGCCACAAATTAACTTACAGCAAGGCACGCCTGTTAATTGAAATACATTCCAGGTGACTACCTCAAAAAGCTGGTTGAGAGAATGCCAAGAGTGTGCAAAGCTGTCATCAAGGCAAAGGGTGGCTACTTTGAATATATTACATATATTTAGATTTTTTTAACACTTTTTTTGGTTACTACTTGATTCCATATGTGTTATTTCATAGTTTTGATGTCTTCACTATTATTCAACAATGTAGAAAATAGTAAAAATAAAGACAAACTCTTGAATGAGTAGGTGTGTCCAAACTTTTGATTGGTAATGTATGTCCCTCTCAAAAGGTCTCCTGGGCCCTTAGGGGAGTGGATGTACTCCATTGCATCTCAATCCCTTTCCAGACCATGTCTTTCTCTACTGTAGTGATATTTCCACATAGCCAAAGTGCTGTGTCACTGTGATGACAGTGTGAATGTCTCCACAAAAGTCTGAATCCTTCACATTCGCGTCTAACTGTTTATGATGGGTAGGGCTGTGACGGTCATGGGATTTTGGATGATGGTAATTAGCCAGCCAAATGACCGCTGTCTCCTTAATAATGCTTGAATATCCTCCTTTCCTCCGCTCCTGACTGCATCTGCTGCCATAGAAATAGAATGAATTGAACGGAGGTCCACATTCAAGTCAATGATGACATAATGGGTGGACTGGCAGCCATTGCAAATGCACCCATAGGAGCAAAGCAGGAAGTTAAAGCAGGAAGTGTACCCATCAATATGTTCTGTGATTTGTTGATTCAACTCAACTGACAATACAAAAAATACATTCCATTGCATGTGCCAGATCAGTTAACAAATTGAATGAACATTCTACATTACTACGGAAATTATTGCCTCACAATACCTGTCAGTCATTGCGGTGTACCCAACAGTCAAATTGCCAGGATTAGAAGTTCCAAGCAAGTTATATTAATAATTTACTACAACCCCTTGTTTGTTTAGGGGCAGCAAAGTTTCATTATGTTGTTAAGAGTCCATATTGCAGAAAGGATTCAACTGCACGAATGCCTGGCCGTCCCATCTTCAGTCAGCTGTGTTTTTACGGTTATGATGGTTATTATTATTTTCATTTTCATCCATAACCGTCAGTTATACAGTAATTGTGTCAGCCGGGGACAAAGTTGCAACCCTTTGACTTTTACCAACACAAGGTTTGCCACTGTAAATAACTGTGTGAAGGATTACAAGTTTCTAACACTACATTATATTGGGATCATGGGTTAATATTGTGCGTTCAGAGCAGGGGTGTTGATTCTCTGGCCGTCAGTGACATTAATTAGTTCATCACAAGTAAGAGATGGAATTGGAGTTGTAATATGTAATTATATGGAATCAGCTGACATTGTGGCTCTTAGAGACTAGACCTGAGGACATCAGACAGACAAAAGCCATGATAGTGTCACACAAATGTTGACCTCTACTAAATGCTGCATTGACATAGAACTATACAAAATACTCAGGGGAATCCCTATGCAATTCCTTACATCATCAAAATACATTATCAAAATGAGTAACCTACTTATCACAAGGTTCTCAAATTAATAGTGCTTACTGATACTGAACATACTGTTGAAAAACAGGTTTACTAGGTTAACACTGCCCTCGTCTGGCATATGTTATGTACTACAGACAAAATCATTCTGATGCCCTGAAGGAACGGCGAATGTAGACAGGTACAACATCAATCATTCCAAGTCTGATATAGCACATATTTCAAACTGATCTGGATGTATAATACTTCCACTCCCTGTCATTCATCTCCATTGCTGTCCTATTGTTATGTTTTGTCTCTGCCTGAGATTGGTAGGTGGGTAGGTAGATGTTCTGAATTGAAACCAGACAACCTGGAATTAACTCCTGGTATCAGAATGACCCTGAGAAGAGCACCTTGATTGGCTGCAGACTACTAGAGAATCGTTCCATGACATTGGAGTCTCAATGGTTTGTGTTAAACCCTTATTGCATAAAGGCCTACAGCAAATTAGGTTTAGTACTAATCTAACTCTAATACCATTTAAGCAACAACAAAATAAAGTCTAAAAACATACCACAACAAAGCATTCATTTGACCTGGCATTTCACAGTAGCATCTACTATCCATCAAGTGTTAATTGGGAGGTGTGGTGGCAACTCTTAAGGGGACAAACTCAACATGATGGCTTAATTCCTAACCGGACATGAAGAGAGTGATGGTGTAACACCAACCCACTTGTGGTCTGACCTCAAAGTGTCCATTTGATTAAGGCAGCAAACTGTGTGTATGTCTGAGGGGGAGTCCGAATTAGGAGTCGGGTTGAATTTCAGTCTCTGTATCAGTGTTTGAATAACTGCTCTGCTGCTTGATAGTAAGCATTGAATCTGTTATTTTCTGTTGGCATTAAGAATGTTATTTGGTGCCATAGATGTGTGCTCTCCACCTTTTTATACAGACTTATATCCTGAATTTAAAGGTTGATTTGTTCATAAAAAACGAACATACAGGAATCTACAGTTAAGTTATGATGTACAGAATCTCTCTCCATTAAGATCCTAGGGGACTTCGGGTGAAATTGTTGCTTTCGTACAACTAAGATATGTATACTCTAAAAAGTGATCATGCATTTATACATTTGGATTGGAGCAATTTCATGCTCCACCCTCTCACTCAGGTTAAAAAGCATATCAACCGCATATGAGCATTACGCATAATTACTGAACTCATCTGATTCTGTGAATATTCATAGAACGGCTGCTTTTCAAGCAGCACGCAATTGCAAAATGATACTAATGATGCAGTGGGTGAAACTTAATCTCCCCAGTTTCAGTAAGATTAATCTGGAATGTTTAATATGAGAAAGAATGAGAATATTCAATATGAGAAAATCATGGTTGGTATGGTTTAAATTAGGCCTATACAATTTGAGAAGCAAGTGTAGGCCTGCAGCGTCATCCATTTCACTTATAATTGCCACCAGGCAGATTGAAACATGCATAAGCTACTTATGCATTAGTTACTTGCCCACAGGCCCATGACCAATGTAAATTAACTAAGTATTAGGCCTCTGATGTAGCCTACATAAATAAAGTGTGTGTGTGCCTGTGATGACGGCCATCTTCATGTGACTGTAGTGCACCATTTTCTCTACTCTGTGTAAGCTACACTTTACACTGAAAACACTGAAAACATTTTACCCCGCTAATATTTTGTTGATTTGGCTACATTTTGTATAGATTTTTCAACACTTTTTGCAACTAATATGTGCAGACTGCGATTGGCAACATTATGTCTCAGCCATATTCTTTGTAGCCCATTACAGTAATGTTTTTGTTGATATAGACCTAATTGCATTTGAGTCATTTGAGTTACCATTCCAGTATTCAAGAAAAAAATCTTACCTGTATCATTACCTTGTTCGCCAGAGGTAATTTCCTTGGCGTGCACTCCCAGAAGAGCACGGGAAGTAGTTTGGGAATAGATGCGGAGTCAATGGAACACAGACGCAGACGTTTCATTGACCAGATTGGCGCACAGTCAACAAATCTGATCTAACAAAGTAGATATTCGTCAAATCTGTCATGATTTATCTATTGTAACTGGCCCAGAACTTCCGCCTAAAATGACATGCCCAAATCTAACTGCCTGTAGCTCAGGACCTGAAGCAAGAATATGCATATTCTTGATACAGTTTGAAGGAAACACTTTTTGTGGAATTAATGTAGGAGAATATAACACATTAGATCTAGTAAAAGATAATACTAACAAAAAAACATGCGCTTTCAATGTTATTTTAATCTTAGAAATGCAAGAGAAAGGCCATACAATCAGATACGAGTTTAGGTATAATTTTAAGTTTGACTGATCCTGTGAAGCATTACATTACTACAGTATATTTTGTATCAAGTCTGCCAGGAGTTTGCCCAAATGTGCCGAATTGATATATGTGACTCACCACCTGGATTCGGTCTTATGTAGCAAAATTTGAAATGTTTTTTTTTTTTTACATTGGATAAAAGTATAGACTCAGAGCTACAAAATGATTTATCCTACACAGCATTTTTGAGAAACAATGAGAAAGTAATTCTACTTTGAAAGTTGACTTTCTCACTTTTGAGAAAAGGGCCTTTGAATGTTTTGGTACCTACTGGAGAGCTCTCCTTTGTCTACACCCATTTAGCATTGTTCCGATCCTCTTAAGCCAGCCCCACCCATCTCTTTAAGGATTCACATAAACAGTGAGTAGTGTAGTAAAGATTAAGACTAAAAGTGGTAGTAGCCTACAATAAGGAAAAATTCCAGGTAAACGGAAAGTGTCCAGATAAAAATTACCCAGATACACTTGTCTGAATTGATGGGTCATGTGAAATAAATGCTATAACCCCCAGCCACATCCAGAGGTGAAAAAAGTACTAAATTGTCATACTTGAGTAAAAGTATAAATAATTTCAAATTCCTTATATTAAACCAGACAGCACAATTGTTTTTATTATTGATGGATAGCCAGGGGCACGCTCCAACACTCAGACATAATTTACAAACTAAGCATTTGTGTTTAGTGAGTCTGCCAGATCAGAGGCAGACCAGGGATGTTCTGTTGTTAAGTGAGTGAATTGGACAATTTTCCTGTCAAAATGTAACAAGTACTTTTGGGTGTCATGGAAAATGTATGGAGTAAAAAAGTACATTATTTTCTTTACAAATGTAGTGAAAAGTTTCAAAAAATATAAATAGTAAAGTAATGTACAGATACCACAAAAAACTACTTAAGTAGTACTTTAAAGTATTTTTGCACCACTGTCCAAATGCCTTCCCACCAGCATCCTTTATATACTGTTACACATGCACTTATCACATAGTATTCCATACATAAGTTAAGGCCATGCAACCTGAGTTGAAACCTGAGTGAGTTTTTTTGCACATGTACAGTACATAAACAGATGCATGCGCCATATATTTATGTGGTGGGCACTTGATACGGTCACATGATATTGTTGTGGTATGTCACAAAATCATGTTACGACCACGCATATCAATATTCATTTTAAATATCAATATTTTGCTATGTCTTGCTAAGTGGAGGGTCTCTACCGAAGGTGTAAACGGTACAGCCAAATGGTTACTTGCATAGTAGCAATATCAGAAATAGATAGTGTCAATATAAATAAAATACAGTATGTACAAGAACAATATCAATAACGATATCAGTGATAGACAAGGTAGTTAGATGCATACAATCAGGGGTAAAGTGGTTGAGCAGCAGGATAAATACAATTAGTAGCAGCAAAGTATGGCGTGTGTGTGTTAGGAGAGAGTCATGTGAATAGAGGCACTGCAGATAGTGCTGATGACTGGTCCGTCCAAACCACGCATGAACAAGGGTATCTATATTCGGATAGCCTGTTTCTGTCCTGCCCTTGTTTTTGGTGCAGGGCATGTGATCTTGTCCCTGATCTTGTCAAAAATATAGTTTGTCTAGCTGTGTCCAGTCCAGGTGGTGACTTTAAAGGCAGACCATCTATGGGAGGAAGGATGTCAGCGTTGCGCAGCAGCTGAAACCTGGTCCCGACAGTCTGAACGATCCTTGGCGACGACACCAGGCTCCAGGGCATCAAAGCTGTAAAACAGGGAATAACAACAAAAGAAATCTGAAGACATTACAACCTTGCCCAACATCAATTCACCTCCCAAGTTTAAATAATCCTCATATAATGAAAATATTTTTTTATCTGAAGTGCTGGAACTGCTTGATCTGTGGCAGCGGCCTGAAGTACGGAGTCAGGTGTTGTTGACAGCCATAGCTTTCCACCAGCACCGTACCATCCTCCAGTCCACCAGCTGTGGGATATTGACCCCTGTCACAGTGCTGTCCTTCAAAACACCAGCAATCTCAGAAAAAGGGTTCACTCTGGTCTTTCTGAAGCGCTGCTTGATGAGGCCGAAGCACCAGTCAGGGACAAACTTGGTGTGGCCTGTGATCAGGAAGTGAAGGTCCAGATTGTGGTGGAGCTTGTGCATGGTCCACCAGGCACAATACCAGAGCACAAACTTGTTCTTGTTTTGGCCACTGCAGTTATCACCTTTCAGGTCCACACGTGTTTTCCCCAACTCCTTACTTACATGTAGTTGATGACTGTGCTGCTGCCACCTTTGCTTGCTTGTGTCAGCTCTCTTTTTGATGACTGTATGACTAGTGGATTAGAGAGGCGTGTTTTACTGATTGAAGCTGAAAGACACATTCCAGATACAAATATTTTAGCATTATTATACAAATAGATGTGAAATGGCATTCTGAGATATCACTACACACAGTTCATACAAGTAATGTTAGCTACTGTAGCTAGCCAGCCATCTAACATCAGCTGGCTAGCTAACATAAAGCTTTATCTAGCAATACAAACCGATTGTCATAGCTAGCTAAAGTTAACCAATAGTTTCAATGTTAGCTAGTTAGCTAGCTAACATTAGGCTATAACTAGCAATGCGAAATGGCATTCTGAGAAAACATCACTAACATTACACACACCTCACATTAGCGCACAATAGCAACAAATGTCCCGTTTTAGAGACACCGATCCTGTTTAAGTCCGATTTGGATATATTTGCCTGTTTTCACTGCAGAACAATGAATGAAATTAATGAATGAACATTTTTATTTTCGTGTCAAATCGCCAATTAGCAACCCATCCCTTATGAGATTAATTGACACAAAAACAAACATAATAATTCACTATGGTAATTAAATGATCATTCTTCTTCCGGTGTTCTCTACATTGCACATCGCATAAAGAGTGAAAAGAAAAGTAAGGTAAAAATCAATACATAATAGTAAATAAGGTTATAAGGCATCCCTAGAGCAGTAAAATAATATAAATACATACATACATACACACACACACACCGTATATACATACATACAGATAAATGAAGAAAGAAAAAAAGAAACAGAAGTCATTTCCGGTTTAGAAGAAGTGACTGCTAAATGTGACTGCTTGCTTAGCGAGTACCTGTCGGCGCCAAGCAGAAAGCTAGCTATTCGCTAGTGCAAGTGGGGACAGTTCAGGCACACACATCCCCATGTGCTACATTCACCCCTCAAACGTACTCGACAGCAAAACCAGCACAACTGTAGATCCGAGTCCTGCAATTTTACGTATGACCAGGGTGGGATTTAAAAAAATATTGTATTCAGGATTCTTTGAACATTAAATGAACACACAAAATGTGACTACTTTTAGAATTTGGGTGAATGAAATGTAAAATATGCTAATATTTTTTAGGTGGTTTGACACTTTATTCAAACAGTAATGAAACAAGACAGGCAAATGGGAAAAACAGTGTGGAGGTTGGAAGCAGGGACTGATCCCGGTTCTCAGGTGGAAATGATGCCATACGTGCTGGGGAGTGTTACCACTACCTCAAGGCTCTGCACAGGAAATAGCCCTGCTAGTTTTAATGGTTGTTGGCAGTGGGTAACCAAATCATAGATTGCAGTCTCCTTGGCCATAGACTGCTTGCAAAGTAAGGACACAAGCATTTTGTAAGAAAATCCTGCTTGCTCTCTAGGAGGGTTGGCCACGCCTGATCTATGTTTCCCAAGTGCTAGGTGTTTGAAAATATTCTTGTTATAACAATTCATTTCTCAAAATCACCCAACCTACTAGTTGAAGATCCTTGCCATGATCTTACTCTACATAGACAAAATATGTGTTTATGAGTTGTGAGTCCCGCTACCATCTCTGCCTAGCATGTGCACAATACTAAAATGTCGAATTATATTTGATTCGAGGAGCATTTAATATCCCATGCTTATTTGTATGACTTATTCAAAACTGTCCATGAACGGCTGCAAAAATACATTTATGGTGCAAAATTGTCAAGAAGTAGAATAATAAAATAAGTGTGGGGAATAACAGGAGTGTTCTTGCTGACAAGCACACAAATGACCATATATCAGACTAAATAAAGTAAATAAATGTAAAAATCTTGTGAAGACAATATGACTTTAATCTGCATCTCCCCTAACCAAATAATGTTTCTATTTATTGACCCCCCTCTAGAAACGCATACTTTTGGGTTAGACAAAATTATTTTCATTGTTACAGCCGGATGTGACGCAGCCTGAATTCAAATCAGGTACTGCAATGACGCCTCTTGCACTAAGATGCAGTTTCTTAGACCGCTGTGCCACTCGGGACCCCCTAAATGCAAGTGTGGATTAAAAATCGACTTTAGTACATGCTGTCAAAAGGCTGCATTCTGCAATAGGGACGGGAGTAACAGCAACCTAGTTTTGTTGACAACATTGTACATAAAACTACGGAAGTCCAGAGAGGTCATATAAATAAACAATTATTCTCTTGTTATGTCGAGATCACAATTTAGTTATCTCATGATCACGACAAAACAAAAAGTTATTTTGTCTAGTTGTTTAACAAGATTAGCTAGCTAGCTCGCTCGCTCATAAGACTATCCAAGTTAGCTATGTTTGATTGCATGTGATAGGCTGTGGTCTTGGGGCTCTTAGCTCATGGTAAGGGACATTTAACTTGCTAACATTCTAACGTACAGTATAAACTGATAATGAGCTCCAAACACAAATGAAAGCATGATGTAAGCATGAAATGTACCATCCCTAAGTGTGGCAATCAATAAAAACGTATGCACTGATCCACCGTGGCCTCTGCTGCCTCAGCCATACTGTCAATCTATCATCAATAAGCCCACTGCTATTTATAGTTCATCTCGTGATTTCGACAAAATAACTTTTGTGATGTTGTGATCATGAGAAATAATTTGTGATCTTGACATAACGAGGGAATATTTTTTTTAATTCATGTCCTCTCTGGACTTCCGTATAAAACAGAGCTAATGTGCTACTCTTTTTATAGTTTTATAAACTCAGCTGAGAATATTCTCTCATTCCATTCAGCTCCTCTGTAGTCTTGAGGGGCATTTCTTTAAAGCATGCATCCAATCCCCTTGATCCCTTGCATAACTAGACCAATCATATGCTTCAATGTGCCATGGTTGACAGTACTGTGGCAGGACAAGACAATGATAGAGGTTCCGTTCGGGATGTTTATTAAATTTCAAAACGATTTGGAGCACAGTTGAAAAGTTAACGCACTTACTATAAAAGGGACCAATTTGAAAAATAAAAGCAGTACTTTTCAATGTGTGAGATATAAGAGGTGTGCCGTGAGAGTGTGAGAAGAGGGTCAAATGCGTGTCTCACGGCCAATGCGGGAGAGTTGGCAGCTCTGCTACTTAGCCTACCTGATGCAACCTGTTTACAGAATGGGGATAGTAGGCCTACAGAGTACCACAGTATAAGTCATAATATCCATAAAACTGAGAGGTCAAACAGGGAAATGGTTCCAATAACATTTCTCCAACAAGGGATTTTAGAAACAATTAAAATATAGGCTGTGTTTCATGTAGGCTTACCCTGCAGTTCCGTTTTGATAACCGTGTAAATCTCTCTTGGATATCCTTGATATCAATTAGCATTTTCGAATCTGAGAGTAAATAGAGCTGAATATATTGATAAAAGTAACCTTGTCTGAGAGAGATGTACATAGTTGTCAAAACGTCACGCCAGGGTAAGTCTACATGAAACACAGCCCTTATTTTAAGTGGTTCTAAAATCTCCTATGGGAAAAAGGAATGGTGGAAAAATTATTGGAACCATTTCCCTGTTTGACCACTAGATTTCATGGGTATTATGACACCTCCAATGTATGTCAAGTTAGGCCAATTTATTTTGCTCCTTTTTTTCTTGCTTTCTCCTTGGTCTTGAGCACATGAATGCAGTTGCCAATGATAGCTCCCTTTGTTCAATCAATCCGGCACCTATTGGAAATTCTCTTGCATCCTGTTCTACCAACCTATCACCTCCTTTGGTCCCGAGACACTTGGAGATTGGGAGAATCTCAATTGTATACTCATCGCATCCTCTCTCCTCACCTCCTTCTCAAAACCGATTGGATGAGAAAGCCAGTACCTCCCCTCTGACCTTTTCCTCCAAAGGGTCTTGAGAAGGAGACGAGGAGAGAGGACATTTGCAATTGAGATTCTCACACAGTAGGCCTACTGTGTCAAATCAAATATAATTGTATTGGTCACGTAGACCTACACATACTGGATTTTGCTGATGCTATCACAGGTGCAGCGAAACCTTTATGTTTCTAGCTCCAATAGTGCAGTATTACCTAACAATACCCACAAATGACATTTTAACGTTAAAATTATTTAAGAAATTAAGAAATATCAGTACAAGCAAGGTCCGAGTCCGGAATAAAATAAAAATGTGAAAATAAGATCTCATTCCAAAATCATTGGAATTAATATTGAGTTGGTTCCCTTTTGCTGCTTTAACAGCCTCCACCTTACTGGGAAGGCTTTCCACTAGATGTTGGAAAATTGCTGCAGGGGACCAACTGCTGCTTGCTTCCATTCAGCCAGAAGCATTAGTGAGGTCAGGCACTGATGTTGGGCCATTAGGCTTGGCTCGCAGTAGGCATTCCAATTCACCACAAAGGGGTTCAATGGGGTTGAGGTCATGGCTCTGTGAAGGCCATTCAAGTTCTTCCACACCAATCTCGACAAACATTTCTATATGGACCTCGCTTTGTGCATGGGGGCATTGTCAAGCTGAAAGAGGAAAGGGCCTTACCCAAACTGTTTCCACAAAGTTGGAAGCATAGAATCGTGTAGAATGTTGGGCCATTAGGCTTGCAGTAGAGTTAAGATTTCCCTTCACTGGAATTAAGGGGCCTACAGTGGCCCAAACCAGTATTACTTCTCCACCTAACTTTACAGTTGGTACTATGCATGTTTCCACTGCTCCAGAGTCCAACACTTGGCATTCCACATCTTAGGCTTGTGTGTGGCTGCAGAGACCCATTTCATGAAGCTCCCAACTAACAGTTCTTGTGCTGACGTTGCTGTTTGTAACTCAGGAGTGTTGCAACCGAGGACAGACAATTTTACTCACTACACACTCAACAGTTGTGTGTGTGTGTGTGTGTTGCTCTCATGGCCTACCACTTTGCAGCTGAGCTGTTGTTGCTCCTACACACTTCCACTTCACAGCTCTCTTGACATTCTATGACAGGGCCATTTTGAAAGTCACTTAGCTCTAAATCCACTTTTGTATATATATTTTTATTTTATTTAACCAGGCAAGTCAGTTAAGGACAAATTCTTATTTACAATGACAGCCTACCCTGCCAAACCTTAACCCGGACAACGCTGGCCACCCTATGGAACGCCCAATCACGGCTGGTTGGGATACAGCCTGGAATCTGAACACAGGGTCTGTAGTGACGCCTCTAGCAACTGAGATGCAGTGCTTTAGACCACTGCGCCACTCGGGAGCCCCATATATAGTGTATATGTAAGCCTATGTGAACAATAAAATGTGATTTGACACACACACACTGTAGGTCTACTGTGGGAGAACCTCAATTGCATTCTCCTCGCATCCTCTCGCCTCCTTCTCAAACTCCATTGCAGGAGAAGATCAGAGGGGAGGGACTGGCTTCCTCATCCAATCGGTTTTGATAAGGAGGCGATTGGATGATGGTGTGTGTGTATAGACAGTATGGACAGCGTATGAATAGAAAGTGTGTGTGTGTGTGTGTGTGTGTGTGTGTGTGTGTGTGTGTGTGTGTGTGTGTGTGTGTGTGTGTGTTGTATAGTTGCTCTCGATTTAAGTAAGCCTAATCCTACCAGCAGGTGGCTCTGCTGATACTGTAGTATAGGTTTTGTATGAGAACTGGATGACAACATTACTTATCCTTGAATAACCTTGATGTAGGCTAATAATTAAGTGTGCAGCCTTAATTACTTATTACTATACAAACACTTTAGATAGGCCTAAAACATAAAATAAAAAACGACACAATTAGGCTACCAAAATAATAATCTCATTTTAATTTGCTTTACTTTGGGCTAGGCCCGTGTGCCTTGTGCCTGCTTATAATATCTTTATTACACTTATGCTCGTACTCGTGCGATATCACTTCAATGCGTAAGGCAAGGTGGTTACAGAAAAAAGACTTAATCTTAGATAAATTATTATTATGGAACGTCCAAGAGCCTATCAACATCAGGAATGTGGATGATGCGATGCTCTGCTGCGGTGCTCACTTACAGATGAATGTATGCACCCCGGGGAGGGACTAGTTCGCTCGTATTTCTAATGTAGGGACTGTCATAAGACTTCTCTATCTGCCGAATAGCAAGAGAAATCCTCTCCTAAGAGGTTTGCGTCATGGAAGATAGGCTACATTTTCATATAAATTTCTCATAAACACCAGTGAATAAAAACATTATTGGAGCTTGTTTTCCTCAGACAAGAAACCATATCATTCCTCAAGACGCCGCGAGATCACATTTCCTACATCTACGGTAAGAATGCCTCTGCTTTGATGATGCCACTGTTATTCATATGGCAGCCTGAGCCTCGATAACATAAAACCAAATTAAATTGTATTATTGAGATATTCCTCGAATGTATCCATAGCCACCTAATCATGTTTGACAATTAAATCCGTGCCAACGAGCTCTGTAAATAGGCCTACCGCGTTAAGGCTAACGTTATATGGCAGATGTCAAAACATGTATTTTCAGATTGTCCATGTAGCGTAGCTATATTGTGTGCTATCTTCGAATGCAACATGAATCAATCTATATTTTGCATACCGCTGTTCCTTAAATTGGCATGAGACCGAGGTTACCCCATGCAGGCAACGCCTACACACAGCCATACAGTAGCAGCCTACACTACAGTAAATGTGGGTTAGTGGAGCAAACCTGCGATGCTTGCTCCCACCAAGAATATTCACAAATGCATTCATTGATAACGTTTGATAACTGTGAATCTAAACATTTTTAAATTGTACATTTAAATTGTACATATTCACCAGCAGTAGACTCTCACAACCAGGGCCGGGTCCAGGCATAAGCGGTCTCTTTGGGCAACCTGCAACTCAGTTGGGGTCTCAATTTACAGTTGAGAGTTAGAATAGGAGAGTACACAAAGAGCAAGTTCAGAATTTGGTTGTGCATCAGAAGTTGTACTCTTGTTTTGTCAGCTACTGACAGTCGCTCAATTAGCCATGTCAGCTACCGATTTTTAGATTGGTTAGTTAGTCTAGCCAATCATCTACATTTTAGTAATCATGCCCTAATACCGACCGGGCACACAGGGAACATGCCCAGGAGCCTTGACATCCAGGAGGTCCCCATTTGGATTTTGTGAGTTATCTCACTCAGATATAATTAATATGGCATAAGTCGTGGCAAAATGTGTAGAATTGCAGGACATTTGCTTTAAAACAGCAAACATGTCTCTCCACCCGATGGCAAAATATGTACAATTGCAGGAAATTAACTTTAAAATGTACATTTTTCACTCCGCCGTCAAGAGGGGGACGACATAAATATTTGCCCACTTGGTGGGGGGGCTTCTCAACCAAATATTGCTTAGGGCCCCCAGAAGGCTACAGCCAGCCCTGCTCACACCTTCAGTGAAGGAGGTTGAGGTTAGTCCACCAGGTCTAGATGGAGTTGTGAAGGGGTGAGGAGCAGAGAACACATTAATGCATATTTATTAGTAGGCTACCCAATTATGCAGGTTGCCTAATGTCTAGCTGTGCGTCTAAAAATGTGCTTGATACCGTAATTGTTAGGGGTGCAATATATATGTTATTGTCAAATAAGTATTATACAAATTATTACTATTCATTTTTATTGTCAGTTAAGAACAAATTCTTATTTACAATGACGGCCTACACCGGCCAAACCCGGACGACGCTGGCTGGGACAATTGTGCACCGCCCTATGGGACTCCCAATCACGGCCGGATGTGATACAGCCTGGATTCGAACCAGGGTGTCTGTAGTGACTAGCACTGAGAAGCAGTGCCTTAGACCGCTGCGACACTCGGGAGCCCCGAGTACATAATACATAAGGACATGGAATTGTGTAAATACTTCAGCAATAACTTGTGCTCAACTCTGCATATCTTTATGTGTGCTCATCAGTGAGGTAATGTTGACTTTTCTATCTTGTGCATAACAGGAGACTGCATTTAGCCTATCAGACAGCTTTCGGGGGGATTGATTGATTGAATGAGTGAGTGATTGGATTTGTTTGCATACCTTTCTAAAATCCGATCCTCTTAACAAAGGCACATAATTGAAAGGATATACCACATGCACCGAGTAATTGCTCTGTGCAATGTAAGGAAAACTCTATTAGCCTGTATAACAGTAAATAGACTCTGCGGCCACATTTGGCAGTAATTGGTCCATTATTTGACATAGGCCTAGCATTCTAATGAATCAATGTTCTCATGCATGAATTATAGATGTTGTTCATTCACAATATCAGTGTAATGTCCTTCAGCACTATCCCTTATCAAATGACCCAATAAAGCTAGATAGTTTTAGACTGATATACAGACGCTTTATCCAGAAGTCTATGAATAATATATTCTCTGCGACCTTCTTTCTTGACCTGGAAATATGTGGGATGGGATTAGATACAATGTGTTGCTCAAATGGAGATTATTAATTTCATGATAACTTTTTTTTCCATGTCCTGATTCACAGTCCGGGGGTTGGTAATCACTTCAATAACAGTGTCTTGCAGGTTTGTCTTTTGCTCAATTGCAATCCAGTTAGGCTGCGTTTAGACAGGCAGCCCAAATCTGATTGTTTTTGCTAATTGATCTTTTGACCAAACTATCAGATCAGCTCTGAAAATGTGATTGGAGCCTTAATGTATTAATGACTCCAACCTAAGTGTATGTAAACTTCCGACTTCAACTGTATATCTGAAACATTTTGTGATAGTAGCGCATTTGAGAGCATCCAATGCAGATTAGTGTAGACCGGGGCTGTTTCTCACACTTTTTACTTGAGTGTATTTCTTGTATTTTACAAAACTTTTTTCAACATTAATAGAAAGCAAAGTCTTGGGTTGAAATGGGCACCCTTTTGGAGTTATCTACTTACGGAGTGGTGGGGCGCTAGCGACACTACCCGGTGAAATGCAAGGCGCCAAATTCAAAATCCAAAAGTTGAATTATTAAACATTCATCAATATACAAGTGTTGCATAGTCATCAAAAGCTCTGCTTCTTGGCAATATCACATCGTTGTCAGATTTCAAAAAGGCTTTACGGCGAAAGCCCCACCACTCCGTAAGTAGTTAAATACTTTATCTGAGACATTTCAAACAAATGGCATTGTATGTGTATTTTGTGTGGGACTTGGACCTTTGCAAATGCGTACTATTCCAATGGAGTAGCAACAATACCATTTATGCTTTTGCTTGGACAAAAGATTTTACCAACTGGTTTGGTATCTCCTCAGCATTCAATATACTGTGTCTACTCTTCCAAGAAAGCAGAAGGAAAGGCTGATTGAAACAGCTTAGCAGAAGTGTCTATTGGTTTGAGTTTCCTCAAAATGGTTTAGCATTGAGTAAGCCTACAGTGTCTTCAGAAAGTATTCACACCCTTTGACTTTTTCCATATTTTGTTGTGTTACAGCCTAAATTTAAAATGGATTAAATTGAGATTTGGTGTCACTGACCGACACACAATACCCCATCATGTCAAAGTGCAATTATATTTTTAGACGTTTTTACAAAAAAATCATTTCAAATTAAAAGCTGAAATGTCTTGAGTCAATAAGTATTCAACCCCTTTGTTATGGCAAGCCTAAAAATGTTCTTAGGAAGTCACATAATAAGTTGCATGGACTCACTCTGTGTGCAATAATACTGTTTAACATGATTTTTGAATGACTACCTCATCTCTGTACCTCACACATACAATTACCTGTACTGTCCCTCAGTTGAGCAGTGCATTTCAACCACTAAGACCAGGGAGGTTTTCCAGTGCCTTGTAAAGAAGGGCACCTATTGGTAGATGGGTAAAAATAAAAAAGCAGACACTGAATATCCCTTTGAGCATTCTGAAGTTATTAATTACACTTTAGATGGTGTATCAATACACCCAATCACTACAAAGATCCTAACAGTTGCCGGAGAGGAAGGAAACTGCTCAGGGATTTCACCATGAGGCCAATGGTGACTTTAAATCAGTTACAGAGTTTAATGGCTGTGATAGGAGAAAACTGAGGATGGATCAAGAATATTGTAATTACTCCACAATATTAACCTAAACGACAGAGTGAAAAGAAGGAAAATATTCCAAAACATGCATCCTATTTGCAATAAGGCGTTAAAGTAAAACTGTAAAAAATTGGAATACAAAGTGTTGAATACAAAGTGTTATGTTTGGGGCAAATCCAACACAACACATCACTGAGTACTACTTCATATTTTCAAGCATAGTGGTGGCTGCATCATGTTATGGGTATGCTTGTCATCGGCAAGGACTAGGGAGTTTTTTAGGATAAAAAAATGGAATAGAGCTAAGCACAGGCAAAATCCTAGAGGGAAACCTAGTTCAGTCTGCTTTCCAACAGCCACTGGGAGACAAATGTATCTTTCAGCAGGACAATAACCTAAAACACAAGGCCAAAGATACCCTGGGGTTGCTTACCAAGACAACATTGAATGTTCCTGAGTGGCCTAGATACAGTTTAGACTTAAATCGTCTTGAAAATCTATGGCAAGAGTTGAAAATGGCAACCTACGTGACAGAGTTTGAAGAATAAAAAAAAATCTAATGTGCAAATATTGTACAATCCAGGTGTGCAAATTTCTTAGACTTACCCCGAAAGACTCACAGCTGTAATCGCTGCCAAAGGTGATTCTAACATGTATTGACATAGGGCTGTGAGAACGTATGTAAATTGTATATTTCTGTATTTCATTTTCAAAACATTTGCTAAAATTTCTAAAAACATGTTTTCACTTTGTCATTATGTTGTATTATGCAGGGATGCAAACTAGTCACCACTCGGTGAAATTCGCCTTTCTTAATCCAAAATAGGTGACCTACGTGATTCATGTAGATCCGATGAGAAAAGTTTGGGCACGCGGGTGGGGCTTTGGATGACTACTGGCTGTATGCGAACGAGTGATGCGCGTTTGGACCAATACTGGCTGTATCCGAGGCTCAGACAATCATTCACATATAAATAGAATGCAGCTTGCGACTGAAGAGAGAACAGAACCAATTTGCTATTTACAGCATCATCGTGCGCTCTGGAAAGTGGAGAGTGGAAAGGCAGTTTTCCAGTTAACAGCAGCGCGTCCCCTGAAAGATACTGAAGAGGTAGGTGAGAAACCTGACCACGGAGACGGGGGTGAGAAGGTGATGAAGCATACTTCATGAGCTGTAACCCAAAAAACAACTGCCATTTGGAAAGTTTGAGGTGAGGGAGAAAGTGTGGTGAAGCAAGTATTATTTGCATTGTTAAGTATCTTGCTAGCTGGATCGAAAGCTATTCCTTTTCAACTAACCAGTGACCACATTAAGGCTGAACCATCAGCTAAACCCATGCATGAGTATGTCTAATGTTTTAAAAAGGGGCTTCCTCTCTTCATCTCCTTTTCTTTATCGGCACAGATTTGACAACACAGAATAGGTTAAATACACGTGTAGTTGAATGAATCCCTTGTTGCTATTATCTTGAGAGTAAAGGTATCATTACTCGTTGTTTACTACAGTATGTTCATACACTGAAACACATACAGAACATGCCCATGGTCGCACAGAGTTGTATGAATTTCAAGATCCACTTCCATGCTCTGACATTGTTTGCTGAAAAGAGGCAGATTGCAATCTGTCTGAGGAATAATTAAATGGTTGCCATAGATGTGCAATTATATTACAGCTATAAAATCTCTTCCTGCTGCCTTTACAGTCCCATCAGGCATGAGCCTGGACAATAGAGCATTAGGGTTGGATGGATGAAAAAGGGATGGTAGGGGAGGATGAGAGGGAGAGATTAGATGAGAGGAAGTGGATATCGATGAATTGGCCATCTCTAAGGAGAATGAGTCCAGAGAGAGGTCAAACAAGTCATTGTCCATACTAATCTGAAATGGGAATTGGCTGTAAACTCAAATCAATCAATCAAATGTATTTATAAAGCCCTTTTTACATCAGCCGATGTCACAAAGTGCTATACTGTTTAACATTCCATGATATGTTGTCAGATTTACAGACAGTAACACTAGTGAGGACACTGGGAACCATGTTGACATCACTGTGTTTGCAAATGGCAGGAAATAAACACAGAGGCTACCTCATCCATCTGTCATTATTCATATTTTAGAGTATGCAGAAGGGTTTTGTGTTTCAGTCATTCAAATCTTTGCAAAGATTGAGTTGCATAGTATTGGCAGGAAGTGTTAAGGTCGCTCGCTTATATCGAAATGGATTAATTCTCAAACGAAAATTATAATTTTTATTTTTAACTGCCCTGTATACCCAAAGGTGCTGATACAATCCACACTGTTTATTTTTAGTAGTAAAAGCGATTTGGCAAATATTGCAGACCATACGGATTGAGTGAAGCCTGCAAACCACCCTGGTATGTGTTCTACTAAAGCTGGCATAGGGGGTGCATCTGAGCTTATTGCTACTTTAAATCTGTCTTTGAGCGGCTGGTAATTACAATTGGGAGGATAAAGTTAAGAGGCTCTAGAATGTTGTTACGCATTTGATTTAGTCTGCCTTGTGTCATTGAAATAAGATGCTCCTGTCGATAGGAGCTCTGTTGGCGTGAGAGAAAAGCGGGAGAGAAACCTTGTATGCACTTGTATGCATGAGCATCGGCTACTTCTGTTTATGGGGGAGTGAAAACATGACACGTTGAAGTATTAACCTCAATGTGCATTTTACAATGCATTAGTCACACTGGAGCAAACCAAGTTGATGAGGTACGCCTGGCCTTGCACTGTCCCTGTAGTATAAGCCGTGGGAGGAGGTTAGCTTGCCAAAGAAACACACAACAAAGTTTCCTTGTTGTCATAATGATAAATTGTGTGGGAATGGATTTGCCTATGTTCCTTATATGGATTGTGGGACTGGGATGAGTTGGTTATACCAACCTTATATCCCCTGGTATAATAAATGGACCTTGCCATAACAGTTAGTAGCAGCATCACAGTGAGGGGCAAGGTCATCAACAGGATGACCACCGTCAAGTCGTGATTTCATGTTGTGTGTTTTACATCAGATATCGTTCAACAACTTGATGTGTCCTGATCTGACTCAGTGGAGAGGATGTTCATTAATAGGGGATGCCAGTGGTTTCAGTGAGTAAATGATGGGGGAGAGAAAGAAATGTCTATTCACTTTAATGAGCCCGTCTGCACCATAACACAAAGAGCTGTTTAGCAGTCATGAATCCCAACTGTGATAAGCTAACTTGGAACATTAGAGACTGAAACTGTAAAGTGTGTTTTATGATTATGACACTAGTTACCATGCATTTATGTTAAAGTTGAACCCCACATTGTAGGATGATTTGTTGAGTTGTAATGCTAATGATCATGTTTTCCGTTTCCTGGTCCCGCCTTGGCTGTGGCCTAGAAGTGTAATTTTTGGTCCGCTGAAGGGTGGGGATCTCTGGAGTCAGTGGTTGAGGTTTGCTCTTCCATCCACACTCTAACTCAATAACAGTCATTCATGACATGATATGGAATATCTGTGATGATAAATATGTATAGCGTTAGCATTTCAAATGCACACATCCACTTTGCAAAAACTCCTCAAACTTCTCCACACATCCGTGTTCAGTATCTCTCTGGAAACAGCAGACCACAACTACAGATGTTAGTAGCTTATGTTATGACAAGAAAGGTTAGCCACCTGTCATTTACTGTAAAATACAGGTTCAGATTCTCCTCATCCCAGTACATGTATGAGGAGAATCTGAACCTGTATTTTACAGTAAATTACTTTGTAACTTGTTGGTTTGCATGTCACAAATTCTGCTTGGTAACTGCTACACCATTTTTGCTGTCAATCTTCACTATAATTTCACAGTATGCAATTATGTACAAGCATCAATCAATATCGCAGTTCTTATCATGCCATTGAGGTTTGGACCATGAGTAAAATAGCAAATCAAATTGTATTTGTCACATGCGCCGAATACAAGCGGTGTAGACCTTACAGTGAAATTCTTACTTACAAGCCCTTAACCAACAATGCAGTTTTAAGAAAATTTCCTAAAAAAAAAAATATTAAAAGTTACAAATAATTAAAGAGCAGCAGTAAAATAACAATGGCGAGGCTATATACTCGGTCGACCGATTATGATTTTTCAACGCCAATACTGATTATTGGAGGACCAATTTTTATTTATATATTTGTAATAATGACAATTACAACAATACTGAATGAACAATTAACACTTTTATTTTAACTTAATATAATACATACATAAAATCAATTTAGTCTCAACTAAATAATGAAACACGTTCAATTTGGTTTAATAATGCGAAAACACAGT
Source organism: Brachymystax lenok tsinlingensis (assembly GCA_030435695.1). Taxonomy (NCBI): domain Eukaryota; kingdom Metazoa; phylum Chordata; class Actinopteri; order Salmoniformes; family Salmonidae; genus Brachymystax; species Brachymystax lenok. Next base: position 10,154,948 of record CM059805.1, read on the forward strand.
GTTGGAGAAGAAAGTAAAAGCTTTTTTACATGGCACATATTGCACTAACGTTTAAGTTCCTTGCTCAGAACATGAGAACATATGAAAGCTGGTGGTTCCTTTTAATATGAGTCTTCAATATTCCCAGTTTTAGGTTGTCATTATTATAGGAATTATGATGCGTCGACAATTTCTCTCTATACCATTTGTATTTCATATACCTTTGACTATTGGATGTTCTTATAGGCACTTTAGTATTGCCAGCCTAATCTCGGGAGTTGATAGGCTTGAAGTCATAAACAGCGCTGTGCATCAAACATTGCTAAGAGCTGCTGGCATACACAGTAAAATGCTGTTTGAATGAATGCTTACGAGCCTGCTGCTGCCTACCACCGCTCAGTCAGACTGCTCTATCAAATATCAAATCATAGACTTAATTATAATATAATAAACACAAAGAAATATGAGCCTTTGGTCATTAATATGGTAAAATCCGGAAACTATCATTTAGAAAACAAAATGTTTATTCTTTCAGTGAAATACAGAACCGTTCCGTATTTTATCGTACGGGTGGCAACCCTAAGTCTAAATATTGCTGTTACATTGCACAACCTTCAATGTTATGTCATAATTATGTAAAATTCTGGCAAATTAATTACGGTCTTTGTAAGGAAGAAATGTTCTTCACACAGTTCGCAACGAGCCACGCGGCCCAAACTGCTGCATATACCCTGAATGTGCTTGCACAGAACGCAGGAGAAGTGACACAATTTCCCTAGTTAATATTGCCTGCTAACTTGAATTTATTTTAACTAAATATTCAGGTTTAAAAAAATATATACTTCTGTGTATTGAATTTAAGAAAGGCATTGATGTTTATGGTTAGGTACATTTGTGCAACGATTGTGCTTTTTTCGCGAATGCGCTTTTGTTAAATCATCACCCGTTTGGCGAAGTTGAAGTAGGCTGTGATTCGATGATAAATTTAACAGGCACCGCATATGCAACGCAGGACAAGCTAGTTAACCTAGTAATATCATCAACAATGTGTAGTTAACTAGTGATTATGTTAATATTGATTGTTTTATAGAAGATAAGTTTAATGCTAGTGAGCAACTTACCTTGGCTCCTTGCAGCCACAGGTCCTTTTGATTCTGCATTCGCGTAAAAGGTGGTCAGCCTGCCACGCAGTGTCTTCGTGGATTGCAATGTAATCGGCAGTAATCGGCGTCCAAAAAGGCAGATTACCGATTTGTTATGAAAACTTAAAATCAGCCCTAATTAATCGCCCATGCAAATAGTTTGGGTAGCCATTTGATTAGATGTTCAGGAGTCGTATGGCTTGTGGGTAGAAGCTGTTTAGAAGCCTCAAATTATGGTAACATCTCTAAGTATACTTTATGTGTTGCTCTTGATCAAGCTAGAGGTTCCCCAATGTGAGCATGTAAGATATTAATATTACATGAGAGTATATCACAAAAATATTGAAGCATGTGACTTGCATAAACACTTACCATAAGATCAGCTGTTCTCTGTGAACCTATAGCCTGATTTCCTATTCTGAAACTTATGGACAATTTCACATGGAATAGCACTTAACTCTTACTTCAACTAGCAAGACACTTCCCATAAAATAAAACAGAATCCTATGTCATTAGCTAAGAAGGCTGTAATGCCCTTTTAATCCATCACCGGCATGTAAAATGTCACCATTATTCAGAAATATTTCCCAACAGATATTTTGGCTGTTATGTGTAGGCTACACATGGCTTGTGCACTACTTGATGCTGCGTGTTTGTGAGTATGAATTAATAATCGAGTCACAGAGGAGTGCTGCATGACGACTGGCACATGTCCTCTCTCTTTGTCAATGGGCAAATTGATTCATTATTTTGGGCTATAGCACATGCCTACTGTACACTGTAAAACTTTTCCCTGTAAATTCACAGCAGTATACTGGCAGCAGAGTTGCCAGCTAAATACTGTAATTTTGCTTTACAGCAATCAGTTTATACAGTATATGAAGGGGAATAGACAGGTTAAAGAAGGATTTTTAAGCCTTGAGACAATTGAGACATGGATGCATATGTGTGCCATTCAGAGGGTGAATGGGCAAGACAAAATATTTAAGTGCCTTTGAATGGGGTATGGTAGTAGGTGCCAGGCGCATCGGTTTGAGTGTGTCAAGAACTGCAACGCTACTGGGTTTTTCACACACAACAATTTCCTGTGTGTATCAAGAATGGTCCACCGCCCAAGGAACATCCAGCCCACTTGACACAACTGTGGGAAGCATTGAAGTCAACATGGGCCAGCATCAATGTTCCCTCCAATTTATGGGGGCCCTGAGCAAATGTTAGGTTTTGTGAGCGGAAACTAGAATGTTGTGAGAAGACAGAAGCCAATAGGCTATTCTGGCTATTTGAGCATAATATAGGCCTACCAACAAAACCAATGGAGCACATTCCATAACATTTTCACATGGAAATAAAATTAGATACAAATAATATCTGTACATGAAGCTAATGTTAGCCGTATACGTGGATGAATTCTTCACGGCAGACTGGGACTCCTTTTATTAAGTAAAATGACCTCTGTCTGCTCAGCTTTTATCATGTTTTACCTTGCTTGTTATTGTTCATCTACAATTTAGTTTTTCACAATCTTGTATGGAGTGTGTCAGTAATTACTATATTTGTGACTTTCAGTGCTGTTGTACTTGTTTGAAAAACTCACTCATTTGTCATGGGGCAATCCTTTTTATGTAATTATGTTGCCATTACAAAAACTCAACTTACGGAAAGTAAAATCACACCCATCTTTTTATGTGGGGGGTCCAGAGAGATTATGTATGCTTTGGCTATCCAGAGTATTTCATGAATTGTTAGAAACATCCTTTGTCATGGTATAGAAACAGACATGCACAATGTTGTAATGTGTATATTTAAAACCTTAGGAAATATACTAGGACCTCATTGTGATTTTTAGTAATGTTGCTTTATTTCAGACTTGTATGTTGTAGTCTCATCAGTAAACTGGTCAGATTAAGATATGGACTTAATCAACACTGCTTCAATTAGTAAAATGTATACTTCAGCCCAAAAAATTATTACATTAAGAATATGTAGATTTATTAGTTTATATATTTTTGTTCTGCGATTAGTCAGTGTACAAAGATGGAAAACATTCAGCCAGGGTCAATCCACTTAAAACCATTTTAAGAATATAAAGTAAGTTTTATGTTTTCATACATTGAAGATTGTAAACAGCTGCCTTATGTTGTGTAGCTAAATATAGTGCATTCGGAAAGTATTTAGACCCCTTGACTTTTTCCACATGTTGTTACGTTACAGCCTTACTCTAAAATTGATTAAATAAATTAATCCTCAGCAATCTACACACAATACCCCATAATAACAAAGCAAAAACACGTTTTCAGAAATGTTTTCACATTTATTTAAAATAAAAACAGAAATACCTTATTTACATAAGTATTCAGACCCTTTGCTATGAGACTCGAAATTGAGCTCAGGTGCATCCTGTTTCCATTGATCATCCTTGAGATGTCTCTGCAACTTGATTGGAGTCTACCTGTGGTAAATTCAATTGATTGGACATGATTTGGAAAGGCACACACCTGTCTATATAAGGTCCCACAGTTGACAGTGCATGTCAGAACAAAAGCCAAGCCATGAGGTCGAAGGAATTGTCCGTAGAGCTTCGAGAGGATTCTGCCGAGGCACAGATCTACAAAAAAATTGTACAAAAAAATGTCTGCAACATTGAAGGTCCCCAAGAACATTGTGGCCTCCATCATTCTTAAATTGAAGAAGTTTGGAACCACCAAGACTCTTCCTAGAGCTTGGGAGGTGACCAAGAACCTGATGGTCAGTCTGACAGAGCTCTAGAGTTGTGGAGATGAGAGAACCTTCCAGAAGGACAAAAATCTCTGCAGCACTCCACCAATCAGTCCTTTATGGTAGAGTGGCCAGACGGAAGCTACTCCTCAGTAAAAGGCACATGATGCCCGCTTGGAGTTTGCCAACATGCACATACAGACTCTCAGACCATGAGAAACAAGATGATTCTCTGGTCTGATGAAACCAAGACTGAACTCTATGTCCTGAATGCCAAGCGTCACATCTGGAGGAAACGTTGGCACCATCCCTACGGTGAAGCATGGTGGTGGCAGCGTCATGCTCTGGGGGTGTTTTTCAGCAGCAAGGACTGGGACACTAGTCAGGATTGAGGCAAAGATGAACGGAGCAAAGTACAGAGATCCTTGATTCCAGTAAAAATTCCATCCCTGTGCAACCCTGGGATGGACTATTGTGCAATGTAATTTTTGTTTACTGATTCAAACCAATGGATGAGAACCTGGGACAGAAAATATGTTTATATTGCACAATAGTCTCACCTCGGGTTGCAAAGGGATTACATTTTTACTGGAAACTGTCTAAGTCTACCAGTAAACTACCGGAACTTTGGTATCTTTCATGATTTTATGGAATTTTTCATCTCATACCAACCACTAGGTGACACTGGCTACATAGCATATAATAAAGTAGGTTTTCATTTGATTTACAATTAAAAAAATTCTAATAGTTTGCCATTCATGTGACAAAACAAACAAGTATTGTGCAGAGAGCAATGCTCCCTCTAAGCTGTGCGCGTGCACAGCCGTGCACCTCCTGCAGGACTGCCACGCAGAAGAAATGCCAGGCTGCACAGATTCGCAAGAGATTGAACTTCACTGAGTTCGCCCCATATGTTTTTACTATATAGATCTATATAGAACATTATATCAACCCCTTTTCAATGCAACAAACCAAAACAAATCTAACTTTGCAGGATTCTGTCTGTTTTGTTGTAGGCAAAGCCAGAGCGCAATGGAGTAGAATTCTATTAGGAGCTGTCTTTCAATCACACACAAGTGAATGTGCTTTTCAGATCAGTTCTGATCAGAGTGCAGAGCTGCAAGTGTGCACATTTGTTGACATTATTTTCTTGTTAGCGAGTTATTAGCCCAGTTGTAGATAAGTATAGCTCGCACGAAACGTTACATATTGCAACTTTAATATGAAAATGCAATACCAAGTTTTAAAACATGATCCTAAATATACGCATCAACTTTATGAATACCGTTGATTAGTTAAAGCTGTTTAAATGTGAGGGTTTCAGCATTAAATACTCTGAGATGATTGTTTAATCCTACAATTAAAACACTTGATGAAATTAATTAGCTAATCTCCAAGACCTGGAGTCAGGTGTGCTAGGGCAGTTAAAATGTCTGCACACCCACTTACTCCCAGGGAAATAAGGGGGGTCAATGCAAATAGTCCAGGTAGCCAATTAATTAGCTGTTCAGCAGTCTTATAGCTTGGGGGTAGAAGCTGTTACGAAGCCTTTTGGACCTAGACTTACCACTTGCTGTGCAGTAGCAGAAATAGTCTATGACTAGGGTGGCTAGTATCAAGGTCCTGGATGGCAGGAACCTTGGCCCCAGCGATGTACTGGGCTGTATGCACTACCCTTTGTAGCGCCTTGCGGTCAGATGCCGAGAAGTTGCCATACCAGGCGGGGATTCAACCAATCAGGATGCTCTCGATGGTGCAACTGTATAATTTTTTGTATAATCTGAGGACCCATGCCAAATCTTTTCAGTCTCCTGAGGGGGAATAGGCATTGTCGTGCCCTCTTCACGACTATCTTGGTGTGTTTGAACTATGATAGTTTGTTGGTGATATGGACACCAAGGAACTTTAAACTCTCAACCTACTCCACTACAGCCTCGTCGATTGAGAATGGGGGCGTGCTCAGCCCTCCGTCTACTGTAGTCCGCGATGATCTCCTTTGTCTTGATCACATTGAGGGAGAGGTTGTTGTCCTGGTACCACACTGCCAGGTCTCTGACCTCCCTATAGGCTGTCTCATTGTTGTCGGTGATCAGGCCTACCACCGTTGTGTCGTCGGGAAACTTAATGATGGTGTTGGAGTCATGCCTGGCCACGCAAACATGGGTGAACTGGGAGTACAGGAGGGGACTAAGCACGCACCCCTGAGGGGGCCCCTTACCACCTGGGGGCAGCCCGTCAGGAAGTCCAGGATCCAGTTGCAGAGGGTCCCAGGGTCCTTAGCTTAGTGATGAGCTTTGTGGGCACTATGGTGTTGAATGTTGAGCTGTAGTCAATGAACAGCATTCTGAATACCAGTGGTTAAGAACACGGAAGCCCTCTCATGTGGAGGCATTTAAAAAAGTTTATGAAGATGGAAGGTATCTGTTAATGTGCAATTACTGTTCAAAAAAGTTTAGCAAAAATGATACAAAGTTGCAGTGTCATTTGAACAACTGCAAAAATGGCCCAGAAAACTTTAAAGAGAAGTCACTACAACCCTCTACTTAACCTTCAACTCTCAGCAAAGACAACCAAGATGACACAGCATCAACATCTGAGTCAGCAGCAACTACCCATGGTATGGATAGGGCTCCCGAGTGGCGCAGAGGTCTAAAACACTGTATCTCAGTGCTTGAGACATCAGTATAGACACCTTTGTTTGAATCCAGGCTGTATCACAACTGGCCGTGATTGGGAGTCCCATTGGTCGGCGCATAATTGTCGCAGTGTTGTCCGGGTTTGGCCGGTGTAGGCCATCATTGTAAATAAGAATTTGTTCTTAACTGACTTGCCTAGTTAAATAAAGGTTAAATAAAACAACTTCAAATAATAAAAAAACAAGCAGAAAGCAGATGAATGCCTGGCTTGAGCCGTCTATGCCACAGGCTCTCTTCTCATGCTTACAATCAATGTTCACTCGAAATGATTCTTGAACATTCTGTCCTGCATATTCCCCTCCAACAGGCATGCTTTGTCAACCAACTTGTTGCAGTCAGAACATGTGAGAGTGCAAGAAAAGGTCAATGTCACTATTGACAAGGCAGAATGTGTTGCTGTGATAGATGGTCCAATGTATGTGGGGAAGGTATTATCGGTGACATTGTCTGCACTCCCAAGTCAGTGTTTTACAAAAGCACTGACTCAAAAAATCAACAGACACACAAGCAAATTCATTGCAGATGAGCTGATAAATATGTTTTGCCGTAGTTAGACAATGGGGTAAATATGAAAGCAGCTTGGAGACAAGTCGAAGAAGCCTTCCCTCACATCACTCCAATTTGCTGTGCAGCACGTGGTCTCAATCTTCTTCTGGGAGACATCATGGGCCTGGAAACCATGCAGACCCTGTACAATAAAGCCTACAAGGTACTGAAATATGTCAAAGGGAAATGGGTGGCCTCAGCAATGTTTAGAGAAAAACTGTGTGAAAACCAGAAAAACACCTCTCTCAAACTGCCATGCAAAACCAGATGGGGCTCCTCTGTAGTAATGTGCACAAGCCTTCTAGAAGGGAAAGTGTCCCTTCAAGAGATGGCCATCTTAGAGTCCTACCATCAAGAAGACATTCCTTGAAGATGTGTTTTGGGAGCACGTTGGCAACTACCTGACCTTACTCACCCCAATTGCATCTGCCATTAACTACTTAGGGAGCAGTGGGCGCTAGCGCTAGCGCTAGCGCCCCACTCCATTAATTACCGGTGAAATGTAAGGTGCCAAATTCAAAATCCAAAAGTTGAATTATTAAACATTCATCAATATACAAGTGTTGCATAGTCATCAAAAGCTCTGATTCTTGGCGATATCACAGCGTTGTCAAAAAGGCTTTACGGCGAAAGCACAACATTTGATTGTTTGAGGATAGCACCTACAATATTTACATCTTTAGCATAAATTCATAAACCGCGGTTCATCGCGGTTCACACAAAACCCATTTCACAGCAAAAACAAATCCCTTACCTTTTGAAGAACTTCTGCTGAGGGCTTCCCAAGTGACCAACGAAGACATCCAATGATTCTTTTGTTAGAAAAAGTAATTTATTATATCCATAAATCTCAGTTTGGTTGGCGCGTTATGTTCATCAAATACAGCGTCCACTCGCCCATTGAACCGTGAAGAGAACACGTTCAACCTATACCTATACACTTGTCCAAGAACAATCAAACATCATTGATAATGTATCCTTACGAACACTTTGATGTATATTTACTATAATATTTCAACCGGATTATAAACTGGACGATAGGAAAGGAAAAAACCACAGCGCGAGCGAGCCCGTGAACACGCATCCTCTTCTGTTTACATCTGGTGACTAGTTCGAAATTCTTCTATTACCATCCAGAGCAACCTAACATCACCAAACACTGTCTAGAGACTGTTGACATCCAGTGGAAGCAATAGGTACTGCAATCTTACTCCCATATATAGCTGTTTTCAATAGGGAGGGGTTCAAAATGAGGCAATGTGTCAAACACTTTTTCCAGGACAGAAATTCCTCGGGTTTTCGCCTGCTATATCAGTTCTGTTATACTCACAGACAATATTTTAACACTCTTAGAAACTTCAGAGTGTTTCCTATCCAATAGTCCTAGTTCCTGGGCCTGAGCGGCAGGCCTTTTACTTTGGGCGCGCCAGACTCTCCAAAACCGACACCTCAGCTGCCGCTTCCTAAGAAGTTAATCCGGTGGAGGGAGATGGGGCAGTCTTGTCAGATGTTTAATGGCTCTTCACAGATCTGCGTGAGAATATTGGTGCTGCATTGACAATGTCTTTGCTGGATAAATCAGAAGTTACTGAATATTCTGGGAGCTTTGGTAAACTACCAGTCGCTTTGCAACCCTAGTCCCATCCTTGTTCCTAGAGGCCCCATTCACCCATCACGGCTCTGTATGAGTGGGCTTCTCCAACTGGGATTGCTGGTTCACCTCTGCTCTGACTCAGTGGCCGGTCGCTAAACAATCTGGCTTTGTGTCTCTGCCTGTGGGTAGAGAAACCCTGTTTGGGAGAGAGGGAGTGAGTGGGCACTCAGAGCCATGTTTTCTCCTTCATACACGGCTAGAGCCATAGAGTAACGTCACAGTCAAGGCTTTGTTTTTGGCACTCAGATTCCAAAATACAACAATGTGTAGCAATATTTAGCTTTTTATACCACATTGGAATGAAACACTGCCAATTCCAAATATGTATAGAATTGGATGGGTTTTGTCTATGCCATGACGATCACAGTATTGCAAATGTGTTAGTCTTGGCTATTGTGTATATTTTTTTGTGAGTATTTATTGTCTCTATTGTTCAGAGTTAACATAACGGATTGTATATTCCTCACACTTTTCCTCTGAATTTCTGTCTGTGGGTGGGATTAGATTGGTATGCTTAACAATTAATAGCTCTTGAAATGGACATATATTGCTTTACCATGCTGTGTGAGATAGAATAAAGTGGTTTGTCACAGTCCAGACAAAGAAACAGAATAACACACACACAGAAACACCCAATCATACACACACACACGTGTGAACATTACACCACTTCTCTCTTTCTCTCGCTTTACCACCCTCTCTTCTCTCTCACCCACAAAGTCTAGAATAGTACAATCTCTCTCTCTACGGTACAGTTCACTCAAGTAGACAGACTCCCACTCCTTCTGTACACAGGAAGTAGCTTTATTAGTTTGTTCATCCTTTTGCTCTGTTAGGCCCAAACAATGAACAGGAGAAAAATCCTTATGACTAACAAGCAAACAGAGTGGAGTCCAGGTCATGACTTTATTAATTTAATTCCCTGGTCTTTTTAAAGCTATTTTGAATGTACTATTTCTGGGGGTGTCACCATGATGAGGAAACAATAGAGCTTTCTGTAGCCCCTTTAAAAGCAGCAACCATGGTATTAACTGGGATCTAACCTTTTTTTCTTGTCTTGTCTTTCTTCAGGTGGTATGCGTATGTAGGTCACTGAACTCGAGCCTACTTTACTCTGTGACATGACCTGAAACCCTGAAGTCCCCTGAAAACCAGCGAACGGACCTTAGCTACAGGAATAGTGTGTCCTGATCACATCTACTACTCTCCCACCAGACCCTGTACCTCTGAGATGATGTGAATGTGCACTGGGTTGTGAGTACAGAATCCCAAGGGGCCAGTCAGGAAGAGGATCAGACCTTCTGGCTGCTATGGACTATTGGATTAACTCCTACTGAATCCGGTCAGCTCTGCTTTTAAACTGTGAGTAACCCCTGAGTCGATTTCATTTCAACTCAGGCAATTTAGGGCATCAATCTAAATTCATTATTTTATTGTAAAGGGACCCTTGTTTTCAATTAGGATTTCAATTCAATTCCTGAATTGACTTTGTTGACCCTGACCATGCTCCCAACATAATGATTAGTGATGTATAGGAGATTACGAAATAAGATTATGTCACAGCTTCAATATGAATGCATATTATGCTGTGATGATTTGTATGTATGGATAAGCTTAGCGCATGTTGGCTGAAAACAAAGCCCACAACCGAGAGGCTCAATACAGTATCATGCTTCTGAACAGACAAATATTCAACCTTCCTTCATACCACAACAACAGAAATATAGCCGTTCTTACGACAATGGATTTCATCGAGTTATGAAGCGTAGAGTGGTGATCCAGATATTTGTCTGTAGCATGGCCTGCTACTTGCCAGTGAAGCCACCCTTCGCTTTAGTACTGTTGCTGTTTGTCTAACAGGAAAGTTTCCCATTATAGCTGCTAATACATAGCTTCTGAAGCCTCTCATCTCATCTCTCCTCTCATCCTCCCCTCCTCTTTTTACTCGCTCCACTGACATGTATTTGTTCTCCAGGTCCAGTGTCTGCTCTAGCCAGACATCCATGCTTCTGTGGTTGCTCTCCACTGTCTTTGTTCTCTCTCTCCTTGTAAAAAACAAACATTTTGTGTGTCATCCATCTTTAATCCCTGAAGCAAAGATGCTGCTTTTAGGTTTTATTGATTCATGAAGAAACCTGAACTTCAATGGATGTGGGTTGGGATGTCACATAAAGATGAATGTTTTCTCTTTGTTTCCCAAGACAAAGGGTACACTAGTCTAGCCTGTCTGATGGAATCTCTTTGAAATTGGAGATAAGGAACGATTTCAAGGGCAGTAAATGGATTGCTATATTTTGGATGCCTTTTTTATGCTTGGATCAAATTTTGCAATCCCTGTATGGTTGTATCACCATGTCCATTGGTAAAGAAGATACACAGAACATATGTATATTCCTGTGAGTACAGTATCCATTGTCCTCTGACATTGGAACCCGTAAAATATGTTTTAATAATTTATAAATCATGATTTTTTAAATCTGTAAGGTTCACTCATCACTATGTGCTCTTCAGCTGGGTTCATTTGGATTCATGTCAGGCAGGAAACCATATTGTTTCTATAGCCACTTCATGTCAGGGTGGATATTGTGGTCACGGTCATGTGCAATTCGGAATTCAATGCATCCTCTTTGTCAGATGAACGCTCCGTTCAGTTATCCATGCAATCTCGTGTGTGTGTGTGTGTGTGCAGATGTGCAATTGCTTTTCAGGGCTTCCTGGAGTAAAGTAATGATGAAAAATAGGATTTTCCACTCAGGGTTATGGCTGGGATTAATATTTACCCACCTATAACCGTCAGTATTTCTGAAGGTCAAAATAGATCAGAGTGGATTCATCACATTTAAACAGTTACTTTCACATCATTTGAAGCACATACTGTACATTTGGCCATAGTACAAATTTAGATAAACAATTTTTGCACAGCTTAGTGGTGAATCAAGTGAATGAAGCCGGTCATTGGCCGTCCAGAACGAATGAGATGAAATGTGACTTAAAAATTAACGAATGTTCTGAGTGATTCCATGCCAGGAAGGCCCCGAAAATATTTTTGGGTATCTCAGATTGTTCTGGAAATTATCACTTAGAAACTTGAGAGGAAGGATGTTTGATATGCTTTTCCGTTTTGTATCGCAAACCATTTTTTAGAAAATCATGATGAAAGTGGCCATTTTAGGCCCTTTTTAAAACTATACACATGCCTCATGTAAGACCCTATGATCTTTGAACCGTACATGATACAGCCAACATCATTGTGTCATTATACTCCATATAGTGTGCGCTAAAATATGGAGTATGTCTGGATTCTGAAATACAAATTTTCACATTAATTTATTCAACATAAAAATATTGTAATATGAATATCTCAAAAGTACCCTTTTAGATTTTGTTTATTTATAGACATTGTTTCAAACAATATATTATACAAGTACATCACATTTCCAGAGTGGGTGCACTGCTAATTTTGCAGTTATGAAACATTTTATGAGCACCACCAACACATTGAATGGAAAAATGTATTCAAAGGGTACTTCCACCCTCTGCTGGTGATTTGCTGAATGTGATTGGTTAATTTCAATGTAGAAAATGTAGAAAAATAAGCTAAATCTAAAAAATATGTATATTAAAGAATAAGGCACAAGAGGTAGTGCTATGTAATGAATACAGTCACAGGTAAATGGTGTTGTTCGCATCAGGCCAGTCAATCCATTTACCTTACTGTATGAATTATATAGCACTGAATTGCATGCCTTATTGCTTTTATAAAACTCTTACCAACATATTAAAATAACAATGATTTACATATTTTCAGTAGAACCGTTATTTGGATAAGTTAATTCATACAATTTCATTCTTCCGCCCGAAGTAGTCAGGACCAAAATCCGGTTGTCCGTTTTTTTGATTAGGTTGCTGTGCAAATCAAATCAACGTTAATTGGTCGCGTACACAGTTTAGCAGGTGTTATAGCGGTGCAGCGAACTGCTTATGTCACTAGCTCCTAACAAGGCAGTCAACTGGCAAACAGCTCAAATGTAAACAGAAATACACAAAAGAAAGGCAATAAAGCAAGAAAGGCAGGACAAATCCAATGAACAACTCAATAACTCTGTAGTAGTATCAAAATGCAATCTATTCATATATATACCAGGGAAATGTACACTAGCTAAACTAAGAATTATATGTACAGCAGTAGATATATTAGAGTGAGCTATGTCAAGAATCCAGTATATAAATAAGTATGCAGTGCATAAACAGTGTAAATAAAATACAATGTTCTGTAGTAGAAAATAATAGAATTAGTTATTTTCCTCAGATTTCCTCAGAAAATGTGTTTTCCTCAGATGTCCTTTATTAAAGTCCCCAGCTACAAAAAAATGCAGCCTCGGGATATGTGGTTTCAAGTTTGCACATAGTCCTGTTCCTTGAGAGCCGCTGCGTGTCTGCTTGGGAGGGAATGCAAGCTGACTATTCAGGCTGACTAACTTTCTCGTCATTTACAAGCTAGCCAACTTCAGCTAACACAGTCATGGCAAACAGTGCACCTAGAATGACAGTAAACTAGCCGCATTTACTTGTACATATCCATAATAATGACATTGATGCGTGATTTCGCCTGGCTCAGAAAAGGTTAAGGTCTCGTCGGGACAACGGTCACTCTCTATGGTACAGGGGAGATTGCATTTCAAAAGTGAAACATTGTTTCTGAGGTCGGTCAGGCAGACAGCAAGGCTTTTACTAACCCCCGTTTATACAAACCAAATGGTAGCCTAGAAGCAAAGGGAATTAAAGATGCACTATGCAGAAATCGCTCCACCATTTGCTGGTTGCTAAAATTGTAATAGTTTGCCTTTCCGTTTGTGACAAAACAAGCAAGTATAGAGTGTAGATAATCATTGTACCATCTAAACTACTGTGAAATATATTTTCCATAACCAAAAATATTGTGTTTGAAGCTGATGTACAAACCCGGCAGTAAAAGACGCAAAAACGAAACTTAAGAACGGGAAGTATAGAAATAGCGCACGTCTATCTATAACTCACATTTCTATGTGAATTTGGTCGTCATCTAAAAAGTTACATATTGCATTTTTAATGTGCAAGTTGAGATAAATTCAAGAGGTGATTCCAACAGCAATATGAACTAGATTATATTGTTATGGGGGTGCAGTGATAATTCAGATGGAACTGTTAGCAGGCACATGTGTGCCTGTGTTGCAAATTCAGCATGGCTTGGAATGCTGCTCGTCCAATCAGCATCCAGGATCCAAACAACCCGTTTTTCGAATAATATGTTTAATAAATTAATATGAAGAATATTCCATACTCCATATTTTAGAGCACACTATAAGGAGTATAATGACACCAAGATGTTGTCTGTATCGTAGGGTGTTACAAGAGGCCATTTACCTGAGACTGTGTTCATTATTTAGCATTACCTCTTGTGTCTTATTCCTTAATATATGTATATATATGTTTTATACCTTTTCTACATAGAAATTGACATTATAGGTCATTAACCAATCACATACAGAAAATCACAAGCAGAGGGAGTAAGTACCCTTTGAATCTATTTTCCCATTTACTGTCTTGATGGTGCTCATAACTTTTATGATAACTGCAAAATTAGCAGTGCTCCCACTCTGGAAATGTAATGTCCTTGTAGAGTATATTGTTTAAAAAAATGTCTATAAAAACGTTTTATTTTGAATAAATTAATGTAATAAAATTGTATTTCAGAATCCAGGGAGACGCCATATTTTAGAGCACAGTATACAGAGTATAATGACACAATGATGTTGTCTGTATCATGTACGGTTAACAGATCAGGAGGCATGTGTATAGGTTTAAAAATAGCCTAAAATGGCCACTTTCATCATAATTTTCGCTGAAATGGTTTGTGATACAAATGTAAAAAGCATATCATACATTCTTCCTCCCAATGAAGTTTCTATGTGAGAATTGCCAGAACAATCTGAGATAACACCAAAAAATGTGGGTCTTCCTGGCGTGGAATCACCCTTGTTGTTCATTGGCTCTAATGCACAGGAATGAAAAACCTCTCATACTTTTAACTGCACATCTCTGCTATAATTAATAATACAAACAAATTAAAAGGTTACTGTAGGGAAAGATACGTTTGTATGAGCATGCTATTTTTAATGGCAAGAATTTTTCTCAGGGTTTGTCATGCTCACTTAGGTTCGCGTGTAAGAGTTGAGGTGAGACCGAGCTGTTCCTTTTTGGGATGCGGCTGTCGTCAGTTTCGCCACATCTTTCTCATAAATACCATTCATTTATTGAGTTACTTTATGGTATTGAGTTTTGCAACTTTCTCTTTTTGGTTTTGATGCATTGTTGTAAATATATACATCTATTAATATTTAATGAATTACATTATGTATTACAGTTTTTTTCAATTGTTTACACGCAATTTTGAAAACCGGGTTCTTTTTTTCAAAATATAATCACAATTATCCAAACACCACACTCAATTTGCATAATTCCTAGATTGTTTGCAAAATGACACACTTCAGTCAAAACATACACACTTCAGTCAAAACATATACACATATTTGTGAAAATGCTATTAGTTTTCATTTAACCAACACAGTCCTCAATGATCAGACACTATTGCAGCCAGTTTCACACTGCTGTGATAAATAAAAAACACAATTGTAAAAAAACTAATTTTAGGAAATAGCATGTGCTAGATTTTTGGCCAGACATTGTTATGTAAGGGATAATTTAGATGAAAAACAAAATAGTGACAAACCCACAACATTCCTCATGATTAGTTTGAGATATAGGGAGAATGTACACAAATAGGCCTACTATAAACTTACCAAGCACTGCACAACACTGATGCTGCAGACTGAATATTTCAAGTATTTATTTCAATACTTAAAGTATTTCTTACCATAATCAGTTACAGTAATCAACCAACAATGAAATCAATGAAACAAATAAAATCTGTAGACAAATAAAAATTACTGCATGAAGTACATACACTTTGACTCTGAAGAAAAACTACTGTAAAAGCAACAAGAATACTGTAACTATTCATCATCTCTCCGTCTGGCTGGATCAGGCCATAAGATTTCATCCACATCACAGGCTATGTCTTCATTGGCAAGGCACCGTTGGAAGAATCGCCTCGTGTGACGAATCCACCCCTGCACAGAAGCTGCTTCGATATGATCACAGGCCTGCTCCATGGCCTGAATGAGGAACAAGCGGTCATAGGGCCGCAGGTCGTATACCTTCCACCGCCATGCTGAAAAAAACTCTTCTATTGGATTCAGGAAGGGGAGTATGGGGAAGGTATAAGACTTCAAATTCAGGGTGCTCATGGAACCAATTCTGGACCAGAGCAGCCCGATGGAATGAGACATTGTCCCAAGCGACAATGTACCGCATCTGGTCCACTTGGTTTAATGCTGTGACAATCTCGTGCAATCTGTCAAGAAATGCAAGTATTAGATTTGCATTATAGGGTCCCAGATTTGCATGGTGGTGGAGGACCCCATTTTGTGTAATAGCAGCGCAAAGGGTGATGTTACCCCTCGCTGCCCTGGCACATTGGTGATTGCCCTGTGTCCAATTACATTTCTCCCTCTTCTTCTTGTTTTCGCAAGGTTAAATCCAGCCTAATCCACATATATAAATTCATGTTGAATTTCTGCAGCATCCATTTGCAAGACTCTCTGAAACACAGTAAAAGACAATAGGATGCTATTCAATATCTATTGCACAGTATTTTTTGTGCCAGAACATTATGAGCAGTGCACAATACCACACCATAGTAAGATGAACAATACATACCTCCACATACTCAGTGCGCAGATGTTTCGCTCTCTCTGAATTTCTGTCAAATGGTACCCGATACAGTTGCTTCATGTATATTTGATTTTTCTTGAGGATTCGACCTAATGTAGACAGAGAGACTCGTTGGATGTTATTGAAAATATGGTCATCATTGATGATATTGGCTTGGATTTCTCGCAGCCTGATACAATTATTGGTCAAAACCATGTTCACAATGGCGGCCTCTTGTGCACGTGGTGCCTTCCATCTTGGTGTCCTCGACCCTCAATCCTATGTAAAACAAATATATAAAAAAATACACATGCAGCCTACTGTCAAATGTCACAGTAAACAATATTGATGATAAGTACAGCAAGCTTCAGTTTCAATGTACTGTGTGGTTAGCTTACCTGTTTTCTCGATGAAATGTCCGAATTACTGATGCAACAGTATTTCTGCTGAGATTTGGTTGAACTTTTTGTCCAGCTTCCATCAGTGTCAGTCCATGGTTGATAACATGGTCAATAAGTGTTGCACGGATTTCTTGAGTCAAATTTGGTCCTCGTCTTCTTTGTTCAGGTTCTATCAACTCTTCAAGTCCATCTCTACCTAGGCCTCTTCCTCTATCTCCTTCTTCTCCTCTTCCTCTACCTGGGCCTCCTCCTCTACCTCCTTCTCCTCTTCCTCTACCTCCTTCTCCTCTTCCTAGGCCTCTTCCTCTACCTTCTTCTCCTCTTCCTCTACCTAGGCCTCTTCCTCTATCTCCTTCTCCTCTTCCTCTACCTAGGCCTCTTCCTCTACCTCCTTCTCCTCTTCCTCTACCTCCTTCTCCTCTTCCTCTACCTAGGCCTCTTCCTCTATCTCCTTCTCCTCTACCTCCTTCATCTCCTCTTTGAGCTCCCCCTCTCATTCTCACTCTTCTTCTTCTTCTTCTAGCTCCTTCCATTTTTGTTGAAGACAGGTGAACTCACCTGCTGCCTTTTACAGCACACCTGAGTGCTGCGTTTTCAAATTAGCACATGTGTGCTTCCACACCTGGTGGATGTGATTATCCAATTCGTTCATTAGTGTGGTCATTGGCAATCCGGGGCTTTGTAATGACAAGGAAGTAACCTCAAAATCCTTATCTGTGTCTAAGGTGTGAAAATGTGTGTAGAGTTTTACAAATCACTGTGTGTAATGTTTTGCAAAAAGGGTGAAGCAGACATTGTGTGTAATGTTGTGCAAATCTGTGGAGGTGTTTTGCTCATTGGAGTAGAATTTTGCAAATGGTGTGGAAATGTTTATTTTAGTGTGTAAACAATCGTAAAAAACTGTAATAACATTACCTGCATGGAGAAATCCTTGTTAGGTAAATGCATTTTGGATTATGGTAATAACATATCATGCAATGCTTTTAAGAATTGCTACTGCAGCACGCTAAATGCCATTGAGGCAGTCTGATTGAGTTTGGGAGCTTTTACAATCAGAAAGAATAATTACATTGTAGTTCTGGGTCCAACTCTTAACATACTTTTGATAGCACTGAGAAGGACTGCTGAGTTAAAGGATTTAAATGAAAAAGCTCAGACACATGCTTTGCGGTCCTTCTTTCCCAGTTATCCTGCCATAGCCAAAACCTGTTTCATAACAGTGCAGAATTCAATCAAACATGCACTCTGGAAAACAAAGACTGCAGTGCGGGAAGGAAACCTAAATGTGTCTAAACAGTGTGATATACAGTGTTAGGCTGTATAGGAATGGCAGAATCATTGATGCCTTCATGGTTAATGTTGTGTGTAGCCCTGTATGGTGGAATGCCAACACTGTGAGTGAATGTGTTTTTGCCCAGTGGAGTTCTACAGGGAGCAGGTGTTGACGCTGTCAGCTTGTTAACACTTGGGAGAGACTGGGCACCTTCAACACAGTGTGGCACATATGCAGTACATGCCCCTTGGCTTTGAACATATGGGGGGGGTTGAGAGAGGCATATGTGTTTCCAAAAAGTCATGAATTAGGCCTTTCAGGATGACCCACTTCTAGTGAAGCTACTAGATTTGAAGTATGAATGATTATGTCTATGCCAAACAGCTTTCTAAGGCTAAGGAGACATGTAATATAAAGTGATGCTCTTAAGTCTGCGCATGGATAAAGCACTTGGCAATAACTGTTCTCGTATTTTATACATCGCATTTAAATAGATTTGCCCAGGAATGAGGGAATTATAGACAGACTGCCAGCAAGATAAAGGCTACAGAGAGGTAGAAATGCATCGTTTGTGGTAGAGATGCAATGCAGGTAATAGTGATGAAATAGAGAAAATAAAGCCATGATGACAGGACAGCTATCAGCTTAACGGAATCAGTGTATTAAGAAAGTGTGAAGATTCTTGGCTCAATATGGCTCTAAACAGATGGCCTTGTTCTCTCAGCTTCTGCCCATTGACGTGAGTGATCTTTTTTTTCTCAGACCCTGTGTTTCATATAATAAACACTCAATTTTCAGTTAAAGTGCCTATGTATCCTTGTAATTGCTTCACGCTACATAGTGCCACTCAATGGGACCAGGAGTTACCTCATTCCTCTTCCTTCAGATGGATCGTTCTGGGAAAGTGATATTTTTCTCTATGTTTTCACTGTTTCTCAGTACCCCTATCCAAGCACTTCTCATTGCTATTTCTCTCTGTGTGAGACTGCAGTGTGAGATGCACATCCCTTATGTTTAGCTTTGCTCCAGTCTGTCTAGGACTACAGGGGATCTGATTTCTGCCGTCTATGAGATAGTGCTTCCTGTTACCTTGATATGTGTATTTTAGGGATGTGAGGTCAGAGGCGATGCACCATACTGCTAAGTGGACATGCTGGGACAGGACAAGAAATGGATAGGATACAAGGAGTTGCACAATCATACGGTCAGAGGGCCTGACATCATCCCCTTATTTTCACAGCCAGCATTGTATCACCAGGCCAGGATTTGCTTGTATCGTGGGCGCCATCTAGTGGAATTAATGAAGCACCCCAGCTATTGCATTTTCTTACAGTATTATGTATTCACTCATGTTATGTTTATCTCCACAGTCACAATGGTGTTGTTTCTGATTGCAACTACAATAACCTTGAATAACTCCTCTCATGAGAACCAGACTTCAGGTAACTAACTTCCATACGAATAGTGAATTAAACAGAACAATCAACATAAATTAACTCAATCATAACTTTAAACAATTGGTAGACCAATAGCTCAATTATCTATTAAAATGGTTACATGTAGATATGTAAATATTGACAACACTTGTTGTATATGTAGTTTACAAAAGAATGTGTGTATCTTTGTTTCCCAGAAAACCCCACCTCCCAGGGTGCCCATGTCCTTCCCTCTACGCTGATCTCTCTTCTTCTCATCATCATCGTTCTCCTGACAGTATACTTCCTAAGGTAACAAACAACACTGGATGGCTTCACCCCACCCCCACCGTTTTCTTATATCATCAGCCCAGCCTACCCCCACTCTGTGTGTGTGTGTTCCAACAGCTGCTCTACCAGTAAAACAGAAAACAAATGGCTAGCTGGGTCATATGAGACCATGCTCTCACCCATTCACTCACTCTGTTAACTCCTCTGTCAGTGGTGAGGATACTATATGCTTCTCATGAGAAAGAACAGCTTTCAGTTCAGATGGTGGGTTTCTATTTCTACTGACTTGTTGAGCTGAAGTATTATATTTCTGGGGTTATGGTGAGATAACCTTTTTGTTTTGTTTTGTTTCCTTTTTCTGTTCTCTCTCTCACCCTCTGGTTAGGTTTAGAAACCACAGGAAGGCTCTTGTCTCTCAGAAGACTCCAAATGGCTTCTTGGAAGATCAAGGTATGTCTCGACTTCATTATGTTGCACATTACCACGTACATCCTATGTATACAACATTGCATTTGAACCGTTGAGTATGTATTATGGGATGTGATGCAAGTCAATGGTTGTGTGTGTACAGTAGTCCTTTTTGAATGTCCATACTGAATGAATCTGTGCTCTAGATAAGTCATCACAATCAAAACAGAAAGGCAAGTCTATTCTGTAGAGATATACTACCGTTGGCGTATGCTGGTATTGAGAGCTGAACCAAAAAGTCTAAATAATAATAAGATTCACAGTCTACATTGCCACAGTTGAAGCAAAATACCTTGTAATTCATGTAACTTTCACATGTACAAGTACAATGTTGAGTAAGTGAAGTGTGAGTGAAGAGTTGAAGGCCCAGACAGTTGTTTATATATCTCTCTTGTATGAGGTCACCCTCCTTATGGTCACCTCATCATTTTTTACATTTTAGTCATTTAGCAGATGCTCTTATCCAGAGCGACTTACAGTAGTCACCTGCGTGTAATGAGTGACTTACAGTAGTCACCTGGTTCTGTCTCTAAAAAGAAAAAGGCAGAACTTTATTTATTTATTTCACAGTTCTTGTACTGAATGTAAGAACATTGACGTTACAATGTTTGTTTCACACAGGAGAGCAGACAGTGGTCCTCCTGCCACGATCCCCCTCTCCATCCAAGAGGTACTTCCCCATCCCCCTGGACTCGCTGGAGGACGAGTTCCGAATACGCTCGGCAGACGACTGCAAGCTTTTTAGAGAGGAGTTCAATGTAGGTTCCTTTTCAAACAACACATAGTGCTTAGAGTAGTAGTGTGATACCTTCATAGTGTGATATCTAATACGGTCATGAAGAGTTTATAGTTCTTTATGCTGTTACATATTATGCTGCATGTCTGAAGGCTTCATGACTGGCTTAGTTTGACCCCCTGTGTTTGTGTTGTGTCTGTGTAGTCGCTGACCTGTGGCTACCACCACGGCTCCTTTGAGGAGGCTAGCAGGGAGATCAACAGGGACAAGAACAGATATCCAAACATCCTACCATGTGAGTGATGGAATTGTTATGGGAATACATTTTGCAACCATTAAACCCACTTAAAGGGCAATTCTGCTACTTTTGAACTTCTTATTCATTGTCTCAAAAACATATGTGAAAATGGTTTATGGTTTTTGGGGTTATAAAGATAATAAGAAAGCTCCTAAAAAATGCGACATCACATGGTAGGATTAAAAGTAAAACCTGCAATGCATTTTTAGCCAGCGGGAGGGTATTTTCTTGCTGATGTCATCGAGTTTTCTACAAAACTTCTAAATGCGCCATTTTCAAATATGTAGACACTGTTATTGTGCTGGAGATAATGAAAATTTCATTGAAAATTGTGGAATTGACCTGTAAGAGTAGCTTGAACTTTTTTTTAGATAAGCAGTTAGTTTGATAACATAATTAAATAATTATAAATAGGCATACTTATTTTCCTAGTACAATTTTGGCTCTTTCTTACATTTTCAACAGATGACCATTCCAGAGTGTTGTTAACTCAAATAGATGGGCATTCTTGTACGGACTACATAAATGCCTCATACATAGATGTGAGTTGTTGATATTTACTATGTATTTCGTTCCGTCCCATTACGGATAATTTAAATGCGTCCAGTATAACTTCCTTTCTCGCTACGGTCTAATAAACTTACCAAAACACATTTTCTTTTTCACCAGGGTTATAAAGAGAAGAACAAATTAATTGCAGCTCAAGGTGAATATAACTTTGTACAACCATTTTGTGCAAAATACTGTACTACTAGAGGATTACTGAATGGAAGTAAACTTCTTTATGTAAGCATATAATTTTTCTAGCACCATAGGCCTACTGTATAACTAGTATGTCCACTTACATCTATGTAGTAAGTGTCACTCTCTTTTCCATAGGCCCAATGCACGACACAGTGGCTGACTTCTGGCGGATGATTTGGGAACAGAAGACTGCTACTATAGTGATGCTCACTAACCTGAAAGAGAGAAAAGAGGTGAGTTTCTCTTCTCTCACTTTGGCTGCTCCATTATCTGCTTATACCACCAGTAAAGAATCTTCAGATTTGCTAATGGGATCTCATGATAGATGTTCTTAAGGGCCTTTGCTATGCTCTTTCTTGTCTTCTCACACCTCAAGGTCATCAGTATAATTGATTTGACCCTTTCCTAACTTTCCCAATCGATACAATGTGTCACCCCAAATGACTTGGCATCACATTTTATTGAACCTCAAGGGGCTGATCAATAAAGAACAAAACAGAGGGTTTAGCTCCACCAAACAGAGATGGGGGATCGATAACTAAATAATTGTTGATAAAGTTGTCCAAGGCTTGATTATAATTAGTCTGAGACTCTCATTAACGGTCTAGAAGATAAGAGTGATGAACTTATTGACTGACAGACAATTACCTATGTCACGTCTGTCACCTATAAATAGAGTTTCTAGTCAGTAATATGAATTCCCATAAAAGTCGCTGCCATTCATATTGGTGAACTATAGTTTGTATATTTTTGCTTTGCTGAATGTCCATTTAACCTCTCTTCAGGACAAGTGTTACCAGTACTGGCCAGACCAGGGCTGTTGGATGTATGGGAATGTGAGGGTGGCAGTGGAGGACTTTACTGTACTGGTGGACTACACCATCCGCAAGTTCTGTGTACAATATGTAGGTATCATTGTATGTGCCTACATGACAACCCTGCACAGGATCCCTCACTTTGAAATGCATGATGTGAGAAACCCTGTCACATTTACATAATATTTTTCTAAACGATTGATGTGTTTCTCTGTTGTTGTAAACAGCAGGGGAGTGATGGCCCAAGGGCCCCCCGCTTGGTCACCCAGCTCCACTTCACCAGCTGGCCAGACTTTGGGGTGCCCTTCTCCCCTATCGGCATGCTCAAGTTCCTCAAGAAGGTGAAGACAGTCAACCCGTCCTATGCAGGACCCATCGTGGTGCACTGCAGGTACTGAACCAGGGGGGAGGAGACTGGAGATTGGAAACTGGAAATTCTTGTCTACAAGCTGTACTTGTCTACAAGCTATATTAGTTAATTTAGTTCCTTATGACATGTACAGTTGAAGTCAGAAGTTTACATACACTTAGGTCGGAGTCATTAAAACTTGTTTATCAACCACTCCATACATTTCTTGTTAACAAACTATAGTTTTGGCAAGTCGGTTAGGACATTTACTTTGTGCATGACACAAGTCATTTTTCCAACAATTGTTTACAGATATATTATTTCACTTATAATTCACTGTATCACAATTCCAGTGGGTCAGAGGTTTACATACACTAAGTTGAATGTGCCTATAAACAGCTTGGAAAATTCCAGAAAATTATGTCATGGCTTTAGAAGCTTCTGATAGGCTAATTGACATCATTTGAGTCAATAGGAGGTGTACCTGTGCATGTATTTCAAGGCCTACCTTCAAACTCAGTGCCTCTTTGCTTCAAAAGAAATCAGCCAAGACCTCTTTTTTTTTTTAATGACCATCGTTATGTTTGGAGGAAAAATAGGAAGGCTTGCAAGCCGAAGAACACCATCCCAACCGTGAAGCACGGAGGTGGCAGCATCATGTTGTGGGGGTGCTTTGTTGCAGGAGGGACTGGTGCACTTCACAAAATAGATGGCATCATAAGGAAGGAAAATTATGTGGATATATTGAAGCAACTTCTCAAGACATCAGTCAGGAAGTTAAAGCTTGGTCGCAAATGGGTCTTCCAAATGGACTTTGACCCCAGGCATACTTCCAAAGTTGTGGCAAAATGGTTTAAGGACAACAAAGTCAAGGTATTGGAGTGGCCATCACAAAGCCCTGACCTCAATCCTGTAGAAAATGTGTGGGCAGAACTGAAAAAGTGTGTGCAAGTAAGGAGGCCTACAAACCTGACTCAGTTACACCAGCTCTGTCAGGGGGAATGGGACAAAATTCACCCAACTTATTGTGGGAAGCTTGTGGAAGGCTACCCGAAACATTTGACCCAAGTTAAACAATTTAAAGGCAATGCTACCAAATACTAATTGAGTGTATGTAAACTTCTGACCCACTGGGAATGTGATGAAAGCTGAAATAAATCATTCTCTCTACTATTATTTTGACATTTCACATTCTTAAAATAAAGTGGTGATCCTAACTGGGATCACCATTTTACTATGATTAAATGTCAGGAATTGTGAAAAACTGAGTTTAATTGTATTTGGCTAATGTGTATGTAAACTTCCGACTTCAACTGTATAACTTAACACAATCATAGTGTCAAATTGACCTATCGTGGTGTCTAAAAAAGTATGCCAACCCTCTTCCCTTTATTTTGTATTGGTATGGCTGGAATTTCAATGTGCATGTCATGTAATATGAAACCACCACACCACTGAAGTCAGAGACGTGCAGGAACAACTGTTGAAGCAGGTGTTGGTATTGGGGCTTTGCTTTCTGAATGGCCCTCATTGATTGGTCTCCAACACCCTAAGCTGGCATCCCTGACTGCTGTCTGTGTCACTGGCCCTTAAAACACTATGGATCTTGTTGGCTTGTGGACATGTAGCAATTTAGAATATTGCTTGTAGACGTAGCAATTTAGAATATCGCTTGTGGACATGTTTCAATTGAGCATTTTTATGCCATACCGCAATCAACATTCCTGTGGAATACTCAGCCACAGAAATACAGTGCATTTGCTTTGAATTGAATCATCAAACTTTCCTCAAAGGTCTATGACAATGTAAGGGTCACTTTTCTCTCCTGTCCCTTGTCTTTCCCCAGTGCTGGGGTAGGTAGGACTGGAACGTTCATCGTCATAGATGGCATGATTGACATGATGCATGTAGAGAAGAGGCTGGATGTCTTTGGGTTTGTGACCAGAATACGGGAGCAGCGCTCTCAACTCGTCCAGACCGATGTAAGTGTTCCCTGACAGTTCAATGTGTTAATGCAGCACAAACAAGCGAAGATGCCTCATTTACCCCATCTCTCTCTGTCTCTCGTTCAGATGCAGTACTCGTTCATCTACCACGCTCTGTTGGAGTATTATATGTATGGGGACACAGAGCTGGATGTGTCCTCTCTGGAAGGCCACCTGCAGAAACTCCACAACACCAGAACACCCCTCGACAGGCTGGGCCTAGAGGAAGAGTTCAGGGTAAGTCCCAGTCACACAATTTTCTCTCCTTTCCTAAGTTGTCTCCCAGTTATAGTCACATTGAAATGACGGTAGCCATCTCTCTCAAGTTGTCCTAATTTCACCCCATATCCTCTCCTCAGAAACTGACCAATGTACGCATAATGAAGGAGAACATGAGGACTGGAAACCTTCCGGCGAACATGAAGAAGAACCGTGTGCTTCAGATCATTCCATGTAAGGAATGCTCTAACACTTGACTTTTCAGTAATACGTCACAACCCTACCACATCAAACTCTTAGTGTTGTATCAAATATGATACATTTTAGACCAAGTTACCTCTCTGAAGTAGTTTTACTTTTGGAGTGAATTTACTGTAGTTAAATGACACAAATGACACAAGTAATTAAACTATTGTTGGAAGTAAAGTAAATTAAGTTATTTGCTTGAACACAGATGACTTCAACCGGGTTATATTATCAATGAAAAGGGGCCAAGAGTTCACGGACTACATCAATGCATCGTTTATTGATGTAAGTATTTACTGAGCACATTTAAGACTTAAGTCTTAACTTTCTCCAGAGCCCGTTATGTAAGTATGTGATGCACTAAACAATATGTTATTTTCCAGGGCTACAGACAGAAGGACTATTTCATCGCTACCCAGGGTCCCCTGTCTCACACGGTGGAGGATTTCTGGAGGATGGTGTGGGAGTACAGGTGTCACTCTATCGTCATGCTCACTGAACTCAAGGAGAGGGAACAGGTACGGACCCCACTGTGGCAAGAGTTAACTACAACCTAATCATTAAAATCTGTGTTTTACTTTAGTAACAGTCATAAAAATTTTCAAAGGTCGAAAATACAATTTTAATGAATGCAACGGTTGGACAATGGATGAAGATACTCTAAACTTTTGAATGTGTTTAAATCCATCAGCTATTGACAGAAATATAGCACATAAAACATTGTACTAGCACAGACAAATAATTAATTGAGTTCAGCTATTTTGGTGAATGTAAAAATGTTTTTCTAATGCACTCATATGTGACCGATCACCTTGATTCCTCCTTTAAAAGTTGCGTCATACTGCAGCACACCTTGCAGGCTGCTGCAGCATTCTGTGGCACGTTATTTAATTGTCAGCCATTTTTTCTGTTAATGCAAGTTAGTGCTAGTTTGACTACTAGAGGGCATCTTTGAGAAGCATTTTATAGTCTTACATATTGGCATTACCAGAGAATTGAAAAGCTTTTTTGTAATAACATAGTGTATGGGATTGATTTTAAGACATTTGGCTTAATTAATTGGATTAATATTATAGTGTTTCTATTCCGAGAAAAAAATGAAAAACAATACCCTCAGGGTTTTCTGTTAGGATGGAATGGAAAATATGGCACTGTACAACGTGACGGGCAGGAGTAGGCTACAGCATAAGAGGATTGGAGGATTCAAAATTGTTTGCCTTCATTAGACAACTTTGTTCCAATATTTCTGTAAATAAATTATATCTATTCCCATAGTAATTCATTATGGATCCATAACTAAATCAACATCTGCATTTTGAAATTATTTTATTAACGAAAGCATAAAGATTCTGATGAAGAAATACAGTACTGTACAGTATATGCTTTTACATTTGTCGATACACCAATGCAACAAATACATTGATCTCAGCAAGGTTTTACCAGTGGTTGTGGAGCTGGGTGGAAGTGCGACTAAAATGTAGTTTAAATAAACATCCACATTTGAATGTATTATTTCTTCTTATTTTATTAACGAAAGCATAAAGATGTTGATGAAGAAATACTGTACTGCTGTTTTGAGTTAGAAATTTAACACTTTGGAGTACTTATGCATCGAATACATTGCAAGTTGAGGCATTTTCACTACAGTAGACGGGCTATAAAAAGTATATTGTCCTGCTAATAGTAAATATTTGCATGGTGTACTACACCTGCTACAGTACTACAGTACACTTGTGAAAAACAAGTGTTTGAAAGCCTGTTTTCAAAATGCCTTCAGTTGTCCATCACTATTGTAAATAGTGTTTACATTCTTTATCGTAACCACAATGTCACAAATAATTTGTATCTAGCTTTCCAATTACTTTTAGAGTTTGGGATTTACAAATGTGCGCTTTTCATTATTAGTTACATTGTTTTAGTTTGAACGTGTAGACTTTTTTTCTTTAAATTATTGTTTTATGTAGGATGCTACATTTTTGACCAGTTGCAATTGTAAGTAGGCCTAATAAAAATAATCCTACTTCTATTAGGCTGCTAAGCCTCATAGCCTACCTGAGCCAGTTAAGCTACTTTATATAGGTCTAGGATCCAAAGAAATAGACTCCAATTAAGCCCTCTTGTTGTTTGTAAAGTCAAATTAAAAGGAAGATTATTGTTGAAATGAATTGCTCGACTGGTGTAGGTTTTCTCCGTCTGTAGGTGTGCAACAAGTTACCTATATTTTCAGCACCAGCCACTGTTCAACTCCTATTGATTGTGCTGCAGTTGCTTTTTAAATGTAACCTTTATTTAACTAGGCAAGTCAGGTAAGAACAAATTCTTATTTACAATCACAGCCTACCCTGGATGACACTGGGCCAATTGTGCACCACCTTATGGCACTCCCAGTCACAGGAGGATGTGATACAGCCTGTATTTGAACTAGGGACTCTAGTAATGCCTCTTGCACTGAGATGCAGTACCTTAGACCACTGCGCCACGACCATGATAAACTCAGCAACAACAAAAAATTTCCCTTTTTCAGGACCCTGTCTTTCAAAGATAAGTTGTAAGGCAGGACCCACCGTCACTGGACCAGACAGGACTGGCAAAAAGTGCCCTTCACTGGCGAGACACGATTTTGTCTCACCAGGGGTGATGGTCGGGTTCGCATTTATCGTCGAAGGAATGAGCGTTACACCGAGGCCCGTAATCTGGAGCGGGATCGATTTTGGAGGTGGAGGGTCGGTCGTGGTCTGGGGCGGTGTGTCACAGCATTATCGGACTGAGCTTGTTGTCATTGTAGGCAATCTGAGCGCTGTGCATTACAGAGAAGACATCCTCCTCCCTCATGTGGTACTCTTCCTGCAGGCTCGTCCTGACATGACCCTCCAGCATGACAATGCCACCACGCACAGAACAAGCAGTATGGCTGATTTCCTGCAAGACATGAATGTCAGTGTTCTGCCATGGCCAGCGAAGAGCCCAGATCTCAATCCCATTGTGCACGTCTGGAACCTATTGGATCAGAGGGTGAGGGCTCGGGCCATTCCCCCCAGAAATGTCTGGGAACTTGCAGGTGCCTTGGTGGAAGAGTGGGAAACATCTCACAGCAAGAACTGGCAAATCTGGTGCAATCCATGAGGAGGAGATGCACTGCAGTACTTAATGCAGCTGGTGGCCACACCAGATACTGACTGTTACTTTTGATTTTGCCCCCTTTGTTCAGGTACACATTATTCCATTTCTGTTAGTCACATACAGTTGAAGTCGGAAATTTATACACACTTAGGTTGGAGTCATTAAAACTCATTTTTCAACTGCTCCACAAATTTCTTGTTAACAAACTATAGTTTTGGCAAGTCGGTTAGGACATCTACTTTGTGCATGACACAAGTCATTTTTCCAACAATTGTTTACAGACATATTATTTCACTTATAATTCACTGTATCACAATTCCAGTGGGTCAGAAGTTTACATACACTAAGTTGACTGTGCCTTTAAACAGCTTGGAAAATTCCAGAAAATTATGTCATGGCTTTAGAAGCTTCTGATAGGCTAATTGACAACATTTGAGTCAATAGGAGATGTACCTGTGCATGTATTTCAAGGCCTACCTTCAAACTCAGTCCCTCTTTGCTTGACATCATGGGAAAATCAAAAGAAATCAGCCAAGACCTCAGAAAGAAATTGTAGACCTCCACAAGTCTGGTTCATCCTTGGGAGCAATTTCCATACGCCTGAAGGTACCACGTTCATCTGTACAAACAATAGTACACAAGTATAAACACCATGGGACCACACAGCGGTCATACTGCTCAGGAAGGAGACTTGTTCTGTCTCCTAGAGATGAACGTACTTTGGTGCAAAAGGTGCAAATCAATCCCAGAACAACAGCAAAGGACCTTGTGAAGATGCTGGAGGAAGCGGGTACAAAAGTTTTTATATCCACAGTAAAACGAGTCCTATATCGACATAACCTGAAAGGCCGCTCAGCAATGCCATAAAAAAGCCTGACTATGGTTTGCAACTGCACATGGGGACAAAGATTGTACTTTTTGGACTAATGTCCTCTGGTCTGATGAAACAAAAATATAACTGTTTGGTCATAATGACCATCGTTATGTTTGGAGGAAAAAGGGGGAGGCTTGCAAGCCAAAGATCACCATCCCAACCATGAAGCAAGGGGGTGGCAGCATCATGTTGTGAGGGTGCTTTGTTGCAAGAGGGACTGGTGCAAAATAGGTGGCATCATGAGGAAGGAAAATGATGTGGATATATTGAAGCAACATCTCAAGACATCAGTCAGGAAGTTAAAGGGTGGTCGCAAATGGGTCTTCCAAATGGACTTTGACCCCAGGCATACTTCCAAAGTTGTGGCAAAATGGCTTAAGGACAACTAAGTCAAGGTATTGAGTGGCTATCACAAAGCCCTGACCTCAATCCCATAGAACATTTGTGGGCAGAACTGAAGAAACGTGTGCGAGCAAGGAGGCCTACAAACCTGACTCAGTTACACCAGCTCTGTCAGGAGGAATGGGCCAAAATTCACCCAACTTATTGTAGGAAGCTTGTAGAAGGCTACCCAAAACATTTGACGCAAGTTAAACAATTTTAAAAGCAATGCTACCAAATACTAATTGAGTGTATGTAAACTTCTGACCCACTAGGAATGTGATGAAAAAAAAAAGCTGAAATAAATCATTCTCTAGTATTATTCTGAACATTCACATTCTTAAAATAAAGTGGTGATCCTAACTGAACTAAGACAGGGAATTTTATGATTAAATGTCAGGAATTGTGAAAAACTGAGTTTAAATGTATTTGGTTAAGGTGTATGTAAACTTCCGACTTCAACTGTATATATATATTTTTTCTTCAGAACATTAACAGTGTGTAGTTAGATACGTGTGTAGGTAGATGTGGAAAGGTAGATACAAATTACTTGTTTCAAGTTGCTGGGGGGGTTCACACCTAGCTCGGCTATTAAACAATTCTTTAGTAATAGTTGAATAGTCTATTGTTCAGCTAATAGCCCATCCTAGAAACGTTGTTAGCAGAATTCACAGCCTGCTACGCTTGTGAAAAACGAATAATAATACTTTTCCCCTTTCCACTTGTTAAAGATTCCAATTGATAAAATGTTTTTAGCCACAATCGGCCCCAACCCCAATTAATACATTTGGGCGCAGTCGATAGTGTGCTGGACTTCGGGCTAGAATGTTGAGGGTTTGAAACCTGCTCCCTTCGTATTTCATTACATTAGTATGCCGGTCTCAGAGCAAATAGCTTAGATTGTTACTCCCATCTTGTGCCCTCTTCCATGCGTCATTCTCAGCCTGAGTGGCTCGCTTGTGGGCGTGCTGGCATTAAATGGCAGCACCTTCGGTTGTGCATCAAGAATTCAGCATAGCAAGTTTGTATTAAGGTCTGGTTATTCACAGGCAAATAGCAATATGCTCTAAACCACTCTGGTGACAAAACAACTTTGCTGCCCTGTTTTCAATCGTCCACATGGCTGGGAGAACCTCCTCAGATTAATGCAGATGAAGGGAGTTAGATATGCATAGGAAGTCTAGTGTACAGTTTTTTTCTGTATATATGAATTACAAATCAGCCTTTACTTAAGTCATGTTTCCAGTCTATTGCATAATTACAATGTGTAACCATTGATGGCCCAGGAGCAGGAGTGGTAAACGCTGTTGAAGTGTATAATTGTAATACATACATGCAGACACCGCATCATTCAAAGAATGGAGTTTGATACACCTGGTTTTAGATATCTGAAAAAAACTTGCTAAATTGTGATTTTCGTAAATTAACTTGATGACAAAAAAATACGCACAATCGTTTGTCTCTACATTAACTAACATATTACTCTCAATTGTATATTTTTGGCTTGACTCGTTATCACGTTATAATTACTTACATTTGCTTCCCCCGTAATGATTTTGTCAGATATTTTTGCTGAAGACAGTCACCAGCGACAGGTGGTATAACGTCAAATTCGTCCTCGGAACCACTCGATATGATTTGTTATATAAAAACCTTGGGACCCAAAATGCATAATGAGTGCTCTAACTCCCCCCTGCGGTGGTCTGGAGCAATGAAGCCGTGACGCTGGGTACCTCTAAGTCCCGCGGCGTAGGCTCGCAACTTTTAAAGGAGGACCCACTGTATGTAGCAACATTTTAAAGTGTTTTTTACATTGGATTAAAGCAGAGACGCAAAGCTACAAAATGGAATATCATACATTGCATTTGAGGAACAATGGCAAAGTAATTCTGCTTTGAAAGTTGATAAACTTGCTACCTCACTTTTGAGAAAATGGCCTTTGAATCTTTTTGGTACCTACTGGAGAGCTTTTCTTTGTCTACACCCATTCAGCATCGTTCACACCCTCTTAAGCCCCCACCCAAACTCTAACCATTTTACTCGCCCTAGCAGAACGGGTTAGGCTGTTTTCATGTTATCAGAGTGTTGGTGACTAACTGTGCTGCTGGTAACAATTTAATTTAAAAAAAAAATTGCCGACGTTTACTGACACCGGACATTCATCAGTTATTCTGCGCTCTGGCACACTCAGATGATAGTGCTCTGAAATCGGAATAGATGGCCAAACTGAATTTACGAACGGTTACTTGCATAGTGGAGTCTTTAGTTAAGACATGTAGCTAGCTAGCTAAACAATTAACCATAATCACAACTCATGACGTTACTACCCTGCATGAATCAGCAGGTAGCTAACCAACCAGGTTCAATGTTAGCTAGCTAACATTAGGCTACAACTAGCCAAGCAAATGTCTCTGAGATACGAATAATAAGATCATACACGTAATGTTAGCTAGCGAGCCAGCCAGCTAACGTTAGCTAGCTAACAGTACACTTTAACTTGAAATAAAACCAGTTTCTGTCCAAATTAGAAACGTGTAATATCTGAAAATGTAGCTAGCTAGACTATCTTACCCGTATACATCATGGATGGACGCGTCTCCTGTCGGATGCCATGGTTGCTCTTAGTTTGATGATGTAATCCGGAGACCGGTGTTTTCTCAATCTCCTTAGCTATCATACTCAAATTCCACTGATTTCAAAACTCGGTCTTTCAGAAAGTGGAGAGCAACACTTATGCAGTTTTACTACGCAATAAAAAAAATGTTAAAGGCCGCGTTAGACAGGATTACCTAGACATACTGACCAGCTCAAATAGACAGAAGCATGCTATATGGCAGACCAATCCAAACTCATCTCTCAGCAGCCCTCTTATCTCAGCCAATCATGGCTAGCGGGAATGTTGCTGACTTTTTCTGTCTAAACCAACAAGGCTCTTCATTTAACAATTGTATTTGTATTTACAGGTGGTTTACAAGTTTGTTGTTAAGGCACATGAAAGTTATGTTCGAGAAGGCATTTCTGACAAAAAACGTATTTGGATTATTTTTTTTTGTTTACGTTCAAATGGCTCTTCTGTGAAGTAGTGACCCGCGACATACGCCTAGTTTCCTGAAATTAGTCACATATATACATTTTCTTAGTATATCAGGTATTTTTAGGGGGTACTTTGTGATATAATTCTTAATTTATGTGCCTCATTTGCATATACACTGAGTATACCAAACATTAGGAACACCTTCCTAATATAGAGTTGCACCACCCCTTTTGCCCTCAGAACAGCTTCAATTCTTTGGGGCATGAACTCTACAAGGTGTCGAAAGCGTTCCACAGGGATGCTGATCCATGTTGACTCCAATACATCCCACAGTTGTTCCAAGTTGGCTGGATGTCCTTTGGGTGGTGGATCATTCTTGATACACATGGGAAACTGTTGAGTGTGGAAAAACCCAGCAGTTTTGCAGTTCTTGACACACTTCTTGGCTCCCAAGTGGCGCAGTGGTCTAAGACACTGTATCTCAGTGCTAGAGGTGTCACTACAGACCCTGGTTCGATTCCAGGCTGTATCACAACCGGCCGTAATTGGGAGTCCCATAGGGCGGCGCACAATTGGCCCAGCTTTGTCCAGTTTAGTATTTGGCCATGGTAGGCTGTCATTGTAAATAAGAATTTGTTCTTAACTGACTTATGTAGTTAAATAAAGGTTTAAAAAAAAAACACTGATTGAAGTGGATTCAACAAGTGATCATAGCATTATACCGGCAGCAGAGTTGCCAGCAAATTACTGTGACATCAATAAGGGATTATAGCGTTCACCTGGATTCACCTATTCAGTAGTGGAAAGAGTAGGTATTTTTAATGTTTTTTACACTCAATGCATATTTCCACACTATGAGGTTGGAATAATACTTTGAAATTATGAAAATGATGATACTACCCTTTTAGTGTAAGAGCCGTTTGAAAAGACCACCTGAAGTTTCTGTCTGTTTTTGTGAGTTTTGGCCTTCATGGTGATCACTAGGCGGTAAATTAGTTAATAGACCAATAAGAAAGAGAGTTCCAAACCTCTCTGCCAATAACAGCTAGTTTTCAGTTTTCCCCTTCCCACAGACCACTCCCAGACAGTCCTAGCAAAATTTTTGCTTGAGAAATTGCTCTTTGTTAAGAAGCTATTTTTGTTTCTTTTTGACCATTTTAATTGAAAACAATCACACTAAGGTACTTAATTCTTAACCAGATTTTTTTTATATTGGGAAAAAAAAATGGCTGTGTTGCCTTCAGTTCAAGTTAACACCAGCCCTGGTTTAGAGGGACAGAGAGACTGTATAGATGTAGGTCCATTTTCATTACCTTTTCTTTTAAACCATTATCATTTATACAAAGTTTTGATGTGTTGTTAGTCATTTCAATGTAGATTGAGGTCGTTTTTTCACATCCGTGGGCCATATGTTTGGCACACCTGCATTCCATCAATCTGTCACTTTCCCCAGGACAAGTGTTTCCAGTACTGGCCAGCAGAGGGCACTGTGACATTTGCAGACTACACTTTGGATCTGAAGGGGGATGCCCTATGTGACACTTTCACTCTGAAGGACATGGTGCTCACATATGAACCAGTGAGTTTCTTTCACATAAACAAGCTACCTGATGTGTATTTTAAATATATTATTTGTGAGAATTTTTGTCCTTGTGGATGACTGGGTTTGGTCCTCTAATCAATGCCTTTCTGTTATCTCAATTTGTGTCTTATCTTGAAGTGAACTATGTCAATTTCATGTTATGTTTATTTTTCATTATTAGGTATACTAATGTATGTAATGATGAAACACATGTTTCCAATCACCAGGAAAACCAGTCACGGCATGTCAGGCACTTTCATTTCCACGGCTGGCCTGAGATCGGAATACCGGCAGAGGGAAAGGGAATGATCGACATCATTGCTTCAGTGCAGAGACAGCAACAACAGTCTGGAAACCACCCTATTATAGTACACTGCAGGTAAGGATCAGGTACTGTAAGCACAAACCAAATCTGTGAGCCGCAAAACACTCCCATTACTCTTTCAACTGACCTTTTTTTATGACAAAATATTAGGATCATACCAAAGAATATAGATAACTTTTTACATTTTGGGCACTCTGTAATATTGGTTTCAATACATTATACAGTACATTTAGCCTTTGTAGACTCTGTTTTATAGCCCAACTCTTTATAAAGACTTTGCTGTGAAAGCTATGATCAGAACGTACATAGCTCCAGGTGAAGTACTTCTAATGCAGCACGGCCCGCTGGGATTGATCCAATCCACTGATTCACAGTCAATTAAAACCTCTCAAAGTGAAATCTCCTACGACTCCTGCTTTGATTAATCTGATAGAATGAGCTAACGACAGGAAATGGTGTCTTCACTCTCTCATATTCATTCATCAGGGCCTGTCTAAAGAGGGGATTTTTAAAGCTTTTTCTCCTCCGCTGGGAATGGGGGCTTGCCCATTACAACCCCCCTCTCTTCTCTCCCTCTCTCGCACTGACTCAATCCAAAGAGACTGAGAAAGCTTCCAGACGCGTTAGTGTTAGTGTTATTAGTACTATTAGTCAAAGGTCACCTTTTCTCCAGCTATTTTTTTTTCAATGCAAATGTGAAAGACTGGGGTAAGCTGTAGGGTTCACAGTATAGCCCTATGACTAGGGGAATGGGAGACTGGGAAGCTATAGATCCATCAACTCTACTGTTAGAGATCTCTCCTATCAACCACCAACTAGACAACTTACCTGTGTTGTTGAGGAATAAGGAAATCCAGCACTGTAAAATACATAATATGTTGTCAAATCGGTGCATTGCTTTGGCGCTCGGCATGACGGCGAACTGGTAGACCCCTGACAGTGTACGGAATGTAGTATACTCCCTTGACTCACGTTCAGTTCTAAGCATATATTAAAGGCCCTCTATTGGTAGTTACTGGGCTTTAGAGCAAACGTATCTGTAGATGCTGATGGTTCTGTCTTGGGTTTATTTCTCAGTGCTGGTGCGGGTCGGACCGGTACATTCATCGCCCTGAGTAACATTCTGGAGCGGGTGAAAGCAGAGGGCCTACTGGACGTGTTTCAGACAGTCAAGAGCTTACGCATGAAGAGACCACACATGGTTCAGACGGTGGTATGTATTATATATTGTAGTATAAACACATTGTTTTTCCTGGTAGGATACCATTTAGTCATAGAGATTCAATGCATGAGATTTAGGTGAAATACATTCAAATTATCTTCAAAAGATTGACAATGATCCTTTATTCAAATATTGGTTTGCCAACTGTATTTTAAGTGATTTATGGTCATGTTGCTCGTTATGTTTGTTGTTTCAGGAACAATATGACTTCTGCTACAGAGTGGTTCAAGATTTTGTTGACATTTTCTCAGACTATGCCAATTTCAAATGACAATATCTGCTATATACCCATGTATATTTCCACGTAACATATGCAACTTTGTCAGAACCGAACCTTCTTTTCTAAGCTCTTTCAAGCTCTTTTTACACTTTGCACTTACTCACAATACTTAAACATATTGTACCATATTTTATTTTATTATACAGGTAACTGCCATCATGTTTAGGGTCATGTATATTCATCCATTATTATGGCTACCATGGCTATGCCCCCATAGGATGACAATGCCCCCATCCACAGGGCATGAGTGGTCACTGAATGGTTTGATGAGCATAAATGCAATAAATACAAAAGACAATGTAAGCCATATGCCATGGCCGTCTCAGTCACCAGATCTCAGCCCAATTGAACTTATGTGAGATTCTGGAGCGGCACCTGAGACAGCGTTTTCAACCACCATCAACAAAACACCAAATGATGGAATTTATTGTGGAAGAATGGTGTCGTTCCAGACACTTGTAGAATCTAAGCCAAGGTCCATTATATCTGTTTCTGGCTCGAGGGGGCCCAACGCCCTAAGACACTTTATGTTGGTGTTTCCTTTATTTTGGCAGTTACCTGTGTATGTTTGCTTGTCTGTCTGTTTGTTAAAAAGAGCCCAAATGAAAATGTATTATCTCAGCATTTGTTTGTCAAATGTTTTGAATTGAAAACGTAAGACGAAAACCGGTGTGAAGGGTTTAATTGAATAGGTTCTCGGACTCAAGACAGTACTGAAAAGTATGTTATTATGTTAACATTATGTACATACTGTGTGTATTAATTAACTTATGCATATAATCTTTTTCTATTTATATAATGTAGAATTTTATGTACGTTTTGAGTTTTACTGATAGTCTATGTTGAAAAAATTACCATGAGATTGCCTTTCATTGCCTGTGGTCTGTACTCTAGCCATGGCACATACTGTAGAACTCCTGCTGTTGTAAAATTACACAACCTGTCATGAGAGTTTGTGACAAGTGACTTAACAAATTAATATTCAGTATTTGGTGTGTATGTTGTCTGTTTCATCAAAACAGTATATTGAGTATCCAATGGAAAACAATCAATTTGGACAACTTTGAATTGCCACCTGTTTCAAACAGCAATTTTGATCTGAACAAATGGCTGTTCATATGTACACGGTTGAAATAACTTTTGTACATCTTTTTTTAAACTATATTGGACCTACCATTTCAGCATTTGCATGTTTGAATGAAGCAGTGTCATGCAAAGATTAGAAAAATGTTCTGATCAAGTTAAAATTGTCACCAAGTGACTTCAACTTCAATATACATAGCTAAGGCAGCAGATTGTTTTATGTTTTTCAAGACTAACCTAAAAAGGAAGAAGATTTCAATAAAATAAGTTGATTTTCATGATATCCTTATAGTGTATAAAACATGATTGGGATTAAGGCAAATGATTATAATACTTATATACCCCCAAAATGTGTATTGAATGTATAGAGTTCTCAACTAGAAAAGTGTAATTTAGAGCCAGGCGGCATTTTTCACTTGGTAAGTATCACTAAATAACTGGGTTATTGATAATAGCAATTG
Source organism: Brachymystax lenok tsinlingensis (assembly GCA_030435695.1). Classification (NCBI taxonomy): domain Eukaryota; kingdom Metazoa; phylum Chordata; class Actinopteri; order Salmoniformes; family Salmonidae; genus Brachymystax; species Brachymystax lenok. The sequence goes on from CM059805.1 coordinate 10,193,094, forward strand.
ATTCATGGAAGTTTCAGGAAGATATTTTATTGAATTTCAATGTACTGTAGTTTACTGTGAAATCTATATTTTAGCAATGATCATAAATAAATATAATTTAAATTCAAATTACCTAGTTACCCAGTTATTAAGTGTTAAGGCACTCCACAGGGCTATCCTTTTCATGCCAAAGGTACATTTATGGATTCAGAGCCTGTTAGGTAAAGATACAAGGATTAAGGATTATGTAATCATATAAGGGTCTTCATACAGAACATTTAGAATCAGTCTTATGTACAGAGTATGAAATTGAGGCCATAATGTAGCGCTCAAGCATCTTGTTCCTCTATATCTCTTGTCATAAGTCTGTATGAAGTTGAAATTTCGTTTGTAAAATCTGTCCGCAATAAATGCATTGAAAATAATCAAATTTGTCATTAATTTCTGAATATTTGTAAAAGATACAAAACATGGGTATCAAAGTCACTTTTTTGTTGACCAGCAGATATGGTTTCATTTACAAACATTACATATTTTAGAATATGTACACTACCGTTCAAAAGTATTTTTGAAAGAAAATACACTTTTTTGTCTGTTAAAATAACATCAAATTGATCAGAAATACAGTGTAGATACTGTAAATGTTGTAAATGACTATTGTAGCTGGAAACGGCTGATTTTTAATAGAATATCTACATAGGTGTACAGAGGCCCATTATCAGCAACCATCACTCCTGTGTTCCAATGGCATATTGTGTTAGCTAATCCAAGTTGATCATTTTAAAAGGCTAATTGATCATTAGAAAACCCTTTTGCAATTATGTTAGCACACCTGAAAAATGTTGTCCTGATTAAAGAAGCAATAAAACTGGCCTTTGTTAGACTAGTTGAGTATCTGGAGCATCAGCATTAGCGGGTTCGATTACAGGGTCAAAATGGCCAGAAACAAAAACCTTTCTTCTGAAACTCGTCAGTCTATTCATGTTCTGAGAAATGAAGGCTATTCCATGCAAGAAATTGCCAAGAAACTGAAGATCTCGTACAACGCTGTGTACTACTCACCTCACAGAACAGCGCAAACTGGCTCTAACCAGAATAGAGTGGGAGGCCCCGGTGCACAACTGAGCAAGAGGACAAGTACATTAGAGTGTCTAGTTTGAGAAACAGACGCCTCACAAGTCCTCAACTGGCCGCTTCATTATGTAATACCCTCAAAAAAACTGTCTCAACGTCAACAGTGAAGAGGCGACCCCGGGATGCTGGCCTTCTAGGTGGAGTTCCTCTGTCCAGTGTCTGTGTTCTTTTGCACATCTTAATCTTTTCTTTTTATTAGCCAATTCTGAGATATGGCTTTTTCTTTGCAACTCTGCCTAGAAGGCCAGCATCCCGGAGTCGCCTCTTCACTGTTGATGTTGAGACTGGTGTTTCTGGACATTTTGAGCCTGTAATCGAACCCACAAATGCTGATGCTCCAGATACTCAACTAGTCTAAAGAAGGACAGTTTTATTGCTTCTTTAATCAGGACAACAGTTTCCAGCTGTGCTAACATAATTGAAAAAGGGTTTTCTAATGATCAATTAGCCTTTTAAAATGATAAACTTGGATTAGCTAACACAACGTGTCATTGGAACACAGGAGTGATGGTTGCATGTAGATATTCCATAAAAAGTCTGCCGTTTCCAGCTACAACATTAACAATGTCTACACTGTATTTCGGATCAATTTGATGCTATCTTAATGGACAAAAATGTGCTTTTCTTTCAAAACAGGACATTTCTAAGTGACCTCAAACTGTTGAACGGTAGTGTACACTGACTTCACCTCTTAACACATTACAAATATGTTTGTTTCCATCAAATGCAGTTTGAAGCTTATGCACTAAGCAGGTGCCGTTAGTGACATTTAGTGTCCATTAGGCACTTAGTGTGTCACACCTGTGGAGAAGGGATTCTAATCCTGATGACACAGACTGTTCCATGTCTAACGACCCCTATAAAAGGGACTCATGATTATTCCCACCACAGTGTAGGAAGGAATACACAGAACGGAGACAGTATGTGATTCATATAAATATAATTGTTAACTTTAAAATTGTTAACTAATGTGCATTTGTGGGTAGTTCATATATACTGCACTATGTGCATATTCAATAGGTAATCATTGCAAGACAATCCCAAACTTATCTTTGATGTAAAAATACATTATTTTTGACTATCAAATTTAGCTTGTATTTGACTAGCTTTCTTTCCAGCTCCAATGGATCTTAGCAGCAGAACGGTCGTGCAGGTGGTGGTGTTGGCGTTGGTGGCTCAGGTCACTCTCTCTCAGCACTGGTCGTATGGCTGGCTACCTGGTGGGAAGAGAAGTGTTGGGGAGCTGGAGGCCACCATCAAGGCAAGTACTATTTACCTCTACCTGTAACTACTGTAAGTAACTGTCTACTATACTGTACATGTAATTGTCCTTTAAGGAAATCTACTGTGTCTTGAAAACCTGTGAACATTTCAATGTAGCATTTATAGGGATAGTTTGTGTGGAATATTTGTTCAAGAGGCCTTTTCAAGAGTACATAGGCAATGTTTATTAATTAAACTCTGTAAGGGTGTTGCATAAGGGGTATATGGATAATAGCATTACAAATTCCTACTACATATTGCTATCCAGATGATGGACTCAGGAGGTGTAGTGGCTCTTCCTGAGGAGACAAGTGCCCATGTCTCAGAGAGACTGAGACCATATGACGTTGTAAGTAGTCATATTAATTTGTATTCATTGTATTCCTAATGGTCAATTATTTGTTTCATCTGAAGATGCTAAATTGTCTCCTTGTAAAATATGTTGTAAACGATATACCAAAGTATCTGAAATAAATGTTTAGATGAGATTATTAGCTGACAAATGGAAATCTTACCTGAATTTAGAGAGGTGATACTTATAAATGTAGAGAGACAATGTTGCTCATGTCTGACACATCAGTATAATATAGATATACAACATAAAGTAGACTTTTAAAGTTAACGCATTGATTTCCCTAGATATTGAAGAAATGGATGCCCCATAAATAAAGAACTGGGAGACCATTATTCACAAAAGAAGCAAGAAGACAACATCAAGCAGACATTCAGCATCACTGTCAACATCAATGATGGAGCATTCAACTACAGTTCTGTCCATTTCCAACAAACATCACATTTAGATTGATGTTATTTACTTGAAGTAAAACACTTTAACCTTCTGTAAAATTGTAATAAAGAGTGATTAAAAAAGAGAAGTGTCTTTGTATGTCTATTGAATGTCCTTACAATACAGGAGCTGAAGTGTCCTATCCAATTTTCGATTAATCAATTCGTGATCCATCATAATTGTTAGGTGGAGTTGACAGACCATGAATTGATTATTACCATACATTTGTTTTCTATGACCGACAAGCATGATCAACTTGTGATACAATAATCTTAGCATGACAACAGCTGGTAATTAAGTCAATTTATAAAAAAACCTATGGTGTCATTAGATTGAAAAGGGGTTTATGTCCCTTTTGTAATTAGATTATTGCTTGTCAGTCATGCATAATTTCAAAGAGAAAATCCACAATACCAGGACATTTGTTTCACCTCAAATTTCTGTGAGAGTATGTCACTTGTTGAATAATTGAATTTTGCATAGTTAAAAATAATACTGAAATGTCATGAGGGTTGACATGTTTCTCCTAGTTTTGCCAGGACCATAGGCATCGCAAAAAGAAAATGTGTTAACTTTCATGTCGTTCAATAAATTGCTGTTAATTACAAAAATTGGAATTGCATATCAGGCAAGGAAAGGAATTAGCAGGGGCATATGTTTTAAAGAGAACTAATCTCTGGCAAAGCCCCACAGACAGGGTACCGTACTAATCGCGTAGTGCATTAGGGGCTCGTGATTCATGAACTGTACTGACACGAGGGACACCCTGTACTGTTAGCGCGTGGTTGTGATGCACACCAATGAACCCAGACCCACTGGTACTTTTAGGAAAAGGTGAACCATAAAAGCATATAGAATTAGAAGAAATGAAACCACTTTCAGAACAATGGTTCTTCATTTGTGATACCTCACATTGTTAGTTTAATATTCATGGTTCAATTTGCATAATGCAATACTTTTCTTTGATGGGGATATACTTTTTGTTGCTAGAGAACATGCTCCAACTATTGCAACTTAACACATCTATGATTTTGCCTTTTTTGCTTGTGTGATTCTTGGGTTATGTTTCTCCAGCTCATATATTTTTGTTTTGTTGGTTCATGAGGCAGGTTAGGGGTATATATATTTGGTTAAAATATGTTTAGGTCTACCCACACATTCATTGTATATTGTTCCAGTTGTAACCACCACCTTCTTAAATCCCCCTTGCAATCTTTTGTTTGAAAATATAACTTTCTTTTCTAGTTTAATTGCACATCTTTTAATGCATTTTTATTTCATTTCTTTTAGCTGGTATCTATGTTTCCAAATTTGATTTAACCTCACTTTCTCCTTCCCAGACCCCCTGGTGGATATTCACTTTGTTTACCTCAAATTAAACTTCACATTGTTTACAACCTCTTAGTCCCTGAACATTTTATAGCATTTTGGATTTATTTATTAATTTATTTGTGGTAATGATTGGAGTGTTGGGATTCATTTCAATGTTGCCCTCATCTGCATGAAAATTATATAATTAACTTTTGATTAACCAGCTCGGCAGAGTTTGCTCCCCTATGCACACTGGTGAATAGTACCCACCGCATTCTAATGACTGTTTTCCAATTGAGTGGTGACCTTTTCATCAAAGACCTGCAGCCCGAGTTAAACAACAGTGGCAAATAATCATAGTGGAGACAATGGTAGAGGCCGGCAGGCTAGGATGTCATCTTTAAATATAACAACAGAGATGAAAGCAACCTTATTGGGCTTTAGTGATGGTGGCAGAAAGCCAAGTGCTTGTTGGTTGGCCATTGTTCAAGCTTTGGAGGTCACATCTATTGGCGCATTGAGAGGGAAAGGACAGGAAGGTAGAATGGTGCATTGTTACTTGTCCTCGCTCAGAGGGAATACTATTATGAAGGGCAATACATTTTGATTCTTTGTGCCATTTATTAATCTTCAAAACAATACTTTTTTTTGATAATAGCTTCAGGAAAAAAAGAGTCTGAAAACCCGTCCATCCAAGGCTAAAGCATTTCATTGAAGTGTATCTGTCAATCAAGTACATCCAACAAACATCCATAATTTCAGAATCAGTTTAGATGATTATCTACAGTATAACATATTGTCTCAATATACTTGCATTGAAGATAAAGAAAAAAATGCTATTTTCATGCATTCATCATTTAGACCAGTTAAGATTGAGTGTATGATAAAGTTGTATTCCATAGTAGGTGACTTATTATTATGTCTCTTATTATTAACAGCTTAGGGGAATTTCCCATGAGGTAACTGTGAGACGGAATATGAATTGAAGTTTCATGTGGGTAGTAGGCTACTATGTTCCCGGAGGCTATAGAGAGAAGCAAAGTCAGTCTTCAGAAAGAGTTTAAATGCCAGGGAGGTCTTCGATACTTCAGAAGGTACTTAAAGGGATTTTAGCATCTCATAGTCAGGATATCCATCAAAGAACTTGGGATGACAAGGTTATGTGGTGGTATGAGGACTTTGTGAAAATATTAGCCTATTTGATGAGACAGTCTATATTATTTGGTATTTCAACTATGACAACGGTGCTGAAATAATGAGAATAATGATTATGTTATTGTTGTACTTTGGACTGTGAACAACGAAGCACCATTGCAATAATGTAGTTACTATGCCCCCCTTAAAAATTGCTCAATAGATTTAAATGGTTTCATAATATGCCACACAGTCAAGTCATGTTAATGTTTTGTCATATCCACATTTCCCCACATGGTGACACTCTTGAGCTGTCCGATTATGCATCTGGTCTATACCTCATCCAGCACTTCAATCATATATGTTGAACATTCCTCAAAATCAAACAAAGAATTCAATCAAATGGCTGTCACTTCAACCAATTGCAACATGCGTGTTGTATATGTTGTTGAAAACATGAAGAATACACACTATATATACAAAAGTATGTGGACACCACATCAAATTAGTGGATTCGGCTATTTCAGCCACTCCCGTTGCGGACAGGTTTATAAAATTGAGCACAAAGCCAAAACTGTCCTTACAGAAGAGCTTAGTGACTTTTAATGTTGCAACGTCATAGGATACCACCTTTCCAACAAGTCAGTTAGTCAAATTTCTGCCCTGCTAGAGCTGCCCCGGTCAACTGTAAGTGCTGTTATTGTGAAGTGGAAATGTCTGGGAGCAACAACTGCTCCGCTGCGAAGTGGTAGGCCACACAAGCTCACAGAACTGGACCACCGAGTGCTGAAGCGGATGTTGGAATGAGATGTTCAACAAGTAGCTGTCCACATACTTCTGGTCGTGTAGTGTATTTGTTATTGTTGAGGTAAGGTTGCACTCCACTTGCAATCCGTTTGAGCGGCACATGCTGCTATTTTCACAGAAGGATTTGCTAGGCTGAACAAAAGTACATAAACTACATACTGTAAATACACATTTCCATTTCTTAGTTACTGTAACGACAGGCATTTGCTACAAGAGGAATTTGCTACGGTATACGACAGTTATTACACTAGACTAGGCTCCTTTATCCTTCTATGCTGGCAGAGAACCTTCCTGTTGAGAACCGAGTTCTATCCTTTGATCACAGAACAGTGTTAAAGCACTGGGAGAAGGAGTAGGTATGAAATATGAATGAATACAGCTGTGTTCTGATGGATATGTCTCAAAGTACCCCAGTAAGGCACTGCTAAAGGCAAGGAAATCTGTGTTTTGGAAATATTATCTTACCAGTGCGTTTCTTACAACCATCTTAATGTGTGGTAGTTTTTCAATGTATGTTAGCATTGTTTTTTTTGCACATATAGTGCATTCGAAAAGTATTTAGACCCCTTGACCTTTTCCAAATTTTGTTACATTACAGCCTTGTTCTAAAATTGATAAAATGTTTTTTTCCCTCATCAATCTACACACAATACCCCATAATGACAAAGTGAAAACAGTTTTTAGAAATGTTTGCAAATGTATTACAAATTATAAACAGAAGTACCTTTCTCAGACCCTTTGCTATGAGACTTGAAATTGAGCTCAGGTGCATCCTGTTTCCATTGATCATCCTTGAGATTTTTCTGACTTGATTGGAGTCCACCTGTGGTAAATTCAATTGATTGGACATGATTTGGAAAGACCCACACCTGTCTTTATAAGGTCCCACAGTTGACAGTGCATGTCAGAGAAAAAACCAAGCCATGAGGCACGAATCTGGGGGAGGGTACCAAAATATTTCTGCAGCACTGAAGGTTCCCAAGAACACAGTGGCCTCCATCATTCTTAAATGGAAGAAGTTTTGAACTTCCTAGATCTGGCCAAACTGAGCAATCAGTGGAGAAGGGCCTTGGTCAGGGAGGTGATCAAGAATCCCAATGGTCACTCTGATAGAGCTCCAGAGTGGGAGAACCATCTCTTTCTTTTACCTTTATTTAACTAGGCAAGTCAGTTAAGAACAAATTCTTATTTACAATGACAGCTTTGGAACAATGGGTTAACTGCCTTGTTCAGAACAACAGATTCTTACCTTGTCAGCTAAGGGATTTGATCTAGGAACCTTTCAGTTACTGGCCCAATGCTCTAACCACTAGGCTACCTGCCACCCCTGAAGCACTCCACCAACCAGACGGAAGCCACTCCTCAGTAAAAGGCACATGACAGCTCGCTTGGAGTTTGCCAAAAGGCACGTAAAGGATTCTCAGACCATGAGAAACAAAATTCACTGGTCTGATGAAACCAAGATGGAACTCTTTGGCCTGTATGCCAAGCGTCATGTCTGGAGGAAACCTAGCACCATCCCTACAGTGAGGCATGGTGGTGGCAGCATCATGCTGTGGGGTTGTTTTTCAGCGGCAGGGACTGGGAGACTAGTCAGGATCGAGGGAAAGATGAACGGAGCAAAGTACAGAGAGATCTCGATGAAAACCTGCTCCAAAGTGCTCAGGACCTCAGACTGGGGCAAAGTTTCACCTTCCAACAGGACAACAACCCTAAGCACACAGCCAAGACAACACAAGACTGGCTTCGTGACAAGTCTCTGAATGTCCTTGAGTGACTTCAGCCAGAGCCCGGACTTGAACCCGATCGAACATCTCTGGAGAGACCTGAAAATAGCTGTGCAGCGACACTCCCCATCCAACCTGACAGAGCTTGAGAGGATGTGCATAGAAGAATGAGAGAAACTCCGTAAATACAGATGTGCCAAGCTTCTAGCGTCATACCCAAGAAGACTCGAGGCTGTAATCGATGCCAAAGGTGCTTCAACAAATTACTGAGTAAAGGGTCTGAATACTTATATTTGATGAATTTCCATTAAAAAAAATTCAGACCAGTTTTTGCTTTGTCATTATGGGGTATTGTGTGTAGATTGATGAGATATTATTATTTTTTTATACATTTTAGAATAAGAGGTCAAGAGGTCTTTCCAAATGCACTGTAGATCAGACATGAAACATGCAGAATGTGGAAGGAATTGACCCAAAACGATTGTGATATACTGTAAATAACAATACAATTCATTTTTGTTTGATTTTGAAATCTCTTTTAGACAAATGGAATATGAGTTTTTAAACTTCTTAGGGATAGGAGTCCCGCTAGCGGGACAACTTCCGGTGAAACTGGCGGGCGCGCAATTCAAATAAATAATCATAAATATTATGGATTTTAAACATTTATGTACATATAAGTGTCTTATATTGGCTGAAAGTTTAAATTCTTGTTAATCTAACTGCACCGTCCGATTTACAGTAGCTATTACAGTGAAAACATGCCATGCGATTGTTTAAGGACAGCGCACCACATCAAAATATTTTTCCACCGGCACAGGTTTCATACATTCACAAATAACGATTAAATATTCACTTACTTTTTGAAAATCTTCCTCTGATTTGTCATCCAAAGTGTCCCAGCTATAACATGTAGTGTTGTTTTGTTAGATAAAATCCTTCTTTATATCCCAAAAAGTCTGTTTACTTAGCGCCATCGATTTGAGTAATCCACTCGTTCAACATGCAGAGAAAGGAATCCAAAAATCTACCCCTAAACTTTGTTTCAACAAGTCAAAATACGTTTCTATTTACTCCTCAGATACATTATAATGTAATCAAACTATATTATTTCTTACGGAAAGAAGTATGTTCAATAGGAAACCGATTTTAGCAGGTGCATCCTTTCTTCATGGCGTGCGCAAACACGAATTTCCAAGGCTGTGTCCTTCTGCTAAAACTGATATTTCTTATTCATTTTTTTAACCTTGAAACCTTGAACATAGACTGCTGACACCCTGTGGAAGCCATAGGAATTGCATCCAGGAGCTAATTTTCAATTTGACCTTACTCTTGCATTTCTAAGAGGTTGGTCTCTCCAAAAAAAAGAAATTCCGGTTGGTTTTTCTGTGGGTTTTCTCCTACCATATCTATTGTGTTATATTCTCCTACATAATTTTATATGCATATCCTGGCTTCAGGGCCTGAGCTACAGGCAGTTTACTTAGGGCACATCATTCAGACAGTAAGTGGAGAAAAAAGGGGCATAGCCCTAAGAAGAACAAGCTGTCGTGCCAGAGTTCCTATATATGGTATGAGATCACTTAACAGCAGATGAGGTGTTTGAGGCGTTGTCACCACCGTGTTTCCTAATGCCCATTAGAAGCTGTGACTCATTGGAGGGTATAAGTTAATAATGTACTGTAGAATTGATGATGTAATCTGAATTATGGGGGATATCATCATCAGATTAACTTTTTGGAATGAAACATTAGTATATTCTGGTGACCTCATACTTTTGAGACATATCCTTCTCTTGTTGCCCACTCTTTCATCTTTTCATCTTGAAATGCCAGCCTTTGGACCAGAGATTAGATAATGTCCGTGTACTGTTAGAGGGAAGCTCTGCGCCTGGCTTGATTACCCTTACTGACTGTGTGGCTGCCCCCATGCCAGGGCCAAACCACGCTTAGATCCTTTCAGAGATGGGTCATAACAGTAACAGTACTTACGTGATAATTTGGGTACACCAATTCCCATGACCCACCACATCTAACACTGGGCCCATGCCATAAACCTTCCTCCCAAGACTCTTCCACTACGCTGGCCTCTATGGCATGTCCCCTAAGTATGTTTTAGCCCGTCGCTACACAGCAATTAGCAGTATATTGCAAGCTGTGAGGGAAGACAGAATCCCTGTCCACGTTTCAACTCCAGATCACGAGTCTCCAACCCGACTTCAAGGCAAGCCATGCAATTAGCCACATAATGATAATGTGTTATAGTGGAACAAAGATGGGGGGAAACCGTGCTGGGGTGAGGGCGAGGGGGATGCTAATAGGGGAGGGGGGTACGGAGACAAAATGAATGGGATTATCAAACATACAGTATGCAGTGATGAATTACATTCTGGCCTCTAATTATCCATTCCTTTTATGTGTGGACCAACAGTGTGTTTTTTGTATACTAGCCATCTGTGGCCATTGGTCTTCAGATAGCACACTGGGGTTCTAGCTTTTATTTCTTGTAAGAAAGGAGTTCTAGAGGTAGCTCATGCAGCTAGGCCGCTGAGAAGAAAAGGGGAGATCCACTGACACGTTTCTCAGCTGACCTTGCACAGCTAATGAAACTCATTTGAATATATTTTGTATTAGTACAGAAATATGAGAGATGTGAACCATTTTTTATGAATATTTGACCATTAGAGATGTTGTATGTTGTTTCTATGTCCAAACATGTTTAAAATTACCCATACTGTTACCACTATATCAGAGGTTTCAACTTCAGCTTGCCAATAGATAGAAAAACAGACTGCCTTGCTCAGAACACTAAGCACAGCTCTATTCGCTGTGCTCTGAGAACAGACCGTTCTTCCAGTCTAGCATTGGACTTTATGGATGATATTATTTCACTGAGTGTTGTGCAAAACGAGCCCATTCCCCAGAGTGGCTGCAACTTCACCTTGGTGGGTTAATGCTGTGATATTCTGTGTATTCTTCACTCACTTCATTTTACTCAGAGCAAAGCCCCTGGAGATGGCTTATCTTGGAGCTGGAACAGGTGCACTCTAATTTACTCCTATTGCTTGGGGAGCCCAGGGGCCCCTGTAAAGAAAAAAGTAGCGATGTAGCTAGTGCCCTCCACTGTATGCCACAAACAGCCAGAGAAAGAGCATTTAAAGGAAAACGAGCAAACTGCTGCTGTTAGAAAAGCTTTATCCTTAGAATGCAGACGTTTCTTTCAATATGTTCTATCTAATCATTTTAGTGAGCTGCATTCACACAACACACTGATTGTGTCCCCGTCCACTCATTTTTAAACGAATATCAACTCCCAGCACAACGTAGAGAACGTTCAGAGGAAACCATGCTGGTCTCACTACATGGATATGGATATTTTACATTTTATCCTACATGAACACATCTTGCGTCAGCAAGACAAATTGGTGTGGTTTTGTTTCCCAGAAACCAAACTATTCCCAATATTTTGATCTGCTAAATTGTCTTGATGTGACATTAGGAAGGTGAGTTACAGTAGTAGTGGCGCTTTCTGTCCTGTTGGCTTGTATCACAGTGTTGATCCTACTAGGCAACATACAGTCTGGGTTATGGCCTATATGCTTTTCAGCGGGGGGAAAAAGTTTGTATGACATGATTATTCTCCAGTGCCTTCAGAATGAGCAAAGCTTTCAAGTTAGAATTTAGTTTCCAATTCCTTCTCTTTAGGAACCATGGATTCGAAGAGAAGAGCTGGTTTGTTATTTGTTCGGTATATTATAGGTCTGAGTTCAGTCAGTATTTTTGTTTTGTGTTGTTCTTCTCTGGGGAATTATGCAATCAAAGCAGACGCTTCAAGCAGTCTGGAAAGTGCCCCTTGTGAATAAGAGAAAAGCTTGTACACAGCATTTTATTTTGTGTGTGTGGGGGCAACAAAGCAAACATATATGTTATTGTTCCATGTACAATATAAGCCTACCTGTATACTGCTTGTTTTTCTAAGAGATACGGTATGGCAACTCTCTACATCATGCGGAACAGTCCATAACTGTTTGAGTATAAAAGGAATTCACATTAATCAAATAAAAAAACACAATTTTCTTTTTAATTATTTGTATTAGAGTGTTTGTTTTCTCAAGGTTCTCACAGATGGCAAATGTAACTTATTCAAGGATAGCTTGGTAACCTAGGATGTCAGTGTGAAAAAGTAGAGGTCGTTCATTTTAAACAAGACAAATTAATTCAGGACAGAGAGAATGTGTATGGTGTGTGCGTACGTACGTGTTTGTATGTGTGTATGTGAGAGATTACAGATTATATGCACTTTTAATGAGTGTATGTACTCTAAGCTCATGTTTTTAATTACCTTGCCATGACATAATTTGCTGGGAGTTCATATATGCCTGAAAGGTTTTCACTTTCGCTGTTGTCAACTCAAGAGCATTTGAACCAATCAATACCTGTCTGTCCTGTGGCACACTCATAGTTGGCCATTAGGAGAGAGCTGCTTATAGTAAGCTCAGCCAATACCATTAGTCCTAGCCTGAGGGCAGTTCCATGCCTTAGTCAGGGTAGGCACCTGCCTCGTCACCCCCACCGCACCCCCTTATCCACCCCTCACCCCTCCACCACCATTAAGCAGCTCCCACTGGACATCATTTGGACACATCGGCCAAAGAGCACTTCTTTATTCCCTCTCTTTGCTTTCCCTGGCTCCACCAAAAATCAATACATCTCCCCTTTTTCTTAGTTTCACAATTTTGCCTCAATATGATTCACCTCTCAGCTGAATACAGGATCAGCTTATTTTATCTACTACTTCCTGAGAGTAATACGTCCACAGCTCTCAGTTAAAGAAAAATAAATAGAGAAATTAATACAAAACATATCCTATAATCATTATTTCATAAAGATACTAGGTAGTTCATTTTCTTCTTACTGGCACCTCGTGGACTGGTCCCTCGGGATCATCCTGAAATCCTCATGAAAATCATCATGAAAAAGAATAATCTCCAATGATAATTTTACAAACACTTTGTTCATGGCATATGAAATCCATCAACCCTCAAACATATTCCCTGGGATTATTAGATTCTACTGTCCTGGGCACTCTCACTAAGGCCAGGATTCAATCCATATAACCCTGTCGACATGCATGGTAAACACTGCATATTTCGGCTCAATCGAAAATTACCTTTAATTGGCACATTGTCCACAATGTGCGAATACATTAAATCTCAGCCTAGTTTTCTCTTTTCCTAACGATGTGTCATACCAACCCCATAAACAAGACAGGAGACCAGAACACCTACTTATTACTTACATTTTTTATTGCAGGGTGCCAATAAACTTTTGCAGACCAAAAGAGTAGTGTATATATTCTCATTAAGGTAGATACAGTCATTCACTTACTCAGGTCAACCTTCCTCATTTACAGCTATACGGAGAGAAGGACAGCCCTAAGTCTTGGCACTCCTGTTTACAATAATAACTCTGAACAGTGATATAGCTGGCTGGTGGTTTCGTAGCGGTGGCGATCTCTTTGGTCGCCTCTATCGATCGGGGTCCTAATGAGCAGCAGTAGGGTTGTGGCTAATGGTGTTGTGTCTGGCGCCCGTAGTAAACGCCCACACTGAGATTATCATTCCCAGGGGGCTGTGGGAAAGGTTGGGCTGAGCCAAACCCTCAGGGTGGTGGCGACACACTTCATGGGTCAAGGTAAAGGATCAAAATGAACAGTCAGGGCTTCCCTCGCTGTCTTGAGGGGGAAAAAAGATCTAGTACTTTGTACGCAGTTGTATATCTCAATCCTAAAGTCCATATTCCCAGGATATAACTATGCTATTTGGTTTTACAGTAATAACAACAAAGCTTGGATTTCAGATGAATTCCCTCTATCACACAATTATGATGGTCACATTTTCTCCCTCTAAGCAGTTGAAACAAGTCTAATCTTTTATTAAACCATAATTTTCTTAGCATTGTGGTATTGTTTCTTGCACGCCAAAAACGACTTATCCACTGTTGCATTCCAGTTGTTTAAAACTAGTACTGCACTAAAGTCACGGGGACTCCACTAAACTTTCTAACTGGTATTAAGAGACCCTGAAAGAGACCTGTCTTTCTAACTGGTATTAAGAGACCCTGAAAGAGACCTGTCTTTCTAACTGGTATTAAGAGACCCTGAAAGAGACCTGTCTTTCTAACTGGTATTAAGAGACCCTGAAAGAGACCTGTCTTGACAGACTGCTAATGGCTTATATGACTTCAGAGATTGTCCTGGCACAAACACAGTCATCCCCAGTCTTTGTTGTGAGACAACCAAAAAGTTCTGTACAATCAGTAATAAATGCACATTATACAACGAGTGAGTCTAATCCTGAATGCTGATTGGTTAAAACCACATCCCAGCCTGTGTCTATTCCACAAGCTACCACCGGCTAAATCTATGCTGTTAAAATGCCAAGAATAAAATGTTTTTTCAATCAAACCTGCACTTTATAAGTAGAACAAGTGTTTCTGTTTCTGGGCCCTGTCAAATAATTGTTATCATAATCAAAGTAACCTTTATTTTTTGTATTACTCTTCCTATGAAGTGTACTCTACTCCACGGTAACAACAACCTTTCCCCAGTGCAAGTTTGATTCAATTCAGCCCCATAGAGTATTAGTATGCCTCCATTGTAATGAAGTCAGCCAATCCCGTGCCCTGATGGAGCCAGTCATGCCCCATTCGGAGTCACACTGCCATGTCCTAGCAAATGCTGAGCATGTAAAACAGATCTGTCAATTATTCAACATGAGCAGGAGGATGTGTGGAGTGACATGGGGGATGGACTGTGCCTCAGGCAGATGGGGGTACCGCTTTGATGTGAGCGTGTGCAAGGTGTGCTGGGTAATCTGGTTGCCCCCTCTGTTTCTCCAACAACTCTCTTGCTCACTCTTTATAATTTCTCCCCATTCTCCCTCTCTCTCTCTCTCTCTCTCTCTCTCTCTCTCTCTCTCTCTCTCTCTCTCTCTCTCTCTCTCTCTCTCTCTCTCTCTCAATTCAATTCAATTCAATTTGCTTTATTGGCATGACGTAACAATGTACAAAGTATTGCCAAAGCTAACTTTGGATATGTACAATATTACAATAATAACAATCAAAATTGTCAACAGGACAACAGTAACAACAATAACCAAGGGTCAAAACAACCATACATTGAACAATGAGCATAGAGGACATGTGCAAGTTGATTGGTCTGTCAGACACTGTCCCTCATCTTATGGCAGGCAGCAATGTAGTGCGCTGCCAACCCACAACTCTTTTTTGAGTTTTTATTATTAGTGGATATTGACCTAATTCTGTCCTGCATGCATTGTTTGTAGTTTTCCTCTGGAAATGTAGGAGAATCTTACAGAACTCTGCATGCAGGGTTTCAATGGGGTGTTTGTCCCATTTGGTGAAATCTTGTTTTGCAAGTGGACCCCACACCTCACTGCCATAAAGTGCAATTAGTTCAATGACACATTTAATTCATTTTATCCACATTTTAATAGGTATTTCAATTTGAATTTGTTTTTTAATGGCACAGAATGCCCTGCGTGCTTTCTCTCTCAGTTCGTTCACTGCCTCATTAAGGTGTCCAGTTGAGCTTATTTGTAAACCTAAGTAATTGTAGTGTGTGCAGTACTCTATATATTGTGTACCAATTGAGAACTTTAGTCTAATTCCCTGAGATCTGGATCTTCTTTGGAAAATAATTATTTTGGGGTTTACTGCCAGGGCCCAGGTCTGGCAGTACTGCTCTAGCAGGTGCAGGTCCAGGCTTTTCTCTCTCTCTCTCTCTCTGTCTCTCTCTCTCTCTCTCTCTCTCTCTCTCTCTCTCTCTCTCTCTCTCTCTCTCTATATATATATATATATATATATTTCTCTCTATATATTTCTCTCTCTCTCACACACACATACACACACTCCACACACACACACTCCTACTCTCTCAATTTCAATTTCAATTCAAGGGATTTATTGGCATGTGAAACACATGTTAACATTGCCAAAGCAAGTGAACTAGATAATAAAAAAAGTCAACTAAACAATATAAATTAACAATTAACATTACAATCACAAAAGTTCCAAAAGAATGAAGACATTACAAACGTCATATTGTGTGCAAATAGTTAGTTAGAGTATAAAAGGGAAAATAAATAAATATAAATATGGGTTGTATTAAAATGTTGTTTGTTCTTCATTGGTTGCCCTTTTCTTGTGGTAACAGGTCACGAATCGTGCTGCTGTGATAGCCAAATAGATATGGGAGTTTATCAAAATTGGGTTTGATTTCGAATTCTGTGTGGATCTGTGTTATCTGAGGGAAATATGTGTCTCTAAAATGGTCATTCATTTGGCAGGAGGTTAGGAAGTGCAGCTCAATTTCCAGCTCAATTTTTGTGGGCAGTGTGCACATAGCCTGTCTTCTCTTGAGATCCAGGTCTGCCTACGGCGGCCTTTCTCAATAGCGAGGGTATGCTCACTGAGTCTGTACATATTCAAAGATTTCCTTAAGTTTGGGTCAGTCACAGTGGTCAGGCATTCTTTCCACCTTTTTATATTGTGTTATTGACTGTACGTTTGTTTATCCCATGTGTAACTCTGTGTTGTTGTTTTTGTTGCACTGCTTTGCTTTATCTTGGCCTGGTCGCAGTTGTAAATGAGAACTTGTTCTCAACTGGCCTACCTGGTTAAATAAAGGTGAAAAAATAAAAAATAATAATCCTGACTGGTTGCATCACTGCCTGGTATGGCAACTGCTCGGCCTCCGACCGCAAGGCACTACAGAGGGTAGTGCGTCTGGCCTGGGGCCAAGCTTCCTGCCATCCAGGACCTCTATACCAGGCGGTGTCAGAGGAAGACCCTAAATATTGTCAAAGACTTCAGCCATCCTAGTCTTAGACTGTTCTCTATGCTACTGCACTGCAAGCAGTACCGGAGCTCCAAATCTAGGTCCAAGAGGCTTCTAAACAGCTTCTACCCCCAAGCCATATGACTCCTGAACAGCTAATCAAATGGCTACCCAGACTTTTGCATTTCTTTCACTAGAAGATATCTTGTGTGAAAAGAAGGCACAAGGATGCAATCTGTCGTCTCTTCTGGCCCGCTGGGAAAGTACAGCTCCGACCCCTACCTCAGAGGCATCCAGCTCGACGATGAAGGGCAGCTCAGGGTCGGGGATAGTGAGATTGGGCGCTGAAGTAAATCTGTCTTTTAGTTTGCAGAAAGCCTTCTCAGCCTCGTCTGTCCACTGGAAGCCCTTAATATTCTTCCTAGTAAGAGTCGTAAGTGGAGCAGCAATGGCACTGAAATTGCGTATGAACTTTCGATAGAAATTGGAAAAGCCGAGAAAACGTTGTACCTGCTTACTGGAAGTGGGTTGAGGCCAATCTTTAACCGCTTTGGTTTTGGCGGTGTCCATCTGGATATGACCTTTAGATACAATGAAGCCCAAAAAGGAGACCTCTTGAACATGGAACTCACTCTTCTCAAGTTTGATGAACAGATGGTTTCTCAGGAGTTGCTGGAGGACTAGGCGAACATGCTGCACGTGTTCCTGGAGGTCCTTGGAAAAGATAAGAATGTCATCCAAATATACAAATACAAATCTGTTCAGCATGTCTCGTAACACATCATTAATCAAAGCTTGAAATACAGCAGGGGCATTTCCCAAACCGAAAGGCATGACTCTATACTCATAGTGGCCCGTTGGTGTATTAAAAGCGGTCTTCTATTCATCACCAGCGCGGATGCGGACCAGATGATAAGCATTTCGAAGGTCCAGTTTAGTGAATACAGTTGACCCCTGAAGCAACTCGAAGGCAGTAGACATTAATGGAAGAGGATAACGATTCTTTATGGTGATCTTATTGAGACCCCTGTAATCAATACAGGGTCGGAGACCCACATACTTCTTAGCAACAAAGAAGAATCCAGCTCCTGCTGGTGAAGTCGAGGAACGAATAAAGCCAGATTTCAGGGCCTCGTGAATATAGTCCTCCATGGCCTTCCTCTCTGGTGGTGAAATGGAAAATAGTCTCCCCCTTGGAGGGCACATTCCTGGAGGAGTCCCGGATGATTGCAGGGTAGTCTGACTTAACTTGGGAGAGACAAGAAGATTAATAGAAGAAGTAGCGAGACACAAGTTGTTACAATGAGGCCCCCATTTTACAATGTTACCAGAGAACCAGTTAATCTGGGGATTATGATGGGCTAGCCAAGGAAAACCAAGGATTAAGGGAAATTCTGGTGACTTGATTACATAAAACTGTATAGTCTCTTGGTGACCCTCAATCCGAAGTAGTACAGGAATAGTGCTCAGACTCACCCGACCAGAACCCAGGGGTCTTCCGTCCAATGCTGTAATGGTCAGGGGTTCATCAAGGTTGGTAAGTAGCACCTGAAGATGTCTGGCAATTTCCAAATCCATAAAGTTCCCAGCAGCCTTTAGGGGGATGTGACTGATTGTTCCATAAAAGATAGTAGACAAGAAAACCCCAAAAGATGCTGAGTTGGGAGAAGTAGTCTCTCTCATCACAGTCCTCCCTTTACTGGACAAGATTTGGCTTTTCCCGAAAGGATTCGGGCAGAGAGCTCGAAAGTGGCCAGGTTCACCACAGTACAGGCAGCATCTTTCCTTGA
This sequence comes from Brachymystax lenok tsinlingensis, assembly GCA_030435695.1. Taxonomy (NCBI): domain Eukaryota; kingdom Metazoa; phylum Chordata; class Actinopteri; order Salmoniformes; family Salmonidae; genus Brachymystax; species Brachymystax lenok. The sequence goes on from CM059805.1 coordinate 10,211,885, forward strand.
TTCTGCGGTTCCGCTCAGACTGGGAGAGCCGTGGTCGGCCCAGCTGCATGGGCTCCTCAGTGCAGGTTACAGATGAGGCAGGGTGATCATGAGGCAGGGGCAGTACCAAGGGATGTTGATTGGGAACATACCTAGAAGACATTGTGCGCTCCCGACGCCTCTCTCGAAGACGATTATCTAATCGAATTGCCATAGCAATCAGAGACTCTAGGTCCGTTGCAGGATCACGGGCTGCCAATTCATCCTTGAGTTCATCAGAAAGTGCTCTATTGAAAGCCACAGTCAATGCTTCCGGATTCCAGCCCATCTCCATAGCTAGGGTTCGAAACTCCACGGCTAATTCTGCGACCCTTTGAGTACCCTGTCTTAGCTGAAGGAGCCGGCTAGCTGTCTCACGTCCCCTTACTGGATGTTCAAACATCCTCCTCATCTCGTCAATAAAGCAACTGTAATCAGAACAGACTGCTGGTTGTGGAGACTGCTCCCACAGTGCAATGGCCCAGGCTAGGGCCTTCCCAGATAAAAGGGTAATAACATAAGCTACCTTGCTACGTGAAGTTGGAAACTTATTAGGTTGTAATTCAAAGTTCAATGAGCACTGTGTGAGGAAGCCTTTGCATCTGCCAGGACTTCCATCGTACCTTTCAGGGTGCGGTAGATAAACCTCGAAGTTGCTGGGAGGTGCTGGTGGAGCTTGGGGTTGAGAATCAGTCTCCCGCTGTGGGTTCGAAAGAACTTGAAGGTGCTGCAAGATCTCTGTGATGGCTTGACCCAGTTTTGATACAGCAGCTTCCTGTTGTGCAAGAACTTGTTCATGTCGTTCCATGGTGGCTGCCTTGCTTGAAACAGCAGCTAAGATGCGTTCTGCCTTGGACAACGGTTGAGTTTCCTCTGCTGGGCCTGTATCCATGGTTCAGTCCTATGAGCCAGCTGGGGATCAAACTCAGGTCCCCGATGTATGTGTGTGTCCCTGATGCGTACCACTCCACTACTGGAGGAGGTTGAGCCCAAGTGCAGAGGAATTAGAAAACAATGAGATCTCCAAAGTCTGAGTTTTATCTTTGGCTCTTTACTTCAGAGAAAAAAAGCAAAACATAGCCACAGTCTTAGGCAACACTGTAAATGAATGTGTCCCAGGGTAACTCAAACAACTCCTCTTGGGAGGCAATACAAAAAGGTAATCCAAAACAGAAGAGAAATCCTTAAACATCCAGAAACATATTTCCAAGAGTCCACAAAAAGGAAACAAAAAAAACATAGAATCCAAGTTCAAAATTAGAATCCTTGAGAATGACAAGACCTAGACCAACATCAGGACTGAACAAGAACAAAAGGGCAGTGGGGCCTTAAATAGGGTTTGTCATTAGAAGTAATTCAACACAGTTGAGGGCATTACTTACAACAATTAACACAGGAGAATCAATCTGGGTTGAAATAACGTCATCTAGTGGTAAAGTCAAGGGGCTTCAGACAAATCATTACAGTCTGTGGGTATAACAGAACAGATATAGCAGGCAAAAACCTGAGAAATTTCTGTCCGGAATTCCTTTTTCTTTTGCCTGACAATGAGTAGACTGACAATGCTTGGTGGAGTAGCTGAACATAACGTGCCAACCAAACTGAGATTTATGGATATAATGAATTACTTTTTCTAACACAAGAACCATGGATTCTCTTGTTTGGACACTTGGAAAGCCCTCAGAAGAAGTTATTTGAAAGGTAAGCGATTTATATTAGCTGTGATATGGACATTTTGAGAACCGAGCTGGATATGAATTTATGCTAATGTGGAAAATATGTGAGGTACTAGCCTCAAACAATCAAATGTGGTGCTTTCGCCGTAAAGCCTTTTTGAAATCTGACAATGCAGTGATATTGCCAAGAAGCAGAGCTTTTGATGGCTATGCAACACTTGTATATCGAAGAATGTTAAATATTACACATTTTTATTTTGAATTTGCCACGTTATGTTTGCTCTGAAAACAATCCCGCTAGCGGGATCCGTGCGCAGAGAGGTTAAGGGCTTGCATGTGACAAATACAATTTGATTTGATTTGATTTATTGGAGAGAGTCTCAGTCTTAAATCATTTTCCACTCACAGACTGTGCCTGTATTTAGTTTTCATGCTAGTGAGGCCCGAGAATCCACTCTCACATAGGTACGTGGTTGCAAAGGGCATCAGTGTCTTTACAGCCGATTTTCCAAGGCAGGATACTCTGAGCGCAGCCCAATCCAGAAATCTGGCAGTGGCTTCTGATTAAATTCATTTTTCACAGAACAACTTGTTGCAATTTTGATGAAGCTCTCTTGTTCAGACGTATCGGTAAGTGGACTGGATGCAGGGCATGAAAGGGATAACGAATCCAGTTGTTTGAGTCATCTGTTTCGGGAAAGTACCTGTGTAATTGTGCACCCAACTCACTCAGGTGCTTCGCCACATCATATTTGACATTGTCCGTAAGCACACAGAAAATCATGCACTGATGGAAAGACCTGTGTGTTGTCCTTGTTAATGCAGACAGAGAAGAGCTCCAACTTCTTAATCATAGCCTCAATTTTGTCCCGCACATTGAATATCGTTGCGGAGAGTCCCTGTAATCCAAGATTCAGATCATTCAGGCGAAAAAAGATAGGCCAGTCGTGTGAGAAACTTGTCGTCATGCAAGCGGTCAGACAAGTGAAAATTATGGTCAGTAAAGAAGACTTTAAGCTCGTCTCTCAATTCAGGAAAAACGGGTCAATACTTTGCCCCTTAATAACCAGCACACTTCTGTATGTTGTAAAAGCGTTACATGGTCGCCGCCCACATCATTGCATAGTGCAGAAAATACATGAGAGTTCAGGGCCCTTGCTTTAACAAAGTTAACCATTCTCACTGTAGTGTCCAAAACATCTTTCAAGCTGTCAGGCATTCCCATGGCAGCAAGAGTCTCTCGATGGATGCTGCAGTGTACCCAAGTGCCATCGGGAGCAACTGCTTGCATGCCCGTTACCACTCCACTATGTCTCCCTGTCATAGCTTTTGCGCCATCAGTACAGATACCAACATGAGCAGTAGCTACGTTTGGCTACATACGGACCGTTAGTGGAATTCCTGTGATAGAGTAAGGGTTAATGTGTTTGGATGTTAATTATTTGACTAGGCTACATGTATTTGTGTTGCTATTTCGCTGAACACTTGATGGTTTAATTGTATTTTTGGCAGTGAAATGAGGCTACACAGTCGAGAAAAAAACCTCACCCAAATGTATAGCCCGTTGGAAAATATAAATTTACTTTTTGAAAAAAAAGCCTTAATAAAAAAAAGTATTTTCTTTCTTTTATGTGAATCACATTTTTATTTGCCGTACCCCGACGGCATTGCACGTACCCCAGTTTGGGAATACCTGCTCTAGGGCAACGGTGTCTAGATGGAATTTGTATTTGTGGTCCTGGCAACTGGACCTTTTTTAGAACACCATTGTTTTTGTCTTGCTGAGATTTACTGTCAGGGCCCAGGTCTGACAGAATCTGTGCATAAGATCTAGGTGCTGCTGTAGGCCCTCCTTGGTTGTGGACAGAAGCACCAGATCATCAGCAAACAGTAGACATTTGACTTCAGATTCTAGTAGGGTGAGGCTGGGTGCTGCAGACTGTTCTAGTGCCCTCACCAATTTGTTGATATATATGTTGAAGAGGGTGGGGCTTAAGCTGCATCCCTGTCTCACCCCACGGCCCTGTGGAAAGAAATGTGTTTTTTGCACAATTTATCCGCACACTTGTTGTTTGTGTGCATAGATTTTAGAATGCTTTTTTTTCCCCCAACACCACTTTGATCAATTTGTATAGCAGACCCTCATGCCAAATTGAGTCGAAAGTTTTTTTTTTTTTAATTTGTCTTTGTTTTGGTTTGTTTGTTTGTCAATTAGAGTGTGCAGGGTGAATACGTGGTCTGTCGTACGGTAATTTGGTAAAAATCCAGTACATTGTTTTCACTAAGGAAATGTACGATTTTGCTGTTAATGTTAATGCACAGGATTTTCCCAAGGTTGCTGCTGAAGCATTTCCCACAGTAGTTATCTCCACTTTTGTGCATTGGGGTGATCAGTCCTTGGTTCCAAATATTGGGGAAGATGCCAGAGTCAAGGATGATGTTAAAGAGTTTAGCCAATTGGAATTTGTGGTCTGTATATTTTATCGTTTTACTCTCTCTCTCATTCTCTCTTTCTCTCGCTCTCATCTCTCTCATCTACTTCCTCTCACTCCGGGCCCCTCTCCCTCATACATAATGTTCTTGCTAGGCTTATATCGAAAATTTGACAGAAAAATTGCCAGCAGAGACATAAGAAGCAGAATTGTCAGAAGTTGACGTCTTGTTAAGTACATTAATGTTGATTTGGAAGGGAAGCTGGCAGTTTTACAATAACAGGCTTAATTACATTAAGTTCATAGCAGAGAAAAAGTTGATGGTTGACATTTAGCTCCACCTAGAGTGCTCCTTTCAATAACAATGGAAACCCAAATAAGACCTAATTAATATGCATAACGGTGCCCATGAACTTAATTGTCAAGTTGCTTTTATCAACCTGTCAAAGGATTGACAATTAAAACAGCCTCCTTTAAAACTTTAATGAGAAGCAAGTAGGAGAGAGGGAGGATGGAGGACAAAAAAAATGCGAGCTTCATCCGTCATGAAAGACGCTACAAGACAACCACCCATTATTATTTCCTATCAGCAGTAAAACTATGCAAATCATATTATGCATTTTTAAATAGTGAGTCAATGAGTAATATTTAATTTATTACCTATACTCTTAGAATTAATATTTAATGCTGTTTTTAAGTTGATGAATTCATTAGATAGTAAAGCTTCATCAGCAAGTTTCTTGTTTCGCTTCATTGCCCCACTTGCTGAAATGCAGTTGTCGATAATAAAGTTAAACTGGCAAACTTCTGAACTCACAGAGAAGGAATATCTCCCGCCAACACAAACTGAAAGCTAGAAGAATGGCAAAATCTTACACCCTACGAAGAAGACAGAGGCACAATTTTGATTTAACTTCCCACATTGACTCCAGCATGTCTATTTTCCAGTGGGGAGTTGGAAGTGCTGACTCACTCCCAGTGTGCTGGTTGTTGTGCTCCCATACAGATGTGACCGTTAATAGGCTTGCATCCATAATCATTAGTGTGTCTCAGTGCACAGGTAACGGATGGGGCCCAGTGCGTCTGCCATTTTGTCTCGGTTCACTGTGCTCCCCTGCAGATGTGAGCGAGACACACACCTGCTCAGGGGCTCTCAAACGGACCGGCGCCATCCGTCACAGCTCACGCAATGCTTGCTCTGTCAGAACAAGGCCCTGGTTCCAGTCCAACAGCCCTCAGACTGTAGGTCAATGGACGTCTCTGGTGGTAACCATCCCACACCATGAATCAAATTCTATCCCTACACAAGCACGCAGTCTCACACACGCACACACACACAAATACACACACACACACACACACACACACACACACACACACACACACACACACACACACACACACACACACACACACACACACACACACACACACACACACACACACAGTCTTGTATAACTAACCTTGTGGGGACACACAATTCACTCCCATTCAAATTCCTATTTTCCCTAACTCCTAACCTAACCGTAACCCTTACCATAACCCTAACCCTAACCCTAAACCTAAACCTAACCCTAGCTCCTAAACCTAATTCTAACCCTAACACTAATTTTAACCTTAATCCTAAACCCCATAGAAGTAGCATTTTAAATTGTACTATTCTTGTGGGGACATCTGGTCCCCTCTAGTATAGTTAAACACAAACACACACACACAAACATCTCTTTCCCCAAACAAGCTCTCAGGTGAAGCAGGGAAGACAGAATATAAACAAATTAATTCACAGTATGTTCTCCTCCCTGCTTGAGTAACTCTAACTTTTCTTCTGGTCTTTCATGGACATGAATGACTTGCATTCACATTTGTTTACACACACATATGAATGCAGCATATCTCAAGCCCGCTGGCTCAGAACCCTAACCAAACCAAACTGATGACAGCACAGGACTGGCTTGCTCCTCACTTCCAGATATCTTGGTGAACCACTGACCATTTGGAATTATGCAGTGTTTGTCTAAATGTCGGTCTCCAGTTCTCACATCCAACTATAAGAATGTCCAGATAATAATATACTTTGCAGCCCATAGGTTACTGCCGCTCCAGGAGGAGCTTATCAGGTTGGAAAGTGTTGTTGAACAGCAACAAGGGGAAAAATACCCTAAGGCGTAGCCAAGGGAATAGCTGTCTGTGAAGTCACAGAAGCACTATCAAGGGATGTTACTGTACAGTACATGCTTAGACCAACAAACAGAAATCAGTCAAGGATGTGCCATGCTTTATTAGAAATACATTCATATCAAAATCCCGATAAAGACATCAATGTCCTTTAAAAGGTGTTTTGTATCATTGATTCAACAATAAGATAGATCTAAGAGAGAGTTTATAGAGCCTGTGAATTTAGTCACCTGTAATCATTGTTAGCTTTAATACACTGTAGCTCTCCACTTGACTCAACAGTAGGTCTATGTGGATCACAGGAGGTTGGTGGCACCTTAATTGGGGAGGACGGGCTCGTGATGATGGCTGGACCAGCATTGGTGGAACGGTTTCAAATACATCAAACACATGGTTTCCTCAGCAACCTGTGTGGATGAGAGAGCCCTCTCAAACCTCCCCTCCGATAACCCCACCTTCTCCCTTCCAACCTTCTCCTCTGTCCCCTTCATCCAGCCACCCTAGACCCACAATTTGCATACCGCCCCAACAGATCCATAGATGACTATCTCAATTGCTCTCCACACTGCCCTCACCAACCTAGATAAGAGGAAAACCTATGTGAGAATGCTGTTCATTGACTACAGCTCAGCTGTTCAACACCATTGCCCCCCTCCCCAAGTATTGGACTCTGGGTCTGAACACCCCCATGCAACCTGATCCTGGACTTCCTGACGAGCCGACCCCAAGTGGTGAGGGATGGCAACATCCGCTCCACCACGCTGATCCTTGACACATGGGCCCCACAGGGGTGTGTGTTTAGTCCCATCCTGTACTCCCTGTTCACCCACAACTGTGTGGCCACGTATAACTCCAAAACCATTATTAACACCAAGTTTGCTGACGACACGACAGTGGAAGTTGGGCAAGTTGCTGCAGGGGGTGCTGAGATGTTGGCCCGGGGTAAGGGTAGCCAGGTGGAAAGCATGGCCAATAGCCTTAGCTTTCCTAACTGACTGAGTATATTGGTTCCTGACTATTCGATGCTAATGCAGAACGCCACAGGATGTTTTTGTGCTGGTCAAGGTCAGTCAAGTCTGGGGTGAACCAAGGGCTATATCTGTTCTTAGTTCTACATTTTTTTGAATGGGGCATGCTTATTTAAGATGGAGAGGAAAGCACTTTTAAAGAGCAACCAGGCATCCTCTACTGACGGGATTAGGTCAATATCCTTCCAGGATACCCGGGCCAGGTTGATTAGAAAGGCCTGCTCACTGAAGGGTTTTAGGGAGCGTTTGACAGTGATGAGGGGTGGTCGTTTGACCGCGGACCCATTACGCACGCAGGCAATGAGGCAGTGATCGCTGAGATCCTGGTTGAAGACAGCAGAGGTGTATTTAGAGGGCAAGTTGGTCAGGATGATATCTATGAGGGTGCCCATGGTTACGGATTTAGGGTTGTACCTGGTAGGTTCCCTGATAATTTGTGTGAGATTGAGGGCATCTAGCTTAGATTGTAGGACGGCCGGGGTGTTAACCTCTTACAGCTAGGGGGGCAGAATTCCTATTTTCCGCCTGTCTGACGTGCCCAAAGTGAATGGGCTGTCACTCAGGCCCAGAAGCTAGGATATGCATATCATTTAGTAGCTTTGGATAGAAAGACTCTGATTTTTCCAAAACCGTTAAAATTATGTCTGTAGCTATAACATAACTGATTTGGCAGGCAAAAACCCCGAAGGAAATCCGACCAGAAAAAAATAATAATTCTGCTCCCATGCTCTTATTTTGAAAAGGTATTGAAAGGCATTGAATCCATCCACCATTTTCCTATTCCTATGGCTTCCCCTATACGGTAACAGTCTACTATTGATGGCTTTGGGCTTGTATTTTGAAAAATGAATACGTTTTTTCACGTGAAGGAAAGCGTGCACCGGAAGAAAAATTGTGTTTGGGCGAGTTCTGGGGAGAGCACTCGCGAGGGACTTTGCCTTGTCTATTGAACATAGTTGTTTCCGCGTTTTATCGTTGTATAACATTTTAGACAACCTAAGGATTATATAGAGTCTTTGTTTGACAAAAAGTTTACCGGGAGCAATTTTGACTTTTCTGTCGTCGTTTTGACGGAGGTGTTTCATGTGGATTTCTGAAATCAATGGCGCCGTCTAAACGGCGTTTTTTCGGATATAAATATGTACTTTATCGAACAAAACGAATAGCGGTTTTGTAGCTGGGACCCTCCTGGTTGAAAACATCAGAAGATCTTAAAAAGTAGGTGAGTTTTTATATCTTTAATTTGTGATTTTGTGTCGCCAGTGCTGGTTGAAAAAGCTATTTTTGTGAGGTGCTGACCTCAGATAATCAAATGTTTTGCTTTCGCCGTAAAGCCTTTTTGAACAGATTTAGATTACCAAGACTCTAAGCCTTGTAACCATGTGCAACACTTGTATTTCCATGAATGTTAAATATGACAAATTCTTATTTTGAATTTGGCGTGCTTTGTTTTTATCGAAAATGATCCCACTCACGGGATCCGTTCGGCAAGAAGTTATGCATGTCCCAGTTTAGGTCACCTAACAGTACGAACTCTGAAGATAGAATGGGGGGCAATCTGTCACATCTGCTTCTGCCACACCCTCATCCGGTGTCTGCCAGACTTGCAGCCATTTCCCCAGGACACTCTCTCTCCCCCTCCCTTTCTGTTTGTGTGATTGTTTGGTTGGAGACAGGTGTGCTGGTTCATTCATCTGTTTCCTAATTTGAGTCTGCTCTTGGGTTCCCCTGTTCGCTCCGCATAACAGTACGATCTGGCCAAGACATGAACCCAGCGGACTTGGATACTCTCCACCAAATGCTCATTGGTCAAGGCGCCCTGCTCAATCAACATGACCAAGCCCTTAAAACCCTTCTGGAGACTATCAATGAGTTGTCACGGAACCTGTTTGTCAAACCTTTGCCCAAAGCTCACAACCTGGCCCAAGTCCCTCCTCTGCACCCCGGGAGCCGTTTGGTCCTACTCCAGAGTGCTACAATGGCAATCTCGGATCCTGCAGAGCCTTTTTAGTACAATGTTTGCTAGTATTTGAGCAACAGCCCTCCTCTTATGCTAGTGAACGAGCCAAGATTTCATTTTTTGGTTGCCTCTGTGGTGCAGCACTTTCCTGGGCCATTGTTGTGTTGGAGAGAAAGTCACCCATTTGCTTCTCCTATAGTAGATTCACAGAGGAGATGAGGGACATTTTCAACCACCCGGTCTGCGGAAAGGACGCCGCTAAACAACTTCTGTCCCTTCGTCAAGGCTCCCAGAGTGTTGCTGAAATGGCATGTGAGTTCCGTACCCTCACCGCAGAGAGCGGCTGGGATGAGGAGGCTCTTCAGGGAGCATTCCGGAACTCACTCACTGAGACCCTAAAGGATGAGTTGGTGTCCAGGGAGGAGCCTGATGATCTTGATGAACTAATTTCTCTCACTCACCGCATTGACAACCGTCTCCGGGAGTGGCGGGAGTGGCGGAGGGAGAGAGTAGTTAAGGTTACAAGTTCCTTAACATCTGCTTCAGTGCCTTATTATTCTTCTCCGACTGTATCACAACCCCTGGCATGTTCTGAACCTGAACCCATGCAGCTCGGCCGGACCCCGTCTATCTCCAGAGGAGAGGCAGCAGCGTGTCAATACTAGGAGCTGTCTATACTGTGGCCAGTCACCTTGGTCACCTGGTCTCCACTTGTTCCCTGTGTCCAGTAAGAAGAGTCTTGGGCGATATGGGGAGAATACTATTGGGTCAAATCACCTGCCCGTCTTCCCCCAGACCCCTGTATGAGGCCAACCTTATGTGGAGTCAGGCTTTTATAGATTCTGGTGCTGACGAGAGTTTTATGGGCCGAGGTGTTGTCAATCAGTTGGGCCTGGACACTGTTCCACTTAATTCAGCTCTCGATGCATACGCTCTCAATGGTAAGCTTCTCTCCTGTGTCTGTGAGAAAACCGTTCCAGTCATCCTGCATCTCTCTGAAAATCACCAGGAAAAGATCAGTTTCTACATAATCAACAGTCCCTATTCTCCTCTGGTTCTGGGCCATCCATGGTTAAAACTACACAACCCACAGATTGACTGGACCACCGGGAGTGTTACTACTTGGAGTACATTTTGTCATTCCAATTGTCTGCATTCTGTCCTTCCACCTGCCTTGTCTGTACCTCGGTCCATTCCAGAACCCCCGGACCTGTCTTCTGTTCCTCCAGAGCATCACAGTTTAGCTCCTGTCTTCAGTAGGCACCACACTCCTGCTCTGCCGCCTCGTTGTTTGTAAAACTGTGCTAGTGACCTCCAGCCTGGAGCTCCCCTCCCCAGTAGCAGGTTGTATAACCTGTCTCGCCCCAGATCTAAGAATACCAAGCCTGAAGCCTTCTCCCGTCAGTTCACCGCAGACAAAACAGGTATCGAGCCAGAAACCATTATGCCATCCTCTTGCATCGTTGCTGCTGTCCTCTGGGAGATCGAGTCCCATGTTCGTCAGGCTCAGCTGAACCAGCCTGATCCAGGAAATAGTCCTTGTAAGGCTCTGTTTGTGCCAGATTTAGTTCGCTCTGAAGTTCTTCAGTGGGCCCATGCTACTCACCTCACCTGTCACCCTGGCATGAACCGGACTGTCACCTTCCTGCGTCAGCGATTTTGGTGGCCCACCATGGTGAGAGATGCTCAGGAAATCATCTCAGCCTGCTCAGTCTCTGCCCGGAAAAAAACCTCCAAACCTACGTGTGGTCTGCTTCGCCCTCTTCCCATACCCAGTCGCCCCTGGTCACACATAGCTCTGGACTTCGACACTGGCTTTCCTCCATCTAATGGTAACTCAGTCTAGGGACAGGTCTGTTCTTCGTGCCTCCGCCAGGACCCAATCCCAAGCTAACCGTTGCTGTGCTACAGCTCCAGTCTACACTTCAGGTCAAAAGAATTTCCATACCTCACACCCTGACAAGCCGGGTGGTGCGCCAGGTGGCGCCCATAGAGGGGGAGGTACTGTCACATCTGCTCCTGCCACACCCTCTAGTGGTCATCCGGTGTTTGCTTGACCTACAGCCATTTCCCCAGGACACTCTCTCTCCCCCTCCCTTTCTGTTTGTGTGATTGTTTGTGTGATTGTCAGTCCTGCCGCTTCTACTCTGCCAGGTCGCAATCTCTGCTCATTTTGCCACCCTGACTCTGGCTCCTGTCTCCCGTTCCACATCTCACCACCCTGCTACCCTGTTCTGGACTCACCACACCACCATTCCCTTCGATTCCCCTCCGGACCTGTTGACCGGACCATATTCCAACCCAGCATACTCCAATCCCAGCCTCCACATCTGGTTTTCTATAACTCATCTGAGCTTACCCGGATCTGCACTCCATATCTCCCTGTGTTACAATAAATTCCATGGTTCATTCATCTGTTTCCTCATCTGAGTCTGCTCTTGGGTTCCCCTGTTCGCTCTGCTCAACACAATCAATTCACATATGGTGTCCAGGGCACAGCTGGGGGCTGAAGGGGGTCTATAACAAGCGGCAACAGCGATAGACTTGTTCCTGGATTTTTAAAAGTAGAAGCTTAAATTATTTGGGCACAGACCTGGATAGTATGACAAAACTCTGCAAGCTATATCTGCAGTAGATTGCAACTCCGCCCCCTTTGGAAAATGTTATAGTTACAGGCTGACTACATGTTATAGTTATAGGCTGACTACACACACGATGCCAGCGTTGCAAAATAAATTTTGAAATCTAAATTATTCAATCATTGCACCCACACTGCTCGTGCGCGCCAACGAGCGTCTGCGTTGCCAAGGGCTAAAATAGAATTCAGTTATATTTGTGACGCAGATCGCGCTGCAAGTCCTGCCCTCCCATCTCCTTATTGGTTTATAGAAGCCTACGTGGGTGACTGAAAAACAAACGAGGTCAGTGGCGGTAATGCACCTAATTTATGAAAGTTGCCAATCGCAATATAAAGTCAAGAGAAGAAAAAGCGAAGGAGGAGAGCTGACTCGAAACAATTCGGTTGTTCAGGAGTCTTATGGCAGGAGTCTTATGGCAAGGGGCCTTCTTTCGACACCGCCTGGTGTAGAGGTCCTGGATGGCAGGCAGCTTAGCCCCAGTGATGTACTGAGCCGTACGCAATACCCTCTGTAGTGCCTTGCGGTCAGAGGCCGAGCAATTGCCGTACCAGGCAGTGATGCAACCAGTCAGGATGCTCTCGATGTTGCAGCTGTAAAGGTTCGGGCGGCAGGTAGCCTAGTGGTTAGAGCGTTGGACTAGTAACCGAAAGGTTGCAAGGTAAAAATCTGTCGTTCTACCCCTGAACAAGGCAGTTAACCCACTATTCCTAGGCCGTCATTGAAAATAACAATTTGTTCTTAACTACTTAGGGAGTAGCGGCGCGCTATCCAGCGCGGGTCACACAAACCCATATAAGAGCTAAAATAAATCACTTACCTTTCGAAGAACTTCTGCTGAGGGCTTCCCAAGTGTCCAACGAAGACATACAATGGTTCTTTTGTTAGAAAAAGTCAGTTATTATATCCATAAATCTCAGTTTGGTTGGCGCGTTATGATCAGAAAATTCACCGTCGAGTCGCCCATTGAACCGTGAAGAGAACACGTTCAAATTATACCTATACACTTTCTCCAAACAAATCAAACATCATTTTTAATGTATGCTTAGGTATCCTTTTTTGTATATTTACTGTAATATTTCAACCGGACGATAACGTGAACGATAGGATAGGAAAATAAAGTGGGGCGCGCGCTCACAATCTCGCGCACGTGAAACGTTGTTGACAAATGTGGTCCCTTCACTACTTCCTCTTCCTAGCTTAGTGCTAGAGCCTCCAGACACTGTATAAAGACTGTTGACATCTAGTGGAAGCCATAGATACTGCAGTCTCAGTCCTAGTTAACATAGAAATCAATAGGCAGCCTGGACAAAAAGGTAATGTACAAAAAAAAAACTGCAAATCCGGATGGATTTTCCTCTGGTTTTTGCCTGCTATATCAGTTCTGTTATACTCACATACATTATTTTAACACTTTTAGAAACTTCAGATTGTTTCCTATCCAATAGTACTTATGTGCGTATCCTATTTTCTGGGCCTGAGTGGCAGGCAGTTTACTTTGGGCACACCAGACTCTCCAAAACCGTCACCTCTGCTGCCGCTCCCTAAGAAGTTAACTGACTTGCCTAGTTAAATAAAGGTAAAAAAAAGATATATATAAAGGTTCTACAGCTGTACCATTGAGAGCATATTGACTGGCTGCATCACTGCTTGGTTTGGCAATAGCACCACCCTCGATTACATGGCGCTACAGAGGGTTTTGCGGACAGCCCAGTACATCACTTGGGCCGAGCTCCATTCCATCCAGGACCTCTATATCAGGCGGTGTGAAAAGAAGGCCCGGAAAATCGCCTAAGACCCAAACCACCCAAGCCATAGACTATTTTGTCTGCTTCCGCATGGGAAAAGGTACTGATGCATCAAGTCTGACACCAACAGACTCTTGAACAACTTCTACCAAACAATATGACTGATAAATAGATAACAAAATATCTCCGCCTACAGAGTTTATCTTGTATCTTTACTGACCTTTTATTTCTTCATGCACACTCACAGGGCCCTACACACTCACACATACTGTCACTCCAACACACACACAATCCATCATCTGCTCAGTCACACATAATATGAACATACATTTATACTTACTCTACACACCCGCACACCCACTCACATATAAGCTGCTGCTACTACGTCTATCTAATATCCTGTTGCCTAGTCCCCTTAACCCTATACATATCTACCTCCATCACTACAGTATCCCTGCACATTGTAAATATGGTATTGGAACTGGCATTCTAAAATATTTCCTGTACTGTATGTAGTATGCTTACTTACTTACTTTGTGTATTTCATATTTCTTATTCTTATTTCTTCTGTGTTTTTTTCTAGTAATACATTACTGATTATTCCATTGTTGGGTTTTGATTTTGCAAGAAAAGCATTTCACTGTACTTGTGCATGAGACATTAAACTTGAAACTTGAAACTTGAAACATCTCATCAACATCCAGGTCTCATTCAACACGCTCTGGAGACAACAGACGACATGTGAGGTTCTCGCCCAGGAAGAAAGACCGGACCAGGGGATCACCTTAAGAGGTAGCCTTGGGGTAATGACTGGGGCTGGGGCAGCTGGGGGAGAGAGGCTGTACAACTATACCACCACGCTGACTGTGTTTGTCTGTGTGTCTCTGTGTCTGTGTGTCTGTCCAGTGATAATGAACAGGTCCCAGACGGCTGCCTTCAGGAACCCCCCAGGCTACACACAGCCACCCTCTCCTGTGCTACGCAATCTGTCTAGGGATTTGACTGAAGTATGGAACGTAAAGAAGTGTATTGGAGACAGACACAGAATTCTAAACAGGTAGCTACAGATGTAGGATCTTAATTTGAGACAGTTTGCTACAGCAGGAAAACAATAGGAAATGTGAATTATTATGTGGATTATAATTCAAATCAAGTCTGATGTTTTAAAGTAGAAATTACAAACTTTAGAAGCCTTTTAAAACCTTGAATATACTACAAGTTTGCAAGTCAGCAACAAAAGAGTGATCAACTTAAGATCCTACATCTGTATATCAATGCTTTTCTATTCTTTTAGATAAATTCTTGATTCAATAATTTAAGAGAGACAAAGAAAACTACTTTGTGATTGAATGATATCACTATACATGAATCCCTTTCTCCAATTCAGTAAATGTACTATTTTGTAATGTTTTGATTTTAAACAACAGTTGGACAACAATAACCCTTCACAGATTGATAACATCTCCAGCCTCCCAGAGCCCTCTGGCTTAACAGTACATGCTCTATTTATTATAGAGTGTGAAACTCCAAGAAATCATAAGTAATGAGTCCATTTAGTGCCCAGCACCTGACTCTGGCCAGAGATCTGCAGGGGACATCACATGCAATTTCCCACAGACTTAAGGGCTCTGCTCCCAAACGTTATCAATGAGCTTGTCAGATAAAGGCCTAACCTCCTTTTCTTCCCTCCACCTCTCCCCTGTCTTCTCCAGTCCCCGTGCCTGTTCCCCTGGCCCCCGAAGAGGAACCAGCGGCATGATGTCACACACCTGTTTGGCTGGAGGCAGGGGCCTGGAGACTCTAGGAGCTGTGGGGTGTCAAGTTGGCACCCCTGCTACGCCCTATGGATGTGTCAAAATGGCAGATGATGGTCGGGGTGTGTGCAGCTGCTGGGGAACAGGAGTGCCAAGAGCGCACGTTTCCTGCGGTGAGTTTTAATTTGCTCTACCCACGCCTTCTGAAGAGCCCTTCCACACACACAGACATTACGCTCACATACACCTTGCTGGCACCACTGAAGCTATGGTGGGGGCCACCACTGAAGCTATGGTGGGGGCCACCACTGAAGCTATGGTGGTGGCCACCACTGAAGCTATGGTGGGGGCCACCACCAAAGGGCGCAGTAAGTAGTTCCATATGAACACATACAGAAGAGGATAACTTACCAATCTAAGATTAATCAAACTCAAAACAAACTTACTGGCCCAAATCCATGTTTTTGTTTGTAAAATACTTTTTGTGTCATTCAGTTGAAGCAAAAAAATAAAATAACATCCCGAAACTTGCTCATGGAATTTGTGGCTGGCGTTGCTGTTATGCCAGTGGTGCATCTTTCCTGACTCCACTTATGCAGTTGTCGCTGGTAACTTAAATCCCCATTGATCAGACAGTGTGAGTGAATTTGTGTTGGTGTTTTTTTTCTAACTCCCACTTTGCGAACAAACCCATTTTCACACGGGACACACACAGATATCTGACAGTTACACCCAAACAAGCCGTGCTGTTTACTCGAGAACAAACACATAGATGCCAACCAGCAAATCTATTCTCAATACACACATCAGCCTAGACGTAAAGAGATTCCATTTCTACCTTACTGGGAGTGTTTTCTATTTGTATTTTCTTTAGACAGCTACCTTTGATGCTAGCATCTAATATACAGGGCTAAAAAACTATAGTTTCCTGTGAGCTGACAGATATAACAGAGCAAGACGCCATTACCCTCCAAAGCTGAATGATGAGGAGACCTGAACACGCAGAAGACAGAAGCCCAGTTGAATTACCGTGGTCTCTCATCCAAGGTGGGAGCTTTTTGACAGCTTTCCAGGCAGCACAACACATTTCCATACTGACTCTGCTCTGAAGTGCCAAAGAAAAGCTTTGATGAAAACATAACTGGGAAACTGGGAAATCTTTTTTTCTTCTTGTGTGGAACAACAAAGACCGAACGACAATGGAAAACCAAGCAGTGTCAAGCTGTAGCTTTCTGTTCTCTAATTACAGTGTCGATATGCACGTACACTTGAATGTTTTCCTAGTATTGCACTCACACACATAGTATACTGTTTAGCAATGTCTGACGTTTTTATGCATTAAAGTGTTTTTATCAGTTACATGAATAGAGACACACCTAACAACCCATCTGTAGGCCTGTTTATACCTGGTGTTAACATGGGTCCTTTGTCCTGATATTGTCTACATTCTGATTGTGCCCACATTTCCAGATATGTGTCTACATATAGTATTAAAATGTGTCTGTTATCCGTCCACTGTGTCTGCATTGTGACCAGATTTCCTGGTCCCTTCCTTTATGCAAATTATTTCACAGCTATTCCTTGAAAATAATATTTATTTATTAATTGTAAGATATGTATTGATGTAATCAGTCAATGGTGCCAACTGTCAATGATTTTAGAGGGCAGAATGATTATGATTTAAATGGTTTCTCTGTCCAGATCTGTCTACACTTGTAAGATATCCAGACACAATGCGTGTCCGACTACTTCCGGAGGTGGGCAGGATAATCTGATCACAATCAGATCACAATGTTGTCCACACCTGTCAAAAAATGTGGGCACAATCAGAATGTGGACAAGATCAGGACAAAGGACGCAAGTTACAACTAGGTATAAACGGGGCTTATAAATCGTTGATTGCACTCCAAAAGGAGACAGATATTTAACACTTAGTACATCACCATCATATAGTGTAGTTAGCACCTATAGTCTGTCTAACAGAATAGGTTTGGATATTAGATTTTTGGCAAGGACGTGGTGTACTGTCTTGTTGGAAGGGTGCTGTGCCGCAGTATGTTGCTGACTCTGGGTCTTAACGACAGGCTAAACGAAGCAGGCGTTACGGCCCCCTGGATAGGTCATTACCCGTCCGTGGCCAAGAGCTAAACTGGAGCAGGGCTCTTTAAAGAGGGGAGCAGGTGTGTTTCACCATAGGGGCTGGACCCGGCCCAAGACCAAACAGCCTTAACAGTCTTTATCTCCTTCATAATGAGGCAATGGTCTCCAGTCTCCAAAAACCCACCCAAACTCAGCCCACATGGGCTAAGGAAGGAGGTGTGGACACCCCAACCCTCTTTCTGGTTAAATGGTGACGGCATTAAATTATCTGCCTCCCATGCAACTAAATGACAATAGAATGCCATGAATACTATTAAGCATGCTTACATAGAATCGCATGCACCAGTCAGTTAGAGTTGTTCACCATATAAGTCACTATTTAAGAAATGTTTCAGAAAAATGTCTATGGAGCATAACATCTCAACATGTTATCAGAAGGTAAAATCCAATAAACCAAGATTTTATGTTAAATATCATTTGGGCAGTGGGGAGAATTTTCCAGTTTACCGGTGTGTGTGTGTGAGAGAGAGAGATGGTGTGTGTGTGTATATGTGTGTGTGTGTGTGTGTGTGTGAGAGAGAGAGAGAGAGTGTTATTGTCCCTCTCTTCTTTCACCTGTCTGAGTGTGCTCTCTGGTATGGTCTCTCAGCTCCCCACAGTCTTCTCAGCCCTGTCAACCAAGTTGAACTTGATCAACATCAAACGGCATAGCATTCAAAAGTATTAGTGTTCCCTGTTGATGGGCGCTCTTGCTATCACAAATCAGTCCCTGAGCTACTTCATAATTTATGTCTAATTCATCAGTGCTGTCTACTTGTACGCATGCAGGAACACACGTACTGTACACACAGCCACACGCACACACATCCACCAATGCACCACAAACAAGCACCCCTACAATCTTCAACTTTGTTTCCATTTAGTATGATTATTTTTATTTAAAAAAAAATGTCAATGTGTTTAATTTACAAAAATATAACATGACTTCTGAATGCCTGAGATCCGTTACAGTACAAAGAGAAATATATTGAGGTCAATTGAGCCTATACACAATAGATCTAGATTAATTCATAGATCCAGCAGCTCTAGTGTTTTCCGAGTTTCCTGTGGTGTGAGTCCTTGGGTGTGAGTCCTGGGGTAGCCCCATGGTGCCGTGACCCCTGACCTAGTGTGGGCGATCCCACCAGATGTGGAGTGTGTGTTGGGACAGAGGAGAGGGGCCTCTCAGTCTCACACGGGGAGGCCCTGTCTCCCCATTCTGCCACAGAGAGCATGGCCAGAGGGCCTCTGTCAGCACCGTTATCAATCATACCTTCTCCCTCTCTCTTTCTCCCACTTTCCCTCTCTCACTTTCTGTCCTTCTCTCTTTCTCACTCTCTTTCTTCCTTTCTCTCTGTTCATATCTTGCTCTCTCTCTCTCTCTCTCTCTCTCTCTCTCTCTCTCTCTCTCTCTCTCTCTCTCTCTCTCTCTCTCATTCTCTCTATATCTCTCTCTATCCATCTCTTTCTGTCTCACACACTCATCCTTTTTTCTTTAACTGTCATTATTGTACTAGTATATGTTAAAGAGTGTCATAGTATGTGCTGATGAAGCATACAATTATCAACCTCATTAGGAGATTTATAGAACATCTGAATAAAGTGCATCACCTGCAGAGGACTCTCTGTAACTGTGTGTGGAGGTCATGTGGGTTGACGGATAGGTGCCAGTTGTCCCAGCCTACCAGTCTGGTGTGGTATGTTCTCTGACACATGGCTCTTTGAAGGCCCGGGGCCCCTCCTCACAACAAACCCTCACATCTGCAATCAGAGCAAATGGGTTACAGCCAGAGGAACAGACAACAACAAAATAAACAACATACCTGGGGTGGATCCTCTCCAATTCCGGCCTGCCAGTCTGGCTTTGGTGCATTTTTAAAACATCACTAGGTAATTGAAGCCGAACACTCCGACTGACACATTTGCATGGGGGTGTAGGCCGCAAGCAGCTGGTACGTACCAGTACGACTCCGGCTCAACCAGTCCCTCTGACTTCATGTGTAGCACTTAATTGGTTCCCAAGGCAAGAATGAAATATTTAGCTCGCACGTCCTTTAAAATGCGATTGATTTTGATCTGACAGCTGTGCCTGTCCCAAGCGAGGGGGAGAGCGAGAGAAGGCAAGGAGCTGTCTGGGCTCATTGCCTGCCTATAGCACGACGTTGTCGCCCGCTCAACGACACACAAACAACACCATGGTCGTAGCGTGTAAAGGATCATTCATAGACGCCATATGTTTTCAACTCAAACCTTTGTCTAATAGACTCTCAGGTGTAGACATGACCCATGCCCTTAGCTTAGTACATAGCAAAGTATGCAATCAAGCTACGTTAATCCATGCATAAATTCATTCTTTCTCCAGATATTTGTTCCCTTTTGTTACTGCCGTGAATGTGCGCTCTGAGCCAGAGCATGCAGACAAGAAAATAAGATGTTACGTGACCTGCACATCACTTTAGCAGCACTTATCCAATGTGCACATCATGAATCCACTATGCTCACAGACATACTATTTACAGTGAACTAGACATCTAGTCAAATTGGATTAATCCAATTAATTGTATGTGAGAAGTGAGCTACGCAAAGCAATGGCATGGCATGACATAATAGAAGTGCATTAAATAGGATCCCATGCACGGAATCCAAACCTGAGACCCTCCCCCCTGTCAAATGTACTAAGCTGCAAATGACTTAGAAACGGATATATCCTTAGTTTAACCGCAGCGATTTCCTCCACTTTATCCTACCTGTCAAGCTCCAAACATCACAGGCTAATTCTTTATTAAGTGAAAGGGCATTAGGGAGCGGATGATCCAATTTAAGTACATTGGGCAGAATAGAAGACTAATTAAAACCCATATTTTTACATTATTAATTTTGGAGCTTCACTTTTAATGAATGTGAAATGACAGGCCTTCCATTTTTACACACACTGTTTGGGCTGTCCAACAAGGGAATAGTGGCCAGGGTAAAAAGATTTTCAAACTGCTTTATGTTTTTGGAGTAATTGTTTATTTTCTACCATGAATTGAATTACGCCCTAAATGAAATTGAGAGGATCGCCAGAATGATGCATGCTTATATTAGAGTGGTATAAAGACCATTGTTTAGGGTAGGCTACTGAGGTGATTGTGAGACAAAGTAATCAGGACATGTGTAGCCGCGAGTGCGACCTTGTCATCGGCACTCATTCTTCCTGTGTACCTGGAGAGGCACCTGCATAGTGTTTAATGATGTGCCCCATTTCCACTCACCTCCGTACAAACCCTCTGCTATTTTAGCAGCGTCATCCTTAATGGTCCATCCTGCCCTCTAATGTGACCATTAGGAACATGACCCCATTTTAATGTTCTGCTTCATTTTCTGGCTGGTCGAGCATTGGAAAATCGGCATTGGATTTCAACACATTTTCTTCTAATTCCTGTAGAGCTTACTGTATGGTAAAGTCAATTATAGAGGGTGAAAGTAAGTCGTAATATGCTCACTGTAGGCGTTCAAAGCCTTCAGTGTTAGTACTTATTGTTTAATGTCTAGACTAGAAACTGGAGGTAAAATTGTGAGCCGGAGTTGTTTTGAATGGGCGGCTGAAGCATTATTTCTGAATTGTATTGAACAGGAGGTGGGTGGATCTTGTAAACGCCCAATGTAGGAATAGTTCTTCTTGTGCAGCTATGGTCCCTAAGGTTCCCGCATCCTAATTTCCACAAATAGGAATGAGTCAGAGCGTAGTACTGTGCAACGTACATTTGTAACGTGCATAAAACATTTTTAATGGTATTTATTTTTTAACATAAGCTGACCCCTGCATGGAAACAGATATTTTTTTCTCGAGTTTCAGGAAACTCTTGGAAGGCAAAAGCAACATCCTGAGTTGGTGAGGAGACAGGAGAGGTGCTGACACGTCGACAGGCAGGGGATCCTGGGAAAAGCCACAGACAGGAAGAGCCTGACTGACTTTGACCCCTGGGGTCAAGGCTGGGGGTTCGGCAAATGAAAGATGTTTCCAAGCCACACTCTAACTATCGTATAGTTTTACAGGAGAGAGGCTGGGAATATGGGAGATATTTTATTGCTTGTTTCTTTTGCTCTGTGCATCATAAAACATGTTATGCCACAGAGCTGTATTTAATATAGCTGTGTATTGAATGTCCACTGGTGTATTAAGGTCAACTACACTTCTGTCCATTCACCAATGGGAATAAATACTGTAATACTTGATTATGCAAACTTTGATAAGAGAAAGAGACAATGTCAAAAGAAACGGTAAGGCACACTGTACCTTGCAAAAAGTACTTAGATAGACAAAAGCACATTGTGTTACCTTCTTGCTGTAGTTCACGTGTTTTGAATTGGGAAAGTGTCTCTACTTTTTCAGGGCTGTTGGATAATTCTCTATAGGCCTTTCACATTGAAACCAAATTGGGTGGGAACTTGTCCTTACCCCAGTCATGCAGGGGAACCCATAAATCAAGGCGGCTATCGTCTGTCACCTCTCCGTCTCTCCGCTACTCAGCTGAGGTCCACCACAATCCAACCCAGAGTTTTTGGGGTACAAACGTATCCATTAAAACCAGTGAGTGGCCGCCAGACGGCTACAGCCCCAGCAATCGATGGGTGTGATGTTCTCTCCCTCTCGGCCGGTGTGTGTGCTTGCGTGTGTGTGCGCCTCCCTCCATATGGGACGGGCACCTCATTTTAGCTGGTTTTAGCCCGGGGCCACTACAGTGATTTTATCCTGGCCTGACGTCATTAAAGATGCATGATGATGGATACCATGAAGTCAACCACTCCGAGGGGGTTGGAGGTGTGGAAAAACACATTTCTTCCCTTCTTGTTGTTTTTAAGATCACACTAATAATATATCAAGACTGTTTAGATGTAGAAATGGCAGTGGAATACATGTGAGTAATCTTTTAGTGAATAGCATAAGAGGTAAAAGTCAGTTTGTTTGTAATGGTGAGACATCATTTGGCCAGTTGGTGGGGCTGCAGTTACAGTCATTGCATGGGTTCTTTTCAGAATCAGTGGAAGCTTGGCTGTAGAGAACTGCCTGACAAGATATGGAGTAACCATGCAAATTTAGATTTGAATATGAAGGATTAAGAACAATTATTTCAAAACAATGTTTTCCATGTACAATCTGAATATATTTTGAAATCACCAACACAGGGCTTGTATGTCTAACATCTAATGTCCTCCTTCCCTTGTTCTCCTCCTCCAACTTTTGGAGTTGTGGGGTTATTCTTTTAACAGCATCCAATGTTTTCTACCATCATTTTGAAAATGGTGATGGAAAGTGGATCAATGCATGTCTCCCATGTAAAATGAATGTCAACAAACCACAAGAAATAATTGTTGCTATCCACAGTATTCTGGGTTTTGTGGTCTAGTTTGGGGACCGTGTGTGTGCGCTTGCCTGCGTCCGTGCATCTAGCATGCGTGCGGGGGTGCGTGCATGTGTGCGTGTGTGTTTGGGCTGAGTGTGTGGGGGCCTATGAGGAATCAGTGTGTCTCTGAAGGGAAAGACGGGGGGGGGAACAATTTGACAGCTGTGCTCCTCGAGTTCAAAGGTCATGTCAGATCCTCGATGAGCCCAAGGTAAAATGTTTCACAGGGGCAGAACCAGTCTGTGAGTATCAGTTGTCTCAATAGCTAACAGGGTGGCAGTAATAGGACCTCAGTCATGTGTCAGCACCTTAAAGGTAAGTCTAATACCATGAGGCCGACCATACCCTTCCAAAACAAGAAGAAAAGTGAAAAACATTAAATGGTAAACTACCAATCTAATGTGTCATATGCATTGCAAACTCTCTCTCTCTCTGCCCCCTTCTCTCACCCTCTCACCCTCTCTCTCACACACACACTCTCTCGCCCTCTTTCTCTCTCTATCTGCCCTCTCTCCCGTTTCTAGTGTCAGCCTGCCTTAATGTCTGTCCGTGTCCCTTATGGGGAATGGGATACAGACTGACTGGAAGGCCCTGCAATAAGCCTTTATCAGCCAAGGCCACACAGTACCAGGGGGCCCCGGTCTCCTCCAGCAGCCCCTGATGTGGAAGGGAGATGGACAGAGCTCCGTGGTCCTCTGGTAGGGCAGCCTATTGTGCCATTCAAATTAAGCAGGCATCAAAAGGGAGAGCGGAAGCTGTTGTGCCTGTATTGTCTTGTGTTATTTTAACCAGCTTAACTCAAGCCTCTTCATGGTCGAGTGTGCATGGTGTTGGATGCCGATGATGATAAGTGGTGGATTGTGTGTTAAGACTGCTAAGCTGTCGGGTTGGCTGAACTGGGTTGCTGGCTCAAGTAGCTGTTGTTGTGCCTGATTTTGGCTGTAGTTGAACCGTTTCAATAGGTTACTGTGGATTTTCCATTGGAAATCATTGACTTGGCTTTCCATGTATACTGTCCCTTCATGTGACCTTAGGGACTTCTGTTTATTTCATGATGAAGACATGTTTTATTTAATATCTGGTAAACAAAACAAAACAGATTTTCCCAGTAATTTCAAAATAAGCCCATGGCATGGATGTCTATAATGTCCTTTTTATTTTAAGACTAGTTAAACAATGAGTCAGAATGCTATGATGGATATCTAAAATGCCTGTTTTATTTTAAGTGTTCCATTAAATACAGTCTGCTCTGTTGGCAAAATGGAAAAAATGAAAGCTGTCCCCACTTTAATACTGATACCAATAACATCTTAATACAATAAACATACACACAAAGATGAAATATGTTTCTTATTGTCTTGGTACAGAAAACGTGTTATCTCAGCTCAGGAAATAATCACCCTGTTAAACGAAACAGCTCTGTCACTGCAGAGTACTTCTGATAGCTCTCTCCATTTCCCTCTGAAAGCTGTCTATTTAATTTTACTCCTCAGTCCTCGGCGCTGTAGCTATTAACTGCCTTCATATGTCAAGTCAGTGACACCTCCTCCATTCTCCTCTGCTTGTTTAAGTGTAGCCCTGCATTGTTTGCTTCCGTACTTGACGTGTTAATAGCTTAATAACCTAATCTGGCAAATAATGGCACCTCGTCACAAAGGCTGGGGCCAAATGTTTACAAGGGAAGCGGCAATGTATGATGACAGTAATCGAAATAAAGGGGAATTTACTGGCGTCGTCTCATTTGCAGTAAATTTTCACTTCTTCTGCAGGCAACTGGTGCTCTGTGGACAGTCAGTCAGACATCCTCCTTCCCTCACACAGCCTTCTCATTACACTGACTTTCAAGTAGAAGAGAGAGGAGAGAGAGAGTGTGCAAGAGGACGAAATGGAGAGAAAGAAAGAGAGAAAGAAAGACATCGACAGGAGACAGATAAGCATTGATAATTCTTGCAACTTTCCAAGCCATTTCCTCCTCTACTGTTCATGGAAAGAGAGGAGTAGGTAAACAAGGGAAGTTGAGGTTCACACCGTTTTCAAAAAGTCTCACATCCTTTTTGACAGATGTGGTGTCAGCTTTGCTGTTTAATTAAAAGGAAATGGAGGTGATGATTGCGACACAGACGTGATCTGATATGATAATGTATTTACTATCATCAAGATGACTGTCATTAAGGATGTGTCAGGGAGGTATTCATTGTGGGATTCGAGGTCCTGAGCTGTCAAGTGTGTGTTGCTGCGGCTGTCAGAAAGGAGAATGTTATGAGGATGATTTGACTATGCCAGTCACAATTAATAACTTGTTCCGAAAAGGAGAATGAGCCACAAATAGAGTTTTGTTGTTTCTTTGACAAAAGCACAGAGCAGTTAAGCCTTACACCAATGATGCTAACACATAACGATTAGTTCATCTGAAGACCAGAGTACAATTCCAAAGAAGACAATGTATTTTCCATAGTTTTGTTAGAAATATCTTTGTGACTATTTCTAAGCTGCTGAAGTTAAGGAGAGACTAAAACATGAACGAACAGTAATATGAGTATTTGAATACTGAAAACAACATAACATTTTCAGCTCAAATGTAAGACATTTTGAGGCAATCCCACTCTCCTTTTTGCTGAACCTTTCTGAAAATGAATAATTTGTAGTAATTTTAATTGCCTATGTGACAGCTAATCATCAAGGCATTAATTAATTAATTTATTATTCATTCGAACAGCCTCTGTGATAACATATCCAGCCTTACTCTCTAGGGTCACAAGATACTGACTAAATCATAGTAGCCTCCTTCACTATTATGGTGACGGAGAGGAGTGCACATCAGGGCCAACCATAGCATCCAATGGAAGCATTATCAACACAGCACTGAAAAGAAACGGACACAAACGGGTACTCAAAATATGACTTTTTATTCCTATCCACATTAGTAAGAAAGTTCTGGCTATTAAGATTACTATAACTTTATTATTCTCACGAGTGAACGTCTTGTCCATGGCACCTTTCAATATCAATCAAAGTATATTGCTGTTTTACATTAAATCAAGCCATTCAAACAACACCAACACCAAAAGACATTTGGAGAAGCCATGGAGAAGCCATGGAGAAGACAGTGAACAACATCTGCCCTCAGCTCCTCTGAGAAGTGGAGCATTAGCTGGAATGGTCTAGCTGCTGGTGGCTCATCTGGAGAGGGTGGTGAGCTGGGATTGGTGCGCTGGCTTTAGGGAAATCAGCCACTGTTCTCTCTCTGCCTCCCAAGCTTGGCCATTAACTCACTGCCAGCAGCTCAGCTCTGGGATGAGGAACAACAGATGCCAGCCACTGAAAGGCCTCCAGCGCTCCAGCTAACCAATCCCAACTGAGTCGGGACGAGCCTCTGTAGATTTTTGGACATCCAGCGAACAAATGTGGACATGAAAAGGGGAAGAGGAGGGCTGTTCTGGAGGTAAAGATTTGTTAACCCTCTTGAACTTGACAAGAGACGAGGCTGGAGCTCAGATTAGCCCCTCAAAGCCCAGCTTTCACAAAAGGTTAGTGTGTGTGTGCGCACGCACGCATGACTGTGTGTGTGACTGTGTCCAAGTAAGTTGGAATTGTCTAAACAATTCAAGGATATGTAATTACAGGATAGCAATGTAGTTACCTTGTAGTTACACCTTTTGATAATCATCCAATATCCTAACATGGAAAAAGCAACACTGCCTATGCCCAAGGTAGAGGATTTATGGGGAGATTAAATGCCTAAAATGGACATAAATTCACATCATAATTTTTTTCTATGCTCCCGCACCCTACCCAACATTGGACCGCCGCAACTCCCACTAAGTTTTTGACTTTTAGTCCCTGTTTTAGTACCCTCTTGTCCAGAGAGCTGAGGTGAATGATGATGTATTTGGCTGCTACGTCAAAATGGGGACACATATGAGATGATGACTACACCAAGCAACACAAAAAAGTGAGGACGAGTGAACGGAGAAAGGGAAAGGGAGGAGGTGGGGGGCAATGCACAAAAGCTGGGTAAACACAGCTAGGCCTGCATCTGGAATCAACTAAAAAGATGCTTAATAATGCAGAGCCGAGCAGGCGGGCCCTCTACAGCTGTTCTGTGCGCAGGACCATGAAAGACTCTTCTCCATCTGACAGCTGGCTCCATCTCCTCTATCGTCTCTTTCCATCTCTCTCTCTCTCTCTCTTTCCCGCTCTCTTTTAGTGGTCCAGAGTGGCAAGGAGACAGCAGAATAGGGATTAGCCAATCCCTGCTATCCTCATCTTCCCCATCTGGCTGCTAGGCCGCGTGTACATGTGGGAGGAGGGAGGAGGAGAGGAGGAGAGGAGGAGAAGAGGAGAAGAGGAGAAGTAAGGAAGGAAACGGGGACAGAGTTGGGTCGAGTGGTGTTAGTCTGTCTAGTGCATGTGATGTGACTGCATGGAGAGAAAGTGATGATGTCTGACCAACTGGTTCTTTAATCGGGCCTCGGTCGTCCGCACAACTCAAGAACATGTTAGTCTGTAAGGCCTGTACTCTGCAGTTTCAGTGCTTGGCAGTTTGCTGTTTAATGATTCTTTGCTCCACTGACAACTGGTTCATTGGTTTTAAAGGGATTCAGGCATTTACAGGAGACATTTTTATTCAGTCTGTAAAGCTGAACTTCCGCGTTGTGGATTGAATGGTAGCATATCGTTAGCTTAGCACAATTTCTGGAAGTCTCCAGGAACTACTAGCCAGCTCCTCTCAAAAGCAGGGAAATATACCTTCTAACCTTCTACTACGAAGCTGGTTGGTTGGTCATTTATAGTATTACAAAGCTAGTAATACATATTTTATAAATCCATTAATTTTGAATGATTATTGTAAGAAGCACAATTCTATCCTCTTCCTCATTCTGTTCCTTTGTCGCCTAGAGATGTATAGAGATCGCAATGTTGTATCTGTCCCAGTATGGCGTCTGTAAGCGAACGGGCAACACCATTGAGACATATACAACATTGCAATCTATACTGAGTGTACAAAACATTAGGAACACCTTCTCTTTTGATGACATAGACTGACCAGGTGATTGTTAAATCAACTTCAATCAGTATAGATGAAGGGGAGCCTTGAGACAGTTGAGACATAGATTGTGTATGTGTGCCATTCAGAGGGTGAATGGGCAAGACAATACATGTAACTGCCTAAGAACGAGGTATGGTAGTAGGTGGCATGCGCACCCGGTTTGTGTCAAGAACTGCAATGCTGCTGGGTGTTTTATGCTCAACAGTTCCCCATGTGTATAAAGATTGGTCCACCATCCAAAGCACATCCAGCCAACTTGACACAACTGCGGGAAGCTTTGGAGTCAACATGGGCAAGCATCCCTTTGGAACGCTTTTGACACCTTATAGAGTCCATGCCCTGACGAATTGAGGCTATTCTGAGGGCAAACTAAATATTATGAAGGTGTTCCTGGAAGTGGATAGAATCTTGTTTCTTATGATTATCAGTGAAATTAACACATTTATAAAATATTGATTACTGTATAGCTTTGTAAGACTATAAAACACCAACCACACAGCTTTAGAGCAGTTAGAAGGACTATTTCCCTGCTTCAACTACCTTCAAACTGCACACAGATACATAAAAATGTTATCCATGCGTTCATCTGATTCTGGCTAAGTAGGAAAAAAAGCTTAATATCCTAAATTCCGAAGTGCCCCTTTAACTTCCACATACGTAGCCATTTAAAAAAAATCCATACAAAGGTAATTGTTTACAGTTTAAATTACAGTTCATCATTTGATATACTCTGTGTATTCAGTTTTAATTGAAATATTCAACCTGAACAAAGCTGGCAACTTATTATAGTTCATAAAAAAAATCCTCCCTTGTATTTTGTCTGTGTATCAAAGAGAATCACTTGTCTTTTTGTAAACTGCCAACTTGCATTTGGCAGAGTTTAAAACACACACTCGCTGAAAATAATCGTTGTTATCTGTTAAAGCTAGTAAAAGCGTCTAAAACATAGCCATTTGAAATAAAATAATATGCAGTCCACCATGTGTGACATTCTGCCAAATGCTTTAGATATGCTTTAGAAATAATCCCATTTATTTTACATAAGATGTGTTGGTTGTAAGCTCTTGATCAATCAAACTACACAGAGCATAAGTATTAGGTATCTTGTACATGTATTTTAAAATGCCACTAAACACACATTAGTATTGGAACTTAAGTCAATGACGTATTACTTTGGCTAACCCTTCAAAGATTTCCAATACAGGGGTGTGGAATAAGTTCACTTCCTCCAAATTCCTTTCCTGACACAAGCCCTGTACTGTACCGAGCCCACAGCTATAGCTTCAGTACCTAGCTAGCTCCCTGTGTGCACACCTTCAATCACTCAGTGGATAGTTTCCCTCTCAAAGCTCCCTGAGTGAGCCAAGAATCTGAAGAACATTAAAACACTTCCTCATGGAAGCCAGGCTCCCACAGGGCAATAGCGAGCAGGAGCAAACCCACTCTCTCCTTGGCCGTGTGCCGCCGAGGATACTGCACTGTACCAGGAGGAAAAGGCTCAGCTCGGACAGACAGCGGTGGTTAATATTTTAATAGCCTACGGCAGACACACTTCTCAATCCCAGTGTATCTTGTTGGTGGATGTAAAACACCACTCTTCTCACAGTTAAGATCCAGATTTGAGTTTTTAATTATTCTTTTTTTGAATTCCCCAACCAGCTCCCTCTGTTCTTTTCCATTTGTGCTGTACAGTTTTTCTGAGACTCGAGCCCTGGGAGCGTCTGACAGTGTCCTACTTAACTTTTCACTTTCTTTCCTGTGATTTTTCTTTTTCCAGTGTGAGGGACGATTACTGATCAATCCACAGCTTCTTTCCAAACACCCACATTTATATTGATCAATGATCTCCTCTCTCCCTTTGTGCTGAAAGAGGAAACTTTTCAGAGCAGGTAAAACTGATCAAATCCCCTTATGACATTACTGCTCTGTACCGTGAGATGTTTCACAGGGAAAACATGTTTGCCTGCCAGTAAGAACTCTTTGGAGATCAATGAAAGCCACTTGGCTTTTTAGAGCTGAAGTGGTCTCTCAACGCAACTTTGCCACAACAACAACTTCGCCACTTTTAGTAATCAGCGTTTTAAACTCCTAAAACCTCTAAAAAGTGTCTCTTGCATTTCTCTGGTGACTAATTCCTGTATTCATCCGGTGAGTAACAGTAACTTGACTGAAAACAGAGCGAGAAGGAGAAATGGAGAGAATGAAAGTGTGTGCTCACACACACACACACACACACCTGGACATCACCACTGGCTCCATGGTAGAGAGTGGCTACCGGC
This sequence comes from Brachymystax lenok tsinlingensis, assembly GCA_030435695.1. Classification (NCBI taxonomy): domain Eukaryota; kingdom Metazoa; phylum Chordata; class Actinopteri; order Salmoniformes; family Salmonidae; genus Brachymystax; species Brachymystax lenok. The sequence goes on from CM059805.1 coordinate 10,242,167, forward strand.
CACTGTGGAACACTTTTATCTGGCTCCTCTTGGTTCTTGATTCTTGTAAGAAGCACTGTAACCGAGGTCTCATCCCTTGGGGGTGGTGTGTGTGTGTGTGTGTGTGTGTGTGTGTGTGTGTGTGTGTGTGTGTGTGTGTGTGTGTGTGTGTGTGTGTGTGTGTGTGTGTGTGTGTGTGTGTGTGTGTGTGTGTGTGTGTGTGTGTGTGTCTGGTCTAAGCTAGCCTTCAGCACTGCCTGCAGGAAAGGAGCTGTGGTTAGAGCATCAGCTGCAATCAGGAATGAGAATGGGTGAGAGTCAGACAGACACTGCCCTGGGTTATTATGATGGAGTTAGACCACGAGCTCTGGGGATCACTGCAAATATTTCTGTTACATTTATAACATTACCACAATTGGAAAAAGGGAGGGGAAACCCCAGGATAAAGTGAAAACAAGAATTCAAAACAAATCTGAAATGCGTAATTAGGCCTGCAGACGTAGGATCTTAATTTGATCACTCTTTTGTTGCTGAGAATTTTCCTTTACTGCTTGAAACACAGATGAGCTTCGTGATTTACTTAAATTCACAGTAAACCCACACTAACACACGGTTATATTAACAGTATTGTACTTCTCATTTAGATTACTTTGACCAGCTAATAGCCTAACCACAGATCAAGCAACATATTGGACTAAACATAAAAATCCTGTTGCAGCAGGGTTATTTTTATGTGACAATACAGGCCAAATTAAGATCCTACATTTGATTTTCAATTTCCACATACTAGCAAATACATTGGATGGCGCTAACAATGCTACATAACGAAGTAACTATGGTAATGCAAGCCTTCCTTTTGTTTTGAGAATTGGACAATCAGGACCCTCCCCACCATGACAAATTGACAAAGTAACACACAGAACCTCAAGCAATTAGAGGGTCTAAATTGTGGTGAACAAGCTGTGGCCTCTGCTACACTCCTGACCCCCAAAGCCCTGGTGCCCCATGGGAAATAAGGCCTTATTAAAAATGGCAGAATATTGTCATCCCTACTGAGGCCATGCTATTGTAAATCAGTTCTTTTCAGAAATGTATAATTCCAACAGTTTTGCCTGATTCTAGTGTTCTACTTGTATCATCATGTCATGTGTCCAAACATGACTTAATTTGCTGACCAAGATTGATAAATAACATTATGGATATTATCTAAATGAGATCTTTTTACATTTTAAGTATATATCTTCAGCTAAATTTGCCTTACCCAGTTAACCCCAAACAATGAAATAATTCATAAAGTTGCTGCTCTTTAAGGGATTTATCCTCCTCCTCATTAAGCAAAGACAGGCACAAAAATATCAAATCTACTTTACTGCTCAATTTGATCCCTCCTTTCATAAAAGTCCTGGGAATATTGGTTGCACACTTTTCGAGAATAACTGAAATCCCTTGGCATAGATGCTCTTTCTTTGTGCTGTGTTGCATCACTGAGAATAAACATTCTGTCTTTGATTGTTTTCCCCATAGAACCCCAGAGTTTAAAAAGTATTTTATAATTTTTGTTTTTACTTCAAAATGAAATGCAGGTCAGTGTCCTATATACTGTAGGTATGCTGTAAGTTTTGGAATAGTTCTCTTCCCTGTGGCAATTCAGATGTGTTATACAGCACTTTACAAGCTAAATTCTGATTTGAGATCTGCGCTTGGAACTTAGACTTTTGTGTAAATAGTATACTGTATAAACGCACATACTGCCCATCCATAAATATGTGCCAGATGATTAAGCTGTTTGAATATGATTGTCTTAAACAGAGACATATGTGCTGGGGAGGAATATTTGGAACGTCTAATTTCCTCCATGAGTGTTGAGACGAAGAAACCTCTCCTCCTTGAGCGTGCATGTGTGGTTGTGTTTGGTAGAGGGGCCATGCCATGTGGACAGATAAAGGAGTGATAGGACACCAGGGGATAGGCCAAGGACACGTGGCACCCCGCCCCTGGTCATTGGTGACAAGAGCAGGGGGACAATAAACACACAGCGGGCTGACTCCACACTTTGATTTAGCGCCTTGCGTAATGTTGCAGAGGGGCTACAGAGGAGGGCTACAGAGGAGGGCTACAGAGGCCCACTGGAGATGGGATCAGCAGATCTCACTTGTCTGCTCCTCATCATAAAGAGGCCGGTGCAAGGGGAGTCCTCATTCCTCGCCTCCTGTCTGATCAACACAGGTCTGAAAGAGAGAGAGAGAGAGAGAGAGAGAGAGAGAGAGAGAGAGAGAGAGAGAGAGAGAGAGAGAGAGAGAGAGAGAGAGAGAGAGAAATTACACTCTTGTACATTAAATATAGAAAATGGTGCCGTATCTACCAAATAAACTATTTTTCATCTAATTGGTATTCGTATATTCCATCATTGTCTTGATGAAATTGAAAAGGCAGACACAATAGCAGTAGATTGTCTGACTAAGAAGACATAAACATGAAATGTATATTGTCAAACAAACTCATGGTACAGTGTATTCAATAAAATATGGATCTTCAAAAAATCACACAAGTAAATATTCTAATGTGTGCCTAACAGGAACAGGTAAATAGCATTTTCTATTTTCTCAGCCATGCTGTTCCCCTCGCTGTGGGCCGATGGCTGATCACTCCAGCAGACACTTTCAAGTCGACTTAATGTAGCCTACACGGCCTCTCAGGGTATTTCATGCTCTTATGGAAAACAGCCCTTTGAAATCCCTGAGCAGCCTAATCTTAATCTCATTTGTGAATATGAGCGAAGCTCCGACAGGACCAGGGACTAGTAGGAACATCCTCCTCCTCCTAAAGCACCGTTTCATTTGTCAGGAGACTTTTTCGGTTGACACCGGAGGAGTGATGTAATTGATTTTAATCACACACCTGAGATGAAGAGAATGAGGGGGCCCTAATGATTATTCAGAGCCCGTCAAAGATCATGTCTCTCTTTTTGGGGCCTCTGTTTTCATGTATTGGCGTCTAAAAGGATGATACATTGTTAGTTTGGAAAGCTCTGAGATGAAAAAGGTGGCCTTGAACTTGATGTTCCATTGTTATTTCATCACTGGAATCAAACTGTTTCACACAAGTAAAACAAGTATTTTGAATTAACCTCCTAATACCGATAAGCAAAATATTGATTTTCACTTTTCAAATGGTGCTTCAGGGCTCTTGACAAAAATTACTTTTCTGCAGTTGATTGTCTACTCAATGTTTAACGGACACACACTGTGAAAATGTTCCATCAGCAAAGCTCGACTTTGTATCGCTTAAAGGGATACTTCGGGATTTTGGCAATGAAGCCCTTTATCTACTTACCCAGAGTCAAATGAACATGTGGACACCATTTTTATGTCTCTGCGTGCAGTTTTAAGGAAATTGCTAACTAAAGTTAACGCAATTGCTAACTAGCATTAGCGCAATGACTACAAGTCTATGGTATCTGCTAGCATGCTAGTAGATGCCAAAGACTTCCAGTCATTGCACTAACACTAGTTATCATAGGCTCATGAAACTACCTCCAACTTCCTTCATACTGGCTGCAGAGACATAAAAATGGTATCCATGAGTTCATCTGCCAAAATCCTGAAGTATCCCTTTAAAGACCGATTTTTCCCTCTTGCCTCTTCAGGAAGTCTGAGCATTCTCCCTCCCCTCAGAGTACCATGGTAATTTGTTATGAAAATCTAGACCAAAATCAAGGGGAAAGCAGGACCACGTTGTTGCAAGCCATTAGCTGGGAAACTGTTTGGTGAACATTATAATGCAAAAACCCAGAAAGAGAGGGAAAAACTGCCTGGGGAGAGAGATTTAAATATGTAATAAACTAATATTTCATTTATTTGGCTCACATGGGAACCTGACCATTTAGCAGCAGCATTCTCAGATCACAACTACACTGTAATGAGTAATACTAGAAAATATCAATGTCTTTTGGATCTAAAACTGCAATCAGTAACACAAGGAAATATTGCAATAAAAATAAAATATATGCACTTTATTATAGGCAACTAATATTGCTACTTATCTAGCAGTATGTAATTGGTCCTTATATTTGTAAAATATGGATTTTGAAAAATGAGTTTTGGAACAACGATACCCATTTAATTGTTTATGTCTATCACTGAAAAGATATGAAGAAAAATATATATTGTTTTTGTTACTCTGTTTTGAAGGATTTGTAGGTGTCCTCAACCCTTCACTCAGATTGCCAAAGTATGTATTTAATTTCCTGATTTCCCCCATCAATATTGCTCTACGTAGAATACAATGGCATTCATTCTTGATGAGGCTGCTGTCACTTTTCATTTCTGTTAGTCCAGGCAAAATGATAGACAGCCAGCCTTGTAATAAATATAACATGCGCTGCATATATTTTTTACAGAACAAGAATGAAAAGGTCCCTTTACTAATTCCTTTTCAAATGTTTACATTTATAGCTTTCTCAATGGACACATCTTTTTCAATGTTTGGGCCACAACAGAAATATATTTCCATCTCATTAATGAGCAACTTAGGGAAAGGTCTTTCATGAAAAAAAAATAAGTCAATAACCATAATCTCCATACTAAAGGACCAGTCTTTGGTTGGTAAATCTCTCAGGAATGTGTGTGTGTGTGTGTGTGTGTGTGTGTGTGTGTGTGTGTGTGTGTGTGTGTGTGTGTGTGTGTGTGTGTGTGTGTGTGTGTGTGTGTGTGTGTGTGTGTGTGTGTGCGTGTGCGTGTGTTTGAAACTGGCACACTTTCCCATCCCCATATACAGTATAGGATAATTACTGATGACCCTCAGGACAGAAGTCCGAAATCCTTCCACACAGATATGATCAAATGTCAGGTTGACATAATGTAATAGATTGAGCTCTTGCATTGCCTAATCACATATGGCATTATAGCTTTAGATCTGTTATATTGGCTATGTTGTCAGCATCATGTTTATTGTATACTGTATTGCAGAGGTATCATACAGAAAGACAGTTGAGTAACAACTTGAAAACTCTTTTATCAACTATTTATATGGTGAATTTACCCAAAACTTTTTTTGTGTATCAGAAGTTAATCCTTGGTACATTATATTAGATTATGTTGAATTGGTCCATATATCAGAAGGAAAAAGAAACATTTGGATATGCTCAAAAGAAACCCTCTCTCAAAAGAAGCGCATCATCAAAGAAGTCTGGGGAATCTGAAATTCTTTTTCATGTCTGGATATCCAGTGAAGCGATGAGCTGTATGTCCTTATAGCAGCCGCCTCACCATGCTAACAAATTACCTGGATCCACGTTAACGATTTGGTAATGCTGGCATCATCGAGACATAATGATTGGACTATACTTGGCTATACTGTAGATTGTGCTAGCAGGTCTCAGTTAACTGTTTTGTGTACTGAAGAAGGCTAAACATTGTACTCTAACCAGTTTTGCCAAATACTGTAAATATGTGGGTCACTCGAGTCAAGTCTATAAAATCTGAATGGTTTATATTAGTATGATGATCTGTGGATTAGCAGATCCAGATTTCCATCCATTAGATCTTCAGCTAGTGTCCATGGAGTCAGATTCTGATACTTATATGCTGGGATCATTAAGGAATTAATGACAGACCTTAGCGGCTGCCACACTGTGCAGTAACATGACAGTTGGCATAATTGAATGATATTGAAAAGTAATGAGTGTGACAAAAACCATGACAAGCCGATCTCCTCTTACAACAAATGTCATTCATATGTTAGCCACATTACATTAGTACTGTATGTCTGTTTCCCGGCTTCATAATGAAATCCCAAGATTTCCGCTCATATTTAAAAACAAAACTCATTAGAATTCTAATGACGGGAGACATTGACAGGAGAGAGTGAAGAATGGGAAAAAATGTAGAGATATTTCTTTTTCTTGTGGGATTGTTTTAATGAGCTAAAATCCCCTCGTCTTTCCATTTCCCCTACCTTAATTGATGATTATCATGTTACACAGTACAAGCGCTTCACCTCCCAGTCATTACGCTATAGACAGGGAGCTCTTGAAGCTTCAAAGGTAGGATACTGTGATTTAAGCTGAATTCAGCGATCCTTTGGCCCACAGGTGAAACCCCTGCAAACAGGGCATGCTAACTGCTAATTAGCCCTCAGGCCAAATCAGGATATCTCTGTTTGAGCTGACCACTGTGATGGTCCTGCTTATGGCCATATTGTTTATCTACTGACTGTCCTATTAGAAATTCAGCTGTACACCCATAAGGCAACCCCATCATTAATATTTTAAAAAGACTGACACCGATAAAGCACGAAAGGAGCCATGAACTGTATGTCATGGACGGGATATCAATAATCTCTTGATCTTCTCTGTTTTAGCGTGATGCCTACTTTCTTACCTCTGCAATGTAGGGAGACTGTGGTTGGGGTGATGGTGATGGTGGGGCTAAAGTAATAAGGGGTGGTGTAGTCTTACTCTTGTGAATTTCCAAATGATGTCGCAGGTGGGAATGATACAGTAACTGACTCATACCAGGACTGACTCACACTCTAAGGTTCCCTTCAGTCTGAAGGACTAGCATGTCTATGCTACTGCTGGTGGGCTGGTCGAAATTCACACAAAAAAATATTTGAATAAAAAGGGAAAGATATATTGTGCATAGAAATCAGAATAGGGTGGCCAGTAGAGATGGGTGGGATGGGCTGAGGGAAGCTGGGGGTTGGGATGTGGAATTGGAGACAAGTGGGAGTGGAGTTGATGGGCACTGAGGGGCAACGTTGTTACGGCTAATGCCTCTTTGCCTGAGGGTGATGTCGCGCAGGTGTTTGTACATATGCATATACACACACTCTCATTCAAACGCTCATTCAAACGCACACACGTGCACATACATGGACACACACACATACACATGTAAATAGTGCTATACATGCACTCAAACATATTCAGTTGGCCTTGCTGTTATGATTTTTGTTTTCCTTGAAGTCTGTTGTTTTTTACATTGTTGTTTTCTTTCTCTTTTTTCTCTTTTGTTCTTTTTTTTTAAGTTTTTTTAATTTTTTATTTTACCTTTATTTAACCAGGTAGGCCAGTTGAGAACAAGTTCTCATTTTCAACTGCGACCAGGCCAAGATAAAGCAAAGCAGTGCGACAAAAACAACAACACAGAGTTACACAAACTAACGTACAGTCAGTAACACAATAGAATATATATGTACAGTGTGTGCAAATGTAGAAGTGTAGGTAGTTAAGGCAATAAATAATTACAATTTAGCCTTAACACTGGAGTGATAGATGTGCAGATGATGATGTGCAAGTAGAGATACTGGGGTGCAAAAGAGCAAGAGGATAAATAACAATATGGGGATGAGGTAGTTGGGTGTGCTATTTACAGATTGGCTGTGTACAGGTACAGTGATCAGTAAGCTGCTCTGACAGCTGATGCTTAAAGTTAGAGAGGGAGATATAAGACTCCAGCTTCAGTGATTTTTGCAATTCGTTCCAGTCATTGGCAGCGGAGAACTGGAAGGAAAACTGGCCAATGGAAGTGTTGGTTTTGGGGATGACCAGTGAAATATACCTGCTGGAGCACGTGCTACGGGTGGGCGTTGCTATGGTGACCAGTGAGCTGAGATAAGGCAGGGCTTTACCTAGCATAGACTTGTAGATGACCTGGAGCCAGTGGGTTTGGCGACTAATATGTAGAGAGGGCCAGCCAACAAGAGCATACAGGTCGCAGTGGTGGGTAGTATATGGGGCTTTGGTGACAAAACGGATGGCACTGTGATAGACTACATCCAATTTGCTGAGTAGAGAGTTGGAGGCTATTTTGTAAATGACATCGCCAAAGTCAAGGATCGGTAGGATAGTCAGTTTTAGGGGGGGTTATGTTTGGCAGCATGAGTGAAGGAAGCTTTGTTGCAAAATAGGAAGCCGATTCTAGATTTAATTTTGGATTGGAGATGCTTAATGTGAGTCTGGAAGGAGAGTTTACAGTCTAACCAGACACCTAGGTATTTGAAGTTGTCCACATATTCTAAGTCAGAATCGTCCAGAGTAGTGATGCTAGTCGGGTGGGAGGGTGCGGGCAGCAATCGGTTGAAGAGCATGCACTTAGTTTTACTTGCATTTAAAAGCAGTTGGGGGCCTCGGAAGGAGTGTTGTATGGCATTGATGCTCGTTTGGAGGTTTGTTAGCACAGTGTCCAAAGACGGGCCAGATGTCTACAGAATGGTTTTGTCAGCATAGTTGTGGTTGTGGATCAGAGAATCACCAGCAGCAAGAGCGACATCATTGATATATACAGAGAAAAGAGTCGGCCCAAGAATTGAACCCTGTGGCACCCCCATAGAGACACACTGAACTCTATCTGAGAAGTGGTTGGTGAACCAGGCGAGGCAGTCATTTGAGAAGCCAAGGCTATTGAGTCTGCGAATAAGAATACAGTGATTGACAGAGTCGAAAGCCTTGGCCAGGTTGATGAAGACAGCTGCACAGTACTCTTTTATCGATGGTGGTTATGATATCGTTTATGACCTTGAGCGTGGCTGAGGTGCACCCATGACCAGCTCGGAAACCAGATTGCATAGTGGAGAAGGTACAGTGAGATTCAAAATGGTTTGTTATCTTGGCTTCGAAGATTTTAGAAAGTCAGGGCAGGATGGATATAGGTCTATAACAGTTTGGGTCTAGAGTGTCTCCCCCTTTGAAGAATGGGATGACCACGGCAGCTTTCCAATCTTTGGGGATCTCAGACGATATGAAAGAGAGTTTGAATAGGCTAGTAATAGGGGTTGCAACAATATTGGCGGATAATTTTGGAAAGAGAAGGTCCAGAGTGTCTAGCCCAGCTGATTTGTAGGGATCCAGATTTTGCAGCTCTTTCAGAACATCAGCTGTCTGGATTTGGGTGAAGGAGATGCGGGGGGGGTGGGTGGGTTTGGGCAAGTTGCTGCAGGGTGTGCTGAGATGTTGGCCGGGTTAGCCAGGTGGAAAGTATGGCCAGCCGTAGAAAAATGCTTATTGAAATGATCGATTATCATAGATTTATCGGTGGTGACAATGTTTCCCATCCTCAGTGCAGTGGGAAGCTGGGAGGAGGTGCTCTTATTCTCCATAGACTTTACAGTGTCCCAAAACTTTTTGGAATTAGTGCTACCGGAAGCAAATATCTATTTGAAAAAGCTAGCCTTAGCTTTCCTAACTGATATTGGTTCCTGACATCCCGGAAAAGTTGCATATCGCGAGGTCTATTCGATGCTAATGCAGAACGCCACAGGATGTTTTTGTGCTGGTTAAGGGCAGTCAAGACTGGGGTGAACCAAGGGCTATATCTGTTCTTAGTTCTACAATTTTTGAATGGGGCATGCTTATTTAAGATGGAGAGGAAGGCACTTTTAAAGAGCAAGGTTTTGTCTCTAGAAGCACCATTTAAGCCAGGTGAGTTCACCGCATGAGTGGGTGGTGGAACAAAAGGGCTAGTTAAGGCATATTGAGCAGGGCTAGAGGCTCTACAGTGAAATAAGACAATAATCACTAACCAAAACAGCAATGGACAAGGCCTATTGACATTAGGGAGAGGCATGCGTAGCCAAGTAATCATAGGTTCCAGTGACTAGCTAGGCGAGCTGTAGACGCGGCGATTCAGACAGCTAGCGGGCAGGAGCTATCAGGCTAGCAGAAGGGCCTTCGGGGGACATCGCAACGGAAGAGCCTGTTGGGACCCCTCGGGCGGTTACGTCGGCAGACCAGTCGTGATGGATCGGCGGGGCAGTAAAATGGTCCAGGCCAATTGGCAAAATAGGTATTGTAGCCCAATAAATTTGCTGATGGACCTCTTCAGCTAGCCTGGAAGATGGGCCTAGCTTAATCTAGCTCCAGGCTAACTGGTGCTTGCTTCGGGACAGAGACGTTAGCCAGGAGTAGTCACTCGGATAGCAGCCAGCTAGCTGCGATGATCCGGTGTAAAGGTTCAGAGCTTGCAGTAGGAATCTGGAGATGTGGAGATGTGTTAGAGAAAAAGCAGTACGATATGTTCTGGGTTGATATTGCGCTGTGCAGACTGGCATGAATTGACTGGGCTGGGGCTGGCTTATGTCCGAGTTAACGGCGATGACCGCTAGCTGTGGCTAACTGACTACTAGCAAGTAGCTAGTTAGCTGGCTAGCTTCTGATGGGGATTCTGGTTCTAAAGTTTAAAAAAAATATCAGGTCCGTACCACATTGGGTGAGGCGGGTTGCAGGAGAGTATGTTCAGTCCGTAGATGGGAATTGAGATACAAAATTATAATAAAAAATATATACGAAGATATGATAGGGACGGGACGGGATGCATGGGACGGGACGGGACAAGACAACAGACGTCTGACTGCTACGCCATCTTGGATTTTGTTGGTTGTTGGTGCATTGGGGGCGGGGCCTTGGGGGACGGGCCTTGGGGAGGGGGTCTTGGGGGTGGGGAATGGAATTATTTTATTATGATTTTCTTTATTGAGGGAGACTGTAGGGGGTATTGGATGGTTGAGGGGCAGCTCTTTTGGGAACTGTAGGGGGGATCTTGGAGGGCTGGTATCCTGGCGGTTGGGAGCTTGGGCCGGTGGCTGATAGTTAGCCGGTTCGGTTTCCCATTTTTGACCTTGTAGGAGATCTGTCGACGTGCCCTTGAGCAGGTCGTTGACCCTGGTTGCTTCTGTGGGTTGCTCTGGAAGGGAGTCTGTTAGATGACTGAATGTAATGCAAATGTTGAGCGGCTTCACTGCAGTGGCCATCGAAGGTGAGTATTTTCTCAGTGAAGTCGGTTACGACGCCGAACTGTTGTCAGGTCAAGACCCTCGTGAGGACAACGAGCACACAGATGAGCTTCCCTGAGATGGTTTCTGACAGTTTGTGAAGAAATTATTTGGTTGTGCAAACCCACAGTTTCATCAGCTGTCCTGGTAGCTGGTCTCATTCATAAATGTATCTGGCACCAGCTCTGGTCAACATTCCTGCAGTCAGCATGCCAATTGCACGCTCCCTCAAAACATCTGTGGCATTGTGTTGTGTGACAAAACTGCACATTTTACAGCAGCTTTTTTTTGTACCCAGCACAAGGTGCACCTGTGTAATGATCATGCAGTTTAATCAGCTGCTTTATATGCCACACCTGTCAGTTGGATGGATTATCCTGGCAAAAGAGAAATGCTCACTAACAGAGATGTAAACACATTTGTGCACAAAATATTTTAGAAATTCTTTTATTATCTTTTATTTCAGCTCATGAAACATGGGACCAACACTTTGTATGTTGCGTTTATATTTTTGGCTGATAACTGAGCAATGGCCGGCCTCCATCCCAAGATGGGCCAGCCCAGTTTTCTGATAGCCTGAGCTGAGGTCACGCAAACTCACATTCATTGACGGTGTGCACAATAATGTGAGCATTTTATGGTGAGGATAAAATGCCAAGGCCAAATTCTTGTCCTAGTCTGCCCCTGTCTCACTACACTATAGTGCTGTATGGAGCTCATTCACTCAGGTCAGGAAGGGATGAATATACTTTTAGCATGTTTTCAATATTGAATAAATCAATTGTGAGGTAAATGCATAGTTCCAGTACCTGTAAGTGTGTGATAAATGTGTGACATACAGTACATGTGTGGTGCTATATGCTAATGAATATTTTAATTCTTAAACCCTTATCACCTTAAATCAACTCTTCATATCTAAGAATGCAGCATGAGATGTCATATACAGTAGTTATGCCAATGAAGATGACAAGTGTGTGTTTTAACCTTACCACCTATTCTTTACATTCCTGTTAAAGATTTCTTCCAGGAGGCTGTGAAGCTCCAGGGAATAATCCAGAGGAATTCTGAAATGATGTGAAATGTGATGCCTTAGGCCATGTCACTATACCAGAGGGAGGTTTATATAAAATTTGAAGAAAATGTATAAAATTAAACAAGCATGTTATTTTGTCTTTTCCTTTTTTGACTGTTTATTCAACCCATTTATATTTAGAATAGCTAATTTTCAGTTATCATCATTCTGTTAAAATTTCATTTAGGGTAGACTACATTTGGCTTCCGGTATCGAGGGGAATAATTGGTTAATTGAATGAAATATTTCCACACAAAAAACTGGTTAATAGATGCAACTTCCAATAACTGATCTCAAGATTGTCATTAACGCTCTTTATGAAGTCAACGTGTCCACTTATAACACCTTGATCAAAACTCACTGCATGTGTTTCTTCTTGTCGTTGAGGATGAGGATCTGACGGACAACCAGTGTACGCCCCTCACCCTCCACTCACTTACCCATATCACTCCAGGCAAATTGTTTTTCCTCTGAACCTCCTCAATAGCTACTAAGGACCCACCTGCTCATCCAAAACCATCAACACATACCACAGAGGCTTGCCTTGTTGCCTTGGGTTTCAAAGGGACATTCTCCAAGTTGATTCTTTTCATTTAATTTGTGTAAAGAGGATAGAATCCCCTTCCCCCTCACACACACACACACACACACACAAACAGACACACACACACAGACACACGCACGCATGCACACACGCACACACACACACACACCAGCCTGCCCTTTATCTGGTCGTGAAAGTGTGGGGACTGAAACAGCGGATTATCGATTTGCACTCCAACAGCGGGCCAACCTAAAAAGCCCCAATGAATTGTCACTCATTATTGAAATTATCAGGCTCTAATTAAACTGGCAACCCTAAGCCCCCTGGGCTGTGCTCATCTCCAACTGAATTTCAGCTCTTCACACGGTAATAGGAAGGCAGCTTTAGCCGCTACAGGATGCTAATGAGCCCTGGAAGCTGTCTCTCCCTCTTAGGGTTTTACAGGAGCAACCACAGTTGCTTGTGAACCACAGTTCGGCCTATAGAGTATAGTATGAGAAGCCTGAGTGGTAGGGATGGTGTTGTGCTTCACTGTTCTTTGTGGACAACACTAAACATATACAGAGCTTTGAAAGATGTATTTTTTCCCTTTTCAAAGTATTTATTTTTCTTGATGTACGTACTTTGGCTCTATGTTTTTTCATCCTCTCTTTCTGATGCTTTCTTTCTGGCTTTTCTCTTTGTCTCTCTCTCTCTCTCTCTCTCTCTCTCTCTCTCTCTCTCTCTCTCTCTCTCCCACCCACCCACCCACCCACCCCACCCCTTTTTCTCCATTTCTCCCTTTCTCCCTTTCGCTACCGTCTTGAAGTTGTTGACTTACACAGCGCTCTCCACTTCTCCTCTATGAAAATCAGCAGACACGGTACCAGTGAGAGTCTGACTGACTTTATCACATGGTACACAGCTTGTTAATAACTTCCTCTGACAATTCCTCCTCGTCTTTGCTGATGACCAGAGGGACAGCCATGATTGTCATGTTTGTAGGGGAAGAAAGACTCTAAACAATGATGTCACGTCAGCCCCTCTATTAAAAGACTTCATATTTTGAGCGGCATAATTAATACTCTTGGGCACGCCGCTTCCAAGTTGGCACTCCAGGCAAAGGGCTGCCACTCACCTGATAATTATTTTTGGAAACGAAGCCCAAATTACAGTGATTGACAAATGCAACAAAGCAGAGACTGCCTCGAGCACTCATGGAGAAAGAAATGAGAAAATAGTTAACTAGATAATGTACTGGCAGAGTAGTGTTAAAGTTTGAGGTGGCTGGATTTTTGTGTCCTTTTATGACTCTATATTTAACAGTGGCTCGGTCAGACAAATTATCCACTGCTATCTTCTAACGGACAAGCAAATAAACCTAAGTGGCTTCAGTATCTGCACTTAACACTCCTTACTATCAGTCAACAATGGCACTTAAAGACGTCCTCCAGCAATGTTGGAACTTTTACTGTTGAAAAGCGATATCCCAAGTACAAATACAGTAAGGTACACACACTAAAGGGTAAAAAAATATTTTTGAGGAAAATAGTGTTTTTTAGACACAACTGCAAACTTCAAGTAGTAGGACGTTTAAGGAGTTGGTCTGATGGGAATATGTGATGTCATTGGCCTCTCTCTTGCTTGAGGAACAATAGAGGAGCAATAGAGAACAAAAGAGGAACCCCACCCCCTTGAGTGATGTTGTCATGACTTACCTGCACCCACCTATTGAAATGTGCCTTTTGTTAAATCAATCAGATGTTAAATTAGGTGAAAGGAGACTGGAGTGCCACTTTAAACATAACTTTGGCCCTATATTGCAAATGTGAAAAATATGAAAACATTTTAGGGGGGGGGTGTCATAGACTCCTTATGGACTATGTCCTGTGTACTTTCAACATGCTCATAGACAGTCAATAAGCCAACTGTCAGTGTTTGTTATTGTGCGGTGCCCTCAGCACTGTAAACAAAACTAAAGAATTCAAGAACATGTCTTTCCCCGTAGCTCCCCATAGTACAGTGTCAGCCTCACTGGTTGTACCTGCTAGCTGCTGAGTCGCGCTCATGTTACAAGTGTTGAATTTCATGTTGTAAAATTACACAAAATCGAATAGTTCCATGCCAAATATTACTGTACATTCATTTTGTTGTTGTGAGTGCCATTTTTAATGCTGCACACTTCTTTCCCTTCCTGTATTCCCCCTCATAAACATCTCCTGCCCCCTTACCTCTTCCCTGTCAACTGTACCTTTGTGGAAGAGGTAAGATACTGTAAAATCGTCCCATGAAAATCAACCCTATATGTTAAAACACAGTATGAGTTTATATGGTCACTGACCGTGTACTATAATGGTCTCCCACGATTATGTTATGATATGTATGCATTTCAGTCATTTATAAACGTTTTATCTTGTAATGTGTCCCTACTTTACATGCTAGCTAACTACTGTACATTTTATTGTACATGTCGTCATTGGGCTAGCATTGAGCCCTTTTTTGTATATGTGTACTTTTTCAGAGGAAAGGATGTATAAGGTCAGGACAGCATTTGTTTTATGGACGTTTTCACTGTTATTATCAGATATGTTGTGTTTTTAATAAGATATTTTGACGATATTTTACTGCTAGCATTTCGAAAGTGTACTTCACCTACTGTGCTGTACGTAATGCCTGGCTGTCATTGAGAAAGTTGGCTAGCCTAGACCTATAGGCTACTGTACATTTACATGTAATACTGTACATTGCATTTGCATTGTTATGTGAAACAACATTATTGTTATTGGCCCTGTCTAATGTAGCCATGTGGAAGAGAAGAGTTGGCGTATACAGCAGAACATTTGTTTATGGATGTTTTTCCTGTCATTATCAGAGAATAAAAGATCAACACCAACCCAAATCCTATGGTTATAGGTAAGCTGATCAAAACACAACACAGAGGCAATCTACACCGGTCACATTTGGTGCCGTGACCCAGATGCACGGTTGGGCTCAGCTCGATGGCTGGGGTCGCTGTGTAGCGAGTTTAAAGGAGGTGCTTGTAATGGAGTTAAGAACATACCGTAAGCTCACATGTCGCGGTTGGACACTTCCAATTGCTGCACTATGGGGTGGCGCAACCTGTTGGAATGTTGTCAAGGTGGCCGGTCACGTGTGTTGCGAAGCAAAGGATCACTGGTTCAAGCCCAGTACGAGGCAGTTGACCGTGGAGTAAGCTAAGCTGTTAGCAGCACACTGACCTCAGTGTCATGCCTCTCTGCTTTTACACCTCTCCTCCCGTGTAAATCAGACACTCCACCATTCCACACAGAAGAGAGAGGGATGAATTACAGTATGTCAACTTATTTGTTTTGTACCAAAATGAAATATTTATCAGGAGTGAACACCTACCAGGAACAGACGATAGGCCAAGGTGCTTCATCTTCCGAGCCTCATATTTGTCTTCCACCTCTGCAAAGGCCAAGCCATGTCCTGAGGGTTTTCAGTGATTCAAGGAAGTCCACTAGCTTTGAATCCAGATTTCAAAGCCTGCGTTGAACTGGAGGACAGTGTTGGAACTGGAGAGAAGTACACACTGCAGCCAATTATTAGGGTGATCTTCTAGACTTCTGCATATGTCCAAAGGGGTTAGAATACATATCTTCACGCTTCCTTATTTCTCCTGTTTCCATATTCATTCTGAAATGTTTCAATAAAACTCAGGAGTTGGGTCTTTGTGGTTAAGAAGTTTTCCACATGACTGTTTTGAGTGAGATGTCAAGTTACCATAAAGCCACCAGTGGTAATTCGTTTTTTTACAGAGCACCCTGAGCATACATCACATATTATAATTTAAGCCTAAAATATTAGTTTTTGAAGGAAAGATTGATGGAAATTGTGTGAGGAAAACATGGCAGAGGAAACATTAAATCCTATAAGTAAAGCTATATTTTAGAACATTTCACAGAGACAAACGCAGACCGGAAAACCATAACATAGTTGACCACTGAAATTGAATATTTCTACAGGGAAGCTTGCAGAAGGAAATGCGTTCCATAGCAAGGGGCAGTTTGGTGGTAAACGTGAAAGTATTATTACTTTATTCCTAGTGGACTACTAAACATTTACATTATTGGTTAGTAGAGATGCCTTGGCCCTCTGCTCTGCGTCCTTTGGTACATCGTTAACTGTGTATCAACAACAGCTTCCACTCCTCTTCACTGGGAAAACCATTACCATATTTGAATGCTAAACACATTAGCAGAACGAGAGGGAAAGCAAAAACAATAGAATCATTGTACCTCTGTCCTAACCACTACAACACTGACCCCCTCTGACTTCAAAGTAATAATGATTGAGACAGCCATCCAGACTTCCCTGCCAGTAGGCCTACCTGGAAAAGTCCTTTCGGAGCGAGCTCTCTCGTTTGATCATGTGCGCAGGCGACGTATGTCATGCTGGGTTATTCCCACAGTTAATATTCTTTCATGGCCTGCCATGCGGGCTGAACCTGATTATTTTGGCACCTGGGCAAACAGCTATGGATTTCAGGTGCTGCATACTGTATCACAGACCCTGGTCACCAGGGTGATCCTATTCGCTGAAAAGTCAGGCTTCTGGCGAAAGACTCAGCACCTTGGAGTAATGAACCAAGGCTTTCTCTGTGAGCATAGGCAGACCAGGTTACATTAGAAATGCATGAAGGGCAATAGGTGGTTACCCTAGGTCTGCTCAAACCCATTTATATTCCATCAAGTGATATCAAAGAAGGAAAACATTTGTTAAAGGGGGAGAAGGAGAGGTGTGCGGAGAGATATGGTGGGATTTCAGTACATTTCCATAACATGCAAAAATGGTTTTGTCAAATGTTGATGTTTGTTGCATAAAAAGATGCAATGGACTTCAAGTAAAATGATCACCACATAGCACCACGAGTATTTGAAAGCTTCACCAGGCTTGGAAAGAGTACGTCTTAGAAGAATAAATGTTTCTGTTCATAACAAAAAAAGGATCCCATGAATGTATTACTTTCCTGTCTCAACGCACGAGTCCAGTTGGCAGATGAGAGAAAGAGGGGGTGGGCCAACCAGTGCTGGCCAAAATGAAGACCTGGTTCTGGGCAACTTTCCTGCTGTCCACCCCCTCTCTCAAAGTATTGGTGCTTACTTAATCATGATTAATCGCTGCCTGGATAATCAGATACAACATCAAAGGTTGGAGATGACAGTCCAAGGACGCTAGGGAGGAAACAAGGTATAGTGCGCATTCATTAGCTGTGGAATGGCAGTCATACATTAGCCCATAACCCTTTATTGTCCTAATTAGGCTGGAGTGGAGACACTAGCATTAGCACTTCCAATATTATGCACATACAATCAGAGGGATATTAGTTTACCTGAACCTTCAAACAATAAACACACTCCACTCTGAAAAATCCATGTAGCCTTCTGTATTCTAGCATATTCAGGATATGTTGGGTCCTGTTTTCATCAAGTGAGACTTAGCGGTAGGCCTACTAGTTTCTCCATACGGTATGTTATGTTTGTTATTTTTTTGCTCAAAGTCGGTATCTTATACGGGAAGCCTTTTTGATTGACGTTGTTTGGGAAACACAAGACTCTTCCTTTCCTTCTCTCTGAAATGTTTACTCATCTCACCACACACTGTGAGAGGTAAGAGTGACTGTATATTTCCTTTTCTCCTCCCTGCTTGTAAATCTCTGCGGATGAAGCCTGGCTTTCAGTGCGCCATTTTCCAGCTACAGTAGCATTGGTGCTGGCTGCTGGATCCTGTTCAAACCCATTATTTCTGAGAGCCAAATTCCCATGGTCCCAGGAACAGGCGTGCCAGCTCTGCCTTCTTGGCTCTCTTCCCTGGTATTGTTTCCTTTGTTACATCCAAAGCTGCATTTCAGACCGTTAATGTTTGCACTGGGAGGTCCAAAATTCCCAACGTTCAACCCCAGAAAAGGTAACTCGAAGTTCAGAACGCAATCACTTTTTGATGTTGTGTTGTTTTTTTTTATTACACGACCTCATGGTGTATTTCTGTAGTAAGGCAAAAGCTATTGCTAGAATTGTATATTGTATGTAGCCGATATCATAACCAATCATAGGTACAGTTCAGTTGTGCGCGTGGTTTGTAAACCAGTACCTAGAAACATCAAACTATTGTTTGATTTCATGGATGTACAATACTATCTTTATAACATTTATACAATCACTTTTTAGGTACCTTTTGGCCTTTCATTTGCTCTGGCACACAAGCCACTACAGCTACATCCCCACTCATTTAATTTTGACAATCCTAAGATTACTCCAGGGTGATCACATAAGACCTCTGACTGCCATCAAGTAATAACGTCTGAGCGTTCCTCCCCATTCAAATATGATGGCATTTCCCCATCATTAATCCACATTATCTCCAATCATACCACCCTTACCACCATAACTCCCTTTCTCTGATGTCAAGTCATGTAACCATGGTGGCGGCTCACACAGGGGACTTAATGTAAGGTTTGCTGGCTCTGCGCAGCGTGGGGGGGGTTGTCTCCGACTGATGTTGCTGTTCCACTCTGAGCCAGAGCACTTGTTTCCCAGAGCAGAGACAGGGAGACGCGGTGGTGTCAGGTAATTCTCAGAGGAAGATCCACACACTCCTGCAGAGAGCGGTGGGGGAGCCTGTATCACATCTCAGGAGTTGTAATAGCAGCTTTGAAGACGCCAGTCCATTAATCCCATCATGTGATCTGGTGTCTAATAGACCTGCATGTAATTCACAGCATTGTGGGGGTGTTTGCTGTCAGTCGCACCAGGAGAGGCGGTGTACAGTGTACATGTTCTGTAGAATAAATAGAACGCGAGCAGTTGGGTGGCACAACTCTTTCACATACACACACACACATGCACACACACTTGGAATAGACACGGATGACTGCTTGTGTGTGCATACAGTATAGCCACAACCCAGGCAAATAATTGTTTTGTACAGCATGCTAAAGAAACATCCAGACAAATAAAAATAAAACATTTACACACATTTATACAAATAAAAGTGAGCTGTGGGATTTTTTCTGTCTCTCCTTCATACCCAGAAAACACCAAATCATAGCAAAAGGAATGTGTAGCACAATATGGAGTCCCTCAGTATTGAGTGAATGAATCCCTCAGTAAATGTGTGTGATCAATCACAGGAAAGCTGGTCTGTCAAAAGTTGAATGACAGATTTATCTTCTGTCATGAGATTATCTAAAGTAGAACTGTACACATTAAAGGGCTGTCGTTAACTTTAACACATGTAAAACCATTACCCCTATTGCGGACAGTAGGACATAATCCTGCTTTAAATTCAGATATTGACACACAATCAAAAGCTAAGCTCTGATAGCAGCTAGGTTGTTTCTCTCTAGGGGGCTGAAAGACAGACAAATGAAATAGCTCCAGATTGATTGAAGAGAAATAAGCACCGTAATAACATTGTAAGTGTGTGTGTGTGTGTGTGTGTGTGTGTGTGTGTGTGTGTGTGTGTGTGTGTGTGTGTGTGTGTGTGTGTGTGTGTGTGTGTGTGTGTGTGTGTGTGTGTGTGTGTGTGTGTGTGTGTGTGTGTGTGTGTATTCTTTCTCATGTAAGAGGTGATTAAACTTACTCTCTTGCAAAGACAATCAATTAATTCTTAAGGTGGAACCAATTAATAGTGTTTCACTTCAGAACCTAGTGCTGGCTTTAGCCCTCATTTAAATAACCATGCCTGCATTTCTAATTATGAACCATGCAAATGGATTTTTAAACCATGCCAAATTAAATCTAAGTTCATTAGATATAAACTGTTGAAAGATTGAAGGGCAATATTATATTTTTTTTTAATGTTTGAACGTTCATGTCCCATTTTTAATGAGGACGTTGCAATGTAGGCGGGGAAGGAAGTGCGGACGAATAATCTTACCAATATGAAATATTAAGTCACTGATTTACCCTGTGTTCCTTCTCAAGCTTGTATGTAAGGGTGGATAATAGAAGATTTTCCTTTTGTGAGGCTGCATTTTTGAATAATATACTGAAGTGGATGAAGGGAAAGCTCAATTGTCTAGAGGCAACTGTGGCTCTGAATTACTTGTAAACATATTCATTATTCCCTAAAAAAGGCATTGTTGACAGACGTCAGTTTCATCATTAGTAGATAAGTATGGCAGACAGTAAATAAGTAAACTTTTTTTCCTCTGATTTTGTTTTCTAAGGAAAAGGGTTAAGGTTAGAAAACTTCAGCTTTCAATTTTTAACCGTGTTTGTTTGCTAGATAAATCCAAGCTTTCGCTGTGCTTTCTAATCATAGTTATCACAGTGTAAGTATTCTAGACTGTCATAACATGAGACATGATGTTGCTTTGTCCTTGAGATGAGAAGTCTGGTAATAAATGTTGCAGTGCGTTACAGTGAAGGTTATTGCTCATAGTGCATCCTCTGCTTTTACAGCTAATAGAAAGAACATGTGTTTGACATGGCACCACCCACTCCAAACTATCCTCCCTCTCTCTCCCGCCACAGAACACATGAAATTAATGGTGAATGTTCTAAAGATTAACAAAAAAATAGGCTTAAGGTTAAAATGATTCACCTTGGCAACGCCAGCAGACAATCAAGTGGCTGGATCTGAGCTTAACACCTAGCAAGCCTCCTCTATTAACTTCGGTGTCATCTTTCTCGTGCTTGTCTGTCATAGTGTGACTCAGAGATAGATCTGGGTCTACAATAACAACCTCTAAGGCCTCTGCGTTGTGTGGGGTTAGCACTGTGTTCAATGTGTAACATCTGTAGACCGCAGACCAGATGATTATTTACTCTGCATGATTTGAAGTAGAATGCCAGAACAACCTTTGGATTTTGGCCAATAACCTTGGAGAGAGAGGTGGGGATTGAAAACTGGAGTATGAATCCAGGTCAGTCATTATGCCTTCAATTCTGAAACAAAGAGACAAAATGAATCTGACTGCACTGAAGCAAATGTTCTGTTTTGAAAGGAGTAATGACAGCAGGGAGCAAAAATGAATTTACAGGATTTAATCTTTATTACTGGAGGCAAGAAACGTATAATAACCAATTCAATAAACAGATGGATTAATGACAAGAGGAAGAATCTTCCTTTAGATTTCAGATCCTTTGACTAATTTGATAATTGCTTAGTTTTCCATTATAGCCCAGGGAGGTTTTTCCTTTACCTGTTGGAAAAATGAAAGTGTTGAACATAGCATCTTTCAGCCTGATGTGACACCCAAAACCCTAGAGTGATTGTGTCTCTTTCCCTGCAGGAGAGACAGAGAAGACGATTTGTTGAGGGGCCCTAGGGATTGAGTTTCCTTTGAAAACAGGTAGTACCACAGCGTGCCTGGAGGGAATATTTGTAAATACTCAGGAAATGCACAAAAACAAAACATTTCCCTCCAACAAAACAAATGATACAGCACAGCATTACATTATGCAAGTGATTTAATCTGTGCCACACTCTGACAGATTTCACTTGATATATTAACCATATCTACAGACCTACTATTTAAAAAAAAGTATTTCCTGGTCTGTTCGTGATTGTTTTATTATGACTTTTCGTATCGCCCATTCAATATGAGCTACAGAAGCTTTATGTTGCTCTTCTTGTCAAGACTGGCCAATTGAGTCACTCGTGCCTCAGTGCGATGGGTCAGCAAGCACAATTTCCTCATTTTTGACAAATCACTCCCAAATATATTAGCAGAGAGGCCAGCTGTCAATCCAGTCGCCCAGTGGTCATTACAGGGCTTTTGGAGGTGCTGAAAAATGATGTAATCAGCCTGTCCTTCCCTCCTTCCCCGGCTCCATCCATCCTCTCTGTGGTCCCTCTCCCCTTGGCCTCGCTCTGGATCAAGTCCCCATGCAGCCTCCTGACCCCGTTAGAGTAGCATGATGGGCGGTCCTGTCACTACAAATGGCTGCCCAGGTCCGGTCTGCGGATCACCCCTCACTGTGAGTAAACCTCTGCGTTATTTCTGTTTTATAGGTTACGCTCGGATAACTGCTCTGGATGAATGTGGCCAACTTAGTCATTGTCACTCAGAGCGGGGGAGTGGACGTGTTTACTGGCTGGCAATGGAGTTGGTGTGAGAGCTATGAGAAGTTATGTGCTGTAGTTTCTCTCAGTATGATAAAGAAAACCACATTTCTTATACCATGTTTAAAATGAAAAGAAGTGAAGGGGAGTGCTGCTATGTCTTTAAACATGCTGACATATACCGGGCAGTATGGTACCAAAGGCGATGTTCAAAGAAGTTATTTACATTTCATGGAAGAGGTGTATTTTCACTTCTG
The DNA here is from genome assembly GCA_030435695.1 of Brachymystax lenok tsinlingensis. Taxonomy (NCBI): domain Eukaryota; kingdom Metazoa; phylum Chordata; class Actinopteri; order Salmoniformes; family Salmonidae; genus Brachymystax; species Brachymystax lenok. The sequence goes on from CM059805.1 coordinate 10,264,821, forward strand.
GAGAGCTCTGTGTCTTTGATGGAAAGGAGGACAGACGTGGGTTTGTTATTGAAGTAAAGAATAATAAGGCCACTGCTAGTTGGCGGTCTCTGCCTGTACAAAGACCTTGAGATATGAATCCAATGCACTATGTATGGCCCTTAGAACAAGCAGGCATCCAGGAAAGCATGTGGCTTTTGATCCTGCTTTCCCTCTCCGGTCTTTCATCTGACCCATGCTCCCAAAGTATTGTCACTGAGACCTGGGCAGAGGATGGAGCAGGAGTGTACCTCTGTAATCCTCAAGGACTGCATTGTCTCCTCGTTTTCATGCCCAATTTCAATTAATGGGTTGTTAATGTCATTATTTGGCCAGTAAACAGCTGCTTTCCCCATGCTCTATATACTGTAGGTCTAGAGTTACAGGCTACCCTTAAACTGCTCATGTCTGGCCAGAAACATAAAATAAGAGGTCATTTCACTCTACTTGTGTTTCAGTATTTCACTTTATTTAAAGTATATGAACTTGGACTGGACAAAGATGCGATGTTAAGTATTGGTCAAAAACATTTTTCTTTCATAAAGCAATGTGTTTTGTTAGAAGCTTCACCTCGAAGTCTCCAATATGTGTGAACATGCCAGCAAATTACACCCTGTGAACAACTCATCAGAGCTATGAAGAGGAGGGCTTTAGGAAAGATAATATGTTTGGTTTGGAGCTGTTCTGCTGAGCATGTACATTTTCCTCCCACATACATTTCCCTGGTTCGCCCCTCCACAGCAGTATATCCCCCAACACTGAAAAAGCCCACTTTAATTCACTGGATTCAGCATTTAGAATATATTGACTTCATCCCCCTGACCTAAGGGTAGCATTTATAGTTGGAACAGTACATTTATATATACAGTAAATAACATATCTGAACGTTTAAGTGTTCTTAAAACACGACCCATGGTGAGTAGTTTAGATACATGGTTTGGGAGTAGTGACCTTTGGTTAGTTACAGCGTGAGACCTAGCCTGGATGCCTCCATCGCTCCATTGAGAGGTGAAACAAAGCATCAACTTTGTAAAATTGAACAACAATCATAAATGTCTCTAAAATGAATTGCAGGGGCGGGAAACTTATAATGCAAAGTTTTGATACATTTGATTAAAATGTTGCCCTCAACATGTCGACAACAAAAGTACTCACGTGATAACAATGTATCAAGTAAGTCAGAAAGCTTAGTCCCAGGTTAATGGAACAGGGTACCTGAAGATGATGCTAGACATGTGTTCGGTAGAAGCCCACAATTCTCATCTAGTGTGGGAGGTTAGGTTCTGGATTACCAATCACAGGGGAGAGCTGAGAAGTGGGAGAGCTGAGAAGTGGGAGAGGAAATCTGCTTCATTCATCACAACCGTCGTCTAGTGAGGAAACATGGCAAATGGCCAAATGAATGCACTTCATAAAGCCCCACTGTCTCCTTTGATATGTATCTCAATGAGTTTCTGAACTAGGGAAAGATATCTGCCGATATTACTGTCAGAGGACTGCTAAACTCAGCTTCCCCCACCCAAGCCCAAGCGTTATGGATGACTTAGTGCATGAGATACAAGAAGAACAGTACAGTGGGACGTACAATACAACAGGGAGGTGGTATGGGCCTGCCTGCCCTGAGACGTACAGTACCTGTCCAAGGAGAAGGCAGTGACAACAAGAAGGAACTCTCCCCATTACTCTCCACTCTAGTACTTTCTTGCAGTATTGTGTTCCATTGCATGCTCCTTTGCCTTTTCTGATAGCACTGTGTTGGTATTATGGTGGATGTCAGCACAGAGGAGTGGTTTTCATAACCGTAGATGACAAGCCATTTAACACCATTTGAAAGCACTAAGAAATTCATTTAAATATTTTACTGAAATATTTCAACATTCAGAACAGTATTGATACATGCTATAACACTACTATTACAATGGGAATTGTCAATATTGTCACCAGTAGTATCTTAATCTGTGAGAAATAGATTCAAGAAGTTTGGCTTGTATAATTACACCTCTCAAGATGGCATATTTACTGCGACTGCCCTCGAGGTCATGCCTCCGTCCTGGTAAACGTAGGGAGGTGTGAAAGAACCAATTACAGCTCAACAGGGCAACCTTTTAACAACCATTACCACATGATCATTATAGGGCCGTGATTCCCAAGAATTGCAACATTAGGGTGAGACGCATTCAACTCATGTGAGCATGTGTCTGACGATAAAGCCAGCATATTCCTGAGAATCCGCACAATGAAAAAAGACAAGTGAAAGAATAGAAAGCGAGGGGAAAAGATGGGGGGGTGCAACAATAGACCATACAGTACATTAGCTGAGGATGTCAAGCACTCCAGTCGTTCCCAATGAAAAGCACAACAAATAAGACGTTGCCCTGTTTGTATTCATTATCAGTCAGCACACGCCCCGACTCCTGCATTAAACATTAGACAGCCTGTGATGTCTGCTTAACAGTTTAATTCCCTCCCCGCCGCTCAGCCTGTCATAATAAACCCGGCGAAGCACACAAAGTCAAATAAGAGTGTGAGGGGGCCGCCTTTGTGTGTGTGAGTATGAGGGGTCTGTGTGTGTGTGAGGGAGCTGTGTGTGTGTGTGTGTGTGTGTGTGTGTGTGTGTGTGTGTGTGTGTGTGTGTGTGTGTGTGTGTGTGTGTGTGTGTGTGTGTGTGTGTGTGTGTGTGTGTGTGTGTGTGTGTGTGTGTGTGTGTGTGGGTGTGTGTATGAGAGAGAAAGAGAAGAGTCATTAAGCCACTCTCCTCAGTAGCCTCTTCTTCATTACTGCAGCAGGGATCTTTACATAGAGTAAGACCTGGAGTGACACCCGATGTTTGTCTATATCCCATCCTGTATGTGCGTGTGGGTGGGTTGGTGGGTGCGTGTGAGTGTGAGTGTGTGCCTGCGTGAATGCTTTTTTTGTGTGAGCTCGCTATCTCCCTGGTACAGGGAGAGGTTGGCGCACACGCCACATGGCGATAGCAGGTCCTTGAGAAGGCGACCAGCCTCTTAGGATGGCAGGCTGGCACCAAAAAGCCCAATCTTGTCAAGAAGGAGAAGATCAAATGGGCATAAAATCTCCATTCCAGAGCGATGATTAGATATATTATATAAATCCACTGTATCTCTTGTAATTCTGTGTGCTCAAGAAATATGCCAGTGGTATTGGTAAAGGTACAACCTTCCGCACAGTGACCCTGATATAATAATCAGAGAGGGATGGCAATATGACGTCTTTCACTTCTGACATCAAAATTGTTCAAATATATTTAGACTTTATTGTCTGTTGGTCACAGAAGTGTCAAAAAAGATCCACAACCAAAACACTGACATGGTATAGACATAACATTAGACATCCAAACTCATGAAGAAGAAAAAAGAACAGCCTACAGACAGAACATTAGACATCCAAACTCATGAAGAGGATAAAGAACAGCCTACAGACAGAACATTAGACATCCAAACTCATGAAGAGGAAAAAGAACAGCCTACAGACAGAACATTAGACATCCAAACTCATGAAGAAGAAAAAAGAACAGCCTACAGACAGAACATTAGACATCCAAACTCATGAAGAGGAAAAAGAACAGCCTACAGACAGAACATTAGACATCCAAACTCATGAAGAGGAAAAATAACAGCCTACAGACAGAACATTAGACATCCAAACTCATGAAGAGGAAAAAAGAACAGCTTACAGACTTTTACCCCTCCCTTCCCTGTCTTGTACATCCCCGACATAAATACTCAGAATGTATTACACATCCCATTTACAGTATGTTCCTGTATGTTACTGTATGTTACAGTATTGTCTTCATCAATGTTTTCATTTATTTGGAGTTCTTGTTTTAGTTCATGACAGACCATGGTGAGAAGATAAAAAAACAGGCAGCTGTCATAACGGCTCCTAGATCAATAAACCAAATCGTACACATAAACATATTTTTTTATAGATTTCAATATCTGACTTGAAATATATATATATACATATATACAGTACCAGTCAAAAGTTTGGACACACCTACTCATTCAAGGGGTTTTCTTTATTTTTACTACTTTCTACATTGTAGAATAATAGTGAAGACATCAAAACTATGAAATAACATATGGAATCATGTAGTAACCTAAAAAGTGTTAAACAAATCAAAATATATTTTATATTTGAAATTATTCAAAGTAGCCACCCTTTGCCTTGATGACAGCTTTGCACACTCTTGGCATTCTCTCAACCAGCTTCATGAGGTAGTCACCTGGAATGCATTTAAATTAACATTAAGAACTCCTTCAAGACTGTTGAAAAAGCATTCCAGTTGAAACTGGTTGAGAAAATGCCAAGATTGTGCAAAGCTAGCATCAAGGCAAAGGATGGCTACTTTGAAGAATATCAAATATATAATATATTTTGATTTGTTTAACACTTTTTTATTTTTATTCCATAGTTTTGAGGTCTTCACTATTATTATACAATGGAGAAAATAGTACATTTAAGAAAAACCCATGAATGAGTAGGTGTGTCCAAACTTTTGATGTACAGTATGTTTACAGTATTTACTCACTTTCCCTTGCAGGAAAACATACCGCTCGGCACTGTAAGAAAGCATTGAATTTACAGATATTTTTTCACAACATGCGAAAGGAGAGAAAAGTTCACATTTTCAATAATATAGATTATTAATCATGTTCATGCACCATGAAGAAAGACTCACATTAGTAATTTGATGTGCCTTTTCTATTGAATGAGGAGAAAAATGGGGCCCAAAGAGTACTGCTTTAGTGATACAATGTGTGTCTTTTAAAAGGCATGTTTAGCCAGCAGAATGTTAACTAAGGTAAGCAGTGTTGTTTTAGCCCCAGCAGTAACCACACCAATTATCTGTAAACTTATTTTTTCGACTTCCATGCATATTTAATGCATCCCATGTTCCCCCCTCGCCATCTGCCCCCTCCCCTCCTTCTCCTCCTCCTCCTCCTCCTCCCCCTCTCCAACATTCTGGAATTTTACGAGATAGGACAAAAATGGGCACTTCCCTTATTACCATCTCACAGTGGAAATCAAATATGCAAGGAAAGTAGTGTATCTACTAATTAGTGCTGAATTCATAATTACTGTGCTCATTGATGGAGATACATTTGAATACGTTCATTTCCTTTGGGAGAGGGGCAGGCTGTCCTGGATAGTCTGGGAGAAAAAAAATTCCCTAGCCCCCCCCCCTTTCTTTTGGAAATTAGGGATCCATGGCACATGGCGATACTACCAGACTAAGATCCGAAATGCCCACAATTTTCTTCAGATATAATTAATCAAGTAAAGCTTGTAACCTAATGAATGTGTTTGATATGACACTCCTATTCAAATATGGGCTTTATCGCGATGTGCTCCGGAATTGCTTAGAGCGATGCATAGGCATTGACATTGCTTGGAAATGTTCTTCAACAGTTTCTCTTTGCATGTAAACAATATCCATGCTTGTCAAAGCATAAAGAAAAAAACTGACAGTGAAACACATTTTAATTCCTCTAGATTAATAACAATTAAAGCGGAGAATGGTGGAGAGCTGACAGTACTGTGTTGTCACCGTGGAGGTAAACTCATTGACTGTATCTTCATTCTGACAAGCAGCTGAAAAGGATATTTTTTTAAACTTGTTCCTAGTGATTTTACAGTCACAAAAATATACATTGTCCGCAGCCATGACTTGCCAGACAGACAGATAAATAACATTCAGATGGATCGAGTCCAATACAGTAGCCAGACAAACAGATAAATAGACAGATGGGTGAACGAGCGAATGGACAGACAAACGGACACACCGCCAGATCTTTACGTCCTTACCCTGACCGCAGGTCGTCAGACCACTGAAGTCACATGGCACACGGAACGCTCTAATGAACAGAGAGGACTCTGGGAAGTCTGGTGTATAATGAGGCACCATGCCGGACGGGCTTCCAGTGCAGTGGGGGACTCTGGCCATATGCAGGCCCAGCATCGCATGCAGGAATTTACATAGTGTAGGTCAATGGAGCATATGCACACTCCAAACTGACTAATGACTTCCTGTAGCTCCTCACTCTGAATGAGTATGTTAACCTAATGAGAGGAATGTATAGGAAGTTACTACTGTAATATATTTACTAATACATTAGGCAGATCTCTAACTACATCTTTGGAGTACAGCAAGAGAGAGAAGGTGCTATAGCACTGAGGTGGAGCAGCGGGGGGCTAAAGCCAAAGTCTGGTGCCGTTAGGGTTGAAAGATTCCAGTAACGTTCAATAAATTCCCTGGTTTTCCAGAAATCCTGGTTGGAGGATTCCGGATTTCCTGCTTATTCCATCCTGAACTCTCCAACCAGGATTTCAGGACAGTCAGGGAATTTATTGAACATTCCAGGAATTTTGCAACCCTAAGTATAGTTGCCATCCTTGTCCCACACATTGACACCCACAAACAGCAGATGCTACAGTACCCACACCAGTCTGAAAGTCTGCCACCAGCAGCCCACAGCATGCGTGCATGTGTGTGCGTTCGTGCGTCTGTGTGTGTGTGTGTGCGTGCGTGCATTCGTGCGTGTGTGTACATGCATGTGTGGTGGGGGTTGTATTGGAGGGGAGAATGGTGTTAAAAGTAGGGGCGGCATAGGGGGTGGCTCTTATTTGGCTGGGTGAGAGAAGAAATGCCCCCAGGTCTCCTGATGGAAGAGACAGGTATTAGCTCTGAGACCTCCACAGTCCCAGCTTGCCATTAGTTTCCTCTCCAGCTGCACTAGGATCCGGACTATGAATCTGCCACGGCTGGTCATTCATCAGTGTCACAGTCCGCACCAGCACACACACACATTCCAATAACAACACAGTGAAATAGTGAGTGAGTGAGTGAGTGAGTGAGTGAGTGAGTGAGTGAGAAAAGGAGAGAGAAAGAGAAGAAGTGTGAGAAAAAAACATTGAGACTTTACTTTAACGAGTGGTGTATGGCCACTATATAACTAGATGGCAGTTATCGGTCAATGAGAGACTGTGGTGTTTGTTGGTGCGTAGATGCGGGTGTTTGTGGCCGGTGATTTTAATGCAGGAAAAGTGAAATCCGTTCTACATCATTTCTAACAGGATGTCACCTGTGCAACTAGAGGTGAAAAAACTCTAGATCACCTTTAATCCACACAGAGACGCATACAAAGCTCTTCCTCGCCCTCCATTTGGTAAATATGACCATAACTCTAAACTCCTCATTCCTGCTTACAAGCAAAAACTCAAAAAGGAAGTACCAGTGACGGGCTCAATGCGGAAGTGGTCTGAATAATGTTAAGCTACAGGACTGTTTCGTTAGCACAGACTGGAATATGTTCCGGGATTCATCAGATTGCATTGAAGTGTTTACCACATCAGTCACGGGTTCATTAATAAGTGCACCAAAGATGTCGTCCCCACAGTGACCGTACGTGCATACTGTATCCCAACCAAAAACCATGGATTACAGGCAACATCCGCACTGAGCTAAAAGGCTAGAGCAGCCGCTTTCAAGGAACGGGACACTAATCCGGACACTTTGCGGTACGCCCTCCGACGAACCGTCAAACAGGCAAAGCATCAATACAGGACCAAGATCGAATCCTACTACACTGGCTCTGACGCTCGTAGGATGTGGCAGGGCTTGCACACTATAACAGATAATAAAAGGAATCCCAGCCGCAAACTGCCCACTGAAGCGAGCCTACCAGAGGAGCTAAATGCCTTATATTCTCGCTTCGAGGCTAGCTCTTGAAACAGGTTAACATTCAGAAGGCCGCAGGGCCAGACGGATTACCAGGATGCGAACTCAGAGCATGCACTGACCAGATGGCAAGTGTTTTCACTGACATTTTCAACCTCTCCCTGACCCAGTCTGTAATACCTACATATTTCAAGCAGACCATCATAGTCCCTGTACCCAAGAACGCCAAGGTAACCTGTCTAAATGTCTATCGCCCGGTAGCATTCACATCTGTAGCAATGAAATGCTTTGAAAGGCTGGTCATGGCTGACATCAAAACCATCATCCTAGACACCCTGGACCCACTCCAACTTGCATACCGCCCCAACAGATCCACAGATGACGCGATCTCTATTGCACTCCACACTGCCCTTTCCCACCTGTACAAAAGGAACACCTATGTGAGAATGCTGTTCATTTACTAGATCTAAGAGTTCAACACCATAGTGCTCTCCAAGCTCGTCACTAAGCTAAGGACCCTGGGACTGAACACCTTCCTCTGCAACTGGATCCTGGACTTCCTGTCAGAACGCCTCCAGGTGGTGATGGTAGGCAACAACCCATCCGCCACGCTGACCCTCAACATGGGGGCTCCTTAGGGGTGCGTGCTTAGTTCCCTGCTGTGCTCACTGTTCACCCATGTCTGCGTGGCCATGCACGACTCCAACACCATTATTAAGATTGCTGACAACACCACGGTGGTAGGCCTGACCACCGACAATGAAGGAGGTCAGGTGCCAGGAGAACAACCTCTTCCTCAATGTCAGCAAGACAAAGGAGCTGATCGTAGACTACATGAAATGGAGGGCCGAGCACACCCCCATTCACATCGACGGGGCTGTAGTGGAGCGGGTCGAGAGCTTCAAGTTTCTAGGTGTCCACATCACTAAGGAACTATCATGGTCCAAACACACCAACAAAATCGTGAAGAGGGCTCGACAATGTGTGGGCATGGGCCCTCCAACCCTCAAAAAGTTCCACAGCTGCACCACTGAGATCATCTTGACTGGCTGCATCATCGCTTGGTATGACAGCTGCTTGGCATCTGACCCTAAAGCGCTAAAGAGGGTAGTGTGTACCGCCCAGTACATTCCTGGGGCTAAGCTCCATGCCATCCAGGACCTATATCCCAGAGGAAGGACCTAAACATTGACAAAGACTCCAGCACCCAAGTCATGGACTGTTCTCTCTGCTACCGCACAGAACGAAGTACCAGAGCACCAAGTCTGGGACCAAAAGGCTCCAGAACAGCTTCTACCCTAAGCCATAAGACTGCTGAACAGTTAATCAAATGGCCACACAGACTATTTGCATTGACCCCCTTTTTTCTCTCGCACTGACTCTCTTGCACTGGCTCTATGCACACTCACTGGACTCACACATACTACACTGACACTTCAACACAAACACACACACACGTGGTGGTCGGTGCCATTTAAGACGAGGGAGGACGATTCTTTATTACACCAAATTGGATGGTTGTCAATCATATTCCTTTCACTCAACTCAATGTAACATTGATAGGTTTAGGCTACTACATGATACTCAAATTTTCCATATACCCATCATGAGGTTGCTACAACCTAGCCCGTGAATGAAAGTTTACAACGTAGGTGCACAGGTCGAGAGAAATGTGAGTAATCAAGGTGACAGACATTGACACATTCAATGCCGCCTTGCACAATCTTGCCTGCATCTAGCCGATCTAGTGTGTAATCATTAGTCCAACAGTTGCAAAGGAAAGTTTCTATTGGACAAATTCAGGTATGTCTATCCCCATTTCCTTCTGTTTGCTTCCGTTTAAGAAACCTTTTCAAAATAATCGGTGGAATGAATACACCCCTGATTACACACAAACACAGTTCACTTTCATAGCAGCCACAGACAAACAGCATGATCCCTTTGATCGTTGTATAATTCCCTCTCTCATCTACGTGCTCCCCTCCTCTCACCTTTTCCCTTCGCTTGTGGACTTCAGTGCACAACACATCAGCTGTCTGTGTACAGGCCCAAAAAACTAACCGCTAAATACAGCCTACATCATTGTCACCGTATTAGCTAACATCATAGTCAACATAACTACTATAACTAACACGTTAGTAAACCCGCTACAATCATGCGGTACAGTGTACAGTCAGCAAGCAGTTTTGCAGTTACACCGGTGGGCCCCGGAGGACATAATTTTATAAAACCAAAAGCTTACATTGACTTGAAAGAAATCAAGCGTTGGATAGCCATAGCAAAGCTAGCTTACATAGCAACCCTCTCTGTTTGAGCCGGGTGTATGAGTAAACTAAACTAGCTAGCTGCATTTGCTAGCTAAGTAAGTGAAAGTGTTACCCTTCAGAGTCTTGTTGAGGGTATTGTAGACCTTCATTGCAAAACAGTGTGTTTAAATAAATGATTTGGTGATGTGAAAATATTTACTATAATTTTATATAAAAAGGATAACTTTAATGTTTCACTACTTTTATTTTTATGAAATTCACTGAGGAGGACGGTCCTCCTCTTCCTCTTCCGAAGAGCCACCACGTACACACACACACAGCTACCATGTTTATTATGTATTCTGATTGCTTAGTCACTTTTACCCCTACCTACATGTACATAAACTCAGCAAAAAAAGAAACGTCCCTTTTTCAGGACCCTGTCTTTCCAAACTTCACAGATCGTCATTGTAAAGGGTTTAAACACTGTTTCCCATGCATGTTCAATGAACCATAAACAATTAATGAACATGCACCTGTGGAACGGTCGTTAAGACACTAACAGCTTACAGACGGTAGGCAATTAAGGTCACAGTTATGAAAACTTAAGACACTAAAGAGGCCTTTCTACTGACTCTGAAAAACACCAAAAGAAAGATGCCCAGGGTCCCTGCTCATCTGCGTGAATGTGCCTTAGGCATGCTGAAAGGAGGCATGAGGACTGCACATGTGGCCAGGGCAATAACTTGCAATGTCCGTACTGTGAGACGCCTAAGACAGCGCTACAGAGAGACAGGACGGACAGATGATTGTCCTCACAGCGGCAGACCACGTGTAACAACACCTGTGCAGAATCGGTACATCCGAACATCACACCTGCGGGACAGGTACAGGATGGCAATAACAACTGCCCGAGTTACAACAGGAACGCACAATCCCTCCGTCAGTGCACAGACTGTCCGCAATAGGCTGAGAGAGGCTGGACTGAGGGCTTGTAGGCCTGTTGTAAGGCAGGTCCTCACCAGACATCACCGGCAACAACGTCGCCTATGGGCACAAACCCACCGTCGCTGGACCAGACAGGACTGGAAAAAAGTGCTCTTCACTGATGAGTTTTGGTTTGGTCTCACCAGGGGTGATGGTCGGATTCGCGTTTATCGTCTAAGGAATGAGCGTTACACCAAGGCCTGTACTCTGGAGCGGGATTGATTTGGAGGTGTAGGGTCCGTCATGGCCTGGGGCGGTGTGTCACAGCATCATCGGACTGAGCTTGTTGTCATTGCAGGCCAAATTTTACACTGTGCAATACAGGGAAGACATCCTCCTCCCTCATGTGGTACCATTCCTGCAGGCTCATCCTGACATGACCCTCCAGCACGAAAATGCCACCAGCCATACTACTCATTCTGTGTGTGATTTCCTGCAAGACAGGAATGTCAGTGTTCTGCCATGGCCAGCGAAGAGCCCAGATCTCAATCCCATTGAGCATGTCTAGGACCTGTTGGATTGGAGGCTGAGGGCTCGGGCCATTCTCCCCAGAAATGTCAGGGAACTTGCAGGTGCCTTTGTGGAAGACTGGGGTAACATCTTACAGTATGAACTGGCAAATCTGGTGCAGTCCATGAGGAGGAGATGCACTGCAGTACTTAATGCAGCAGGTGGCCACACCAGATACTGACTGTTACTTTTGATTTTGACCTCCCCTTTGTTCAGGGACACATTATTCAATTTCTGTTAGTCACATGTCTGTGGAACTTGTTCAGTTTATGTCTCAGTTGTTGAATCTTGTTATGTTCATACAAATATTTACACATGTTAAGTTTGCTGAAAATAACTGCAGTTGACAGTGAGAGGACGTTTCTTTATTACCTCACCTCAGCTACCTTATACCCCTGCACATTGAAACGGTACTGTTACTCCTTGTATAGAGTAGTGCGCAGGTAGCCTAGTCGTTAGAGCATTGGGACAGAAACCGAAAAGTTACTCGATCGAATCCCTGAGCTGACAAGGTAAAAATCTGTCGTTCTGTTCCTGAACAAGGCAGTTAAGCCCACTGTTTCTAGGCTGTCGTTGTAAATAGGAATGTGTTCTTAACTGACTTGCCTAGTTAAATAAAAATAGAGCGTTGCTATTTTATTGTGTTACTGTTTATTTTTTTAATTTAGCGAATTATTCTTACTTTTTAACTCTGCATTGTGGGGAAAGGGCTTGTAAGTAAGCATGTCATGGTAAAGTCTACACCTGTTGTATTCTGTGCATATGACAAATATTATTTTATTTGTGTGTTCATACATGTGTACGTATTTGTGAGCACATTTGTACGCACATGTGGACATGTTCATGAGTGTATCCACATGGTATGTGAGAGTTGAGGTGATGAGACGTGGTATAAATTATACCAGGTTCCTGCATACTGCCATTCGTTTCGCGCTGTTGAGCGCTGCTCCTTCTCCCACAGAGTGATGGGCAACTTCCTGTTAAACAGGAAGCCTTTAAATGTTGGCTGGAGAATTACGGAATTGCCTGTGGAAACATATTGGAGGAGGTCAGACAGAAAGGTCAGTCCCTAAGACTTTACATGTCAAGGTCCTCTTGAGTCAGGCCCTTTGAGTCATCCTTAGGCAATTTGAATTTAAATGTGCTTCGTGATATTTAGCATTTCCAAATGATGCAGCCTTTTAGCTACCATATTCTTCCATAATATGAAATAAATGTAAGTATTTGGAGAACCAATAATGTCACTATGGATCAGTGTTGTAACAAGTACGAGCTACTCCAGTAAAGCAATTATCTTGTGTCCTTCTGCTGTGGAACTCGAAATGGACAATGCCTAGCGATTCAGTTGCTGGGTTGATAGGAACAGGACATGGGCACGGCAGTGAAAGTCCGGTTAGGCCCCAGTGACACGTGGTCACCATCCATCTTCAGCCTGAAACATTTTAGGATGACTGACAGAGCGTGGAGCTTTCTTACACTCTTCCCAGAGGAAACAGTCCAGACTGGTGGCATCTTGACATGCACTAAACAGTGAGCAGTCCAGAGGTCCTAAGGGTCATTGTTTTTCCAGCCACAGACTAAAGGTTATATCCTATGAAAATACATAAATAGGAATACAAGAGAGAGATTTTTTTATTGAAGGACTGCTGTTGAAGTTGATAATAGGATTTATTGGATATTCAAATCAATTCTCTTGTCACGTCCAGGCCTGAGTTCAGGCTGGCGTGTTTAGTTTCGTTTTTGGTTTAGGAGGGTTTTGAGTTCTAGGTTGTTCATTTCTATGTTGGGGTAATGGTTCCCAATTAGAGGCAGCTGTTTGTCGTTACCTCTAATTGGGAACCATATATATGTTTGTAGTTTTCACTAGGGGTTTGTGGGTTATTGTTTATGCATAGTGTAAGTGGTTTGTGTATGTTTATTGTCACGATTGTCGTTTTGTTCGCCTATTTGTTATTTTCCCCAGTTACGTGTATTAAATAAAGCATGTATACTGGATACCTCGCTGCGCCTTGGTCCGTCCCTCAACAAGATCGTGACATCTCTTTTTAAAACTTTGTAATGCCATTGTTTGCTGTTTTTTTTCTGGATCCTAGGCCTGTCTGTTATTCCTGTTACTAAGAGGACAAACATGGTTAAATAAGTAAAATGAATGAATACTTACAGTGTATAATTTACTTCAAAGTAAATGTAATACGTTACCACAAAGACAATGGGTAAAACAATTTACTTTGCTCCTCCATTCTTCAAGCCGTAAATATGATTTACCATATATTTGCAATCTCTTTCACATTTTATAGCAAATCTACAGAATATGAATGTATACAATTTTTTTACGTCTATATTCTGTTGTCTTAATTTTTGCTCAAAATCATGTATCTTGGTCAGACACCCCAAAAAACTAAACTGGGGATAGAAAGAGAATTGAGCAGTGGTTGTAGTAATAAATCACTGGATCGCTGGTGACATTCATACAACACAGATACAGTGTTAACTCAATGAGTCGGACAGCCCTAGGTTGTTCCTCCATCCTGACCTTGCCTCCCTGTCGTAATCAATCATGTTGGCACGGCACACACGTTCCTTATTTATTATTACTCTAGACCCACATGTACTGTAAACAATGAGTAGAATACATTGGAAAGAGTGAGAGGCTGGGGGGGTATTATAAGGAGGAGGTGAGGGTCCAGTGGAATAACCGCAGGGCATATGTGTCCGGCTGGATGGTTAAAGAGTGCTGAGTAGCTTGGTGAGCTGAGCACCCACCATTGCATTATGGGCTATAAGATGGAAGAATGAGCAATAGATGCTCCTCCTTGTGTCAAAGGTCACATCCCTGTATTGTCACTATGAAGTTTACTAGCATTGCAGGTGTGATGCTCTGCATGTATTTGCTTCAATGTATTGCGTGATTATATGAAATCTTACTGCGCTGACTCCTACAGAAAGGAGATTTTGTGAGAGGGTGTTTGTTAAAGGAGTGGAATTTATTGGAATTTGTTTCTGAAAGTGGATTTAAGCACTGGGGTGTGTATGACTATGTTTTGGTCCTCCTGGAACAGAAGATTGACCAGAGTGACTTGTTTACAATGTAGGGCTGACAGCAAATACCATAATAATGCACCAATGGTAAATTGCCACAGTGTAACCCCTGATATTGCCTGTCGTAAAGCCAAAACTAAGACTGCCATAACGATCTATGAAAAGCAGCCAACCTGCACACACACAGATCCATATGGAGCCTATGCAGGGGGCCTGGTCTGGCAACAAAGGGGGCCCCACGTAAGACAGAATTCCCCTCAACTCTCCATGAAGGATGGCTCGCTACGAGGAGCGGCCAAGGGGGAGACAGTTTAAAACACATACCATATGGAGTTAGGGAGAGACTCATTTATCAGCCCCTCGGACCCCTCCATCCCCCTATCACTCCCCCAGAAGGCACTCACCTCATCAGCGGTCGGTACAGATGACAGGTTGCCGAGGCCCTGGTTCAACGGCCGCCCATCTCACTGCTCTCTTTGTTAATGACATGAGAGAGGAGTGAATGTGAGAGATAGAGCTACTGTATGATGATTTCATTAGATCAAAAAGTAGAAGTATGACATACAATGAAAAACATTTATGTTTCCATATGTGTTTTGAACAATTACCATTTTATGAATCTCTCCTACTTCTTTTGACTTGATGGTTTAACTATTTCTGTCTTATTTGAACCTCGTAAAAGGACATCTAAAATACCTTCTCTTAACCTTCCTGTCCCAGCTCTTCTTCACAGTAGGATATCATCTGGCCCGTGAAAGGCCCATTGTTAAGCTCACTCTACAGCGGAGGTTAGAGCACACAAGACACGTGCAGTCGCCACACTCAGCGCAAGGTTGGAAGTTATAGCATTCAACACAAGGCTGTAAATTACATCTAGTGAACACACAAACACACTCTTCACTCAACTGCACTCCAGCAATTTAAAGCACCATTTGGAGATCATGGCATATCCCTTTTCTTTTTTTACTTCAGTCTCAAGCAGCGGGGAAGTAGCCCCATGGTGAACGACCATGGCATATACAGGGAGATCACGGACAGACAGCTGGGCTTTGAACTTGTTACCCCAACGTTGCTGGGGTCAACAGCTTGGTGGCCGCAAAGGTCGACCTGCTGTAAGAGGCGGCCTTCAAGTGAACTGCTGGACTGTTTTCACAAAGTCCCTATGGCACGATTACCTCCTAGGGGCTGGAGGTGAAGTATTGAGGAGGTATCTGGTGTAGCGGGATTTAGAATAACTTAGATTAGATGCATAGATATAGCCAAGGTACACATACTGTATCGAGCCCAATGAATGGTGCATGTAAGCTTGGCTTTGAAACATATTGTACATGAAGATTGTTATCATAACCATCTGATGATTTTTTTACTTAATATTTTATGGTTTCCACATGCACCTTCAGGATAGAACTCTGATTCGAAGTTGAGACACAGTTGTAAATGGTTTGTAAAGGTCTTAGGAGATATTTCATTCCAAATCAAACATTTCATCTGTCTGTTTGAAGAACAAGCATCCTTGTTGCTCCTCATTACAACCAATATTTACACGCTCAAATCCCACGTCTAGTCAAGGCAAGGAGCTCACTAAGATATATGGGTCACTTTATTCATAGCACTTCAATTACAAAATCATGCATTGAGGGAAGGAATAAATTAACAATAAACCCCCTATGTGAACTTCTAATATTTTGCTTGGCGAAGGGAAACGAATTACCCTTTTCAGAACTGATGATATATTACTAGCGTTGGATCCTTGGAGGTTTCACCGTGCTCACATTCATTACTTTCAAGTGCTGAGGTGTATCTGCAATTAGAAGCACCTTGCAGTGGATTCCTGACACTCCTGCAGACTTGAAACACCAGATCATAGAATTATCACAACATTATACTGGAGGAGTGAGGACGTTGAAGGTCTCCACCCCCTTATACGATGGGGGAGGGCTTAATTCAACCATGTGCCCATAAGTGAGGGGAGCCGGTAAGCAAATGAGGACCTTTCATTAAATCAAAGGTGATTTTTGTTCTGCTAATGGGCGCCCCAAAATCTGATGCAGCAGCGAGACGTGTGATCAGTCTCGGCGGAGCCTACTGTACCTCTGCAGAGCGGTCAGGGCTATTCTTATTACTGTATGCATAATGTAATGAGTGTGCTTGTTTAATTTAATCACACTGAGTGCATTCTGTATTAATGTGTCATTTACCGACCCAGTCGTATCGCCATGTGGTCTGATAAAGGGAAATAAATAATACAAACACTAAATCGGATGTGCATATGAAGGATGTTAGTAGTTTAAGAATGGCAGTCCCACAGACCTATGCTGTTACTGGAAGTTGTTTTTTACTGTGGCATGTTCTCTTATACTGCCTTTAGTTCCACTGGTTCCTTTAGATGTACTCCTGAAAGTTTTCAGAAAACTGCAGTTGTAGTATTGTCCTCAAGTTCCATGTCAATTGGTCAGGATGAAATGGATGTCATGTTGATGCATCTAAGAGAGGCGAAGTAGCTTCGGCCAAAGAACACACTGAGCCATTATGTTAAAGTAAACGACAGCACTTCACTTCCTAATGTCGTTTGGCAGTGGTAGCACTGGGCAATTAGGCTCTCTCTTAATGTGACGCTGGGAACATTTCTCCTCAAGGTTAGCGCCTCATTTCCCCACGATGGGTCTGCCGGGCAGCAGCTGATGCATTCTGGGAGCTGGGGGGCGCAAGTTAGGACAGGTGTCTGCCACCTTGGAAACCTCCCCACGCAGCTGGCACCAGCTGGCACCCCTGATGCCCTATCTGGACGGTCTGCTCTCTCCTCTCTGCCGAAGGGGGCATGTCAAGGGCAGCCCTGGTACAAGCTCACTCACAGGGCACCCATGCCATGACATGACCTGGCCACTAGGGGACCATGCAGGCCAACAGTGATGGGGAGGAGTAATGTGGTGCAGCAGAAGCATGCCTGTTTGGAGACCTACTCTAGCATCCCTAATGGACCGGCAATGATGAGACCCAGCAGTGCCAGAGGGTCAAAGGCAGCTTCAGCGGAGGACACTACACAGCACACACTGGGGTACAGGCTATGCATTGTGTGAAGGTGGTCTCTTTGGATGTAGAATATATTTTGCCACTATTAGAGGTGAATGGAAGATTAATAAAAAGTGAACAATTATCAAAACATGGTATACCTGTACAGTACTAGCTTAATGTCAAGAGAACGCTCTATTCCAAAATGAATGCAATATAATTAACATAAGCACTGTGAATGCAAACAGAGTGTTTTCAGTCTGGAGAAGTCACCTGACATTATAACCACATTACCCACCAGGCACTGCACCATCGTCATTCCCATTTCAGAATGTGGTCATTTTCTTAATACGTCTTTAATGGGGAAAGGGGTACAACTATTTAAAAGGGTTTCTATGCTGACCATTATCTGAAATCAACCGTAATGATTGCAAAGTTTTATGTTAATGACCATTATCACAGTGACTAGCCTATCTGCCAAATTACCATGCATTTCTTACTTGCGACTATGTGACTTAATTTTTAGTCATGTGGTTGTGATGTTATCTAGTTGTCTATGTTATCACTATTCAAACCTATAATACTGAACCTATGTTGGTCTTTTGAAGTTGTTAGCACCCTACAGTGTACAATCATTAGCCTCATAATGGATAATATCCATGCAGAGATTTCATAGTCTACATATTAAACAAAATGTTCACCTTCAGCACAAAGGTAATTGTGAATTGTAATAATAATTTGTTATAACACACGCTGACTCTCTGTGTCGGATGCCACATGGATCCTTTGAGGTGCAGACTGTTGATTACTGTAAATGAGAGCTGTTTCAGGGTGGATTGTGGGTAATTATATGCAGTGCACCCTGGGGACCGGTGGTAAGACTCAGGGGACAGTGACTCCACACAAGAGAGAGACTACGGAGAGAGCAACACATGCTAGGCTATCGACTCACACAGTGCATGTACAACTATTCACCAGGGCTATCTTTTAATTGGAATATCAATGATACGTCACAGAATCCCTATAACACATTCACAAGAAAAGCGTACATATTTTTATGTGATTGAACAGCGTTATGTCTTAATGAACATAAGATGCTTAAAGAAAACAGATGCAGCTGTAGTTTTCTTCCAAACTATTATTATAGCTCCTAATCAAAGAAACATATAATCAAAGTTATATATAACATCAAAATGAGAATCAAAATTGACAACTGAATAGGCTTTAGAACAATATTCATGTCAATAAGTAAACAAGGAATTGGGGAGATAGCACAATCAGGCCGACATTGTAATTGCAGGGATACAATTAAAATTGGTCACATTAGCAACTGCAACACAAATTCATGGAGAACATGAACAGGGCTGTCAAGAGTTCAATATTACTGGCAAGGATAATAAAGACAACAAAAATATCATTGTATAGGCCTAAATATATGCTTTTATAATTGTCTTTATGATACACACATACTGTACATTGGGAATTAAATTCAAATTAGAATGCACTGTGTGGTAAAGTTTCAAACCACGCTGGGAGCCCAGCAATCTTGTTCTCTTCACTTGAGCTCATTTCGCCACTAATGACTTTGCCCCCTGATGCAAGCCAAGGGATCGGCAAAGGTCCCTGAAACAAAAAAGGGAAATATAGCAATTACTGGGACTTTCATCGGCAAGAAAAGAGATTAAAAACCCTTGTGGTTGTATAAGCACCAGAGTTGCAAACCATGCCTTTTTTACGAAATACGCATATATTCAAACTGCAGTTCTGTTTTCATTACATAAAATGTATTATTTCCACAACCTTAATTCATTCACGTTACATGATAATGGCATCAGATGTGTTATGTATTACTAATCACGATTATAGCCTTTGGTGGTGGCAATGCATGTTGATTTCAAAATGCTGTGCATGTACGGAAAGAAAAGCTATTGCTTTTTAACACTGGCCTAAGGGACTGAAATTGTCCCCTAGTCTCTATATACCCATTGACACAAAGGGTCTCTTAACAATTTCAAATTATTACTTTATTTTCTCTAATATAATCCACCCCCTTTATTAAATCTTTCACCTTCTGGGACTTTAGTGATATAATCATATTACAGTGCTAAGATGTTTACATTTGAGAGACAGGCAGCTTTACTTGTTATGAACATGTAGCCTATACCCTAAGGACTGTTAAAATACGTGTGCATGCTATTTGGTCTAAATGAGGCTCGGGTCACCCATTACCTCAGGGCATCAGGCTAAGGCTGACTGAGCAGAAAATGGCTCCTGATATCCATAGATGAGATATATTATACATTAAACATGCTTGTAAATATTCACTAGTCAAACCATTTGAATGGAAAATATTGTTTTGTTCAGAGGTCGGTGGGAATGTTGTCTCTAGAGGATGTCCCATTAGAATAGGACCAACAATGACAATAGGAAACACCTATAGGGGACTGGAGAGAACATTAAGAGTTGTTTAACATGTTTGACTGCAGGACAGCAATGATACCAGAGAGATACATGATGGGTACTTATCATACTGGACTAATCCGGTTTAGACACCACAACCATTGGAAAATGATAGTTATAAATTGACTGAATTGAATTGGAACTGCATTGCTGCAGCTTATTATACTGTTACATGTGGTTAACTAAAAAAAGAATGCATTGGACCCTCAGAGTAGCCAAACCTACAAAAATGTATAACATTTGTTGGATTAGTGGTTTGTCTCTGTGACAGGCCTACATGGTCTAAAATGATTGTATCATGTTGAAGTCCAACTATGGTGTTACTGATTGTTTTTGTTTCTAGCCTTATATACAATTTGAAGAGCCAGGAACAATGTGCTCTGACAGATATATTCTTTATAAGAGAGTCGTGGTCTCTCTAATTTGACACAGTTGTCAGATATAAAGCCCCTTAGAGAGTGTGGCCATGCTCTGGGTAAGAATGGGGATTAAATTAACACCCCCACATCTTGTGACCCCAATACTGCAGAATAAAACATACACCATGACTGAATCAAAGACTACTTCATGCTTCAGACCTCATTTTATGGACTTGGTCTTCTAAAAAGATGGGGTTTTGTTTTGTTTTCTACATGTAATTTATTTTTTTATTTAACTAGGCAAGTCAGTTAAGAACAAATTCTTATTGAATGATACTAAACAATATTGTATAATATAACCGACTTATACCATGGCATTGTTGAATACTTGTTTCTGATTGAAGGGCATTCTAGAACGTGCATTATTTCCCTTCCTGACATATTTGGATATGTCATCTTCAGACACCTTTGATACTTTACTGCAAAAAACACCATGAAACAGTTGATATAAGCATTCATTATGTACCACTCATAATGTTGTAAAATCAACACACATCTTTCATATAAGTACTGTAAATTAGTGGTAAAGGACACCCATTGCCACAAACTTTGCATAATGTAGCAGTACTATTTAAAGGGACATTTCTAAAATCTTCATCATCTCCAGCCCAAAAGCAACATCAATATATGTGAACATTATGTGTTTCTATGTTTTGTAGAAAAAAAGATAGGAAGATAAGTGTTTCCATTGATATCATCGGTGTACATTGTGTGATTTTAACTAATTATGAGTAGGCATTACCTACTAATGTTCTACTAAGTGGTTGATGATGTCATTGGAAACATCTTCCTATATATTTTTTACTACAAAACCTAGAAACGTACCATTTTCACATATGTTAATGTTGACGGTGGTGATGGAGGTGATGAATATGAAGTTGAACATTTTGGAAATGTCCTTTTAATTTCCTATCAAATGGCCTGACATGGAAAATCTTATCAATTCAAATGTAAAATAGATCATATCACATTCTAATGAAAACATAACGTTCTCTTAAAATGTCTGTCCCCCTGTGCAGCCAGTCAGTCTTCTCCAGATGACGTGATGAATAGGGAACACTGATGGAATATGCATCAAAGTCGAGCTCATGATTTATGTAATAGCAGTCACTTGGACAATGATTAGCTGCTCTGTCAAGCGTGTAATACGAGAGGTACAACCCCTGGTTTATCAGTCATTTATCTGAAGAGTGTCCTGATATTATCACTGGATCCTAATGTCATCATTATGCTGCGCAGCATGTGCGGGCCAGTGTATCACAGCGCTGGCGACAGAGCCTGTCAGGAGTTCAAGCCTCTTCATTTGCAAAGTGCTCAGACATTGTTAACACTGTCAACAGTAAAATAGGAAAATCCACATCATACCAGAAAAGGGGATAGCAGTACAGAGAGGGGGTGTAACGCAGTGGTCAAGCTTATTTGGTAGAAGGATGTAAACAATAAATTAGAAATAAGCATACAACTAACAAAAAAATATATGTCTCTCATACAGTACTTAAACTATAATGGGTTTAATATAAACAGTTCACATGTACTGTACATTATGAACAATACAGAGCCCGGGAACTCCAGTGTGAGGCCCAGGAAGCATTTCTTCCTGATGAAAATTCACTCACATACCTGTGAAAGAACGATGGTGTTCATATCTCCCAGGACTTTCCTCTACTCCTCAAGCATGCTGGGTATTATAAACGGCAGCTCCTCCCACGTCAATATCAGGAGAAGTCTGCGAACAAAGGAAAAGGGCGAGACAGAGACAGACAGTATAGGATAGAGCCATGACAATCATACGTACAGGAGCGGATGGAAGAAATTGCTCATAAACAATTTCTGTGTTCATGAAGAACGTCCTGTTATTCTCACAAACATCTGGTGCCATAGGCTACACTAAAAGGAAGCTGTACTCTAAGTCCATCAACACCTCACACAAACAAATATAGTGAGGGAAACTGAACAGGAAAAGGAGCTCTTTGAGTTTCAAACAAAAGAGATCAGTCTTGCTGCCAACACAGACAGGGCACCACACCTTTACACTGATGCTGCTCACAATCAAAGGAACAGCCGTCACCAGTGGAACTGTGTTTTTAAAGGATATCTTAAAAATATTAAATTGTGTGCCACTGATGGAAAACAATTGGGACTGGAAGCTTTACTGTACAGGTCATTCACACACACACACGCACATTATTCATCTGACCTCACCACGGTCAGGATTTTTCCTGTTTTGTTTAATTTTTCCACTCATTTGATTTGAATGAATACCACTGCGATGATGCTTAAACCAATACATAATGTATGTGACTTGGATTTTTCAATACAGCATTGAGCCAATACAATGGATGAGGGCAAAAGCAGGAGTACATATAACAGATAAAAAACAAAACTTCTTAAAGCTCATTTGAGTTACTACAACATCTTTGTTTGCTAAAATTGGAAAACTCCAATGTTAACTGCTGTAAGAGCAAGGTAGGCCTATATTTTTGTTGGCACATTATCATTAAACCAGAAGTCAAGGCATCATGGCCCAGCATTTCCAGCAGAGGGGGCTGCTTACTGCAATCATATGGTGATTAATTGAGCTTGATTCTCACCATGCTGTGAACATAAGCTGTCCTACATGAAGTTATGTGAATAAAGGTCGCAATGCCTCTAATAATCCCTAACTCACTTACTTATAGCCTACATCAGAATCACATGCAGAATTAAGAAAAGTGTAATTTATATTATCACTCATGCAAGCTAATATCAAACCAGGTTATGTTCATTTTTATTAGGTCTAATTGTGCATGTTCCTCTAATTAGCTAACGAGAGACAAAAAGCAGGTTTAGAGCAGCAAAATGCAAATGACTTAGAAATTGCACAAAAAAGTAAATGGCAAGGCTGAGAATCATCTTTCATTGAAATGTCAGAGATAAATGGCTCAAATGTCACATCAATTAAAACGGGGGACAGTTAGTAGTTCATTAGAGAGAGCCATATTGCACCGTCGGGTAGCGCTGCCAACCCTTGCTATCTGGGGCAGACTGGCAGAGGGTCCAGATGGCACGGAAATCCTCAAAGATTTGAAAATGTTCTCTGCAGGGGTGGCGTTTTCTCCCCGCTCCCACCCTTACCACTGAGTGGGGTGTGGGCCTTGCCTGGCTTGCCACCCACAGAAGCTCAATTGGAAACTTGTATGGAAATATAGTACAGAGAAAGTGTAGAGAGTAGGCTACCTAGCTGCTGCAAGCTCATGAAGATACATGATTTATGAGTGGATCAAAGAAGCACCAGAAAAGTTTTGGGTGTTACAAATACTGTCATTGAAGTATTCTAGTGGGTGAGATTTGTTTAACTATATTTTTTTCCTACCTGCTTTTAAAAGTTTGATTAGGCATACAGCCTTCATAAGGACGACAAATTGTATATTAACTGAATACTATAGTGCATGTGTGCTTTTAGTAGTATAGCTGCACTATTTGCCGTGGGGCGTAGGGGGAAGCATGTCTGTCTAAATACCGAGTAAAGATAAAGTAGATGCAGCCGTTAGCCTCTTTTGATTGGCTGCCTCATACACGTTGAGGAAGAAACCAGGAAGAGAAACAACTACACATTGTTACATGGAGCAGGCAAGTATTTGGTAGCATTTGGGCATTATATAAAGTTGTAGGCTACGTTCGTGTTTGTTATTGTCCTGGCAGTATTAGACTACTGTCAATATTACTACACCAACACATGTCATACTTGTTTGCTCATTTTGTTGTTGTTAGAAGATCAACGTGTGCTGCGCGCCTCATTTACCCGCTAATACCTGCATGGTCCTTGTGACTTCCCTATCACATTGAAGTTGAGATTTTAAATGGTTCGGGTCATGTTCAGGGTAGGGACAGTATGCGCGATTTGAAATGGTTCGGGTCATGTTCAGGGTAGGGACAGTATGCGCGATTTGAAATGGTTAGGGTCATGTTCAGGGTAGGGACAGTATGTGCGCCAATTCCTGAGTAGTTTACGAATTATTTAGTCTCGCGAGGCCATCCAAATCTCGTCTCGCTGACCACTGACAGACTGTCAGAATAGTTGTATCGCTTTGTCTGTGTACAAACAGGCTAAAGAAACAAGAGTATACTGTAAGCTATACTTAAATGCATACACAGTTATTTGCACCACATTTATAAAATGTATATTAGGCCTAATCAGCACATCAAACAGCTGAACTCTCTATATTCCTCCTTATCATTCATTTTATCTGGTTACGATAACCTTATCTAGTTTGTTTAAGATTAAATATTATACATGTGTCATATGTGTAAAGTACCCCAGTGTAAAAGCTATTTCATTGCTTGGTTTGCCATTGTGGGTGCTGCTCTGCAACATTGCAGCTTGATTGTCTTAGTTCATAGCCCTCCTCCCCCCAACCTGGGAGTTGCTGGGATAGTTAGGGAGGAGTTTACGTGCTTTCCTTTTTCCTGGAAGCTATTATGTGGTTACTGTGGATAGAGAGGAAGGGAATTGAGCTATAGGTCCAGTTAAACAGATCTAAATCACTTAAATTATTATGACAGCAACAAATTATTGTATCATGGTTGTGTTTTTGTCTGTACCTCCTGTTTACTTTAACAAGTGCATGATGATAATGGGGAAATGTAAACCCATTGTTATTTCTAGACTTTATAACTGATGTGCAGGCCTGTATAGAAAATAGAGATTTCTTGAAATCAATGTGACCTTTATGTATTATAACCCCCATACCTCAAAAAGTCGCAATATAACATAGTCAATCATCTCTCCTTCCCTCAAAGTAAAAATAAAAAATAAAGTGCTGTCTGGTTATTACCAAAATCCATCTCAGTCGTCAGAAAAGCTGCACGTTTTCACTGTTGTTAAGGGCTGGAAACCGGAATCCCCTTGGAGTTGCACCCTAAGGAACAAATTTAATGCTAGGAAAACATCCCGGCCATCAACCAAAAATGATGGATTGAAAATAATGTTGAGCTATCTAGGGAATCCCTCACCAGACAAGGGAACATACTGCATTGTTTTTCTCATTTATATGATATATAGAAAGGAAATGCGGGGAAAAAACGAGCGATTTATTGGTTAGATGGATACATCATTTTTTTTCTCCATAAAACAAAGAAATACAGGATTTTAATGTAAGGATCATGTCACATCATGACATTGTTTCAAGGGTAGGTGTACAAATCATTAACATTTGACTCTTACGTGGCTTGCTTGCTTTTCAACAATTCTTTCAATATAGAATGTGTAAAAAATTATGTAAGTTAGCCACCTACATGAATACAACATTGCATATGTTTCCCTACCAGGGCAATGACATGAAGAGTCCGAGTCAGTGCACACAGAGGACCATCTCGTTGCAAAGTCCCCTGGGAAAGATCCAAGTCAGCGGATGTGAAAATGGTGTGCACACCATCCAGATCCTAATGGATGTTCCACCTGCAGAAAGGTACTGTACAGCCACCGACATTCTAAACAAAGGTGTGCAATTTACAGGCAGACAGCATCCACCCGTGTGATCGAGTGCCCCATATTCCTCATTGGAAGCAGGGGCATTTTTGTTGATCCCCTAAGAAATATCCCAAAGAAAGTTGGGCAAAATATAGGAGACACTAGAAATATGAGGGCCACTAGAATACAGTTGAGCTTGAAATTTGATTTCTGATGGCACATTATTCCTGCAGTATATTTGAGATCTTCTGAAATCTAGCTGTTTATTACCAACCGGGGTGAGTATTAGAGTGGAAGGCTAGGGTCCGCTAAGGGCATAGGGAACGTGGCCTTTTCCATACTGTATACCGGTATGTATTTTGCTTCATAGTTATAACTTATATTTGTCCGTTCTAGAAAACCCTTTTACACTCCTCAAACAGGTACAGTGGGATTTCAGAGCAATCATTGCTCAATAGAATTGACTATTTGCAATCTTGAATGATTGGAACGGATTAAAATCTGCATAAATAAGTATGTACTCTTTAATTTTCAACAAATTCCAATTTTCAGGTCCATGCCCTACATTTTGAATTTGTTTTGATTAGATGGAAATTAAATATCCCTGTATCACAGATTCAAATTTGATCAACTTGATTGGTTTGGGAAATTAAACGTTTTTTCACATTCACCTAAAAGGAAGTCACCCTTTTAGTAATGTATGGCAAACTGTAATTTATGGAAACATATTAATGCCCTTGTATATTTTAAATCAATATGTCTGCTACCTAGCTGTCTCCCATCCCCTAAAATTCATCAAGCAGTAAAAACATTATACTTGTTAATCAGCAGAAGTGTAGAAATTAATAATATGGAATGTGATTATCGAAGATGTCCTGTAACCATGCACAAGCACCTTTTCTGCCCCTCAATCTGGGTGTGGTTTAATTTGTGTGTTCAGGTTCAGTGAGAATATGTAAATTAATTTAATGATTTGCATCAGTAGATGTTGCGTTTAATATAATTTGTTATGTCGGTCATCAGAGTAGTTTCTATTAGGCTGCAATGTATCTTCCCAAATGTAAGAACAAGTAAGGATTTGATTTGGATAATGTTTGAATGCTATCACAATCAGTTAGATACTGGCATTGATAAATAATTTGAGTATGTCAGCAACAACTTCATTGTAAAGAAGCCTATACAATTAGCATCAAAATGGCAAAACAAAACAACAAGAATCCAATTGCCTAAGCCAGTCTTCCTCAAGATTTATAATTCTCCAAAAAGTGTATAATTTTTTGGTTTTGGTCCAGGAGTGTTTTGCACTAGAAGAGTTGGCAACCAAAGATGTGTGCTTGGTTAAAGCCTAGGGTTAGCATTGTTCAGTACAAAACAACAGCAGTGGTAACAAAGCATTTGCCACATTGAAAAAGTGTGATTGATAAATGACATTATAGTTACACAAATGCACTTGAAGCATTGCTTACACACCATGACCGTCAGCTTTTCTAATAGAAACGTCTCAAGCCCCTTTTGCTTCCTAACTGATATAGCTAGGCAACATTTGCTGAAATAAACCTCCACCAGTCTAACGACAGCCCTGAAGGCAGCGTCAGATGAACAAATTCATTACATCCCAACAACCCCTGTTGGGGACTAAGCCACCCAACACACTGTTAACCAGCATTCCCTTTTTAACATGGCCATAACATTGTTCACTGAAAAATGATACACATTTTGTTTACAGGAGATTACTATTATCTGAAATATGATGCGTCTCACCCCAAAACAGAGATGTTATACAGAGGAAAAACACAGACTACTTTTTTTTATTAGGGTGAAAAATGGAAAATGGCTGGACTTTTGGCCCCAAGACATTTTGTGGGCATATTATTTTACAATGCTTTGATCAATTTTTCTGTCAACCTTACTGAGATGTGGGAGAGCTGGAAAAAGCAATTTAGCTTGTGAGGTCCTCAATAGAAATGTAGTGCAGATGCCTGTGTGTGACATGTTGCATTAGTTCTTGAGTAGTCTTTATTGCCTGATAATGTTGCAAGGCGATACTGATATCAATCATTCTTTATCAGCTACCAGTGTGCTGCAATTTTGTAACAAAAATAATGCATACAATAATTGATTTAATTCGAAGGTAAAGTATTAAAGTGATATGTTCTTGCTTTAACAACTAAAAAACATACAGTAGGACAACCAGAAAATGTGGTGCTCTAACAGAAACTGTTAGAAATACTGCCAGCCTGCGTATGGTTCCATAGATATTCTCATTAATACTAGGATAAACAATGAACACTCGGTCTCATTTGCATATAGATATAAACAATATATTTGTGCATCTGAATTCCCATCACACAATGATCATGTGATGCGCCGGAAATCCTAAGTGGCTCAAACCAAAATTGTCATTATACTTCCCTATGCCATAAATCCAGCTTTTTTCCTCTCACACAAAGCTGTATAAATCTGTGTCTGATTTTTCAACAGTGCACATTGTTTTTAGTTAATTGTTTTCATCTGTTTGTTTTGCCTCTGATAGCAGGGAAATCTACCATATGCTCTTCCAAAAGACAAATGATTAGCAAATGAAATTCTGGACAGCTGTCTGACTGAAAGCATTTGGTTGATAGCATTCTGCTACCATAATTAGCTTAAGCTTTGGGTTAATTAACTTTCTACCTGGATATGCATAATAATAGCAGCACCCTGCACAAAACCAAGGATCTTGTGGTATATCAGCAGGAAAGGCTGTCTTTATTTTATATTTCAACAGCATATTTCAATTTCAAGAGGCGATTTAACTCGGGAATATCATCAAAAATTGTAGATTTTCCTTTCCGAGCCAGATAATTCTGAAACAATAGGGGTGTATTATGTGGCAGAAATGCCATTTCTGAATGTAATTAAAATGGATGAAAGCAATCACTGATTTTTAAATGCTTTTGTTCAGCATCAGGCCTGCTTGTAAAAGAAACACCCATCAAGAGGAGAAAGAGACAAGAAAACCTTACAGTACACGAGTAATTAGTATTTTGTACGAATGTGCTCACCATACTTGTTATAGTAAAGCATAAGAGAGGAAGACTGTGTTACACACGAGGAATGGATATTGTCCGTGTTTTAGTCTGTTTAGCCCCAGTTAGTATAACCTATACTCTCCATTGTCATAGACCACATGAGGCCATGTGTTTGATTTGTAACTGTTCTCCCTCAACATTTTCACTGTCAAACTGTCTAAACATGCCTGCTATATTCTGTCTAATACCCCAGCTGTCACAGCAGTTTTAACACACTACTAACACTAGTTCCCAAACTCGGTCCTCGGGACCCCAAGGGGTGCATGTTTTAGTTTTTGCCCTAGCACTACACAGCTGATTCAAATAATAAACTAATCATCAAGCTTTTGAATCAGCTGTGTAGTGTTAGGGCAAAAAACAGAACTTCCACCCCTTGGGGTCCCGAGGACCGAGTTTGGGAAACGCTGGTTAGACTATGTCATCATTTTGCATTTAGATTTTATAATGGCCTTAGGTACTGTAGATGTATTTTGTTTATCTGGCCTAGTGCTCAGCTGCAGGTTCATTAAGGTGCAGTTCCCCGTGGCCCTTGGACCCATCTGTGCTCTGTGCCTATAGCTCTGTCTCTTGGGACTCTGTCCCCAATCAGGCTGCCTGTGTCATTTCCTGTGGAAACCAACACCTGTGTTGACACACTACCTGTAAACAACCCAACACAGCCATTCATTTGTGAATGTAGATTCACCCAGGGCTGAATCCTAACTTGAGATCTGTGTGAAAATGGGAGCACAGATCTCAAGTTAGGCCAGGTTGGATTTATGTTGGATTAATTTAAAAAAACGTTACATTTTTGAAAATGTTTGTTGATAGAATGATGCCATGTGGCTTGTTTTGACGTATTCTACATTTGTGCTATACAACACTGTACAGTGTGTGGTGTACTGAGGCAGTAAGCAGGAAGATGGTTGTGTTCTGACATCTTGGAGAGGAGTATGAGTCAATTATGGCCAAGTGTTGTTCTTGCTTATCTTCCTACGGCACCAAACAAGGATTTAGTCAAGGATTTAGGGGTGAGGGGGGCGGTGGTGGGGATCATGGTAAGCGGTTCACAACAAAACACTCAAAACTCCTGGGAACGGGCACTGATTTAAAAATAAATTACAGAAGACGAAGCGCTAACACTCAAGGGCCCTCAGCAGGGCTGGCATACACAGGTGAAGATTACCCTCCTCACTAATCAGAGGAACAAGGCAGTCATTTGCTCCGAACACAGACGGCAATTAGGACTTGGTGACACTGGAATCCCATAATGCCTTTGTGCTTGACATGGTCAAATTTCGACAGAGGCTATCGATGCAGGGCCACTGTCCCTCTCTCTCAGCCCAGGAAAGACAGTTGTGGCTCCAGAGGTCCTCATTCCAGGGGATCCTTAATACATTGACTCCCTCACTGCCTTGTTACTGTACCACTCTGGTAATTAGAATCTCCTTGGAAGACACTGGAGACTAGAGGCTGAAAACACTATTTAAAACTGCTCAGTAGTCCCATGTAGATACATATTGCTGAGTGGGTTGTATGTGGATGATAGAGTAAGAAATAAGCCACTGGTAATGTGTGTCTACTTAGAGTCCATGGTTACTAAGCCGTGTGCTACAGCCAGCTTGAAGTACCTCACTGTCTATTTGGCTATTGTAGCTAGATACTGTAGTGGGCTACCAACGGAATTTCAACTGCTTGAGTAAGCTTCATTGAGCAAGTGGCATACAATTGTAACACACCCTTTGCCTTGAAGCCTATCAAGATCTTCCTTTTTTAGATAGTCATTTCAGGCTGTTTTCATGCTCTCTCGAGTCCTGACATCTCGAAGTTAAGTATCAGCTACTGTAAGGCTAAGGGAAATATGGACCGGTCTTGCCCTTTTCTGTTTGATCCTCTGACCCGCCATGATTGGTGAAGGAGAACTCTGGTAAGTGGTGCCAAACGTGGCTGCCAATCGAGACAGGATGAGCAAGATCACACTTCACAGGATGGAGCCATGAAAGCTGAAGGTTTTTCCTCCTTTTAAAATAGTCTGACAACAATGTCGACAATTAGATTAAAGCAATTCCTTTTAATGACAGTAGATACTCCCACCAAGTATGTCCCTGATACACACTGTGCAGTAGATAGCATAAGTCATACTGTAGAAGACCTATAACAAGTTTTGACAAAATATGGCAACAATATTTTTGTTGATGCAGTATCGCTCCCTGATAGTTTTTTTAATGTTCATCCTAGGGTAAATTAAACAGTGATCCTAATAACTATATACATGCTCAATTCATTATTTGTATTAGCTCAAGTAAAATAGGTAGAGTGCTAAACGACTCTCACACTGCACAACAGTGATTTATGGTAATTGAAAATCGATTGTGACAGGAGCGCAATATTAGAAATTCTTTCAACTCACAATCCTCTATCAAGGGAAATATGTTGTCCTCTGACGCAAACCCTTGCCTGTGTGGAAACGAATAACCGATGGAAAACACAAGTCACAGGATGTAACAAATATTCCTTTCTAAACTATGGAAAAGTAACATTAAAATTGTGTGATTTTAAAAGGGCCTTCAGGAATTGAACACTTCATTTGTGGGTTGGTTGGTATACAAAAGCTGTATGCAATTCTTTTTCTTTATTTTTGTTTATCTCAAGACACAAGTATTTCTCCTGGGAGAGTGTTATTGTAATTGGAAGAACATTGAAGACATTGATTGGATATCTCTGATCTCACATTTCAAGGTCATGGTTTCTAATCTTCCTCCCATAACATTAAAAAAATATATATATTTGCTTTTTCTGGTGAACGAGAGATGCTCTCGTGCTTAATCTGAGTTTCCAAATTGCATATGATGATAAAGAGTACAAACGCCCAGCCTCTCCCAATATGTCTTCAGCTAAACTAACTTTGTAACATTTACACAATAACATGTATGTTTGCTGACTGTATTATATTGACTTGTACTAAATGTAAATTTCAATGTAGGATCACTCAGACACCCTCATTGTGAGGGTCTATAGCAGAGGGCTGTGGGATAACCGCCATAGTGACAGGTCTAAAGTGTGAGTAGAGGTTAAAGGTCCCATGCCTTAAGCAAAGGTGCTCTAGCCTCTGTCCAGTAGATTGTAAGGCCTGCGGGTCCAACAGGAACATTTCCACAAACAATATCCCTGAGCTGTCAGTGTGCAGTGGCTGGAACATCCTCACTGAGAGAAAGAGGGGGCAATCTGGAGAGGGAATAGAGAAATTCAGAGAAGGGAGAAATGAGGAGGGAAGGGGGAGCAGAGATTGGGGAGTGGGAGAAGGGGGTGAGGGAGAGACAATGAAAAGTAGGGGCTGGCTGGGCGCTCACCCATGCCGAAAGAGATTGCTATGAGCCAGAGCCATTGTTTGACTGGGTCTCGGCATGGACCAGGGCTAGGTGTCTGAGTTGTCAGCACTTGACTATAAACTCAACTGTGGTTTGGTGTATTTTGATATGAGTATTTACACCTTTTACAGTGTTCACACCTACTGTAAAATAGCACCCCTGAGAGTTTCATTACAACCACAAACACCTAGGCTATGCTGCTCTCTGAAAACTGAACTGCACCATAACACACTAGCTAGTAAACCTCAGCCAAGGATGGTGATTTTTCTTGTTGTTGTTGTTGCACAAACTGTTTCCTGCAGCGGTGTTAAAAAGTACACCATGTTGACTTACGTATTGTGGGTTCGAAAAAATATGCCCTTTGTGTTTAACAAACTAAATGTGTATTATTTATGGTATACAGGATAAACCAATCTTCCAAAAAGGCACTTAAATGGTGTCATTATTTATTTACACGTCCGTACACCAGTTAATGGAATTGGCGGTGTTGAGCTGCAACACAGCTTGGGGTCTACTTTACCGAAATGCACATGTTAAGAAATGGCTATCCCAGTAGGGTCTTTACATGTCCAATATGGGTCAGTCCACTTGCACGGACCTAGAGGCTGGTCAGCATCACAGAGCCACATCATCTTCGTTAAGTGATGCTAGGTCAACCATAGGCAAAGTGCTTTCCCAGATGCAAGTCCAAGTTTTGTCCGTTGCTTGTAGGGACCCCTTTATATTGATATGCTGCCTTTTTTTTTAGTCTGGGACTAAACTAGGTTTAGAGCCTTGCTGCCATAAGAATAATTGTAAATCCTGTTATTTTTGACAACTGAAATGCAATAACACTGTTGCATGAAATACTTGGCTTTTGATGTAAAGCCAAACTATTCAGCTGTTTAATTCACATCAACAACGTCTGTCAGTTTGCATACAATTAAACACTTTTGTCATTACTCTATCATTCATGCCCTTTTATTACACACATGACATGCAATGATACTGTCTAACCGAGAATGGTCTGTTATTAATCTTCTTTATTTTGGGGGTGCTTCTCATATCTCTCACAGGAGTGTCGACGCCTCCCTAAGCTGTGTGGTCACTGTTAGCAATGGCCAAGAGGAAATGGGCCCAGAGTTGCAGCACTGCGTGGAATGGCTTCAGGCCTACTTCAGCGAGCCGTGGACCGTGGGGAGGCTCCCACTCCCGGTCTTTCACCACCCCACCCTGCATGGAGGTCTGTCGCCATGGATAAATATTTTTTCAGAGCCATGACTGGAATCAGGCTTTCACTCTTAATTGTCAGTTACCTCACTTACACTCTCTGGCTCACTGTGTTATAATGAAGTATTTTATGGCAGAGAGAGAGAACAGAACCCGGAGCTGTAACTTGGTTCAGTAATCTGTGGCAGCCCTTACCATGCGTGTTAGTCTTGGCCGCTGTTCCCTTGATTCTTGGCACATTCTTGAAAACTGATCAAATTCCACTCTTGACATGTTCAGACAGGAAGCTTTTTTTAATGAGAACATGTGAATGTTAGTAAAGTTTCAATGAGGGCATTGTTGGCTTGACCAGTCACCCACAGCAGGGGACAAGAGAGCCTTCACAATGGACAGTGTGCTTTCAAGAAATATCTGTGATTTCATAGTTTATGATTGAACACACAGCAGTACATTTTACCAAAGATAGGTAGGCAATTATTAAAGCATTTTCTGCAAGAATAAATGAGTATCATAATGCCATAAGACATTGTTGAAATGATACACTTTGGAGGACTCAATCATTTCCAAGAAAATGTAAACATAAGTCAGTTAGATTTTTAAGTCTGAATGCTTATTGTATTGAAGCTGATCATTTTTCGAAGAGGTTTAATTTAGGAGGAAATAAAGCGCACCTACACCCAAAAAATATGACAGCACTCAAATCCACTCCATTGCATGTACTCAACAACCGTGCTACTCTTCCCCTGCTATTAGGTTTTAGTTGCAGTCTAATTTCATGCAGATCCACACAGTGCTTGAGTGATGGCATTTTCAATGAGTAGGTACTCCATTGAGACTCTGTATACTGCAACGAGTCCCACGCTCCCGCAAAGGCAATGCAGAAATACATCAGGAGCAATTACGATATCAACTTCCAGCGTGATTCCCTCCACCACCAAGTGCTTGTGTACCCGCCCCGGGCTCTTTCAAATCGCATCTCATCTGAAGTCTTTGGGGTTTTAATTAAATTTCTGGATAGATGGAATTCTTCATTAGTACCTGATCTGAATAAATGATTGTGCTCTGTTAACCCCCCCACACACACACACACACACACACACACACATCTCTGTTGTTCTGAGGTTGGGTAAATAGATGGTAGCCTAGGAGTGAATTGCTCTCAGTGGTCCAATAGCTGTAACGGTTGTCAGTGAAGACATGTTAAATGCAGGCAGCATGAGTATTTGTCTACTGAGGGAAGAAAATGTACTTTCTATATTTTTGATGATCATGAGAATTTTTTTTATTTTCTTCTGGTTATGAGCAGGGTACGGATGTGTTTACAGTTTGAATGAATTGCTAGTTATACTAACCTGTTGTTAAGTGCTCTCAGGAGATTCATGAAATGCATAGAGTAATTAGAACAATTCATGTCCAACATAAAGGCTTTGTTTTTTTGGGGTGAGAAAAGCTGAATGTCACAGTACTTACAGCTTGTCATAGGAATCATTGCCTCTACTTTTTCAATGTTGTCACATTTATTTGCTCTGTTTATATAAAATGGAACCACTTTTAATATTAAGCTTCTTTGCGTAAAGTAGCAACCCGGTTGAGGTGACATGAAACAAGATGTGAAACTTGTTTTCCTTCACTCGCTGTCATGCACCACATCACACACAAACTTTGGTTGGTCGAGAAGAGATGGAGAAAGTGAGTGTGTGTCTCCTCAAACACAGACACCACAGGTTCTCAGAATGATGCATATTCTTTCATTAATTATACATCCATATGTAAAAGACGAGAGGATCTTAGTCTGGGTAAGCGGCACGGGAACGTGTGGGGAGGGGGGGGGGGAAGGGCGCTCTTCAAAGCCCATATGACTGGGTTCCTGCAGGAGTCTGAACCTCCCTCTGTGCACAGCGCAGTGCGAGATGAGACTCTCCAGGACCCGCCCCTGTGATGTGGAGAGGAATTAGGGAAATGAACGTTTTCAGAATATCGAATCAGAGAATCATGAACACCCCGTCAGCCTTCAAAAGTATGGATCCCCTAAGACTCAGGAGACACTTTGACTAGGAGCCAAATTCTCTCCTCCCTGCCATTAGACACAAAGGATAATGAGGGGGCCGCATTTCCACTATTGTACTTTATGCTCACAACTACAGAGGGTTGGGTAGCAACTGGAAAATGATCTCTCCAAATCTCATTGTGTTAGTTAGCAAGG
The DNA here is from genome assembly GCA_030435695.1 of Brachymystax lenok tsinlingensis. Lineage (NCBI taxonomy): Eukaryota > Metazoa > Chordata > Actinopteri > Salmoniformes > Salmonidae > Brachymystax > Brachymystax lenok. The sequence goes on from CM059805.1 coordinate 10,300,487, forward strand.
CTCGTGTAGTGTCTGCAAATGTTCCACACAGTCACCTACACAACATTATGAACAGCTAATAAACTACTGGATTTATTATTTTAGGTACAGTATTACATTTAAAAAGAACAATTATGTAAATCGATTTAAAATCATATAATCCATTCCTACCTATCAATTTTAGTCCCAGCCAATCTGGCCTCTCCAATGTCCCTGTCACCTGCGCTTATGGTAGGTAATGACCTGTGACATCATTATGGGAAGTCTGTAAAGGTGTAAGTGGTGCCCCTCAACTTTTATTTAAACAATTGACATCGGTGTTACCCTATCTAAACAGGGTCTTGACCCCAGACACACCATATTAAGGCCTTTTATGAAGTATGTGGCTAAGGGACCGCTCTCAAATCATTGCTGGTCACCTGAGGTGACCCTCATGAAACTCTCTCCAACGCTGTTGAGGCCGGAGTTGTTTAACCTCTAGACGTGTAGGTTTATGTCTGTGGAACCAGTATAAACCTTTTTCGTGTTGGACAAAGAAACTGGGGGTGTAGACTCACTTAAGACATATAGTGCAAGTTAACATAGCCTTGGTCATGATGTAGAGTCTGTCAATTTGACATTGACTAGTTGTTTGTCGATAATGTGTACATAAACACTGATTTGTATCTGTAGTCAGGAAGGGGTGCTGTTTAGCCACCAGAGTCACAGCGGTATCAATATGTAACACACGCCATGCACGCAAATCCATAATTTACGAGCAAGAATAATCTATTTAAAAATTGAGGATAAAGCTTCCTCTCTCCTCTTTACATGAAGTCTGCCTTCGTAAGAACCCATCAGCTCGTTGACAGCGTGATTATTACCTGAAAAATTATTAAACAGTACCTACGGGCCTCGTTGAAGACAAAGAACTCACATGGGTACGCATCAATCAAATATATCCCCTTCAGGTGTTACACTTATTCCCCCCAGTTTAGGCAAATTGCCTTGTTGGCGTTGCTTTGTGTAGCGGAGAGTGACTATAAGGTGAGAGCCTAGGGAGTGAAGGATGTTCGCTCTGTAGAAGAGATACTGGGGGGGTTCCATGTTTTCACACAATGCCAATTTAGAGTGATTTCAAATACTGTAGATCACTTGTCATGAGCTCTCTTAGACCAGAATGAAATGGAATGCTAGATGGCTAATTGACTGTGTAGGATGCATGAATTAGAGGACCAACAAGCTTATGCTGTTCACTATTTCACTTTACAAAAGGTACGGTTCAGTTGTACACAGCTAGTCAATGTTCAGAGTAAAAATAGATCAGGTTTGAATATGTTGCATTTCTACTGTAAGTTATCAGAGTAGTCTGGTAGTACAGCTAAAGCGTTAATGAAATCAAAGCTGTTAATGTGGCCTCTTAAACTGCAAATAATTTCTGAATTCCACCATTTAAGAGAAGCCTGATATAATGAATCTACTCTCAATAGAAAGCAATTAAAAGGACAAATTAGTCTTATTAACCTCGAAGTCATCCCACTGCCACAAATGGTGTGCAACATTCAAATTATTTTTATTCAAAAAATTAGAACAGATTTGGTGTCTATTTGGCCTCTCTTAATCCTTTTAAATGAAAGAGCGACCTTATAATTGTAGCTGTGACCTTATCTAATATAACCTAGATTGTCCTTGTTCAGAAATAATTTCCTTCATGTAAAACTCTTTCTCTATTGTAGCTGTTATTGGCAGAGAGGTTTGGAAAGCTCTTAGTCGTCTATTAAAGATGCACTATTCAGAAATCGCTCTGCCATTTCCTGGTTGCTGAAATCTATTAGTTTGCCTAATTTCAGTTTATGTTACAAAACAAGCAAGAATAGTGTAGAGAATCATTGTACCATCTAAACCTCTTGTGAAGTATTTTTTCCATATCCCAAAATAAAGTAATTTTATCTGTTTGAAACTGGTGTACAAAACCCGAAGTGACTATGCATAGATAATAAACAGAGAGTAGCAGCAGCGTAAAAGGTGGGTGGCTACCCATAGTCTGGGTAGCCATTTGACTAGCTGTTCAGGAGTCTCATGGCTTGTGGCTTGTGAGTAGAAGCTGTTAAGAAGTCTTTTGGACATAGACATGGCGCTCCAGTACCGCTTGCCGTGCGGTTGCAGAGAGAACAGTCTATGACTAGGGTGGCTGGAGTCTTTTTGACTAATTTTAGGGCCTTCCTCTGACTGCCTGGTATAGATGTCCTGGATGGCAGGAAGCTTGGCCCCAGTGATGGACTGGGCCGTACGCACTACCATATTGCAGTTTTAACGAATTTACCGCCTGGTGATGTCACCAAAACAGGCTGAAATTTTAGGTGGTCTTGTCAAACAGCTGAAAGGGCATTATCATAATTTTCACAATTTCACTGTATTATTCCAACATCATAGTGTGAAATATACTGTATGTAAAATACAGGAAAATCACTTTTTTTACTGCACTGTGACTGATTAAGCGTCAGTCTTTACCTTTATACCTCCCTCTCACTCCCTCTATTTTATCTCTTTCTCTTTTATCTTGCAGATGCCTTCACCAGCCGGGTTCTGCACACTCTTGTGCGGGACGTGAAGCTGGGAGAGACGGTGTCGTATAAGCGGCTGGCCGAGATGGCAGGAAACCCCAGGGCTGTGAGAGCTGTGGGAGGGGCCATGAGGAGGAACCCGGTCAGTAGGGTTCTCTTTGATTGACACGTACACTCCTCTGAGATTAGCCATAGGTAGTCAGGACACCACAGTTGGCTTTAGTTTTACCAAAGGTATACCTCTTTTAGTAGTGGGTATCAAGTACATGGGTATCAAATACAAGTACATACCTGTTACAGCTTCAGTAAGGCACAGACAGCTTTAGCATCCGGCCGTGATCGGGAGTCCCATGGGGCGGCTCACAATTGGCCCAGCGTCGTTTGGCCGTTGTAGGCCGTCATTGTAAATAAGAATTTGTTCTTGACGGACTTGCCTAGTTAAATGGTAAAAAAACATTTTTATTATGATTTATTCAAAATACTAATTTAACTCAATCATGAATTTTATTATGAGTATCTGCATTATTGTAAAGGCTATGTTCAAATGTATGGCTGTTGTAGGAAACCAGTCCTATCTTTTTTACTGGTGATTTTATTCAGTCTGTACAAAATGAAAAGCTGGAGGGAAAACGCTGTGTCTGCTTTTGATCAGAACCTTTGATCAAAGCCCGTTTAGCTCTGCCCATGTAGTGCTGTGGGCTAGTCGACTAAACTAAACTCCACGGTTTGCGATGGAGTTGGGCGGTGACTAGTGTAGGCCGACTGGAGCTCCGACTTCACATAAGATTATTTTTTTTAATCAAAAACGACTGATTTCAGCACCCAAAGAATAGCCCGCAATTACACAGAACAATTTTGTTCATTTTATGTGACATCGGAGCTCCAGTCGGCCCACACTAGTCGCCAGTCAACTCCATCGTAAATCGTGGAGCTGTGGGCATGTGTTGGAGGCACTGCACAGCAGTAGTAGTAATAGTAGTTTTGTGAAGACACACACATTGTGTTTTTACAAAGTAACCAATGTATGTTTCCAAATCTAAATATATGGAAAAATAAGTACAATATTATGTGTTATGTTACTCTGTAATATGCACTAAAAGTACCCTTACTCACGATTATATTCTAGAGTAATACCTTCCAGTTAAACAATAAAGAGTCTAGCCTTTTGGCTCATGATCTAGAATCAGATCCTCTCAATGTCAATTACTTGTCAGTACTGCTGATACACTTGGGCTTCAGCTGTGAGAAGCTCTGCAAAGTATTGATTTTTGCCTCTCTGTGGCACTTCTTTACCAGGATTTGAGTATTGATAAGCTTTAGTGTTCTTTCCCTGAGTGAAGAGGCTGATCCAAAGGCCTTGAGAGTACCCTACCTAGACTGCTCTTCAAAACCGGGGAACCCAGTATCGATCCACATGCGTTGAAGCATCCCTCTGTCAGTAAGGTTAATCTGGGGTCTGAAAGTTTTATTGCTGTTGACATGAGAGTGGTTTTAATGATCGATTTAAAACACATAGGATTTCCTGCTGTTGTACAGTAAGAGAAGGGCTAAAGGTACAGCCATCAAACCGTGACAACCAACCCTGAACTAGTGAAATCTAGTTCAATTACAGGGCTATGCCAGCTAATATGTAATTACTAATAACATGCTTTTAATATTTGATCATGACAGCAAAATCCAGGTAAAATGCAGGCAATATACAGACGGAGTAAGAGCAACACGATGTAAGCTAGGCTAACGTTTGAAAATGCAAACAACTGTTATAAAGTGCCCGCCCTATTGCCACTATTCTTGTTTGGATTCCACAATGAATGAACTTGTGTAATCTCGCTTGTTTTATCCTTCACCAGTCATTTAGTTTACAAAGAACTCCAGACCCCCTGGCAGTCGTCTGCAACAAGAGTAAACGCACCATCGACTTCCTCTTTTTAATGATCACAGGGTTATCAGATCTTAATGTTGACACCCTCTCCATTGAATATTCATCCTGCTGGTGTTTTTGCCCATTAATTTTTGATTGCTGCTTTGCTTTATACTATTAAAGAGTCCAAAATCATTTATAACCAAAGACGGAGAGTTCACGTTCAATGTGGATCCGTTCAGGATCAAACCAGACACTTTTGACGTGGCTTTTTTACATGATCAAATGAAGGGAAAATGTTGTAGATTCATGTTTTTATATATAGCAAATCAGGGATGCCTCAGTGGTTCTGTGTTATCAAAGCATCAACAATCATGCTACATTCACAGTGTCTGTCTGTGTCAACATGAGAAGGCAGTCTCTGAATTGTCACGTCACTTGATTAAACGTTGTTATGACATGGACGTATTATCTTCACAACTAGCGGTGTGAAACACAAGGAAAGGCTTGTTCAACCAGTTGTGCCCCAATATTGCCAAAACATGCAATTTTATTCATCTCTCCACCTCAGGTGCCTCTTCTCATCCCCTGCCACCGCGTCATCTCCAGCAGTGGTCAGAGTGGGATGTACATGGGCGGCAAAGGTAACCATCTCAAACAATGGCTGCTCACCCATGAGAAGGTCAAAGAGGAAGACTACAGCACAATGAAGTGACATAGTAAGACCAGTGTGGGATTATACTTTACAAAGCAGGGTTGAAGTGTTATCCAGACAACTTGTATAACCGTTCTGAAACTACTGTACTTCCTGAAACAGTTGTGTCATATGAGTGAACACCAACTATTATTTCTGACTGTTTATCACAGTAAGCAAAGCTAACTCCTTTATCCTGCTTTGTGAAATACAACAGTAAGCAAGATGCGATGTCAACAATGAACCACAGCTGAGGAAACCTGTACATAATTGCGTGACGTGCACATGGTGCGGCTTCACAGTTGAAATGTGTGTCAGCTGTGCCTTATTTTGAAAATGCTGTCTATAACCCAAGGGAGAGCTTTCATGTTTTGATTTTAGATCTGCTTCTGTTCTGCTTTGTCCGACTGTCCAGTCTGTGTTCTAATTTAATTCATGTGAAAGAATAAAGTGGAGGTTTAAAGGAGTGGAGGTGTTAGGAGGGTTAGTGTAGAGGCCTGTCTACCCCCCTAGTGGGCCCTCAGTTTTAGAACGGCGGTAACACCGCTTCCTACATTCCGGCAGTACAGCGAAATAGATTCTAACTATACTGCAGCAGGACAAGACAAGACAATCACACCCATAAAGAACAACTATGTTTATGCCAATACTACTGCTCTTATGTTCTACTAATCATACTGTATAGTTAATGTTGGTCTGAAATTAGAAGGCACTAAAATAACTTTAACATTGAACATTAGGAATTACAAACATATGTTCCCATGGGTGCCAGTTTGGGTTGCCAGTTATTGTTGGAATGGTTTCTCTAAATAATTATTTCCCCCAAAATATGTCACTTGAATCGTTTTCCTCCCTATGCTAAATCACTCTTTGTACCTTTCATTGGTTATTGTATTTCCTGCCAAGCGAATGCTTTGTTCAACATCCAGGAAATAGGCTCGGAATTGTTTGTGAGTCATTCGTTTTTCTTCATTAAAGATTCACCTACAACGACAGTGTTGAAATGTATTTTTATTTTTCATAAATAAATGTAAAGTTTCAAAAGCTTCATCTTGCATAACCAGTCACTTAATTATTTTAAATGTTGTAGTTATACCGCAACAAACTGGAGATATAGTTTGCAATAGATGTTATTGTGTTCAGTTAGCCATCTCAAATATGGCTGAAATGTGAAGCACCATTCAGAGAATAATGTTAGACCTTCTTTCTTATAGAAATGATGCTTTCCATTAGAGGGCAGTGTAGAACGGGAAACAGGCATACACATTCAGCTTTCAATTCTTCACACAGTTGAACAATGGGATCAATTTCCAATTTGATGCCATTGAGATAAATTATATATTTTTCCTGAGAGCGAGGTATATGAAAGCAGCCTGGTGAAGAGTGCATGGACATTTTGCTGTGAGGATTAGATTGACGGTCATTTTAATATATGCATTTAATCACTTCTGCTATTTTATTTTTGCAAACCAGTATCTCTCCGACTTTTACTGATTAGTCAATGTCTACTGAACTGTAGTACATTTTGAAGCATCTTTGAATGCATCTCTGCCGTACTGTTGGACTCACTTACAGCACTCTGCCATCAGAGCACAATTCCAGCCTCTGTTGAAGCAGGCAGGCAGAAGGCTGTAGACCAGCAGATGAAGAATGAGTTTCAGTGTGTGGTTTCACACAGGACTAATGATGCCTGTGGTGGCTACAGGCTACAGTCAGCCCGTAACCAAGGCTGCTGTGACAGAGCCACCAGGGGATCATATTTAAAAGGAGCACACTCTGAAGTGCACTGTAAGCGCCCTCTTTGCTTGTGGCTAAGTCAAGTCTATGTAATAGGCTACACCACACAACAGAGGGGAGTAAAAGGTAAACGATACGTTCTATGTATTTAGTCAGAGAGACAGGCTGACAGATTGGCAGATGTGTGAGTAGTTTGGCCGTTACTGTTCAGGGATCAGAGAAAAATGCACTTTGATAACTTATTAGTATCATGCATGTGCTAGTACTCTGTTTTAGTATCATCCTGGCCATGTGATTCAATGGAATTATAATGGAATTATGGACACCATTAAAAGCGGTTGAGACTACTATTTTATTACCCGCTCTGTTAATCTCTGTGAAACCTCAAATTTTGTTCTAATATTTGCTTCTATGTGCGTGTGTGTGTGTGTGTGTGTGTAGTGTGTGTGTGTGTGCAGGCATGTGTGTGGGGGTAAAGTGGATGATATTGAGTCTGACTTCATAAATCACCCAGACACTGATAAACTCCCCATACACCCACACACCGCTAATGGGCAACCCTTAAGGAGTGTGGGTGTCTCGTGCAGCGTTTGATTCAACATTTATTAACGCCCTCACACACACACATGCACACACACACACACACACACACTCAAAAGTGCTTCTGGAGGACCGAGGAAAGGGCCGGTGGCATTCACATCGTTATTACAAGGATGTGACCAAGTCAGGCTGAATTAATCATTGCTGATACTGTTAAGATGTATTTTGGCTACTATAACAATATTTCACACCATTTCCATTTCATAAGTTATATGCTGTCTCTAATGTAACTCCCTACTTCCCATCTCATATTCTGTCATCCCTCCTCATAACACAGTAATTGTCTGCCCCCCACATCAAATACAGACACTCTGTGCTCCAACCTCACACAGTCGACCATAGTTACTCCCTATCCTAATCCATCACATACCAGTGTAGTCACAACTCACATTGGCAATTTCTTTAAGTCCTTCTCTACTTACCTATCATGCAATATGTACATCAGTCCAGCAGCCTCATTTTACACGGTAATGTAGGCTTACACATACCATTTGGTTGTGTATTCTAGTGCCTCAACATGTTAGTAGAACTAGAACACAGCACCCAGCAAGAGGCAGTATAATGCCTTTGCGATTCCAGAGTATTACACATGCAGATAAGCATTGACCAACAGACCGATATTATACTGGGCTCCACTGCCCTATCATGTTCCCTCCCCCTCTGTCATGATGTCTCTCCGAGGCCCTGACACCAAGGCACCATGCAGCCAGACCAGCTTCCACAGCTGCTGCTACAGTAGTCTAATACACAGCGGATGTAGCTAGGCAGGGGCAAGGCCATGCAGATGTGGTCTTAGTTTGGCAGTGGGCACATTGTATCATCTGCAATGTCACACATAATGTTAACCATATGATTTCACATGTGAAAATGTCCATGTTTTGTACATGTAATGTTTTACTTCACATGTGAAATCATGTGATTTTGGAACAGTTAACATGTGATGATATTTCACGGGATTTCACAGGTGATGCCCTTTGCAAACCAAAAGGAGTTGTTAGGATGTCACGTGGTTTTCAACATACATAAAATGTGATTTTCACATGTGAAATAGCTGTTTTTACATGTTGAGCTGAAATGTTCATGTGAAGACAAAAGACACATGTGAGGTCAGTTGTTCTCATGTGAAACCATATGTTCACATGTATAACATTTTGAGCTCACACCACCTTTCCACATGTGAGTAGGATAACAGGTTTTTACCTCTCATGGGAATTGCAGATTTACATGTTAAAATCTAACTCACATGGAATTGGAGTTTCACATGTGGAAAAACATTCACATGTGATAATCGAATTTGCAGTTTTACATGTGAAACGCTCAAGTGTTGTCACGTGTAGTATATGGACACCTGCTCGTCGAACATCTCATTCCAAAATCATGGGTATTAATATGGAGTTGGTCCCCCCTTTGCTGCTATAACAGCCTCCACTCTTCTGGGAAGGCTTTCTACTAGATGTTGGAACATTGCTGCAGGGACTTGCTTCCATTCAGCCACAAGAGCATTATTGAGGTTGGGCGATTAGGCCTGGCACGCAGTCGGTGTTACAATTAGGGCTGTGGCGGTCACGAAGTTTCATCAGCCGGTGATTGTGAAGCAAAAAACTGTCGGTCTCACGGTATTTGACCGTTAATTAACATAAGCACATTTAGCATCTCCTGGCTTCCACAGCCTACAAGACACTGATGCTGACCTTTGTAACATCTACATTTTAAAAAGTCTAATAAATCCATGTAATATAGCCTACACCTTCACAATACATCCATGTAATATAGCCTACACCTTCACAATTAATCCATTATTTATTTTAGACAGGTCTAAAGAAGCATGATATGAAGAAAATGTAGTCTATTTCAGAAGAAAATAATTGCATAATCCTTATGTTAGGTCCTGATGTGGCTATGTCAAATAGCTGTGGGCTACACTAGTTCATTTAGCATAAAATATTTGCTTAGCATTCCGTGGCATTATTTTATGTTATTTTATAGTATGAAGAATACAATTGAAGCTGAATAAAATATAAAATTTTCTCCAAATTATTTGAGGGAGTGCGCACATGCGGCTATTCTGTGTTCAGCGGTTAAAAAGAAAATAGGTACTCCTATATGCTTAATTTAGAGTTATTAATATAACTAGTTGTTCTACAAACTTTGTACTATATGTTTAGATTTTGAATACATTGTAAGGCTGCATGATGAGACTAATGATTATTAGAAAAAGTTGCTTGAAAGGCATGTGCTCTGCTTAGTTTTTTTGTGCACTTGATAATTGCTCGAATTTCACGGCAGCATCCCATTTGTGTCCGTAATGCACCCTAAAAAAATCTATGCCTTTTGCGGCCCAGAGTGCAGCGCAATGGCTCTCCATCACATGATTGGGTCTTTCTCACCAGGCTACAAGTGAAGACAGACACTTCAGAAGCGCAACTGCTCGCATCCTTATCCGATTTCGAGGTGCATATTGAAGATATTGGAAGAACTTTCCACATTTACTTTTTGTCAGACAACAAAAGATGAGTAGGCCTAACGAACAGCAAAAGCACTAGCCTATGTCAATCTACTATCACCATAGTACAAAAGTCTACCTATTCTATTCTGTGCAATAAATAAATATTCCAAACATAGTCTGGGACAGTTGTGGGATGCAATAGATCCCAAATTAATACAGCCACTAGCATCAAAAACCTTTTGGGGCAATGTGGCTGACGCAACAGATCTGAACGTTTAGCTTAAAAAGTTGATAAACTATTAGGCTATTTCTTCACATTATAAGCACAGCAATGCACACATGGCAGTAGGCTATAATCGCAAATGTTCCTTTAGCAGGAAAACACCATTATCAAAAGTGACTGCAAATGCGATTATGCACGTAATGCTTTTATTATAAAGGTGCGTTTTAATGGTGAAAATTATCTTCCATAAACTTGAACCTCACATGCTGCTTATGTATGCCAGTTAGGCTCTACACCCGTTATAAAGCAGATTAATGTCCTTAATTTTAAGAAGTTATTTGGCCACTTTAGTTGTGATACAAACCTTACCAAAACCTATAGGCCTATGGGCTAGACTACATGAGGTGTGCCACTATGATTCGAAAAAGTTGCAAAAAACAGCAGTTTCTTAAGCTGGACATTAATCACAAGTGATAATATGTAATTCACAAGTGATAGGCTAATATTGTCACCCATCAGACTATTCTTGATTTAATCTTGTCTTTACATCTACTAAATAATATATGAGTGACATTTGTTTTGTTTTAGAATGGACCATTATCATGCACCATTATCATGCACCATTATCATGCACCTGTCTCGATACAGGGGCAGTGGAGAAAATACGTCATCTATGCACTTAAGTAACGAATGGAGGACGCTTTTCCTGTCATGCCAGCCAGGTATGCTATACTCCTGTTGTAAAGATAAACAATGTACTTAATATTATGAAAGTTGAGAAATAAATATAGTAAGCCTAGTCTATAGAAATCTGATGGGATCCTCCTATTTTTAGTAGAGACCATCACTCTGTTTTCTCGCGCAATTGCATAGCCTATAGAAATGTTTCGCAACATGAGCTCATGGGCTCTCATGAAGTGTTTGGTTAGATTTTCGGTGACATTTGCATTGATGTCAGAGTGATTCGAGGGACAATAGAGTGCTGCGGAACAGGCAGTTAGCAAGTTTGGTAGGCTACTAATGACCATCAGCAGCATCAGAGTTTGGAGAAGCCTAATTACGTGACTAAACGGTCAAGTGGAATTTGACTGCCTCCATGACTCGTGCCCACCAGTGTGGCGGTAATACGCAACAGACCTAGTTATAATTCATCCCAAAGGTGTTCGATGGGGTTGAGGTCAGGGCTCTGTGCAGGCCAGTCAAGTTCTTCCACACTGATCTCGGCCATGGAAACCCATTTCATGAAGCTCCCGACGACGAACAGTTATTGTGCTGACGTTGCTTCCAGAGGCAGTTTGGAACTCGGTAGTGAGTGTTGCGACCGAGGACATGCAATTTCTACGCGCTGCGCGCTTCAGCACTCGGTTGTTCCGTTCTGTGAGCTTGTGTGGCCTACCACGTAGCCGTTGTTGCTCCTAGAAGTTTCCACTTCACAATAACAGCACTTAGAGTTGACCGGGGCAGGTCTAGCAGGGCAGAACTTTTTACGAACTGACTTGTTGGAAAGGTGGCATCCAATGACGGTGCCACTTTGAAAGTCACTGACCTATTCAATAAGGCTATTCTACTGCCAATGTTTGTCTATGGAGATTACATGGCTGTGTGCTGTCAGCAACGGGTGTGGCTAAAATAGCCAAATCCACTAATTTGAAAGAGTTTCCACATACTTTTGTATATATAGTGTATCACATATCACATATATAGTGTATAGTGTATCAAATTTTGCATCCCCATGTTGTCACATTTGTTTCACAGGAGATCATGTTTTCACAAGGGCTCAAATGTTTTCACATGTGTAGTTTCATGTTATCATTAACTTCACATAAGACCACAATAGGTAGCATATAGTCCAGAACACTCAGACTTGTGTTTGTGTGTGAGTGTCCGTGTGAACTTGTGAACGTGTGTGGTGCTGTATGCACTGCAGGGAGAGACATGGGCTGAGTGTGACTGAGTGTGTGTATTCCTTGACGTATTATTAACCTATGACTACAGCCTAGTTTTTAGATAGTGGGAACCAGAGTGTCTCAGGCTGGAAAGTGCAGGTCTAGCCTTGTTCTGTTGACAAAGGGGCGGCACTTCAGAGGCTCCAGGACCCCCTGGCACCAGTCTCCCCAGTCCCCCAGACAGACTAGGAGCATCTGGGCTCCGTCAGCACCTCTGGCCCCTGCAGACTGCGATCTATATGACGAGTCTGGGACAGAGGACTGGACTGGATCAGGGAGAGGGAAAATAAAAGCCTTGGTGCCAAATACTGTCTGCAGACTTGTGAGAAATACACTTTACCTATTAGAAGTTCTGTATGACTCGAGAAGATGCACTGTAGATATTGACCAATGTCTAGTGTCTTGCTTTTCTGTAATTCTATCAGTTTAATTATATTTTAAATTGGAGTGGGGGTATCTATGGCGTCTGGATGTAGAATACAAGTCTGTCTGAATGTAGTTGTAGTCAATAACATTAGTGTATACAGTATTTATACTGTGTTGTAAAGTGTGTTACAAATTGGATTCCATGTTCATATAAATACTCATGCAGGTCTACTGTATGTGTCAAACTCTGGACTCATCCAGAGATAATTGTTGATCAGTTATATGTGTTTGATTGGTGGAGCTGGAGTTTCCTCTTACAGGAAAGCTTTCACTGACTAGTCATGATTCATTATTATTCATTGATAAGAAATACACCTGGCCCAATCAAACATGACCACATGTAACAACTCAGCATCTTTAACATGTTTGAGATATTTTATTTAAAATAATATAGACGTGATTATTTTATTATGATTGATGATTTATAATTAAGTCAACCTGCCATGGCACTACAAAAGCCTGTGGGTTGGAATTGAATCTGACACATACACAGTTCTGCGTGTTAGGTAATTTGTTGACGAAGGGCCAAATTCATTTATGGAACAGCGGTATTGGCAGGCCTGGACACTCTGCTAAAAAGCAACGATAATCACAGGGGTTTGGCGCGGTGTTGACGTTTATTGTCATGAATCTTGTCCTGGAGGCAGAACTGAGGAATTTCTCCTTAGATAGGCCAGCTGCGAACTGAAAATTGGCTATAGTGTAAAAATGTATGGATTTTTTGTTGTTGTTGCTTTTTCCCGGTGTTAGGTTTAAAATCAGATTTTATGACGTGCTAGCTGGTGGCCACGAAAGCCTCCAGAACAAGAATCATGATGAAAAAACGCCAACCTGCGTGTGACAAGGACTCTTCAGGAAAGGCCCTTACATGCAGGCTTTTGTTGGCCATCGCTCTGTTAGGTGGAGGCTAGGGGGAGACGTCTTCATAAGGCCATGAAGGATAGTATTTTCTGTAGCGTGTAGACAATTTATGAGACATGTTCTTTTAGAGGATGTAAATTATAATGTTTTTAAAGTGCCCTAGTTTTCTTGTGTGAATGGGGGGAAATGACATGCTGCGTGCTGAGAAAGGTTTTAAGGCTGAACAGTAAGATACAGGTAAGGGTCCAGGAACATCCTCTGGGGAGTTCAGGGATATGGGGTAAGAGTATTTTAACAATTTTGCAACTTCATGTCAGTTGATAGAGGACCCTGTCTCAAGCTTCCTAATCACTGTTCAGGTTTACTTAGAAGACACTGTTAATGAGTCTCATTGACAGTCAAACTGGTGCTGTCACCCCCCTAGGATGCACAGCTCTCAGACCCTGCCTGTTTGTCACAGTGTCTCCCACTCAGTGTCGACTGTAAGACCATGGCTGGCAGACAGTTAGTGGTTTGTACAGCGGATCTGACTGAAAATGGCACGCTTCCTGTTGCTTTGCAGCTGCCACCTCTGCTACTTCCATTACTTTCTATAATATGCAGATGTTGTAACAACATTCCCAGACAAGGGGACTATAATAACTGTGTGATTCATGCAATGTTTCAGAGGCACGTCAATTTCTGAAGTGGCACAATTAAAGGGAGAATTACAGTACCAGGTTTTTCACAGGCGCTGAAATGTGTCTTTTTTTCTTTCTAGGAGTACTGTTTCATAAGGGTTCAGAAATCCACCCAATTTTTACAGCCCTTTTCCTGAGTTGAGCTGTTCTGTGAGTCTTTGTGCGGCAAACCTGTCGCGACCCTCAGCGGATATGGAAATGGGGTAAGGTTTTATGGGCCAAAAGGAATGGACACAGTCAAGCTCAGGGGGCATGAATATTGGATGTTATTTCTGGTCTCTTTTTATGTAATCCATTGCCAATACATTATTAATAGATGATATCATATCCAGAACTAGTGGACAAAGCACTACTGAGGGGTACTATGAAAGGAGTTCTATGTGTCAGAGTATGGCATAAAAATGCAGTTGAAGGGATATTATTTTATCACTGGCGTCTCTCACTTTCTGACCTTGGTTTCTGTACTATGACTGTTCTTGGTTGAGTGTGCTTTATGGAAAAAAAATATAGTAAATCCTGCATATGTGGGTCTGAAATACACTAGATCATTAAAATGACACCCAAATACAAGTTTAATTAATTTTTTACCGTTAGGATACTTTGCTATTCCACAGTGAATGAAGTAGATATATTTCTGCTGACCTAACTTTATCTATTTTTTCAATCAGACTGGATTGCAGACAGACCAATGGTCACCCATGTGAACACATGATTTTATGTCAAGTTTATGTGATAACATGACAACATGTGAAGCAACATGTAAAAACAACATGTGAGCACATGTGAAAACATGATCTCGTGAATTTCTTTACAACATGGGGATGCAACATTTCAACGTTTCTCAGAATGTTGTGTCATGGAACATTGGAGGTTTGTGTCTAGTTGCGGTGAAAATACGATAAATCTACAACAAGTTACTGTGTTTTAACACCTAAATGAAGGTGTTCTTGTTAAAGGACAGTATGCTGCTGTTTGTTGATTAGTCAGGACTCAACCTCACTTAGGATTTTAACTCACAATCTCTTGGTTGCTAGCTACCTGAAGTTCCTCCTGCGCCACCATGTCTGTACATTTATTGCCAAGAATACGTTTCTGCACTTTGCCGAAAGCTACAGTAAAAATAAAGTAAACATATACAACAACTTGGTGTTATTTCTATAAAATGACAGTATGGTACTCCATTCTGATTTCAGTTACTGTACAATCTTCTAAAATGTTGCACTGTGACCACACTTGGGACTCAGCCTTAGCTGGGATTTGAATTCACAACCTCTTATCAACCTGAAATTCCCTGCTACCGTATCAGATTGTAAAAGAGATATGGCCACATATTGGCAAGAATGCATATTGGCAAGAATGCATTTCTGCACTATGCTGAAAGCTGCCCAGAATCAAGTAAATAATTGTACAATTATCACCACTGGCGTAACATCAACGTAAAACTAACAGTGCTCAAGGACACTTGATGAGCAGTGGTATTCAACCTTTTTCAGCGGGGACCTGTCACGTCAGACTCCCACTCTCCCTCTCCGGCGCTCTACATCCCGGGCTACTAACCACCGGTCCTGGCAACCCATCATTACGCACACCTGGCAAACTTCACCAAGAGGTCCAAGGTTGCCACGGTCATTTCCCTGCTGACTGGACAGGCATTGGAGTGGGCTACAACCGCCTGGGAGAGAAGAGAAGAGGAGCTGGGTTTGTATGAGAGGTTCCTGGGAGGTGAGCTACTTTTCCAGCTCCGGCAGGATGGCCAAACCGCTGCTCAGTACGCCCTCACCTTTCACACTGTGGCAGCCTCCAGTGGATGGATTGAGACGGCGCTCTGCACTCTATTCCACAGTGGTGTGCGCGAGGAGGTCCAGACGGAGTTGGCATGTCGGGATGACAACATATCCTTGGACGCTTTCATCTCGATGAACATCCATATGGATAACCTTCTTTGGGAGCGTTGGTGTCCACCTCGCCACTCGCCTCCCTCCTTTGGCAGTCCTGAGGCAGAGCCTGAACCCATGGAGGTAGGGGACACACACCTCTCCGCAACAGAGCAGCGTCGCCAGAGACCGCTGGGGCTCTGTCTCTATTGAGGCCAGGAGGAGCACCAGCTTCAGCGGTGTCTGGTGCGCCCCAACCCGGGGTCCACTAGAGCACAGGGACGGCCCCGTGGCCTTACATCTCCCAGGGTAGGCATGAGTATTCCATTATCATCGTTTTCCGCCAAACCCTTTATGGTTCCTATTTCACTGGCTGGCTGTCCCTCAAGTGTTGTATCTAGAGCTCTAGTGGACTCTGGTGCCGCTGGGAACTTAATTGACCAGGCCCTCGCCTCCTCCCTGAACTTAACCTCATACCCTGTTCTCCTCTCCTTTTCCTGTCCATGCCCTAGATACGCGACCATTGGCATCTGGCACAATTACACACATCACCGCACCACTCACCCTCACTGTGGGACTCATACACAAGGTAATCCTCCAACTTCCGTGGCTCCAACGTCACAACCCTACCATATCATGGTCGAGCATGAAAATCATCTCCTGGGAGCGGGCTGTCGGAGGACCTGCTTCCCCATACCCTGTGGTTCCACGCCGGTTGAGAGTCCTGTAAGTGCCCACCAGCCCTTCAATCGGTCCTCCCGTATCGTTGGTCCCGTGTTTTGGGACATAGATGTGGACATCCGCCAGGCTCTGGAGAGGGAACATGCTCCTGCCACCTGCCCTCCAGAATGCATCTAAGTCCCCACGGGGGTGAGAGATCGGCTGTTGACCTGGGCACATACATCCCTTGCCGCTGGACACCCAGGTATCACCCGCACCATCCAATCCATCTCCAAGAAGTACTGGTGGCCCACCTTGGCGCAGGACGTCGCGCCCACTATGTCAACTCATGCTCCATATGTACCCAATCCAAATCTCCCCGGCACGCTCCAGCAGGGAAACTCCATCCCGGGCCTCAGTGACCTTGGTCCCATCTGTTCATAGATTTTGTTACTGATCTTCCCCTGTCTGATGGTTTCACCACTGTTATGGTTGTTGTGGACAGATTTTCCAGATCTTGCCGTTTTATCCCCCTCTCTGGTCTCCCTACCGTTCTCCAGGTCGCTGAGGCACTGTTACAGCAGGTCTTCCAACAGTGACTAGGCAACAGAATCTATAATAGACAGTAGCAGCAGCCTATGTGGCGTATGTAGTTTGTGCGTAGGTGTGTGTTGTGATGTCAGTGGAAGTACTGTATGTGCGTGTGCAAGGTCAGTGGAAGAGACTTCAGTGGTCAGTGGAAGAGAGTGCAAAAAAGGGTCAACTCAGGTAGTAATTTGATTAGCTATTTAGCAGTCTTGTTTAGTAGTCTTATGGCTTGGGGATAGAAGCTGTTCAGGGTTCTGTTGGTTCCAGACTTGGTGCACTGGTACCGCTTGCCATGCAGTAGCAGAGAGAATAGTCTATGGCTTGGGTAGCTGGAGCCTTTGACAATATCCTCTGACACTGCCTGGTATAGAGGTCCTGGATGGCAGGGAGCTTGGCCCCAGTGATGTACTGGGCCGTACTCACCACTGTACCAAGTGGTGATACTGTTCAACTTTTTGAGGCTCTGAGGGCCAATACAAAATCTTTTCAGCCTCCTGAGGGGGAAGAGGCACTGATGTGCCCTCTTTACAACTGTATGTGTGTTAATTCCTTAGTGATGTGGACGCCGAGGAACTTGAAGCTCTCAATCTGCTCCACTATGGCGTGCTCGCCCCTCTGTTTCCTGTAGTCCACAATCAGCTCCTTTGAATACCACTGACATAGGGTATAGAGTACCAGTCCACACACACCAACACAGTCGTGAAAAAGGTACGACAGTAATATTTGGCAGCACCATTCAGAGAATCTTGACTGGCTGCATCAATGATTGGTATGGCAACTGCTTGGCATCTGACCACACGATGCTACAGAGGGTAGTGCGTATGGCCCAGTACATCACTGGGGCCGAGCTCCCTGCCATCCAAGACCTCTATACCAGGTGGTGTAAAATAAAAAATGCCTAAAGACTCCAGCCACCCAAGTCATAGACTGTTCTCTCTGCTATTGAATGGCAAGCAGTACCGATGCACCAAGTCTGGAACCAACAGGACCTTTAACAGCTTCTACCCCCAAGCCATAAGACTGCTAAATAGTTAACCAAATAGCACCCAGACTATCTGCATTGACCCTTTTTGCTCATTACATACGCTGCTGCTGTTTATTATCTATCATGTTGCCTAGTCACTTTACCCCTACCAAAATGTACATACCTACCTCAATTACCTAGTACCCCTGCACATCGACTCGGTACTGGTACCCTGTGTATATAGCCATGGTACCGTTACTCATTGTGTATTTATTCCTCATGTTATTATTTTTCAAGAATTCTTCTATTTTTCTCTCTGCATTGTTGGGAAGGGCCGTAAGCATTTCACTGTTAGTCTACACCTGTTGTTTACGAAGCATGTGACAAATACAATTGAATTGATTGATTGATAGAATAATACTGTGAAAATGATGATAATGCATTTTTAGTGTAAGAGCTGTTTGAAAAGGCCACCTGACATTTCAGCCTGTTTTGGTATGATGTCGTTTTTTGGCCTGCCTGGTAACATCACCAGGTGGTAAACTAATGAATAGACCAATAACAGTTTTCCCCGCCCAACTCCGACCACTCCCAGGAAAATTCTTGCTTGACAAATGTATCTTTGCTAAGAAGCTGTTTTTGTTTCTTTTTGACCATTTTAGTTAAAAACAGTCACAGTAAGATCAAAACAGCTGCATTGGACCTTTAATGTTACTTCTGAATCACAATGATAAATACTAGTTTTTCTTGGGTGTATTTTTTACAAAACTGAGATTTACTTTGGAATACAGGTGAAATCAGTCATTGACATATACATGGTGGCGTAGCAGGTTTAGTAATAATTACTGTATAAATGAACATCTTGATATTGTACACATGAGGCTACAAAGCCATTACATCAGTACCCCTGAAAGTGAACATATAAGCACATGAATATGTGTAAGGTAATATTCTCTTTTAAGGTCAGTTTGAATTGTTTTTCCTCATGGGAAACAGTAGATTGATAGCGACCGAACAAAACCCCTTTTCTGAATGCTTGTCCTCCATGGCCTCAATGAAGGTTTCATTCCTTTATATCGTCCAGCCCAATTCCCAGCATGCACAGCCATTGTGACTCTTTCAACTGGATCTCTCCATTGACTGGCTCATTGTCCAGGCAGGCTTTTGTGTGGCGCTATCACTGGAGTGCAATCTTTCACCTGAACACTATAGGAACATTGCAGTGATATGGCCAGGTATAGCATGTGAGGCAACCACATCTGAGAGGAATAAAGCAATGGTAGAGACAAAATATCTAAAACAACAGGAGCTGTGTCAGTAGTAGCAAATGAAATAGTCAGTTCATAAACATTGAATAGATATATTCAACTTTACTTTCTTTTTTGTGTAATGAATAGGGGGTATTTTAAAAATGTAACAATATGTGAGCAGTTAAGATTTGTCTCCTTTGACAGATAACCACTACTGAGGAAAGTCTTGATAAGAGTAGCAACAATACTGTATGGATGTGGTGAGCCTTGGCCTCCTTTGATTGCATGACCTCTTGACCCCAGGCTGTGTTGGAGAGCGTGGGTGTCTGTCAGGCCCTGGTTATAGGGCGTTATTGACTCAGGATTTATAAATATTGAATGCACACATTAAGAGCATGGTGGAGGGTGGCCAGGCCATTAGAGTTCTCCAATAAAGAGGCTCTCACTATGATTGAGTGTTGTGGCTATAGGCTGGCTTTTGGTACAGAGAGAGCCTGGTTTGATTTCCAAGCATTAGTATATTCCTGCCTGGCATTACTGGGCATGCACCAAAATGCTTGCTTACTATGTTTGTTATCCTACTATTAAAGGTCTCAGATGCACATTAAATCAGTGTTCTTTGATAGACATAGATAAGGGATGGGCAACTGGCAGCCCGCGGCCCCCCTTTTGTAGGCCAGTCGGAGTCTCAACTTACTGTTGAGAGTTAGAATAATAGAATACACAATGTGCAATTTCGACCCATGAGCCACTGCGGGCCCTATGATGAGTTCCGTTTTTGTGTGGCCCCCACCCCCATCAAAGTTGCCCATCCCAGACATACTGTAAATATAACACTTATATAACACTTATAAACAAATGTTTATATGGAATAGATGGATTCAGTTTTTCCTTTAACTATGCTTTTAAATTTTTGAAGAAAAAAAAAGCAAGAAACAGATAATACTACTTCAGGAACCAGGTATGTGACTATTGTTCTAAGACACGTCAGATTAACAAGGGAATCTATTGACGCACACAGCGATCGCAGTTGAAAATGTTATAATTCTCTGATGTATTTGACCTCACACTATCAGCATCACCTGCATTATCTTATATGCCATGACATCTATGCATTCCGCTGGCATAATAAGCTTTGATTCGCTGATTCCTGCTCAACTTGCATTCACTTAAATGTGATTATAGGGTGAGATGGTCATGGACACTGTTGCCTTGATGAGAAATTGACATTTTGTGACCTGGTCTCCAGGACCACTCAGAAAGCCAGATAAGATGTTTAGTTGTTTTACAGGAGAGGCGCTATTCTTCCCCGTCGCTTCTCTATCTCTGTTTGACCCACTTGATGAGTATAGATTTCACAGGGCCCCCTTTCAGCGTTCAAACTCTGAGTTTCAAAACAATACCAACCCCTTATAGACAAAGGATAACCTTGCTCTTTCAATGTATTGATTCTTTATTAACTAGGCGGCCTAATGCAATGAAATGAGGGATTTTAATGGAGCCTCTTTAGGGTGCTTTGAATAAAAAGCTCACGCCATTTATGAAAGGCTACAATGCATTTAACAGGCTATTTTAAAGCATGGCAGTAGAGAGAGATGCCGATATAAAGATCAATATGAATGTGCCTCAAAGTCAAATTGCTGGGTCAATAGAATAGAACAGAACTGCACAGAGATTTGTTTTTGACTATTTAGGGAAGATTAGAAATACGTTTTAAGTTTCTTTTAAAACGTATTTCTAATCTCCCCCAAAATTGTCAAAACAAAACAAATCTCTGTGCAGTTCTGTTCTATTGGCCCTGTTTCTGAATCTAAAAGTCTAGAAACTACCATGGAGAGAGTGGACATCCCTGGTTCATGGGGAAATCCAAGGTTTCATGTACAAAAGTGTTCTGTGTATTTTTATCATTGTCTTTTGCTGTTGTATTTCAGGTAAGATAACAACTGAAGAAATCCACAGGCTTTAGCAAGTTTTTTTGTTTTTTTTACTGAAAATTTAATAAAACATGACTTATTAATTTCTATTTTCATTCCAAATTTTGACATTTTGAATTTTTGTTCCCTGTAAACACATTTAAGCTATGTGGCAGAGTCATAAGTGGTGAGTAAAAGTGACTTGTATACATTCTACAAAACAGAAATAAAATACTACCACAAATGGAGTCCCTTCCTCCAAGGTTGTCCCTCATGCACATTGTTTCTATTGTATCTTAACAACTATCATATGGGTCACAAACTATTTATTTGACAATACAACCAACAAAGTTTTCTCCAAAAATGGTCTGTATAGATAATTTAAAATCAATATAAAAATAAACAATGAAGTTTGACTTCCCTTTTAAAAAATGGACAGAGAGTCTTGACAGAGTAACAAAACTTTGAAGATACATGTGAAATATATGGACATTGCATTTGATCAAATACAAAAAAAACATGAAGGCAACAGTTCTTGGCTGAAATTCTGTGCTGCATCACTATTAAGGACATGACAATTAATACATACATAATGAAAAGCAATATACAAAATATCAGAGATAAATACAATATTTATAGTTGATATGTTACAAAATTTCCCTCAAGTGAGCGCAAGTGTGTATTGGAACGGAAATATGACAATGAACTACTTTCCATTTTAGATGGAGTTTAATTTTGCTTTAAATGTTGTTGATCTAAAATAACATGGAAAAAAGACAGATGCATAAATATTTAGCACAATTTTGGCAATATCACAATAGTCTACAAGTTTATAACCACATATAAAACACATAAGGGGATTTGGAGCTAGAAGGAAGAGGATGGCCCTCTTCAACAAGAAACAGACTTCACAGTAGCCTAGGAATGCATTAATATACAGTGCTAGCAAAAAAAGTCAAAATAAACGTGGCAAAACACACTTGCTTAAAAGGAAGCTCTAGCCAGGCGTTCTACATACGCCAGTGTACTTGTTGAATCCAAGATCATTTTCACTTTCGTAGATGAATTTCTAGCTACAATAAATTACTCATTTAATTTAAGATGTATGAATGAAACATGACACAATCTTACCCACCCACCCAGCCCCACCCATTTACTTGCATTTTCTGTATTTTATGATTGATTTCTACATTATATATCTCATATATTTTCCAGTTGAAAATCTTAAACCTTCTTGGCCCCACGGTATTTTCTCACACATAAAAATACAAAAAAGTCACATTATAAAGACACACAATTGTGAATCTATTGAAAGAGAGTTAAAACAAAAAAACATTTTCTGAGGCGAACAAGTTCATAGGTAAATGTACATCAGTGTTTACATTAAAACCAAATGATGAGTCCACAGAGTTTCTTCCAGTATATGGTTCACTGGACAAAGCCAAAGTTCAACCCGATAGGTATGCAAAATGTACACTCCATCGTCCTTTGTCTTCTTCCAGGTTGATCAAATGGGAAAAAAAATGAGCAAAAAAGCTACAATTGTTGAGTTCCTAATGAAATGCTTTGTCCAAATGTCCAAATCTTAACTCTTGAAATAGTCTTTTAAAAGAAAATCATGTTTTTATCTTCATTAAAAACAGAATAAGCTGTTGACTATATCCTCAGTATTTTAGATTACGCCAGTGTCTTTGCTGTGTGATAAAGGGGTGTCCTGTATCGTGGTGAGAAGATTGGTGCTTGAGATGATGAAAGTGCATTTACATTGGAGGTACAACCAGACCGGACATAGCTGGAAAAGAGAGAGAGAAAGAAATTGTATTTAGCACATTCATCCTTTCCAATGTATTCAATTGGATAAGCAAAACATTTAGCTATTTACATCTTGGAACTTTAAAACAGATGTTAAGTTATGATGTTGTAAGTGAGACTGTGTGTATGTGTGCATGTGCGCCTGTGTGATGCGTGCGTGTGAATGTGTGGTGTGTCTGTGCATGTCTGAGTGCAAACCTCTCTAACAGGATAGTTTTAAAAGCCTCCCTCTTGCTCTGACATTTCAGGCCCCAGCAGGCCAGCGTGGCTACGTGTGATATTCCTCCTGGTGTTGAGGTAATGGCAAACAGTGAACCAGACTCCTAGGAGAGACGGCCATGCCGACCATGGAACAACAACACGGTCACTGCCCACAATGCTGTGCTACAACCCCCACCCTCGTCACTTAAGGACTCAACTGACTCCCCTCAGGCTGATCTGACTCCCCTCAGACTCAGCTGACTCCCCTCAGGCTGATCTGACTCCCCTCAGACTCAGCTGACTCCCCTCAGGCTGATCTGACTCCCCTCAGACTCAGCTGACTCCCCTCAGGCTGATCTGACTCCCCTCAGACTCAGCTGACTCCCCTCAGGCTGATCTGACTCCCCTCAGACTCAGCTGACTCCCCTCAGGCTGATCTGACTAAGCTGACTCCCCTCAGACTCAGCTGACTCCCCTCAGACTCAGCTGACTCCCCTCAGATTCAGCTGACTCCCCTCAGACTCAGCTGACTCCCCTCAGACTCAACCATTCTCCATACTGAAGATGGAGCCACTGCATTACACTCCTATTTCCACAGGCACTACACTACTCCTATTTCAAAATCATTATCCACAAGCTTAGACAGAGATCAAAGGTAGTTTCCATTCTTTTACCCAGACCATCTGCTAGGATATCATTAGCAACTCTAGCTTATACAGAGAGTTAATATACTCCGTATTTCACACATTTTGAACAATTAGGTGGCTAGTAAAGTGCCAGGATGAAAAATCATTGCGTATTTGTAGTGTCATGGTTGGAATGCTTTTAAGTTTGCCAGCACAGATGATGGCAAGGCATTGCTCATTAATTTCTGCACAACATGTATTAATAAGTATGATCGTGTAGCAAGATGAACTTTAATTTCCCACTTCATTAAGCTCAATGTTATTAATCTTGGGGCGCACACTACGGCTAAGCTTGTTTTCAAAGCAATCATGTTGGTCATGACACACACAAAACCTAATAAACATAATTACTAAAACAATTCTGGGAAGGTGTTGTCCTTAGACCTTGGAATATATCATTTGCTATGCTGAATGAGTTGTGTGTGTGGTGTGTTCGCATGTCTGCTTATGTGCGTGTGTTTGCGTGTGTGTGTGTACATGTGTGTGCACTCATGCTTGCTTGTGTATTTGAATGTAAACTCAAAGGTGTAAATAATAAATAGCAGCCTGTTAAAATGCATATTTGTAATGATTAGTCCCTCACCAAACCGGACAGAGGCATGAGCCGCGGTATCTGCCCAGTAGTCCGAAGGGAAGGGATGAGGGGGTGAGGGGGGCTCACCTTGCAGTCCGTTGCCATTTGCGCTGGTGCAGGAGGGGGGGGGAGGCCTGGGGTCGGACCACAGGGGCGAAGGCGCTCTTTTGTTTAACTGCACACAAGATATGGGGGAGGGGGGATAAGAACATGCTATCGGACTGAACTGGGCTGTATTCAGTGAGGTGAAATGTAAAGAATAGAGTCTAACATGATTCCGATTCGCTACCTGACAGACAAGTATAACTGCCCTACACAATACATTTCCATCTGAACATTGTGTAACTTTGCTCCCTCCTGAACAGGTCTGAGATGGCAGCTCTACTCACTTCCATATGGAGAGTTGGCAGAGGATCCGTTGAGGAACCCAGGGGAGCTGGAAACTCCCAGGTTGGACATGCCAGAGTTCCCGTAGCCATTCATACTGTTACTGACAGTGTTGTAGCTGGACTGCTGTGGGGTGCTGCTGGTGATGTACCCTCGTGGAGACACACTGCTGGTGTTCCGGCTGTAGCCTACCGACGAGGAAGAAGAGGAGGATAAGGTGGTTCGAGGTCTATAGGATTCATTTATTCTTTAATTCATGACTTACTTAGCTGACTGTGAATGATTCTTGACCACCAAGCATAAGTTCCACTTACCCTGGTCGTTTCCCTGGGACTCAGACACGTTGACGGCTAGCTGGCTGCTGAAGGAGTTGACTCCCATCATGCCGTGGGAGGCTGTGTTGGCGAGGGAGGGGATCTGGTTGTGGTTACGGGGAACGCTGTACAAGGCCTCCGCTATGTCCGCTGCCCTCTTCAGAATGATCTCCTGTGAAACATGGAGGGAGAAGCTAAGAGTTATTAAGCTGCTCGCCCTCAGTCATCCATTACGGTAGCTTTGTTCGTCTGTAAGACGTGGGTGTCTGTCAGTCTGCATACCTGGTTATTGTGGGGCATCCCATACAATGCTTCAACAAGGTCAGCTGCTCTCTTCAGCAATACCTCCTGATAAAAAAAAATACAGACATTATTGAAATTCTGATGACAGACTATGTTCAATGACACTGTTCAACAAACACCATGACATGGAATGTAACAATAAGAGTCATTATTTTTACACATACAATAAGAGGTATTTTTAGGTGGGTAAATAAAAGTGACCCTGTATTGAGAGGCACCAACACTACATTAGGCCACCAACTCGTCCTAGAACCACTGGGAACAATGAATAATGTCCCATCTCTTAATTAAACCAGCGTAGGCCTTAAAAACAACACCTCACCCTCTAATTCTGGGCTCACGTTTGCACAAGAGTTCAGCACTGGAGTCTCCTTTCTTCAGAACAATAAAGTGAATTAGCTTGGGTTAATCTAGTTCTGCCGTAATGACATTAAGACATTTTTCAATTAACCTCTTTGACTGGCTGTTGTAAAGGACTTCACAAATGACTTCCCATCCAGCGAGAGTCTGGGTGCTTGTGCCTCGGGGACATGGATGCATGGGATGTAGTCTTATCCATGTCTGCATGCTTGTCCCTGCTTCACCAATAAGGATTAGCCATGTTGCTTTGGTTCTTAACACTGAGAAGGACTTGGCCCTAGATCCTGTTCCCTGCTCTACTTCAGAATAGAGCGTGTTAGTGTGCTTTTATCTGCTCTTTGAATTGAGCACTTAATGAAATCATTCATGGAGCACGGCACTGCTTTGTTTAGTGTGATGCTCCAAGCAATATGTTAGGGAAAGCATCTCCTCCATTTAGGAGCATTTATTCTCACAAAGACACGCTTGAGCTATTGCTGTGGTGTTTTATTTGAATGCTTCTTTACTGTCACCTGCTGTATTGCAGCAGTATGTTGACTTTCCGTCAGAACCCCGGTTAAAAGCGATGCAAATCTGTCACTAGAAACATCTCAGATGGCGCTTGTTTTCTTCCCACATTGTGTGTTTTCCTTCGCGGGCCTCAGTAATTTGTGTGAAGTGTTCCATCACTTGGCAATAGCAATCTGGGATTAAGACGGCAGCTGCCGTAAATGAATGTAAACACAGCCATCGCGCCTTCAAACAGCGGCCTCCAAGACTTGGCCTGTGTTTCCAAGTGTGGAGTGTGTATGGGCCTCCTTTCATCCTGAAGAGCCATATCTTCCTGAAATCCTTGATTTATCAAGATGAAATGCTGTAGAAGCCACTTCTAGCATGTGCCATGCTCTTATAGAAACATAGAGCTTAATCCACCAAGTTACCGGATGGGTGGCTCTCTTTAAAATGAGCATTTACCTCTGAAATTGGTGTGTATGCTCAACGTTGCATGCATCTAGTTTGCATACAAATAAAGAATTATGGTTGTCATGAAGCAGGTTCACTAAATGAGAGGACCAGCTGTCTTGGTGTGTTCTCATCAGGCAGAACAGATTCCTCTCTTGCTCGATGAGTGAGACAAAGTGTTTTTTTCTTTCCTTTTTCCTGCAGTTAATAATTACCAATAATCTATTCTATCATATTTGAAGATCTTCTACATGCCTCTCAATTTCAAACAACAATTAAAGCAATTAAGACTGTCACGTTCACAAGCCATGTTTCATTCTCTGAAAACCTCCTCTCCATCCTTGTCCATATGGTACTTTGCAGCAGCAACATAAGGACAGCTTGGAAAAAAGAGAGAAAACGATATTGCCTCTCATCCTTAATCTGTCGTTTACCTCGTGGCGTCTTAACTAACCAAGCTCACTCGCAGGGCTATGCTTAAGTGGTAGCCTAGTCATATCCGAGGATGATGGGAAGTGTGATACCCAATCAACCAAGGAGTTTGTTTTGTTTCCGACGAGACACTTTCACGCGTATCGGCTCACGCTGTGAATACGATTAGCACCGAATGGTGTTCTGAGGGCATTTCCATGTAAATCTGGATACTGCTTCAGCATAAAATGTAATTGGCTTTCTTGTCATGGAGACAGACATATCAGAACACCATGTTAAATTGAAAACAATTAAAGCCCGTAGATGATCTCTTGTTTTGTGACAAAAGCATGACAGCTTTTCTGGTATTCCTTGTTCTACACGTTTTACACATGCTCAACAACTGATCACAGATCAGCCAAGATCTAGACACCATTAAAACCACCAAATGAACTCTGTTGTTACCTGACAAAGGCTTGAGAAATGTTGAGGTATTGCATGTTTTACACGGTAGCCTAAAACCCGTCTAAATGTGATTCTCCACATGGTAGATTAGCTAGGATTGTGTATTTATGTTATCACAGTTAATAAAAGGGGGCCCAGGTTATGTAGCTTGGAGTGGTAATGCCATTATAAAACTGTAAGGCAATTACTGTGTTAGCTCTAGCCTGAGGTAATGAATACATTCAGAAGGATAGGGCCATTAGATGTAGGTACTTCAAAGAGCACAAGAATAGACATTCATTTAAATACATGGATAATTGCTTGACATGAACACATTTGTAATATTTATTTTCTCCTTGTGGATTTCACAAAGAATTGGAAAAGAATAGGTTTGTGTTCATTTTGGGAAAAAAAGAGAGAAGGAAATGCAATCAACGTAATAATAAAACAATATTGGGTTTCTGCTTTTAATTTTGTAATGAATCTAATTTGTTACAGAAGAAAGGAGAAATTGAGTATGTTATAATGTGATATCCAGTCTATTTGTCCATTACTGCCACAGGGCACAAAATGGCATTATAAATTGTATTTTTTTATGGGAGGAATCTAAAATTGTTTTATAACAAGATCTTAAAAAGGAGGGTGAATTCCTAAGTCTCTGTTCACTTAACGCCATGCCCACAAACGAATCTCTTTACGCATCACTTGACTGTTCACACGTTACTTTCATATTCACTCTGGACTCTGCATTGGATTTTTATATCGCTGCTTGTCCCTTAGGGTCAGTCTGTCATCTGCAATGTTGTCTTAAAATTACAAGGTAAACTTCAATCAGAGCACAGTTCCCCCCTTTTTCCTCGGTGCAGCAACAATATTAGCGTGCATCCCTTGCAATCCATGAGCACTCCCATATTGGCTTTCTGTCTCCTCACAATTACCACGTGTCTTACTGGTCCTGGGGAAAAGGCTGGTGGAAATCAATAGCGCCATAATATTATCAACTGGAGGGTGAAGTCATTGAGGGAGGGGGGCCGGTGTCGATTTGCTTTTCTGCTAATGCATACTTCGCCTCCTCCAGCTTGATCTCCTTTTTATAGAGTCTCTTCGCTTCACCTGCAGGCCATAATGGTTGTTCTCTTCACGCCGTATCTCTTCTCGTTCACAATGTACATGCTAGCTAGCCTGAGGCTCTTATATTGAGAATTTGCTGTTGAACCCGAGAGGCGACCCTCAGATGGCAAGCTTAACAATGATGAATCACTCTGTAGGATCATTTACTTGGCCCCCTGAACCCCATATTTGGGTCCATTAGAGAGCAAATCAAATATGTATATTGTTTATTAGAAGTGCAGGGTTTCATTTCACTCTGAGCTTGGGCCATGTGAGGGCTGGGGGGGAGACCCTGCTATATTAAGTAAGTAAGCACACTGAGGAAACTCATCTCAGATTCTGAATGAAAGATTGTTTTATCGACAAAAATATTATCAAAGAAAAAGAAATGGATGCTGTAAAACAAGTATGTATCACGGCATTCCTAGTTATATTCAAATTGTATATTTTACAGAAATGTACTGACTAAATTGAGTGTGCAAACAGACACCCAGGGCAGGGAGACTTGGAGAGAAACTCACAGTGATAAAAACTAAGTGAACCTTTCCTTTGGTCTTACAAATGTGCTGTTGAAATTAGAGTTACATTTCATGTCCAGGTGTTGTTTTTCCACGGGGACCAAAGTCTAATTGAAACAGTTCATATTGTGCACCAGAGACTGCTGGCTGCGATGTCATATATCTTCGCATTGACTTGGCCCAGTGTCCATACTACACCACACAGCCTGGTCTTTATTAAATTGTCTGTTGGACGTTAATTATATTGCAGTGTTGCATGCTGGGCTTTAATAGATAAGGTCTTAAAAGGCTTTATGGTAATATTAAAACTCTGAGGTGGTCACCACTTTCTACATGCCAAGGGAGTCTGTGCAAACTAATCAGTCATAATATTACACTTGACGCAACTGGAATGCCAGTTATACCCATTGGGAATTAGCAGGGTCGCAATCAGATGAGCCCAGTAATAGATTTTATCAGAGAAAATCAAAATACTAAGGAATCAGAGAATGGCTGAAATATGTGGCTTCGTTTTCATGTTGAAATATGCCTAAATGTGTCACGAGCATTTGGAAATCAAGAGTATTTCAACACCTTTACTGAGTTCTAAAGAAAGCAGTGAGACCTAACGCATTATAATGTGTCCCTGGCCTTATTAGCCACACTAAAACGGGGGGTTCTGGCGTAGTCATGTAAACAACAGATTAAACCAAATGGAGCTGTGTAGAATGAAAGGAAAACATGAGTGGGGTAATGATGGCCCAGACGACCAGTAGATAATCATCTCCACAGACTACTGGAGAGGAAAGATGTCTGATTGAGCTATTTTACCACACGCATGCCTCCCTCTCTCTCTTCTCACTAAACCAATACAATCCCAAATCAATGCTAGATGGAGGAACCAGAGTGTTTGTGTATTGTATTTCTATTTGGTTAAAAGGTTTGAACTTCTTTTGATGTTGTTTTGTTTCTTGGTCTTTGATGATGTTGTTGGGTTAGCAGCTTTGGTGTGTGTATGGTGTGGTTTATTGTGTCTGTGGTGTTGTTTTGTCTGTTTTTGTGAAGATGAGACGTAACACTGACCTTTGGTAACCTCTCAGGGTCACCCGGGTGCCTGGGGATGACCTTCTGCAGCCTCTGGAATCCATAGTCGATGGTTGGCTCATTGAGGGCTAAAATAAATAAATAAATCCAATGGTTAGACAATGTGTAGTGAAGTAAATAACTACTCTGTAAAGCAATGTCTGCAATGCACAGCAACTAGTAGGAATACTCTGTCACAAGTGTCACAAATCCCCTGCATCCAGTTAAATTTTAATTTAGCAAAATAGCCATGATGACATGATGCAGTACATCAGTCTAGAGCAGGTCTCATATCTCTCACAGGGCGCTCTTCTTTTTATCTTCTAGGGAATATTGAGTGCAAATGACATAGTGGGGTGTGTTAATCAAACCGAGCTTTAATAATCTGTGAAAGGCCTGTCCACAAATTTATCTAGCGTGAGTTGCTGTCACTCCAGCGCTGCACCTACTGTACCACCAAGCTGCTCTACTGAAATACTACAGCAGATCACACAGAGCAATCAATCTCACCCACCCCTCAAATAGTAATCTGGAGCAGCGAGCCGTATTGGGCTATGAATCAGAGGCACAAAGTAAATGAATCATAAGCCAGACTTTGGT
The DNA here is from genome assembly GCA_030435695.1 of Brachymystax lenok tsinlingensis. Classification (NCBI taxonomy): domain Eukaryota; kingdom Metazoa; phylum Chordata; class Actinopteri; order Salmoniformes; family Salmonidae; genus Brachymystax; species Brachymystax lenok. The sequence continues at coordinate 10,331,456 of CM059805.1, forward strand.
AAGACTAAGGCGTTTTATGTCTGACAGTCATAATGGGTAATTTAAGGCTTCCTTACAGCGCTCGCTGATTCTAAACAATCATGTACACCCGTAGGCCAGGAGGAGGAAGGAGAGAGGAGGGAGAGAGGGAAGGGGGAGGAGGGGTAACAGGGGAAGGAACAACTTAATAGAGAACATCACTTCTCAATGTAGATATAATTTTCGGCAGAGTAACTCAGACGAGTGCGGCGGTGCATCATAAATCAATGGCTTTCTGTGGAGACTAATAAGAGCTGCCTGCCTCTATTCATTGTTCAGCCTGTAATTTGGCCCATCACTCATTACTCAGCATGTAATTTCAGCATTAACGGAATAAGGCTCGCAGAACCTGCTGAACACGAGAGAACATAAACGCAAACGCCAAACGTACAGCCAGGGCCACTGATACACAGACCAGGCAGCCGCACACACAACCTACCAAATCGTTGCTAGACAGGTACAGGGCTGTGCACCACATAAAGTGAACTCCCAACAACCAAACGCACCACACACCGCACGTCACAACATACACTCTTGGAAATCTGATTTGACATCTCATCATGCATCCCGGAACGACAAAGGTCCGCTTTAGAACGTGAGGGAACGCTATTTTCTCCATGATAAAGGATTGATCCATGGTATTGATCTCACATGACAAGGCCCTAGCTGGGATTTTGCCCTCTTTCTTTTGTTATTTCTGTACACACCGAAAGGCGCATGCCTGTGTGTGTGTGTGTGTGTGTGTGTGTGTGTGTGTGTGTGTGTGTGTGTGTGTGTGTGTGTGTGTGTGTGTGTGTGTGTGTGTGTGTGTGTGTGTGTGTGTGTGTGTGTGTGTGTGCGTGCGTGCGTGCGTGCGTGCGTGTGTGTGTGTGTGTGTGTTGTAGCCCTGCCAGACCCCGCTGCCCAGTGTGATGTAAATTGTGTATCTGTAAAAAACACTCCATAATCAGGCCATCAATCATCCCTGGCTGTCAGTAGGCTCTCGCAGGGTGATGCATCACGCTCTCCTGTCCTCTGCCTCAGCTGGGGCCTACACTGCACAACACACTACACTCAACACTGCAGCCGGGCATGCTGGGTACAGATACAGTAGCTAGCTGCACCACAAGACCTGGGTAATAAAGGAGATGTATGCGTATTTACAATTACAGTAATACTGAAGTAATACAGCCTGATGTAGTTTGAAAAACCTTTTTGAACATCTTGATATGTCATACACATTTAAACATAGTTGACGTTTAACTCTCAATCATTTCTGTTTGAAAACACTAAATTACTTCAACTACTATGGCGTCTGTGGGGGAAAGGGGGCCTTGAACATGAGCATCACATACCACAGATAGTAAACAAGATGTCTCTTCTTTCTTGCTCTTTAAGATATGGATTAAAGCATGTCTCAAGGTTCTGTGATTGGGGTGCAACTCTGGGCCATGAGCAGCGCATGTCGACGTGTCGCAATCTCATCTATCATGGAGATGATCTTTGTAACAACCCCGCGTAATGAAATTGGTGACACAGACCACCATCTGCTATCGATTTCATGCAAATGACGTTGACAGCTGATGGAGACTTGCATTAGCGCTAAACGGTGCTGTCAGTTGATGAGTTGACAGTTCTGTAGTCGACCGTGTACACACAGAGACAAAAACTGTCAATAACCCTATAAGGACTGATGACGACATATACTGAGCACTTGTATTCATTCTGTACATTAAATATATGATTACATTGTATTATAGTATGTATCATATTTGAGGTGAATAAATTACATCTAATTTAGGTTTCTTAACAATCAAACTTGAGGTCAGTTTTACTATACGTACACCACTATACTCTCTCAAACACCCCCCAACTTACCTACTTCCCACCACCTTCTAACCCTTTAGTATATTGTAGCTCTGAACTCTAGGATGCCCTTGGACTGCCAGCATGCATGCCAGCATGAGCTTCATCTCAATCATTCTACCAGCCCAGTGCAGTGTTGTGAGAGGTAAGCTAAGGAGGAGAGGAGCGCTGGAGTAGACTAGGGAGGAGAGCTGGCCCCCCGGTGAGGGTTCTCAGCCACGGTGAGGAAACATGAAACCCTCCACACACATCCCATAAATCCTGCTCTGGGTGGAAGTCTGGCTGGGGAGTGTGTGGTGGTGGGGGGGGGGCTGGCACGTTCCAGTCACGACCGCTTCCCGGCCCGCGGCCAATCAATACCACTTTCCTGTTTTAGAGGCGGGTAATTATGAGGTGGAGAGATTGTCTGACCTCTCACCCCTGCTGCATTACTCGGCTGATATTAAGATAAATTGCCTGATTTTGGGTAAACATATGCTGCAATTCAAACTGTCAGCACTGGTTTGCTCAGGGATAATTTGTATTGATCTCCTGGCTTCTTCCCCATTTTGTCTACTGACCTCACGGATAATTAGAGAGAAAGAGACACAGCGAGGTAAGGTAAGGGCTGCATTTCAATACTTTGCCAGTTATAAAGAGCGAGAATAAAGAAAGAGTGAGAAAAAAAGAGTGAATGAAATAGACTGGTAAAATGTTCTCGTCTTCCGAACTAGCAATTCAGCTTGAAACATCTTGTTTAGTTCAACTTAATCTTTCTCTCATCACTTATGAGAAGCTATAATTGTTTTGTGTTCATAATCAAATGTTTAGCACTTAACAATAAAGTCATGCCAATCATATTAGCGTTTTATTTGATGCATAGTTTACAGCTGAAGAAGCAAAATTACTGTCACTTTTGAATAAGATGCACATGATAAAAAAAAATAATGCCCAGCAGAGTTCATTCTTTGGATGCGAAAGCTGAGTGGAAACTTTATAAATATTTCAGTAATTTCCTCACTCTAGTGAGTGAATGGTCATGTTTTAGAATGAAAAGAATTGAATGCACGAGTTGGTGTGCAGCTGTGACCATATCAAATCTAATTTCAAGCACTACACACACACACACATACACAATCTATGGCAGGATTTCAATGGAATTCCTCTCCCTGGCATGTGTACTTCCCGATCTTATTTTGATCTAATGCCCTTAATCTACTTTGTCATCCGTTCATGCTCCTAACACATTCATTCCAGAAGGCTCCGAGCCCAGTGTCTTTGCTTAAAATGCAGAGTGGATGGCCAAACATGCGTCTGAGCACGGTCTACTGCTCCTTCTCCATGTACTCTAGAAATAGGACATGAGTAACCGCTCTAGAGGAGTAATGTAACATGGCCGCCGTTGGCAGATGAAAATGCTTATATGGCAATACGCCTGCTCTCAGTATGTGGCAGTGTACTGAAGTCATGTACTGTATTGGCCTGCAGTAACAGTCAGCAACAGGGGAAAATGTTTGAGCAAAGCAGTACATTTAAGAGAAATGGTTCCTTGTTAAGTCTGTGGTCTTGGAATGGAAGTTTGCAAAGAGCGCTAGCATTCTTGTCAGCCATTATTGGTTATTACGATAACTCTATCTTTCCAGGAGATAAATACTAGCCTTGTTGCCATTTGCCAGCTATTACTAATTATACTTAACTGCTTGGAGCCTATCTCCACTCGTCCTACACGTCTTTACTTTCTTTCCCTCTAACACAGATTATACTGAGGTGGAGAGGGAGTTGGAAGGGGAGCAGATAAACAGAACGAGGTGAACGAAGTGTTAGTGAGTTTGTAACTTGTGATAGTGTCCACCTGAAGCCTCATGGGCACCTGAGATCATCTTAAAGCTGCAGCACAGATATGGGTCACAGATAGTATCACAAACACAACAGGAAATTACATCATTTTACTGACATGAATAGGATCAAACTGGGATGAAAAAGGCCAATATCACTCGGGGTTATTGAAGGTAAATAGGTGAACTTAAACAGGTGATACAGCTGCAGGGACAACATGAGACATTTAGAGGTCATGATGTTCAGCAATATATTGTAGATTTCCACTGTGGAGAGAGATCTAAAAGAAGCATACAGTCAGAACCCAACTTCAAACCAAACCAACCAATCTTAACTCACGGCAAACCCAAGCAAACCAAACCAGTGCATTTAACACTGACCATTATTCTCTCCATCCAATCCAAGCTAACAGGGAGTTATTCCATCTCCAGGAGTCTCAGGTTGAGCAGGAAATTATCATTTCAAAGATCTGCCGGTAAAATGAATCAATAGAGAGAAATCAATGTTCATTGAAATTTCATGAACATTGAGCTAATACATACAGCGAGATAAAACGACAGTTACAATTCCACCAGATATTGCTTCTGCAACAGATCAAACGTAATTAACACAGGTTAAATGGAAGGGATGTGCTGTATCAGTTCACAATTCCATACTCTCAAAATTCCCTTAATCTCTGTATTGGAAATTAGTGGAGACACCTGTTCTCTCCATTTCGATGACATCTAAAGTGAGTGTTCCCCCTCCTCAAAGGACATAGAGGGGGACTTTCACACATTCCCATCCAACAGAAATCAAATGGCCTCCCTTCACAGCTGATTGCAGCCGCAAATTAATATTGTAAAATGAAGATCAATACATGGACGGGGCCAAATCGATGACGGCTAAATTACCGCTGCGTTTTCCCCCTCATTCAAGATGAGTTGTGTTTTCCTCTCAAAGTCAATACCGTGCAGCATCTCTCATTCATTTCTCTCTAAACTTGAGATGAATTTCAATCAAAGGCAGCGGTGGAGGTGGGTGTGGGGGGATGGGGAATAGGGGGATGGGGATGGAGTTTTTTAAAGCCCGTTGGGTGTGGAACATAGTGAAAAGGGGGCACAAAGGGGAGGGAGGAGAGAAACCTCATCTATCTTGCTGCACAGGACTAATACTGTGCCTTAGTGAGGAATATAAAAATGGAGAACAGTTACCAAACAAACATCATCTAAGATGAAGATCACTTTTTTTCATCAATTGTACACAAGGTCCAACTGGTATTTGACTTCTGCTTTTATTCCAACCCCCCTCTACATATACAGACTGGAGCAGAGGGTTGCCATGGAGTACTTGTTCTGTGGAGTAAATTCCCTTGCTCAAGGGCACGCAATGGCATCTAGGATTTGATACCAGCTCACTTCCCACCAGATTTTTCCCGTAAGACCCAGGATTGGAACTGGTAACCTTCCAGTTGCTGGCTCGCCTCTCTAACTGCTAGGCCACCTGTCACCCTTGTATCTAACAATGCAGTACAACTTATAGAGGTGCCAATTAAATCCAAATCAATGAATTGGCCTATCATCCTTATAGACAAACACCCCTGTACCGATACTATCCTTTAAACTTTAAAGCCACTCCTTGCAATACATTCTACAGAGGGATGCAATTGGGTATGCTCATCTGCCGCCACTTCGATACATTTTCCAGTGCAGGATTTCCCAGGACTGTTAATGATTCCACTGTGTGAAATAATGTCACAGTGTGCTCCTCAAAGTCTACCTGCCAAACTGCTTGAAAACGAAGGAGTGGGAGAGTGTGTGTCAAGGCAGCCCTCTAATTGGACAAAAGGACCTTCCTCTCCTGAAACATTGCCGCTATCTGCACACGTTCACAAAGGCTCTCTGGCTGAGACTGTGTAACTAGGTGACGAGTGTCTCAGTCACTCATGAGGAGCTACAGCTAAATACCAGACTTGTAATGAGACAGACAGGGGAATTGAGTAACAGTGATGGCGACATCAGCTATCTATACATTGCTAATATTACTACAATTTGCTCTTAGGTTAAAAGAGATGCCATTGAAAGCCCCTCTTATACAGATCTGTTTACATTGTTTACATACCTCTGTGAATGCCTTTGATTACAGTGTATCTTACAGTGTGTCTAGGCCACACCCCATCCCTGACTAGCTGCTACCAAACCCTGCCCTGCAGGGGAGGAAACCGTGAGGAGGCTCTGTATCTGATCTGCTCCAAATCCGGGACTTCAAAGAGCGTCTGGGCTGAAGGGCGGAGGGAAGCTGTAGGGTTAGACCCGATACACAGACTGAACAGCACCAGGCCCAGACTGATGTGCTTTGATAAAGGAGTCCATGTTTACTGAACTGCAGTTTTTTTGTCAAGAGCCAACCATTTCTGCTTGGAGTGCGGCAAAGGGCTTAATTTTAGATTTGAAGACTGTATATCACTTTGGATCTCTGTCCAACTGAGTGAGGATAAAGAGGTCAGTCAAGGTACACATCAATATTCATTGCATTACATGTAAAATGCATAGCATCTTGATCTGCATTGCTTGCTGTTTGGGGTTTTAGGCTGGGTTTCTGTACAGCACTTTGTGACATCGGCTGATGTAAAAAGGGCTTTATAAATAAATGTGATTGATTGATTGATTGACAAGCATTACAGTAAATATTAACACTCAACATAAATGTTCATAATTGTGAGCTTTGAGGTAGGATAGCATTACTTTTAAGAATATTAAGAATATATATAATATTTATAAGAATATAAAGTATTCACACCCCTTGACAATTTTTTCCACATTTTGTTGTGTTACAGCCTGAATTTAAAATTGATTACATTTAGATTTTTGGGGTCAGTGGCCAACACACAATACCCCATAATGTCAAAGTGGAATTATGTTTTTTGAAATTAATACAAATTAATAAAAAATGAAAAGCTGAAATGTCTTGAGTCAATAAGTATTCAACACCATTTTTATGGCAAGCCTAAATAAGTTCCGGAGTAAAACTTGTTTAACAAGTAACATAATAGGTTTCATGGACTCACTCTGTGTGCAATAATAGTGTTTAACATAATTTCTTTATGACTACCTCATCTTTGTACCCCACACACACAATTATCTGTAAGGTAAACACAGATTCAACCACAGACCATATCCCTTTGAGCATGGTGAAGTTATTAATTACACTTTGGATGGTGTATCAATACACCCAGTTACTACAAAGATACAGGCGTTCTACCTAACTCATTTGCCAAAGTAGAAGGAAACTGCTCAGGGATTTCACCATGAGGCCAATGTTGACTTTAAAACAGTTACAACGTTTAATGGCTGTGATAGGATAAAACTGAGGATGGAGCAACAACACTGTGGTTACTCCACAAAACCTAATTGACAGAGTGAAAAGAAGGAAGCCTGTATAGAATAACAATATTCCGAAACATGCATCCTGCAACAAGGCACTAAAGTAATACTGCAAAAAATGTGGCAAAGCAATTCACTTTTTATCCTGAATACAAAGTGTTATGTTTGGGACAAATCCAATACAACACATTACTGAGTACCATTCTCCATATTTTCAAGCATAGTGGTGGCTGCATCATGTTATGGGTATGCTTGTAATCATTAAGGACTGGGGACTTTTTCAGGATAAAAAATAAACGGAATGGAGCTAAGCAAAAACATGTTTTCACATTGTCATGATGGGGTATTATAGTGGCAAGAAAAAGTATGTGAACCCTTTGGAATAACCTGGATTTCTGCATACACTTGACATAACATCACAACAATAAACAAACACAGTGTGCATAAACTAATAACACACAAATCATTGTATTTTTCTTGTCTATATTGAATACATCATTTAAACATTCACAGTGTAGGTTGGAAAAAGTATGTGAACCCCTAAGCTGATGACTTCTCCAAAAGCTAATTGGAGTCAGGAGTCAACTAACCTGGAGTCAAATCAATGAGACGAGATTGGAGATTTTGGTTAGAGCTGCCCTGCCCCATAAAAAACACTCACAAAATTTGAGTTTGCTATTCACAAGAAGCATTGCCTGATGTGAACCATGTCTCGAACAAAAGAGATCTCAGAAGACCTAGGATTAAGAATTGTTGCCTTGCATAAAGCTGGAAAGGGTTACAAAAGTATCTCTGAAAGTCAGTCCGCGGTAAGACAAATTGTCTATAAATTGAGAAATTTGAGCACTGTTGCTACTCTCCCTAGGAGTGGCCATCTTGCAAAGATAACTGCAAGAGCACAGCGCAGAATGCTCAATGAGGTTAAGAAAAATCCTTGTGTCAGCTAAAGATGCTAACATCTCTGTTGACGAGTCTACAATACGTAAAACACTAAACAAGAATGGTGTTCATGGGAGGACACCATGGAAGAAGCCACTGCTGTCCAAAAAAACATTGCTGCACGTCTGGAGTTCTCTAAAAAAGCACCTGGATGTTCCACAGCGCTACTGGCAAAATATTCTGTGGACAGATTAAACTTATGTTGTGTTGTTTGGAAGGAACACACAACACTATGTGTGGAGAAAAAAAGGCACAGCACACCAACATCAAAACCTCATCCCAACTGTAAACTATGGTGGAGGGAGCATCATGGTTTGGGGCTGCATTGCTGCCTCAGGGCCTGGACAGCTTGCTATCATCGACGGAAAAATGAATTCCCAAGTTTATTAAGACATTTTGCAAGAGAATGTAAGGCTATCTGTACACCAATTGAAGCTCAGCAGAAGTTAGGTGATGCAACAGGACAACAACCCAAAAGACAGAAGTAAATCAACAACAGAATGGCTTCAACAGAAGAAAATACCCCTTCTGGAGTGGCCCAGTCAGTCCTGACCTCAACCTGATTGAGATGCTGTGGCATGACCTCAAGAGAGCAGTTCACACCAGACATCCCAAGAATATTGTGTATAGAAGAATGGTCCAAAATTCCTCCTGACCGTTGTGCAGGTCTGATCCGCAACTACAGAAAACGTTTGGTTGAGGTTATTGCTGCCAAAGGAGGGTCAACCTGTTATTAAATCCAAGAGTTCACATACTTTTTACAACCTGCACTGTGAATGTTTACATGGTGTGTTCAATAAAGAAAAAAAAGTAGAATTGTTTGTGTGTTATTAGTTTAAGCAGACTGTGTTTGTCTATTGTTGTGACTTAGATGAAGATCAGATAACATTTTATGACCAATTTATGCAGAATTCCAGGTCATTCTAAAGGGTTCACATACGCTTTCTTCCCACTGTATGTGTAGTTGGTGAGAATTATAATGTTTTTATTAATTATGTGTTCAGGCTGTAACACAACAAAATGTGGAAAAAGTAAAAAGGTATGAATACTTTCTTAAGGTACATACAGTATTAACGCCTTCATTTTCCATCCCCTACCAGACTGACATGTCTTGATCTCTAACAGTATTCAGTGAATCACCCATGACCCCTTTGTCCTTATGTTGATGAATGACTGCCGTATAGCCATTTTGTCAGATTCTGGTGCAGTGGAGTCGATACTGTCACCTTGACAAGAAAACTTTGTGATTCATCAGCCTTCAAGGCTGTCTAGCCTCAACTCAAACCTGGCAAGAGATGCTCACTGTATGGGGCATCATCAGCATCATCCAAAACCCTTCACCCAGACCCAGTGTGTTACATAGCAGCCCTCTGTGAGATCAGATAAATGGCACTCGTTACAGTCAGCCTTATTGGGAGAAAAAAATAAAACACTTGGCTTGTACTAATAGCACAGAAACCAAACTGCTCACCAAAGGTCTGAAAACGAAGCACTCTGTCATTTCCCAGCTTGGGAAATTAGCAAATAATGTTCCTTTCCCGCTGACAAATGTATGACAGCTACCCTTCATCTATCATTCTCTCCTAACGTTATGATGCATGTCCCGGATCCCCAATAGAATATACAGGCGACGTTTACTGACCCTCAATTTACCCATGACAAATGGGGTCCCGGTTAATGTGCTATTTCTGGGGCGAGCTAGGGGTTCATTTGAACACAATTCCGGGTATAGGGATGTCACTGATTAGGATAAATAGTAGCTGAGTGTGTTAGCAGCAATGCCAGCACTTCATATTACTAAGGGTCTCCATAGGGAGTGGTCCTGGGAGGGTAGCTCTTATAGAAATCAAGTCTAGCTAGAAACCAAAAGCTCTCATGCAATTAGGGTTTCAAAGTCAATGTTTTTACTGATAGTTTACTCTTTTGCACTGGCGTCGCCTATGGTAACTTTATGGTAAAAAGCAATCACATAAGTTTTAACAAATTGAAGTCGCATACGGCCTTTTATAAAAGCCCTTTAAGAACAAACACAGATCCTCTATGCAGTAGTTAATAAAGTGTGAAGTATTGACTAGAGGACAGCTGGACCTGTCCCTTTTTGATTTGCTAACCTTGTTAACCTGGTTTGATCCTCCAGTCACCCTGACCAATTGATAACCAATACATGGATCAGATACAGGACAAACCACCTCCATGTGACAATAACCCACTGGGAACAGATGTCAGTTCAACGTCTAGTTTTGATTTACATTTGGTGGAGGTGTCAACTAATGTGAATTCAACGTGAAATCAACAAAAAGTGTCACCATGTCATTCGATTTAGGTTAAAGGTTGGGTGAAAAAAAAAATACAAAATTCCATTATGTTGATGACTTTTTGAAAATCCAATCAGTTTTCCGCGTTGATTCAACCTCATCACATAGATTTTTGGGGTTGAAATTATGTGGAAAGAACATTGATTAAACCCGTTTTTGGGATACACTATGTCCTTTCCCTAAAGTAGAACAATTCCGGTAAACATTGACACATAAGCATGTGTGGATTATGAAGCAATTGTTGTATTACTGATAATAAGCCTGTGGCCACAGTGAAATATACATTGCTAACTACAGTACATAGCTTAATAAAGCATACTCTCAAGTTGTGTAGCATTATGTGTCTCTGTAGCTGGTCTTTCCATGATTGAACATACGCAATGCATACAGGATTATTGATGTACATTACAGGGTGCTCACATTCTCTGACTGAATTGTTAGTTTTGGAGGTGGTCCAGAATACTAATCCAACAAGACACCACTCTCTGCCGTTAGAATTGACTGCAATGTACTCTATGTTGACTCTTGGTAATTTGGGATAATTTATTAAATTGAGCGAGTTAAATCTCCACAATTAGGGCCTGTCGGGCGAGAAGAGTCAACATGAAAAGGTCTAAAAGCTCTTCTCTCAACGACATGACGCAAAGTCACGCTTGAAGGGTAGCTTTGATAAATGGACCTTTGATATGCACACGTTGCCTGGCCACCGAAATGACAAGAGAGCGTCCTCTTTTTGTTGCCAGTCCACGTTGTACTTAACTGTCCGAGAGGTAATGTCCCCCTATCAACTCGCAATTACTGTACATCTGGAGTCCGTGTTAATTCTGTCGTTAAGTTCCCGGAGCTCGTTAACAGTTTCATGTCGACCCTGGTACAATCAGGGTGATCCAATCTAGGAATAGCAGTAGGCTGAGGAGCTAGACTTGTCTTATTGGTGGGCCCTCTCTTTTAATTCACCACACTAATCAATTGTACTGCCGTTGCCTCCCAGGTTAATTGTATCTTTCTACTAACTGGAACAGAGCAGGAACTAGAGAAGGAAAAAGGAACGAAATCAACATAGATCCAGAAGGGGACAGGTTCTCCCAGTAAAACCTGATGGTAATCATCCCAATCCGCTTAGCCCGTGTGACTAATGGGGTCTGTTCTTAAGAGACCTGGCACATTTACCGGGGTGCTATAGAAGCCAATAATGTCTCTTAACTTATACACCTTCCCAGGCTTCACACATATGCACATACGCTCACACACTCAGCACACTGCACTCTTGTTTCATTATCCCAGTGCCTTGTTGGCCTCTGCTCTGCTTCTGCTAGGGAGGTTAAACGCAGGAGTGCTAGGCCAGACTGCACGGTTGGAGGAAGGGAATGGATGGCTTGGGGGCTTGATGAGAAACAGCTGCCCAGGATGGAAGGGGTCTGGGGGGTTAAGGGGTCCACCCCCTTCACCCACACCCCTCCACTTTTTTGAGGGAGAGTGCTTTGACGTGCCTCGTCTCATTCTAGCCATCGGTGTTAGAACAGACAGAGGCTTCCAGGTCAGACAGCCCCTGACCCTCATGACCTCTGCCTCCTCACCAATGATGACAGATAAGACCACCACATCCCTCTGTTAGCCAAGATAATCCACCTATACTTATGGTGTGACACACTCACAAGACTCACACACACACACACACACACACACACACACACACCCTTAACTGCACCCTTCTATTTCTCTCTAGTTCAGTCACTACTTTCATTAAAATTACAATATATTGAAAAAATCTGCAAATTAGTAGATGCATATCTGACAAGCGAGGAGAGAAATATAATTGGCAGAGTGTATTATCCTGACAGATTGAATTTAACAGAGCTTGGCAGCGCCGACTTCTAATGGCAGTTCAGGGAGAGATCAAGTTGCGCTCATAGAAGTCCTTCCACCAAACACCTTTAGCTAGCTGTGCAGTTCTCACACATTGAACATTCCACACCCAGAAAGCAGGGGCCTGGTTAGTCCATCATTACTGCCTTGACACTGGGACCCTGTTCCAATACTGTGAAAATGCATCCTTACTTCCAGCCTAACCATAGATGCAAAATGACTGGATGGGTAAAAGTTATGAATGTCAGGGAACCCTGTTTTGTTTTATCCAAATGTATCAGATCAGTGACTACTTTAAGGAAGCGAGGAAGTATGTGTGCACGATTTTGAACAGAGTTTGTGTTTCATCCAGAGAGGAGGCATAGTCAGGGAACTAAACCCAGGGAGGAGAGACTGAAAGAAGCATTAAGCATCCTGACTCACCAGTGTAGACAAATCTTCCAGGAGCCCCTTTGCAGAACTGCTTGGACTTGTAGGACAGCGTGACCTCCACCACACCAGGGATGTGCCTGGGAGGGGTCTGGACACGGATGGCGTGGGGGGGTGATGAGCTGGATGACAGGGCACAGGAACCATTGAGTCTGACCATGCCTACTAAGGTCTCGTACAAACGTACAAAAAGAATGGCTATCATTACTAGCTTTTATAGTAAAAGCTTCAGTTTCTAATAGTATATGTTTAGTAAAAACTCAAACCTATGCTGAAATTCAATCAAATCAATGGTGTGACAAAAATACTATACCTCACTCCAGACAAGCATGGTCCCGAAGACGACCTGCAGGCCATCAAAGAAGTTGTCCCCAATGATGATGACAGTGGCCCCTCCTGTGGTCCATCCCTCACTGGGGCTGATGGCCTTGATGCAAGGGGTGGCTGCTTAACACAGAGGAAAGAAGAGCCTATTCAGTACCTACACTTCGACATAGCCTGATGTCTTTATCCCAATAGAAAGACATATCATGGAAATAAGCCTGGAGAGAGAAAAAATGATGGATTTGTCCTTTAAGGCACAAGAATAAAAATCATTCATCAGCATGTTGGAGTGATGTAAGCAGACCCTTCAAATGGTCCGCTTCACAAAGGCTAAGCGCTGGGCTCGTGAGGGGAAATGATTTGGTGTAGCAAATTATGTGTCAGTGCAAATGTAGCTATCAAAATTGATTAGGCGTAGCCCTGCATGTACAGTAGAATTTGAAAGTTAAACACATCTCATATGAGTCCAGAATAAAGCTGTGGAATGTAAATGACAAGCCAAAGCTATGTTGTTGGTTTCATGTCATTCCATTGTCTTTGTTCCCTGCGTTCTGGCATGTTGTTTAGAATGCAGTTTCACAACATGAATAAATTCATGAATTATTCAGGCTCAGTTTTGCCTTTTGTGATCGATTCAATCCATTTCACATTGTTTATTACAATGCTTTTCATCTGCCATGACTTTTGCTACATAGCGTTGCCATTCATCAGAGGGCTGTGAGTTATTATAATCTAATCAAACTCTTCCTGTCATTTGATGCATTACCTTAATATGGTGCTCACCCTGACACCATGTTTACATCAGGCATAGCATGAAAGCTAACCATGAAACAGCAATATTACATGCAATATTTTTACATCTATATTTTGTGAATACAAAGTGAACTGCACACATTCTCGTTCTTTTAACGTGTTTATATGAGCACATGAGCACACTACTATTTATATGAGCACATTGCTGAACTCCTATTATCACTCCAGTTCAGTCAGTAAATCCCATCTGCCTTTGTTGTATGGATCACTACAGACAAGACATCTCCCTTTGTTTGCTTTGCTGTTGGGGCTGTGCAGGTTATGTTTGCTTTCTCCCGATGAAGCGCACATGCACACACGCACAAGCGCACAAGCGCGCACACACACACACACAAACACTATGGGAAATCGGACTTTAACAGGCGCTGTTGACTTCATGCTAATCACCCCTTACAGAATTTCATCTCTGAGGTCTGGACGAGTGACATTTGCTTTGCTTAATTGCTAAGCAGAGCATCTGAAAGAAGACCATCTCTCTGTGGGATCGCCGTGTCCCCTCAAAGGAGGTGACCTTCATCAGTGCTGCCGATTACGGCAAATAATTCCCCCTTCAAAATGACTGTACACAAATTGACTTTGGACCCGGGAGAGAGGGAGAGAGCGAGAGAATGAGAGAGAGACAGAAAGAGACAGAGCGAGAGCGAGAGAGAGAGAGAGAGAGAGAGAGAGAGAGAGAGAGAGAGAGAGAGAGAGAGAGAGAGGGTTGTTGATGGTGGTTGTTGGGGGGCAGCTGCAGCCAGAAACCTACACACATACACACACACACACCACCTCGGAAATCCCAACGCCCCCCTCCCACACACAGAAAGGACCCATGGAGAGGGAGCGACCGGGGCCCTAAGCCGTCCACCATTCTGCCTGAAAATTTGCATATGTCTCAATGCACAGACAGAGAGGGGAGCATGTGCTGAATGGGAACCGTGGCCAAGTGGATTACACAGGCAGCGCAGGCGATCTGATGATAGACACTCACAATTCCCCGCAGCAGATGATAGACATTGCAGGGAGGGAATGAGGATGGCTGAAACAAGGCCTGTCTGTGCATCACTAAACTTGTACTTTTAAAGCTGCAATATGTAACTTTTTGGGTGACCCGACCAAATCCACATAGAAATGTGTGTTATAGATCTGTCATTGTCATTGAAAGCAAGTCTAAGAAGCGGTAGATCTGTTCTATGTGCTCTATTTCGGATACTTCCCGTTCTTAAGTAAAGTGTTTGCTTATTTTACTTTCGGTTTATTACACCAGCTTCAAACAGCTAAAAATACAATATTTTTGGTTATGAAAAATATATTTCACAGCGGTTTATGTGGTACAATAATTCTCTACACATACTTTCTTGTTTTGTCACATAAACTGAAATTAGGCTAACTATTAGAACTTTAGCAATCAGGGGATTTCTACATAATGCATATTTAAGTAGTTCAAAACAATATTAGTTTATCTGTGAGCATTCTTTTAAATAATGGTACTGTTGTCAAACGGCTCTAAGTGCAGATTCAACATACATTTTGGTTCCTTTACTTCCTAATGGTTCAAGTTAGCACTGGAGTACCGAAAACTTATCTTAGATCTGAGCTAAAGGCCAACTTCTGTCTGAAGCTCTAGTAGGCCTACTGAGCCACTCAAACAGGTCTGATGTGTCCGTCGATGTTGTGTCCTTTGTTCTGCCTGCTGAAATGTGTTGTAATTGTGCTGTGGGATGTCCAGATGGTTGGATGATAGTGCAGCTGATGGGATTATACCTTTTAACTCTCCCTGGGCCATCTGTTCCCCCTCTCTCTCTCTCTCTCTCTCTCTCTCTCTCTCTCACACTCACTCTCTCCCTCGTTCTCCCTCTCAATCTTTCAGATGGAGCAGACTGGATTCACTTGTCTTTATTGCATAAACCATAACAGCATTACAGCCACTTACAGCATGCAAATGACTGGGGTGTTGCAGGCTCTATGCTGAGTCTTCCATATTCTCCAAGTCTCTATGGTGGAGGTGGAACATGGCTAAGGAACAGGTAGAGTGAGTGTTTATGAGGGAGTGTGTGTGAGTCTGCAAGTGTGTATTAGTGAAGGATGTTCTTTATATGCATGTCTAACTGCATAGGCTTGTGTGACTGTTCAAACATGCATGGTTCAGTTGTCAGTAAAATACATTCCCATTCAGCACCAATAGGGGGCAGCACCTGTTGAGCAGCCTGACACTGTCACCCCAGCATTGAGACAATGAACTGAGAGTATGCCTTGCTTTCTCCGACAGAGACAGACAGTCAAGCCATGTCTGAGGCTCTCACCCAGTGAACACCTACTGAAGAATGTGTTGCTAATTTAAAGCACGCTGTCTGTCTGCCTGCCATGTGTCAGAACTCTATGGAAGACATGGATGCAATTACGTTTTACGACTGAGTATCCTGTTCTCATGTGTCACGTGTATGAGTGTCGGGGGTTGGGGACGCAAACAAGCAACGCTTTAGCTAAAGAGCTACGGTACATTGCTAATACACACAACGTGTTTGTTTTCTACACTCAAGTACATTAGGTTGGGATGAAAAATAGATTGAGATATATTTGAAAGTGAAATTTTGTGTATTATAGTTAAGTGCCATTTTCTCAAACTCCATAATTGAAAGTTATCTGGTGATTTGGGCACTCAAAAGATACTAAGATAGATTGTGTTATTGAAAGAAGATGGCTTTACGAGGCAAGCCTACTGCTCTTGCGCTTTGAATAATGAGTAGGAGAAGAAAGGGGTGGGCAGGGGAAATCTGTGTGGAACTCTCATAACACACACACACACACACTATCCCGTGGGATGGGGGGAACATGGAGGAGAGGGCTCAACCTCTTTAATTGCTCTCCTCATTAAGACGCAGGTTGCTAGGCGATCCACACCTACCGTGTCATAAACGTGAGACACAGACACCAACAGAACATCACTGAGCATAATGACTTCGATGCTTGAGGCAGGACTTTAATTATTTGATTTTGTTCTCTAGTAGAGGAGTCATTAATAAAGACTAAAACAAATAGATTAGCTTATCCCCCACTAGGACTGGACTACATAAGATATATTAATTGTCTTGTCAGTTTTTTTTTTTTAGAACTGTTGTTGTGTTAAACGTTACATTTGCTTTTGGTGATAGGACCATTAATGGCTATTAAAGTGGAGAGAAGGCCGTTTCAGGCAGTGGTGTGTGTATATAGACTGTTTGCCTAGCCATAATTGCCTCTTGAAATCTGAAGATAAGCAATTTGCACAATTGCTCTGTTTTTTCCATAATCTCTGAGCTGTGTGTGCTCTCATCTGCGAGAGGAGGCCAGGAGGGGTCAGAAGGTTATGTTCAGTGCATTTTACTTTTTGTATTTCCCATGGTTTGGAGGTCTCTTTTGGCCGAGCAGGCAATCAGTCTATCATATGGAATCAGTTGGAAGAAAAACAGTAAGTTTCTTTTTTGTCCTAGTTCTCCCCCTCCCTCCCTCCCTCCCTCCCTCTTCCTGCCCTCTTCTTCATCCCCTCATTTCTCCTCTCAGCTGAAACTGCAGCGCCCAGCAACAGGAAATCGACCTCACTGTGACTTATTTGCCAATTTCATCCTGTTTCGCATAGGTTTTAAACTTTTATGTGCAATTAAACACTTGGACAAGATTGGAAATAGTATATCGTTTTATAATCATTAAAATTACCAGAATTACTAGCATTCTTAGAATGATTATTGCATACTATTTCCAATCCACTTCAAACAGTATGCATGAGGGAGGCAAATAGCGACTTACAGCACAGAATTAGAAGAACGTATGAACAGAGGGCAAATGGAAGGAATGACAAATAACAGGATGTAAAATGTGCCTACCATTCTCCAGATAAGGAGGCGTACCTTCTGAAGGGTCGAGTCTGCGAGCCCTTCGCCCATGCTTGGAGTTGTTGTGGACAAACATGTTGTCTGAGACAGCCAAGACATGGCCATCCACATTGACGGTCGTCGAGACAACAACCTGCAACAAGAGTGAAGGTAGAGCGTGTCATTTAGCAATCTGTAAGAAAGGGGCACAATCATGTACAAAATATCAGCGTAATCACACTTGACTATTTTCAGATTTCCACATCAACATTTAGCACTCTGTGTAATCACTTTTGTTGACTCCACTCTGACGATTGTTGTCTTGACGTCATCAATTCACAGAACACATTAATCAACTCATCTATCTAGTTCCGCATGGTGGACAAACTAGACAAACTCACAAACAACTAGAACGAACCTCTTCTTTGTTCAACAAAAATTTCCCCTGGAAAAGTCTAACTCAGGCTGAGATTCAATCCGATTGTGGGTTGAAGGCATTGCGGCTCTTTTAAAGCCTCAATATATCATAGCGCTTGTTTTTGTTGTTCTGCTTTCTCTTGACCACATCTCCAAACAGTGGACTAGGCCATGAATGGAGAAAGTGTTTCCGAGCCGGAAATAGAGAGCCCCTCTCAAGTTCTCTTTGCCGGTGAGTGACCTCGGTGTAGCTGTGGAATTTGGGGGGTGCTTTTTTGGTTCGTTTTGGGGGGAAAGAGGGGGAGTTGGGAAGGAGGTAGGGGGGCAGAGTAGGGAGGTGAAAGAGCTCCATTCTTGCTCACAGGTTCAGAGCTGGGCCAAGCTGTGCATGATGGATGTGGCCCTCTCTGGCCTCAAGCTGGTTTTGGGAGGGGGGGCGGGGTAATAAGAGTCAAAGGCAGAATACACAACCTTGGCTGGAGAAACACCTACAGTGGAGCATCTGGTAAAACTATCTGGGAAAAACGGCATTCTGGCCACCAGAACGGAGACCACGAAAGATAGACAAAATATTGTAAGCCTTGGCCTACAATACCCCTCTCCCATCCCAAAATACTCCAACAATAATTGCCAGTTGATTCCCTATAAATACAGTAAATCTAGATTTGTTTAAAGATAAAAATGGGGTAGAAGTTTTAACACTAACTCATACACCTCCTGTTACATATGCCTGGGGGAGATTTTTTTTAAAGATAGCTCAGTAGCTGTCATAGCTGGGGCAGTATGTCCCAGTCTCTTGTGAATCTAGGAGTAATGCAATGGTAGAGTGAACACCTGAGCTGTTTGTGAAGACATTGACTCTGTTAAGTCCAGTTACCCCCCTGAGGGAAAAGGAGAACAGGGAGGTCTAGTGGTGACATCAGAAACAGTCTGTCTGTTTCATGTCTGAGGGTTGCTGGAGGAAGCTAGGTTGGTGTGTCTGTCATGGCCCATGATTGGCAGTGACTGATGGCCCCTGGAGTTTGTGGCAAGGGAGATAGGATACCTCCACTTTATTTAGGCCTGACCTCCTTCCTGAGGTATAAGGGTCTGTGGTTGGTGGATATGTCGATCACTAACTTCAATGGCACTCCTCCACATTTAATAGAGCATGTATTTTAGCTTTAGTAGCCTCTTAGACATGGGAGTATTCCAGACCTCCAGATAGACGTTTCTTTGCTCATACTGGCCGCAGTGTAATGGAAAACACCTCTCAGATGGTTCTCGTTGGCTGCACAGTGAATAATCGGGGTATCGTGACAACCCTAGTGTGTGTGTGTGTGTGTGTGTGTGTGTGTGTGTGTGTGTGTGTGTGTGTGTGTGTGTGTGTGTGTGTGTGTGTGTGTGTGTGTGTGTGTGTGTGTGTGTGTGTGTGTGTGTGTGTGTGTGTGTGTGTGTGGGCTAACCCTGAGTTAACAGTGTTGTTACATGTGGTGGGATCATCCTCCCTTCTGTGCTGTGGTTCAGAAAGCTGTCAGGACCACAATTGATAGCACCTCTGAAATCCCATATCCTTATTTGTGTCAGATGGTGTTCCCCAATAAATATTCCTTACATGTGTTCAGCAGCACACTGACACCCTCTGCAAGGGTGTGTGCGTGTAAACCTGTGTGCATGAAACCTGTGAGTGTGTGTGCGTGTGTGTAATTTTGTGTAAATTTCAGTTACCTGGAACCTGCGCATGTCTCTTGGATTCCCTGCATTCTTCAGACAGTTCTGATTGCACTTCAGGAAGAACTTCAGGAAGAATCTGAAAAAGAGCACAAAATAAAAATGTAATTTAAGTACACGGTACTACAATGGAACGGAATATAATTAAATACAATAGAACGAAACAGAAGTATTGCCAGTCTTGCATTGGGGACAGTACAGTCAGTACAGTCAGTCAGTGTAGTCAGTCAGTCAGTACAGTCAGTCAATACAGTCAGTCAGTCAGTGTAGTCAGTCAGTCAGTCAGTGGAGTCAGTCAGTCAGTGGAGTCAGTCAGTCAGTCAGTCAGTCAATACAGTCAGTCAGTGTAGTCAGTCAGTCAGTCAGTCAGTGCAGTCAGTCAGTGCAGTCAGTCAGTACAGTCAGTCAGTCAGTCAATCAGTCAGTGCAGTACAGTCAGTCAGTCAGTCAGTCAGTACATTCAACACCATAGACAGAAAAGGAGGAAAGAGAAAGGAAGATTTAGAGGAAGTGAGCAGGAGAGATGTGACGAGAAATGACAAGGTAGAAAGGTGTGATTTTATGTTTTACAAAATAGTAAAACAAATAATACTACTTGAAGCATAGAGCCAATCAAGAATTCATATGGAATGGAATTCCAAAAAGCCAATACATGCCATTCAATCTGTTAACTACAAATCTATTACACCAGTGTCAAACCAATAGATATTACTCATCTGTTTAAAATAATGTAGATATCTTCTGTTGCTTCCTCTCACCTGAGTTCACAGCCTGTTCCTACTCCCATCTGCTACTAGAATACAGGAAGTCACTTGATATTCCACCCACCTATTTAATCCCAGAACACCCCCTGTGCAATTAAAGTTGTGCTGTTCAATAGGGAGGCAAATGAGGCCCACCTGTGACCAGGTCTTGTTTGATGAGCATCAGGGATAAAGGACCTAACAAGGTGAGAGCGTGCCACAAAACTTATAGTCCTGTCAGACAATTAGGTGGCCACTCCTGGGACCTTCGCTTCACGCCACACACACAAGCACACACACGCGCACGCACACACACACTCATGGGTGGGTGAGGCAATTATGCCACAAATTACAACCTGGCTAATTGTCCCCGAACAAATGTCATGTGTGAGAAAGAGATCTAGCGTTGTTTAGTCTTTGAGCCTCTGTCTCTGTCTCTGTCTCTGTCTCTCTCTCCCTCTCGTCCTCCATCTCTCTCTCTCCCTCTCGTCCTCCATCTCTCTCTCTCCCTCTCGTCCTCCATCTCTCTCTCTCTCTCTCTCTCTCTCTCTCTCTCTCTCTCTCTCTCTCTCTCTCTCTCTCTCTCTCTCTCTCTCTCTCTCTCTCGCTGCGCTTCAGCTGCCAAGTGTTTGCCTGTGAACGTCAAATGAACGTCAGGTCCCTGTGATTTTATTGAAAAAGCCTCCTATCGTGAGCTCTCCTTTTAAACATAACCTTTCCGTGTTCCAGTAGATAACATGACAAAGGAGACAGGTGGAGGACGCTTAACGGTCCCTGACTTGGTTTACTGTCTCCTACTACAAATGTCTTCCCTATTACCACTGCAAGTGATGACAACAACATGTCCTAAACCTGACAGTGGGATCAATGATTATCAGCAGAATGTACTGCAACACACTTGACTTTCTTATCATGTACAGTATATACATAATCATACAGATTCATGCTACTTGGCTCCCGCCAAGTGTGATGTAAACAGTAATGCTAATATGTCACCACCATTCATTGGTTTTATGTAGAATTTCATGGTTTCCATTGAAAGCAAAATTGGCACTTTTGCCAGTTATTTTATTACCATGTATTGAATGCTTCGTGTAGAGCTTGCTGCTTAAGAGGGTCCTTTCTCAACACTTAGCCTCCTCCTTCTCACTCCACAGTGGGATCTGGGCCAATGCAATAAATCAGTGGCTTGAAACGA
Organism: Brachymystax lenok tsinlingensis; assembly: GCA_030435695.1. Classification (NCBI taxonomy): domain Eukaryota; kingdom Metazoa; phylum Chordata; class Actinopteri; order Salmoniformes; family Salmonidae; genus Brachymystax; species Brachymystax lenok. Next base: position 10,353,080 of record CM059805.1, read on the forward strand.
CCCCTAACCCTGGCCACATTAATACATGCACTGGTCATTTAGAAGCGTTCTCCAATAGACTCCAATAACCCTCAGCACCACTGCCAGCCCCAAAGAACATGAGAGGTGAGAAAATATTTTCACTCACCATCCAAGGAGCTTTGGCCCCGACATCAATAAAAAACGTTTTAAGCCTCGCCAAAATGCTGATTGCCTGTTGGTGTGCGGCAAGGCCATAAAAAACCTGACTTGTCCTTAGTACATTTTGCCTGATTGTGTTCAGTGTGGTTTTGGTTGCATCTGTTGGCCAATCATCAAAATGACCATTATCTACTCTAATTCCCTGACCCTGTTTTTATTTCCCCAAAGACTCGTAATGTAGAGCAAGTAGACATCTGCAGAAAGCAGACCTGAAATACGACTTTTATTTGTCTGTCGCTTCTCATATAGATTGGGTTAGACTAGTGAGTGTGTGTGTGGGTAAGCGCCTATGTGTGTGTGTGTGTGTCCAAGATTGATGTGCTCTGAATGTTTAGCACCTTGTGTGAAAAAAAATTAATATATAAATATACATTTTCTTGCCAAAACGTGGACGTTATTGAAGCCACATGTTATTTTAAACATGGGGCTTTCCTGTACTTTCTTCTGTTGTGTTGTAGTACAATTACAAACTGTAAAACTGCAGTAAAACAAAAAGTAAGCAATAAACAGAAAAGGGTACTTGGGAATAGAAAGCAGCCGCACTATCGTGAACTACCTCTTTTATGTTCACTGTTATGAAGACGATTAACCACAAGTTCCCAGCTAACAGATAAGCTTCATTTTAACAGTAGTCCATGTTAGTGGCAACAGTATAGCATCATTACATTAGAGTTGGTTAACATTCTACATGAGCACACTGTAAATTGGTCCTTGGTGAAAAAGGCAAGCAATTAAGACCAGCCTCTCTCTTTTACTTCTTAAATATCTACAGAACTTTGTGCTGGTGTTTTGGCACGCTCAGAGACAAAAACGAGGTTGTTTAATTGTTTTTTAATGGGAAATCAAGGCGACGACGCCATTAGATGTTGGCAACGGAGGGCAAAGGGGGGGATCGAGAGAAAGAATGAACTGCAATTAGGTTTGATTAAAGCTATCCTTCTCAATAATCAGAGCTAGAGACAGGACAGGAGGACCCTGGTGGCCGTGGAGATGGAGGAAGGTGTAGAGTGATATTAAGGCCAATGAAGGGGATATTAACGTGGCTAATTAAAGCAACTCCTCCAAAGCCGGGAGACGAGCGAGGCTCTCAGCGGACCACCATGGAGGAAATCATCGGCCCAGCCAGCTATCAGTTGGAGGAGGGAGAGAGAGAGAAAAGGGCTGTAATTCATCAGAGAGAGGGTGAGAGAGACGAGAGAGAGAGAGAGTGGTGGTGGTGGGAGAGGGAGAGAAAAGAGTAGGAGAGAGGAAGGGAGGAGAAAACTATGAAGTGGGAAGAAAGCCTAAAGAGACTGGAGAGAAATGCTCATTTTGACACAACCCTCTCCCTGTCTAAATTCTGCCAGTTTAACCACAACCTGACATCAGCTTTAATCTTCTGACAGCCCGAGTTACAGGCCCACAAATCAACGCTAAAACAATCCCCTTCTAACGGAGACCAGGGCAATTAATAGGATTCTTCTGTAGCCTGTACCTCCATGCTCGCCATACTGCCGAGGCTAGCTACTAATCATGCCATAATGGCTTCTCTCCCTCTGGTCAAAGAGGAAATAGATTGTCTCTTTACTAATGCAGCGGGCTCAGCGGTTTCCACTCCGTGTGCTTCACATGCCTGGTAATTGAAGAGAAAAAGGCAGACTTTGGTACTTTGACTGATTTATCTCTACTGTGATCATTTTAGGATGACACTCAAAGGGAGACCTAATTCGGCCTAATTCTAGCTGGCCCCTCTCCCACCATCAAATAGAGGAGAAGTGGAGAAAACAAACAGACGAAGTGAGGAGACGCTTCCTGATTTAAGGAGCTACACTAATTGGGAGGGGGGAGATGTCACCCACTCCTTGACATCTCTGCCTTTGATTCAGGGAAAAATGGGAAGTATTGACTCCATTGTATTATTACAATCTCCCAATATTAACAGGGTATCATACAGCATTTATTTCAGTGTTTTATACACCACCTATTTCAGAAGTTCACCACTGACAGTTAGACTGAAACATCCATGAGTGTCAGGCATAGACAGTCCTTAGATCCTGGTTGGCGCCCCAGCAATAATGACTACCAAGGAGTGCCCACAGCCGGCGGCCATGACAGTGAAGTCATCGTTGCAGGGCGGTGTGTATCGACCACCACCCAGCCACAGCCAATCAGAACCCAGTATGAGCCTCGTGATGGGCCTCAGTGAGGATGGAGGAGACCTGGAACCAGCGTCTCACAATGCCTCACAACGATCTGCTGCCAGCAGCTCCTCACTGAGACGGTAGTACACAGGTCAATAACATATTGGCTTTCCAAAACGCCAGGGTCTTAATGTCAAGCCTTCTGCATCCCTTCCAGCTCCAGTATGTAAGGCACTCTACTATGAAGTGTACTCACTCAAGTCCCTGTTCTGACAGGCCAGGCTCCATTACACTGGCTTGTTATTATACAAATATTTCTGTATAAAAAGGGAGAAAGCTTTTTGGTCTACCTGTGGGTTGTTCTGTACTGACACATCTTAATTTACCCTGCTGATGAGAGACTCTAAAATTCCAGTGATTTTGAGTAATCTGTACATTGCTGTTGTACGCTGGTTGCTTGCTGTCTTCTCTCATCAGCTACAGCTGTTTTTCCTCCCCTTCCCCGCATTAACAATATTTGCTCTACCCCTGTACAAGTGCCCAGGGACCAGCCCCACATATCCTATCACTTCTTTATCATGGAACAAGTTCCTTACGATCTAATGTTATTGGGTTGGCGAAAATGAACCCTTTCCACTCTCGGGGCTGTTCCTCTGAGACTGCTATTTCTGAAACATTTCACTATCGTTGTTTTCCTGTTCAACATATACTATTCCCCATAACTGGGGAGGTGGGCTGTTGAGACATACAAACAATAAAACCACCACATTCATCCCTTTATCAACTATACCCTTTCCTCCACCATCCCCCTGTTCTCTAATGGCCAGAGTGGCATTGACAATATTTTACTTGACGATGCCCAATCCCTCTTCATTTTGTTCATGGCTGCAGGACTCATTACAGAAGAGAACTCTTTCTCTCGCTCTCTCTCTCTCTTTCCTGCCTCTCCGTCTATCCCTCTCTGAACTCTGTCAGTTTCTTGTTCAAGCAAGAGAAATGCTTGTCTCACAAATGGTTCCAATCAAACACACCCCTAACCATCTTCAGTTGATTCCCTTCAGGTTCCATTCCGGGTCTACAGTAGCAAGTTAGATAGAGATTCAGCGGCCCTGCTAACTATCCATCACTGGGTAACAGTGGACTAGGGCTATTTTTTAGGTCTAACTCAGCAGATACTACATGATTAGCCCCAAGCTCTGTACCGTCACCACACAACAAGCTATTGAAGCTGTATAGTGTGTCTGCTACTCTTTGCTTTACAGTGAATCTGGGAAATCTGTATAAATGGATAAAGAAAAAGTACAAATAATAATAATTCTGCTGTTTTCTGTCAAGTGTGGCTTTACTTTCAAAATTAATCAACAGCTAGTTTCAGTGATAAAACCAATGCTATTTCTAAACTTAATGGAATTTCGATACATTCCAGTTCTATTGATCTACATGCATAACTACTTTCAATAGATTATTGTAACTTACACCTTATCCACAATACAGGTGAGGAGGGTGCTGACATTATAAAATAATCACGCACATCAACAATAGAGTTTATATTTATCCTAAATGTGTAAACTGCTAGCCAGCTGGTCTAGCAGCGTGAAAAGGGGTATTTCTAGGGGGAATATTGTGCTTTGATTACTGCTTAGCATTCAGGGCTTGGGGCCTGAGGAAATACCAGTCAACACCTCCCTGCACTGGTGAGATGGAAGATAAGCAGATGCTGGAGTGAATAGCAGTATTTAGGGTGTTGGACGTACTGTAGGGGTGCCTGGAAGGGCCTGGAAGGCTCCCCCTGCCCTCTCCTCCACAGGCACCCAGAAGCTGTACAGAGGAGCCAAGCGTGGGCAGCTTTGACCGTTCACTGACAACAGAGCTGCATAGTGATTGTGGAGTTGTGTATGTGTGTGTGTATGTGTGAAAGTGTGTGTGTGTGTGTGTGTGTGTGTGTGTGTGTGTGTGTGTGTGTGTGTGTGTGTGTGTGTGTGTGTGTGTGTGTGTGTGTGTGTGTGTGTGTGTGTGTGTGTGTGTGTGTGCGTGCGTGTGCGTGTGCCTTTGAGTCTTCGTGCACGCATTGCCTTTGTTCTGTGCGTATGCATATTTGTGTGTGTATACTTCTACATGGTATTATTACTAATGTATAATACATGTATCTAAAGTGACTGTCAGGACTGGTCAGTCATCATAAAGCATGAGGCAGCCACTCTGCTACTGCTGCCACATTAAGTCTGTCTCAAAACACAGCCACAGTGGACTGTCATGTAGGCAAGGCACACAGAGAGAGAGAGAGAGAGAGAGAGAGAGAGAGAGAGAGAGAGAGAGAGAGAGAGAGAGAGAGAGAGAGAGAGAGAGAGAGAGAGAGAGAGAGAGAGAGAGAGAGAGAGAGAGAGAGGAGATGGAGGACGAGAGGGAGCAGGTTGGTGTGTGTAAAGCTAACAGGTAACCTTTCTGTGCTCCTAGGAAAAAAGCAGGGGGGAAAGAAAATGTCAAATTAAGACAGTCCAGGCTGAGAGACGTAGCTGCCATATTTGTGTGCAAGCCTAGTGCTGTTGGCAGCAGAGATGACTGCTTTCTGATTCATCTGGGGCCGTATGGCAAAGCTTTGTCAGTCTGTGCGAGGTATAAATAATTCAGGGTGAGAGATGGCAATTACAGGGCCCTGCACAACCAAAATGAATATTTTATAAGGACTAAAACCGCCCTGGAATGAATCACACACATGGAGTCACACACACACACACACAGTTAGTACATAAGAACACTTCACACAGCTGTTGTACTGTTGACAATATGACTATAAACCCAGAAAATAATAAAGGGAAAATATTTGCTCCCACTTACATGTGTGATTTATAATATTCTTTGGTTAAATCTGGAATCCTTAATGGTGAAACAGCCACGTCCGTTTGCGATATTACAACAACAAAGCAGTCACTGAAAACAACCGACACAGTTTTTCCCCTCGGACATCATGGCACGCGCAATCGAAGAGCACAATGTGTACTGCAATTTTTTTTACCATGCAGCTCATCATCTCAACAACAAAAGCAATATCAACGGTGGTGGGGCGGCCAGTGGCGCTGTTTCCCCCTACTGCGTATTCCATATTTAAGGGTGTTTCAGGTCATGCTTGAAATATGTTCGTTTTCTACCATCCTGCACAATAGAAGCTTCTTTAGAACAACATTAAAAGTACTCTAGGCATTTGTGATTGTCCTCTTTTCACATCTCCCAGTGTACATTTCATAGTATGAAATCTGGATATTGAAGAGTCAACTATGGGAAATATTGACTCTTGAATAAGAAATAAAATAATTAGCCACTATACTAATTCACATAGTCAATGGCTCCTGAGACACAAAGTCTTTACTTTGAACCAAAGTCTTTATTTTTGAACATGTATTATGGTCTTTGTGTCCAAGAGAAAGAAGCTAATGCTAATGGAACAAGATTAAACCCCACAAGCCGCCCGAAGCATTTACCCTTTTAAGGGTTTTGCCTGTCGGGTTTCCTGCAAAACCCTGTCTTTATAATTCTGAGACAAATAATAACATTGTTCAGGGGTTCTGAGGAGTGCAGTGAGCTGCTTGAATGGCCATTGTATGGAGCAAGCTAATGATACCTTAACCTTTGTGAGAGAGAGGCCAGCTAGCTCTGCGATATCAGCGCTACACAAATGCTTCTCTGTCAGGATGTTTAGGAGAGGACTTTGTCCGTGGTGGGAAAATAGTATAGAGGAAAAACAAACCTTTTTCATGTATTTTCTTTTTAACATCCATTTGTCCTCAGTGCATGGTGAGAGGGCTAATCAGAAAATGTGGATTCCTTTCATGGATGTTTCTACATTATTAATTTAGCTCCCATTTGGAGTAGGATTTCTTGGGGGAGTTTATGTCGTTGTAAGATGCTGATTCCATCAGTCCAAAGGGGGGATGAGAAGTCTCTGAGGGAGGAGAGATGCCTCCCAGAGCAGTAGGCTAGCTGAGCCCAGCATGAACAAGACGCATCGTGTGTGTTGGGAAAGTGACAGCGAGGCAAATGCTAACAGAAAGCTGCTTCCTACAGAACCGCACGCTGTTAGCGATCACTAGCTGTTGTGAAGGCAGCTGACAAACTCCTAGCGTTCCATGTCTAACCCGTTTGTGTGAGTTTCAAAAGAGTGTGATTTGCAAATAACATGAAACTGGGCATAGAGTGGGCATGTAAGTGTGCAGAAGCCCCCCTCCCACCTTCTCCACAGAGGGAAACCCTGACTTGTCAGCTCAGTTCTTTGTCAGGAACACTGACAGATAAACAGATCGTGTTTTGCCTTTCACTCTTCCTGGATTGTGTACTAGTCTGCTTCCCTATACAGGTTGACTTGCTTAAGGGGAGGAATCGGTTGAAAGGCACCCTGCTGCTTCTAGGGGCAATGACTGAAAACATCTCAGGGATCTTCAGACAGCCGAGACAACCAACAATGGGGGTTGATGTGGAACTAAAACCCTGTTCTGGCCTCCGTCTAGAAGCACCGACACAGGGCTTATTTCTCATGCAAATAACTACTAATGAGCTTCCTGAAACCTGACTAATTATATCAAAGTGATTTCTTTAATTAGTTTGTAATAATGTATCATATAAACATCATAGTTAACAGATTAAGCCATATAAAAATATTGATTTGTCACACTTTATAAGAGATGTTGAGAGGGTTCGAGTTAATCTTGCTTACACTGAGTGCCAGGGCAAGTATTGACTAAACAACTAAATATGTATTTAGAAGCTGTTTAGTATCATTTAGAGAGAGAGTCACGCATGACTAGAAATTATGTCAAGTCCAAATGCCTATTTGAGAAATAACAGACACCTTTAGAAACAATAAGAAATTACACTTATCTGCCACATTGCACTTCTACCTATGCCAAGAAATTTCAAAAGCACCTAAAGAGCTGAAATGTCAAAAAATATCTAATGTACCAGCAGTCACTGGAAAACTCACAGCAGCTACGCACCAGTCTGTTGAGATCCTCAATCTGTCCTGAGATGGATTAAACATTCAATTTGTTACTTGCTAGACCACCACAAGGTTCACCACTTACCATGCAAATGGAAAATGCCAGTAATCTATTAGGATGCTTGATCTTACTCTGTGTTATGTTGTATTTGTATTATATTTACTTCAGGGAAATTACAATTCAAGTCATATTTATCTTCATGAGGAAATGTGCATCTAAATGGAAATCACCTTTAGAATGCGGGTGGATATACTGTAGTGCCATACTAATGTGCTCCCTGAACCATGAGATTTAGTCACTCTGTATGGATGCACAATGGGCTGCCTCTACACATCAAACACGCTTTCCCACTGTTAAGCCCATACTCTGAGCCCCCCGATGCTGTTTGATAATTATTACGCCTACATTACAGTACAAGTCTCTGCCTGCAGAGCTGACACACACACACCTCCTTATATAGCAGACAGTGTCCCAGTAAGCTGTTTGCACTTCAGTGGCCACTCTAGGAAATAAAAACAAGGAGCAAATTGAGAGGTTTTGCGTTTCAAGTAAATATGGCTGTTTTACACCAGGAATCCATTATTTTTTCAAACATAATGTTTCTCCCCGCTTTGAGCATTTCAACTAAAGCTGTAAATAATGTATAAAGGAGGAAACTTTGCGATAGTGGTATATTCTTTAAATCAAGGTTACATGGTAGGCCGCATTACTTATAATCCCCATGCTTTAATTCTACAAACCATTTTAAATGTGCCAATAAAACCAGGTAAGATTATTTATTTATACAGCACACTTCAGTTATACTATTAGATTAATTTATAGTGATACAGCCGTTGACTAATCCCAAGATTCAATTAATCTCTCTCAGTGCCATTTACATCCAGATGTTTAGAGTTTGGGGTAATCAATAAAGAGGGAATAAAGATTGGCATTCACAATAATCCCCTTGACAAGCTCCAGCCCAATGTTTGTCAAGCAAATTAAACACACTTAGACTTTTCACCTGCTCCTACAACGACACCACATATGGCCGTGAAGTTAAAAATAAGAAACTGCGCATACATTACCATACATAATGCACTACTCCCTCCATTTAATATGCAAATTTTGTAAAATATTACTGAATACCTTCTGTTCGGAATGAATAAATTTGAATTGCAATTAGAATAATCTTGTATAATTAATGAAAACTGTCAATTTTGGTTCCGAAGTAATTTGATTAGCATGTTGACAGGACACTTATCAAGTTCAGTAAACTGTTAGATTAGGAAGATGAAAAAGGAAAAAAGAGTCTAAGAATATTTTTTCAACATCTCTGACATTTTCCCTTGGCATTGTAAACAAAGACACTTGCTGGCAAACTTCCTGAATAGAGGGGTGAGAGAGAGAGGGAAGAGAAAAGGAGAGAGAGACGACAGAGATGGAGAGGGATGAGAGAGGGAGGGATGAGAAAAGGAGAGAGAGAGGACAGAGATAGCGAGCCTCTTGAGATTCTCTGTGAATTCCATTCGACAGATGAAAAGAAGTGTATCGTCCAAGCTCTTGAGTGAGCCACTCAACTCTGCTCTGTGCACTTCAACTAAGCCAGAGTTTAAGGACCTAATTTCTCAAAGCGTTTGTAGCTTTAAGATCACATGGCCATAATGATCTAACAACGATCTAGCTGTAGCTCTTTCAACTGATCAGGTTCAAGAAACCACTGTAGTTTGTGTCAGTGTTGAAAATATATTTAGAATGAATATATTTCATTGTTGCATTGTATGAAAAAGTACCATCTGTACAATCTACAGATGAACAGAGCCTGTGACCTCCTTTTCCCCTCTCTTTCTCTGCTCATTAGCTACCCTGAACCTTCCCTTCTCCCCTTCTCAGTTTTGAAACCCCCAAATGAGACCTAAATTGCTTGTGATACAGGTTAGCTTGGGGGGGGGCAAACATCTGTCGCACTAGGTACCCACACTCATCCCCGGGTATCTCCTGCGAGGAACTTTGGGATGTTTAATTCATAAACGCTATCATCCATGTAAACCTCCTGATTTCATAATGACTAACTCTTGGTACTTTAATTAATTTAATAATGCCTTTCAGAAGCCATAAATGAAAGGGGCTCTGGAGTGGTGCATTAATTAGCTAACGCCGATGCTACCCCTGTCAGGCTGCTGGTGGCTGTCAGGCACAGGGCATGGAGGAGGATGGACACAGCTGAGAGGGGTCAAAGGTCATGCCAATCACGCTCGTCCCCACACGTAACGAGTCCTAATTTGTCTCTGGTATACACATGTTCTAGGGTCATCCTTGGGTCATGTAGAGATTCTATGTGATTCTCTACTTGCTAGATTATACTAGGCAGGTGGTTGATCGGTAGGCAATTTGTTTCACTATTGTTTTCATGTTGAAACTATTATCTGATTTTGGCAGTTTCCTGTAAAATGTGCTTTACCCACCCAACCCAAATCACTCTACCAGTTAGATATATTATATTCCCAACTCACTGCATCTCTTCCAGAATATGTTTTCCTTTCCATATTGAGTAAACATGAACTAGGGGAGGCTTGTGTCTGTGCCTGTCCGTTTATTACCATCAAATCAGCTGACTGAAGTTTCTCAGTATCTGTGGAGGCAATTATCTGTTTTGAGAGAATGCGTAATATGGGACTTTGTAATGGTATCATTTGGAGTCAAGGCACAGATGCGCCGTGCGGAGCCATACTGTAATTAGAGAGAAACGCTGTACAGGTTTTCCACTAATTAGCAAATTATGCTGAAAATAGCATCAAGCTAATTAACAGTTATTATGGCATTTTTGAAAGTATGACTTTAATTAGCAAAGTCCTGACGCAGGCAATTTCCAACTCGTCTCCAAGAAGATGGGGGATAAAAGAAGAAAATATACCGGGCATGATCAAGAAGATACCCAGATTATTATGATGCTGTCAAAACTGAAAGAGAAAAGGAAACTGAGGGAGACAGGGAGTGAGGGGTGCAGGGGGCAAGGGGGGGGAGCAAAGCTTTTGTGTGCTGTGCGTCTGAATCTTCATCCAAATGAGGGGACATGTGTGCTGTGCCACGTTGCCAAGAGGAGCCCTGAGCGGGGTGCCCAGTGTCAGGTGGCAGCAGTTCACCCCACTGCGACCAGGCAGAGACGAGGCTGAGCTCAGCTGGTGCCCACAACCACTCACTTATTCTACTCCGCTGCACATTAAAGTAGACTGTGAGTGGAGCCAAGCAGCGGCAGCCAACCTGACAACACTGTGCCTCCTTGAACAAGTCCACCCCCTGCCAGCCTGCCTGCCTCTCTGCCTGCCTGCGCTCACTGAGAATATGCCCTATAGGGGATAGCAGACCAAGCTGAAGAGTTCAGCTCCTTAGTGATTGACAGAATGATAAGTGGGGGGGGCTAGGTTATGCTATGGGGGTTTGGGGTTGTGGAAAAGAGAGTAGGGATCGTCAATACCCCCACGCATCCTCCTAGCAGTACCATGTAGGTGTTTGTGTGTATTTTAAAATAGGTGTGTGTTCAAGGAACCAACATGGGATCTTTGGGGTGCATCACCCGAGGATGTGGAGAGAGAGGAGAGGAGAGGAGAGGAGAGGAGAGGAGAGGAGAGGTAGACTTGGGGGTGTTTGAAGGCCTGATGTGGTGTGGGAGAGAGAACAGAAGTGTGCCTCGCCCCAGGCAGCCTACAGCTCAGGCCCATTAGCTGGGCTGACCTTGCCTGCGCCTTTGTCTTTGTGCTCTCTTCCCGCTGCTTCCCCCTTCTCAAGCATTCTCTTTTTGTTGTCTCCGAGCCAGACTGGGAAGGAGGCCATGGCTTTCGGCTCTCTCCGCCTCTCCACCACCAACCCCACTCCCCCCTCTAGCCTGCAGCTCGCACCCCAGAGGGGTCGTCCAGTGACAGTGACACCCCCTGCCAGTTTCCACCTCTGGCCCTTACTGGAACTTGGCCGGACAGTACAGCGGCCATTAGGCCTCCAGAGAAAGGCCCCAGAGAGGGGGCCCACATCACGGCGCTGCCGGCCCACATACGTGCAGCATCCCTGGGCAGCCTGCCTCTTTATTGCCAGCCTCTCATTTGGGAGGATGGAGCCTGGCTGCCAAGTTTTGACTCTACCACATATGGCCTCCTCCATCAATCGGACTAACCAAGCATCAAGGGGAGGCAGGGCCAGCTTAATTGTCAGCCAGATATAGCTGCTCTCACTTGACACGCCACCTGAAATAGATACAGGTCTGAAAGAGATACAGGTCTGAAATAGATACAGGTCTGAAAGAGATACAGGTCTGAAATAGATACAGGTCTGAAAGAGATACAGGTCTGAAAGAGATACAGGTCTGAAATAGATACAGGTCTGAAAGAGATACAGGTCTGAAATAGATACAGGTCTGAAAGAGATACAGGTCTGAAAGAGATACAGGTCTGAAATAGATACAGATCTGAAATAGATACAGGTCTGAAAGAGATACAGGTCTAAAATAGATACAGGTCTGAAAGAGATACAGGTCTGAAATAGAAGATACATGACTATGGCCACTCCTCTAACAATGATATCAAAATACACTGTTATACAACCACCTCTACTGTGTAACTCCTATCCTTACTATTGCTGCCATTACTATACTACTAAACAACTACAGATAATCATAATTACTGGCAATCACTGTTATTGTTGTCATCCACTCATTTGCATGATATTACTTCACACTGCTACATACAGGCAGAAGTTATGTATAGGCGGTGACAAGCCCAAATTCCCTGTGCATACTATAGTGTTCACATGGAGTCTATCAGGGGCTGTCTGTCTGCTGCCTGGATAGCACTTCCTGATCCCCTGAACCCCACTGGGGGAGCAGCTAAGGAATAACTTAACACACAGGATGAGGACTGGAGATCAACCCCAGTCATCCATTCATCTCTGGTTTCTGCTGTCACTCTCTCTTCCGTTTGTAAACACCTGAGACGTTGTGGTCTGAATGGGCTGGTGTCCAGTGTGTTTTTCAGCGGACAACTCACATTCACTTCAAACACAACAACTGACAGATGTCTGTTTGCCTTCTCTGTGTTCTTAAATACTAAGGCTACGTGATAGCATCTGCGCTGAATGTCAAAGTAGGGATATTCACCCCCCATTTTACCACAAATGCACTCAACATAGAGAGAGATAAGACAGAAAGAAAAAGAGACAGAATGTTAATTCAATTGCCCTTTACTCATTTCTTCTCTTACAGATACATCTCAGATCTCCTGGTGAGCTCCAACACTGCGTGCATCAAACCTGCCACAGTAGGAGTCCATAATTAACCAATCATGTTTCAAAGACCTAACAACAACAACAAAAAGATGACAATGTCAACAGGATTGGGATTCTCATTCATGATTAAAAGTTTTTCATTGAGAGAGGTCTGTTCCAGAAGGGGACTGTTAGTCTGAAACAATAATCTGTTTCATTACCTTTCTAAGTAAGGATGGGGAACTAAGGCAGGGTTAACTAAACAGGCCAAGTCCAATGGCTTCATCTTGAAGGCATAGAGAGAGGAGACAGTTTAAAATGGTGGCATTTTCAGAGTGTACCGTAATTCCAGTGTGCTGTAATGTTTATTTAACTGTCTCTGTCTCTGCCTGCTTTCGCTGTTTACATGTTTAATTGATAAGTGCGCTCCCGGTTTCTTCTGCCCATCTGCCAAGTCGTTCCCTTCCTCTTATCCTGCTCATTCCTCAAACTGACAGCTCTCTCTTTCTCTCTTTCTATCTCTCTCTCTCTCTCTCTCTTTCTCTCTTTCTCTCTCTCTGAGACACTGCTCTCACTCCTCTCTATCCCTCTTCGTCTCCTCCTCATCTTTCTTATACTATAATGTACAGCACGGTAGGTACATATGACACATATTTTTTTGTTTGAGCCCAGAGTTTAATGCCCAAATATATATCTGTAGAATCTACATATATACATAGCTTAGTTGATACTATGGCGATGCTATGCTATTGCGCTAAATGGAAGCTCGTGTTCCCGGCCCAGCTATTCCCCCACATCTAAATCACCGGCTGTCAGACGCAACATGTGTGTCATTGTATCCCCATCACCCCATCGTCTTTCATTGTAACCGCCGTCACCTCTGAAGAGCTGCCTCTTATCAGTAGAGTGTCAGAAAGCACCCCCCCAGCCCCCTCCCCTCTCCCTGTTAAATGCTTTTCTATTAAGAGCAGTGTTGTGTTGCTCTGATAGTGGCTGGCCCTGCACTTCATCATTCACAAATCCCTATGGGCATCAATGGACCTGCCTCTCCAGCGCAACCAAAGGCTCTGTCATTCACCGCCACTGAAAACATCCTAAACGAGAATGTTAATCTGAGGAGGCATTCACTCAAAGGGACTAAGAAGTGGTCTATTGGGCGAAAGCACTCTCCTCCAGAATGGTCCACTGGAAGGCAGTAGCCAAGACACCTGCAGATGGTTTGGTTATAAGGTTTTAGGGGCTTATAGATTTCAGGGTGTCTGCCCTACAGCAAGCTGAACAAATACAATAAGCTGCTGTGTATCAGGAAATCTCCAGATATCTCAGGAGGATTGTCAAATTGGGTTTTCATTTTCCACAAGCAGCATATGTAAGATGGTGGAAGTGAAACACATTTCCTCCTCTGTTTTTTCTTGTAAACATCCCATCATATGTTGCATACTGTTGGAAGGTGTCAGAATAACTCCCCTGAGGTATACAAGCACCTTGTCTGCACTCCATGCCTTGTAGGGTACATAGGATAAACAGAGAAAAAACAAACCTCTCCTCCATGTGATGGTTACTGTAGAAGCTAACTGTCAGTAGCCGAAAAAGTCCAAAACGAGTTCCCTCCCCAGAGTGGTGAGATCCCGCTGTGGGCCTCGGCGTGATCAGCAGTATCCTCACCACGTCTCCTCTTTATTCAGTAAATAGGTCTGGGCATGTCCTCAGTAAACAAAGCACTGACTGACAGTTGAGGGAGAGAGGGAAGTGGGAGTCAGCCTCGTTCCCAATTAGAGTCGCCTCAGGCCAAACTTTAAAGAGGAGATCAATCCAACACATCGCTAAACTGATCCTGTCACAGTGCTGGGGATATTTAAACCGCCGTGAAGAGTGGGGCAGGGCAGTTCCCAGTACAGTTTGGCAGCGCTGGCTAATAACTGGCGCTAGGCTATCTCACCAGGATACACACCCCACAGCGATGCTGTGGTGATTGACGGCTGAAACTGGACCTCAGCTGCTGCTCCCTGCACATTAGGGGCCAGATGGAGAAATAGTGCTCAGTGTTTTTTAGTATGCAGCTCCTTCTCTGGCGGAAATTCACTAATTGTCTTTCTCTTGCTCACCTGTGAGGCTGTTTTCAATCACGGATGCAAGAGTACATTTTAAATGAGCCTTGGATGTGTTTTTCTTCTTTACCCCATACTTCTGAAGCTAGCAGACTGAATCTCATCCCTGTTCACTTGAGGTAAAAAGTTAGCTCTTACTAATGCTGAGCCAAAAGGATTAACATAGGGAGGGTGAAAGTGGAGAGAGGGGTACGAAGTAACTATAATTGCATTGTCAATTTATGACATCCTGCAACTCCAGCAGATATCTTTGTCTACAAGTGAGTAACATACTCTGCCAAACACACAGAGGTAATGAGAAACTACTACAAAAACAGAGGAACTGAACATTTAAATGAGCGTGTGATGCATTATGTATATCGATGAGGTTCCTGTGTAGGAATTAATTATGAGCATAAAAGACAAAACATCATGCTGGATTTGTTGCTAAAATGACATTTTCTAATGCAAAGCCAATTCATTTTCCATGCTCTGGAAGATAAAGGAAATCTCTAAAAGGTTTGGTTTTGCTTGTCTGTGTCTCTTATTGAGAGTCTTTCACTTTCAACTTTATTTGGGGATTATTGTCAATCCCCGGTACAAATCATATCATGAAATCATGTAGCTGGGACATTGGATGTGTTCTGCTAATGCTCAAGGAAGATCCCCTGAGGGAACCATTGAGTGGAGAGAGAGAGCGAGAGAGCAAGAAAGAGAGAGATGGTGAGGGAGTGGGAGAGAGGTACGGGCGGAGAGAGGGAGCGAGACAGAGTGGAGGAGGGGTGGAAGAGAGACAGAGAGGGAGGGTGGCAGCAGTCAAGCTGCACTTCATCCTGACAGATCTCCTTTACACACTAAGTTCCTTGTTAAAGAAGAGAAAATGGCACTCAATCTGGCGAAAT
The DNA here is from genome assembly GCA_030435695.1 of Brachymystax lenok tsinlingensis. Taxonomy (NCBI): domain Eukaryota; kingdom Metazoa; phylum Chordata; class Actinopteri; order Salmoniformes; family Salmonidae; genus Brachymystax; species Brachymystax lenok. The sequence continues at coordinate 10,368,586 of CM059805.1, forward strand.
CCTTTTCTCCTGCTGCAAGCCTGTCAGCTAGAGGATGAGTTGATACAAGCAGAGCTCTGTCTCTCCCAGCTCTGCCTGGCACACAGCTACACTGCTGAACACAAACCTCTCTATCTTCAATTAACACACCGTACTCTACACATACTGTAAAATGTACCATACCATGGCATGCTGATTTCATTATCTGTCATGTTCATTTATCTGGTTGTTGAACATTTAACATGATATCAGTTGAATTTGATCATGGCATCTCCATCACTGATATGACGCAAACGGTAAACAAACTGTGACACAACCGTTTCATGTTCTGTTGTTGTTGTTGTTATTGTTGTTGGGTATGAACAATTCCAATGATGGAGGGCATGGCTTCCTTCTGTCTAACAGCAAGCAAGGGTTAAACTTGACACCTTATTAGCAATGCTGTTGATATACTCTATATGTATATCCTGTAGTACAACACATTAATCAATGAAATGTGCAATCCTACAAAGTGCAATAAGTTAGATTTGAAATGTGAGAAGAAAAGCCCTTTTATTTGAAGTCTGAAGTGTTAGCTGTTCAGTCTGCATGTTCTCATCTCCCAAGATTACCATTTGCACGGTGTGTGTCAAGACTACTTTTCAGAAATCTCAGTAACAATTCAGATGCAATCGATAAGGAGTGACAGTTTATTTTAAAGGCTTAAGACAGGCCAAGAAAGGAACGACTCAAGCATCAAGTGGAGAGGAATGAATTTGTTTTGTATTTGATTTTTCCATTAAATTTATCACCACTTTAACCCACCCCCTCTCTCTCTCTCTCTCTCTCTCTCTCTCTCTCTCTCTCTCTCTCTCTCTCTCTCTCTCTCTCTCTCTCTCTCTCGCACACTGTCTCCCGCTCTCTCTCTCTCGCTCTCTCTCCCACTCTCTCTCTCACTCGCTCGCTCACTCGCTCACTCACTCGCTCACTCTCTCTCTCTCTCCGTCGCTCGAATCAACAACAAGGCTGTAAACTAGCTGTCGATTTCTCCTCGCTGCTTTCCATGTCATCACTTTCATCCATTTTGGATCGTTTCACACCCTATACCCACAGTGCTTTTAGTGCTCATATGTGACCTCATGAAACAGTGGGGTAAAGATGTCAAGAGACTAAGTCCTGGTGCCCTTTAAAACACTTCCTCATATCTGGAGATTGTTGCGAAGCATCCTCTTACGAAATCATTCAATATGTTTAGTTTAAAATCAGATGGTTACGCCATACCGCATTGTCAGGGGAAACCACCAGAGGTTCCCAGCAGTAGTGCACTTAACACACTACTAGAGAACTGCACTGAGACTACCGACCCATCTCTCTTATTACAACAGATCTCAGAATCCTCCCCTTCTTAAATCCAGGGGTCACTGAGGCAGCCAATCAGCAGGACAGACCAGTCAGGGAGCCAGTGGCGTGAACAGGACAGAAACCAGCTGATGAAATTCATCCATACTTCTCACTTATGATGACATGATTGATTTTCCTTCAGAGTGCTCAAATGTAGGATTGTCTTCCAGCCCTGTGTCCTCCATCCCACCTCAATCTGTCCAGTCGTCCGCCCTGCTACCGTCTAATGGATAAAGCCTCTGTCTGTCTCAGACACGGAGGAGAGAGTTGATGTGTGGAAGAACAACTGCAGCGAATGAAGGGTGAAATTTGAAAGAGCAATTTTTCTTCTGTCAATCTGCCGTCAAGAGAGCAACTTGACCACCAATCAGTGGAGTCGATTCAGGGTTCATAGTTCTTGAGGGAGTTTTGAGAGACAGCACCATATCATAGCATTAAACAGCCAAAAGGGGTGTTTGAAGCGGGTGAGATAATAGATTTTTTTCTTATGATTTTTGGGCAATGACATACCTTCTCTGCCTTACTGAATAAATAAATTCACACACTAATGCATAACATATCATCGTCTATAATTAATGATTCTGAATATGGAAAGTGCTATCATCTAGGTGCTTCAAAATACAACCAATTAAACTTGACTTAATTATTAAAGGTAGAAAGTGAGGGAATGAAACATGCTTTAAAAACTCCTGCTTCCAGTCAATTACGATAAAAATTTAATGAGCCTGGATAGAGAGCCATAAAAACTGATAGCCCCTCTGTCATGAATTATATATCCACATCGATTTTTTTGTTTCTTTGCCATGCGAATCACAGGTAATCGTATGTTACCACATGTAAAGTGCACTTCCCTAGCGAGGATAAATATTAACTATCAAATATATATGAGGTGTATGTGCATTTACGACCGGGCTCCCATGGAAAATGAAGCAGAAGATATGTGGAGGCGAGGCCCTTGGGAAATGGAATAGAGGGTACCATATCAAACAGAGAGAGACCATTAGCAGCAGCACCCGCTTGATATGTTGCCTAGTTAGCGTCACATATAGAGGAATAAATATGTATTTTATTATTTGTGGTTGCCATCATGTCTTTCCTAATAGACAGGCGACGTGGAGTTTAAACCACATTATCCTCCATGAGACCATCGCAATTACTCATGAGAGAAAGGGCTGATGTGTGAATAAGGCAGGTCACTGCTGTCTAAATGAACACAAGCAATGTGGAATGGAGGAAGGAACAGTGGGGGAGGATGGGACATAGTTGCAGGGGGGAATTGTTGATGAAGACACACCCCTAAGTTGTGTGTTATGATGTACACTGTACTGTGTGCTGATTCTATAGATGAACAACCACATAGGCAGTTTTTACATCGCCTTTCATGATCCTCTATCCAATTCAGTCAACATCCTTTCTCTTCTATCTGCTTCTTTTATAGGATTACAACAATGCCCACCAATCCTGTTTAGTGGATCTCCCGTTGAAAGCTTGTGTGTCCCGCTGTCGTTGTCAAAGTCGCTGTCTCGTTGGACACTCGCTAGAGGTGAAAGGGGCACCAACCTGATCACTGTGACTCCTGGTAAAAGGGTTCCCCCCGACACAAGCGGCTCACCTCTGGATGAATTGATAAACTGCTGCTCTACTTCATTAGGCCGACAGAGCAGGCTTAACGAACAACACAGAGTGACTGTCACTCTGAATATATTAATCACGCCTGGGCATGAAGGACCACTGCAGCATTCCTCGCTGTTTCTGCTTCCTAGCCTACTTAATCACATGTCCAACCATTACACCACAATAAAACTACAGTAAAACTACAGTTAAAACTCTTTCACTTTGTATCAACGTCTAGAGGAAGGAGAGACAGAGTGGTCTTGGGCGTTATTGAATATAAATTTATCATGACAAGTGTAAAGAAAATCCACCATTTGGCCTATTCACAAAGGCAGGGTTGTAATGCAGCGCTAGGTGAGCGCTGTCCTTGACGTACACACTGGAGGTGGAGGTGTCAGGGGAGAGCTCACTGGAGGCGGAGGAGCTTTTTATTGTTGCCCAGCCCTTCCGCTTAAGTGCACATGACTGGGAGGAAGCGGGGACCTGCAGATCTGACCCCTGCCCATGTATATTTAATAGGCCATCGGTTCGCCAAGGTAGCGCTCTGATCAGGATTCAGGAAGGAGCTTTGAACCCCGCTGTGTATACCTGAGCGTCCAGCCTCAAGCTGCTCTCCCCAGCTGTGTCAACCCCACTGCACTGTTAATACAGGCTTACAGACAAACCAACGGGCTACTACACTCCTACCATCTAATGACTACAGAAAAAACACAACAATAACAGATGGTCCAAGGTGAACTGTCTATGACCATGCAATGAGTGAAACAAGAAAAATAAAATGATACATACTGTAACCCTAGCTTTGTGAAGAAAAATTACACCAACCTAATTGTACACTACGTTTTCTTTATGAATTACAAAAAAGCCATCTCACGGTCACTGGACTGTGCACAGCTACAACAATTGTAAAAATAAAAACAAGGTGTCAAACAGAAGAGTATCTCTTGTCCTCTAACAAGGTGCACTTAGAGTCAAAGTGTGTGTGGGCAGCTTCGGGGATGGTTAATTTAACAGGCAATTAGTTTGCGGAGGTGCTATTGACAGGCTGGGCTGGTGTTTGTTCAACAGCTCTGGGTGAGTTCCACGCTACTCTGCTACGTGACAAAGCACCGCTGACATGGAGGGAGCTCCTGATCTCTGTGGAAGAGCACTCTGTGAGGGGGTGAATGTGTGACAGCCCTCCTGATCTCTGTGGAAGAGCGCTCTGTGAGGGGGTGAATGTGTGACAGCCCTCCTGATCTCTGTGGAAGAGAGCTCTGTGAGGGGCTGAATGTGTGACAGCCCTCCTGATCTCTGTGGAAGAGCGCTCTGTGAGGGGGTGAATGTGTGACAGCCCTCCTGATCTCTGTGGAAGAGCGCTCTGTAAGGGGGTGAATGTGTGACAGCCCTCCTGATCTCTGTGGAAGAGCGCTCTGTAAGGGGGTGAATGTGTGACAGCCCTCCTGATCTCTGTGGAAGAGCGCTCTGTAAGGGGGTGAATGTGTGACAGCCTTGTGGAGAGAGGAAAGGGAGAGAAAGAGATTTGGAAGCCAAAAGGGTCTATAAGGCCGTCGTCATCAGACAATGTTGTTACCACCAGTTCTGAATGCCTTCATTTGAATAGTTTGAGGATGATGTTGCTGTTTGATTGTGGGAAGATGTGTGTAATCTTATGAGACACACACATTTCACATACACATATATGGACAGATAGAGTTCTTCTATACAGACTAGTTTGACTACTCGGAAACGCACACATACTCCGATAACCCCTACCTATATTATTACTGTATCAACAAGTAATCCTTCCTTTGTGGAAGCCATTGCCAAAACCAACCCAATCAATAACATTATTTTCACAAAGGATCGAAGTGCCTTCACGGAGTTAATGGAGGATTGAGGCAGTAAACGTTTACCCTCTCCCTGTCAGCAGAGCACTGGTCCGTGTTGCAGCCCAGACGACTGAGCATGCCCCCCCACTGTGGACACTGTATGAAAGGTGGCATGCAGGTAGATGGACAGGCATTGTCTCAACCTGCCAGCCATGGTCCTAGCCTTAACATTAGCCATTCAGATTCAGATCCAGAGATTCAGATTCAGCGTTTTTTCCTACTGTATTATTGACTGTGTGTTTGTTTACTCCAATGTGTAACTATGTGTTGTTGTATGTGTTGAACTGCTTTGCTTTATCTTGGCCAGGTCGCAGTTGTAAATGAGAACTTGTTCTCAACTTGCCTACCTGGTTAAATAAAGGTGAAATAAAAATAAAATAGTCACATGTACAGGGTTGCAGGAGTGATTGCAGGGTACAGTGAAATAAATAATGAGAATTGTATTGTTTAATTTCTTTTTTATATAAAAATAAACAAATTAAATGGAGTCATTACAAAGTCGAACAGGATGTGTTTTCTTCTAAAGCAACAAAAATACAAAAATTATTATTCACGTAGCCAACTTTGGATTGTAATGCATCTACCAGCGTTTCCATGGGGCTTTAGGAAATAAGCACTAATCTATGACTGGCAATGTGGAAGCACATTCTCCGGTATAGCAGCATATGCTAAATATCTCTTCAGCCACACAGATGCCTAGCTGTAAAATAGCTCCTCTGTCTGGGTATCTGCACCACCCAGATGGGTCTCAAGCTGTGCCAAACCGCTCCTCGTCAACAGCTATGAACTATAGTGTCACATGACCAACGGAGAGAGATACTGGGTTCTTTTCTGTATCGCCTTCGCACAATGGAGCCTCGCTTCCCCATGCATCATCTGAACCTTGTCTGCCTAATCTGCTCCCAGTGTTGAGAGTTCCATTCAGCCAGGGGAATACTGAACAAGGCTTTTCTCTGGTTTAGTTTGAAAAACTCTAATCTGAGAGAGCTGATTTGGACGTGCATGTGGGTGTGACTGAGTGAGGCAGACTTCATGGGACAAATGGTCATGATTCATTGAGTTATTGGTTTCCACCCTGTTTTAATCGCTCCGGGCCCGAGCCAAAAAATTGTGGAGGTTTCCCGAAAAAGCTATTTTCCTCCACCGTTCAGCAGATTGGAATTTGTGTGTGAGTGCCTCACGTCATTCGAGGCGTCCTTCACAGCTTCAGGGGCCCTAATTCAAACCACATGGAGGGCAGCGTCCGGTTACGGACCTCTGCAGGAGGGCCACGCTCCCATAGGCTGATGCAGGATGGGAAATGGTGTGTCTCGATAGAGGAGACAACAAACAGATCTAAGCAGGAGTCACAACATGGCCTGCACACACACTCATTCACATGAAGATAAATATACATACATATGTTCACATTCAAATACATTATGCACATACACACACAAACACACACTGCTACACAAGTTTACACTATGGGCCTGCAATGGCTGATTGCTTGACATGATGGAAGAGGAAGCGTTAGTCTCTTTAATATTGCTCCTATTCTTCATTGACAAGCATATATATATATTTTGCTGTTCCCTACTGACTTCAGAGTGCTGAACTCCATTTATGAATGATCTGACATATTTTTTGCTATTTTTCTGACAGGAGTACTCAGAGGAAATTTCAAGGCACCTTTCTCCTGACAAGTAGAAATATCAATATTTGAATAAATTGCAGATTTGGATCTCTTCACATGGATGCACTCAAGCAAGTGTGTGTGTGTGTGTGTGCGTGTGTGCGTGTGTTTGTGTGTGTGTGAGAATGTGGAAAGGGGCTCTTTTCATTCTGTTTCCACGGTCTTATCCCCCTGAGCCCGCAGGCAAAAATCTGTATGCAGCATTTCATTAGGGGAAAGCTCCACTGAGTGACATGAGAAGCACACCTCAGTGTCGACCTGATGAAGTTTACTTCCCTCAAACGACAAAAAGCCACTTTGTAAACAGGAAGAGAGGGTGATGGCAGAGCAACAATAAAACATCAGGAATGTTGTTTTACAAAGTGACAGGCCAATCTGTACCCAAATAGACTATCTTTGAGAAAAATGCAGCTTTAGAGATATTGGGGGACTACGTTATGTTTGGTAGAACTGACACGAGAAAAATAATAGCCAATTTTTATGTATGACAAGAAGAAAACACTTTGGTTATAAAAAAGCATTTTCATTGGATGATTATACAGTTGTTCTACATACTCTTTATTTGTATGAGAGGTCAACAACCACTGTACTCAGTCTTTCTGACTACTTCTGCTCCTGGTGTTATGTATCTTAACTGAGAAAGTCCTGAAAATCTGTCTTATGCTGATTAGCTGCAGTAGTTGCCATCCAACCTGTGTTTCTGCTGCTGATGATAGATCACTAGGGAACCTACCCTTCAACCAAACACACACACCCACACACACACCCACACACATCTTTCAACCCCGTTTTTGAGGAGCCTGAGAAAAGGCTAAGCCATATGAGGTTGCTCAGGTACCAAAGAGGTTGCAACCTCTTAACCCCAACACTGACCTTCCTGACCTGCATGTCATACTTTCCCCTTTCCCAACAGAAAAAAAACAAAACAAATCTTGTCATGCACCTCTGTGACTGAAAAAAGAGCCCTTTTTGCAAGGCTGTTCTTTGACTATTGTAGACCGTATGACCTGAGACTTTCCCGACAGTGTCTATTTGGTAGTTGCACAAGAGAGGTGAAGCCATATGAGTTGTCCATTTCATTCCACGTAATCTCCTCTACCCCTATCTCTCTCTCTCTCTCTCTCTCTCTCTGCTCATTACTCGTTGTTTGCACAACTTAATAGGCGAGCCTGGGTAGATTCCTATTATGGAATCTCTGGAAAAGGGTTGTTATCCTGGATCTCCATCTGGAGGAGCCACTCACTCCGCCCCCCTCCTTCAATCTCACTGTGTGTTCTGGTGAGCCTACACTACTGCTATGTCTTTCACTCTCCACTGGATACAATGAGATTGTATTGTCAGGCCAGGTTGACTCTATTCGAATCGACAAGCCATTTCAATAACAGAACACAACAGTGGCATTGAATAAAACATTCTCAGAAGCAGACATGGCACCACAGGTCTCAGAGTGGTGTGGCGGGAAAACAATTCTGAGACCCGTAGTTTTTCCTGATCTGGTAGCCTAACCAGGTAAAACTTTGTGCCTAATACAGTATTACGTGATTCATCTGTTGTAAAAAATAATATTAGCTGTGATGGGACAAGAGGATTTCTAATCAGTTAAAAAAAACTCCTGGAAAAACTCCTGAACTTGGGGAGGAAGAAAAACCTGTCAAACAGCAGCAACCTTGTACTTGTTCATATGAATTCTATTTTAATAAAGAAGGACTAGGGAGTCTCCTATACACAGACACAGAGAAAGCAACATGATTGGACAATAAAACTCACTGGGCTGAGCTTGCTTTATCCAGGTTTACATTGTGTAGTTCTGCCCTATGCAACTGTAGGCCTAATTAAACATGTACTCACAGTCTGTCAGCTATTGTGTATATTGATTAATTCCAGTTAATCATTTTGGATTGAATAAGTTTAGGTAGCCTAGTCAGCCCAAGTTTGAATATAAACCAAATTTTATCCCATTCACATTTTCCCACAAACAAATGGGCTATAAAGACACAATGTTACCGTTTTGTTTACCCTGGCTAGAGCGACAGGGCACATAGTAGGCTAGACTATGCAGCTGCTGTTGATAGTAACCTACAGTTGATCAGAAATGTTTCTAATTTTCATGCAATACAGCATGTCAGATCTCTAATGTTTAGTTGTAAAGGCTGCTACATTTATGGAAGAGTTTTTGCTTGTGTCTGTCGGGAGTGATGTGTTATCACACTTGCTAAATAAATACCAGAGGAAAGTGGAGAGCGGGGTGCCCGGCCTGCACGATCTGTGATTTCCGTTAATCTGATTGGTCAAGACATGCAAAGAGCCTGCAGCAGCACTCCGATGGAAAGGACAGAGAAATTGTGTGTAAGTTGACAAATTATTAGGCAAATTGGTCTAAAAAACAGCATTTTGCCCCTCTTTTTAATGCTTTGTGTCGATATATTTTACTTTGTGTCGATATATTTTACTTTGTGTCGATATATTTTATTAAACTAAAGTGCTGTGGCAAATGCCATCTCTCCACACGTTGTCCGGCGGCCCTGCTCGGTAGTCTAAAACAATAGGGAGTTCTCAAGAACACTTGTTCTTATATTGAATAGGTTTAGATCATACAAGGATCCTCTGAAAATTGTCAGGTTTCCTCTGTCTGTCAGGGTCTATCAGTTCACTTATAAAGGCGCCAAAAGCAGAGGATATGGTCATTTAGACTGATAAAGATTACACTCAGGTCAGCCAGTCAGTAATCCCCACAATGATTTGTGAAGACAAAGCCCACAGGTCTATAGCATATACCTCATCCCATCAGAGTGATCTGCACGTGCATAAGGGCCGAACATAATACGGTGTGACTTAAACCATACAATGAGCAGAGAAAATAAATATGCTAAGAGCACGACGGTGGACTGGCAAGGCCTCTCGGACTATGTCATCACTCCCTCCGGTCTGTGCAACTCTCCCCATCCAAAGGAAGGGCCAGTGATTATGAGGGCTCAGCTTCCCTCTAAGAAAGCAAACCGGAGCTGCAGTCCAAACAAGGCCAGCGGTGAGGGAGCCAAGCAATGCCAGGCAGCTCGGGTTTAGCGTCGCCTCCAACCTGGCTGGCCCGTTCCCTGCATTAACCCTCAGTCAGCCTCTCCAGGACAAACAAACAACCAGCACATACACAGGGACAACCAGGCGAGAGACGGTGCCATAATCACTGAGGAGGGAACTCTATTGAATTTGCTTTATCACACAATGTAATGAGTTCCAGACTGGCTGGATGTGGCGTGCTGTCCTGTTGGTCCGGCCTGAGTTTAGACCCAAACAGATGGGGAGGTATCCCAAAAATGTGCGCACCCTCCGGGGACATGTGGTTTTCCCCATCATTATATAACTGTAAACTCCTGGATGTCAGAGATTGGGGATAATTTATTTCAGATGTCCATGGGCCTGCGCCGGGATTCGGACCCGCTGGATGGGAACAGTTATTTTACAGAGGGTCGGGGGAGGACTAAGACATGATCTGGAGCTACTAAGGCTGCTCTATACTCAACACTGGGCTCTAATAGTGAGGGTGTGGGAGGGAGAGAGCATGTCTGTGTGTGAGGGTGGGATAACGAGAGGCCAATTCATATCAAGCCACAGGAAGTCTTGTCATTGTATTAACATGCAGAAATCAATCTGAAGTGCACATGGCTAAACCCACGTTAAAGCATTCCATTTACATTTCAGACAGATTTGACATGACAGTTATAATTCCCCACTGCAATATAGATGTATGCTAATTCAGAAACAGGACAGGACTTCTTCAATACATGACTCCTAATAGAAGTGTTGTCCCATTAAACAATTGTTATTGGTTTGTTTCACATGATTAGAGTGGATCGTCGTTTCACATGACTGGAATGGATCGCCGTTTCACATGACTGGAGTGGAACATTGTTTCTGTTGCAGCACTTGATGGTGTACACTAACCATGTTGTCATGGTTTCAAACCAAGAATACATTTTCCTTTCCTCACATATTTATATGGCTCTGGTCCCTGCATGGTAAAGACACAATGCTGTTTTTTCTTCCACCGCATCGAATGTGGTGCTGAACAAGCATAGGAGTGTTTTTATTGTAAATCAATAGTGATTGATCGGCAGCTTGGGTGTTGAATATGGATCAATATTACACCGGGCTGTAGAGGAGATCTGATTTCAATTGGCAAGAGGAGCCAGCAGCAGGTTTCCATCAAGCGGTAATTCAAGACATGGGGACATAAGACAGATGGATTGATATAGACTAGCCAGGACCTTTCTTGCCACTGAACCAGCACAAGGAAATTTCTGTCATATATCATTAACACAGTTGGGGCTGGCTGTAAAGGGGAGGGGTCAAAAGGACCACACCACTCCACAGGGGAAAGGAGGCTCATTGTAGATACAATAATATCGTTTAAGAAAATCGAATGTTACACTTTACAGAAATATAAGAATTATGAGAATCTGACTACGCCACCAAAATAGATGTTGAAGTGAATTGTTTTAAATGCAACAAGATGGTTTTCATTTACAAAGACAAATGTTTCACAACAAACTTTTGAACGCATATTGAAATACTTTCATAGCTGTTGTCAAATAATTCCTGGATTGTTTTATTTCAAACAATAAGAACTAGCTCCTTAAACAGAACACAAATGTTCCCAGACTGAATGGAAGATGTGTATATGTAAAAAGAGGGGGTCATCCTTACATTTATCTTATCTACGTGACTTGTGGACAGAGGGCAACAACAAAAAACGAGCTATACTTAGAAATAACTTGTCACTTTTAATAAATGAAGCTGGTTCAGAACTTTCTCTGGGGCTTTCCCTCGGATCCATCCCAGGCACCCCTGGGGGCCATCGGAGCGACCAGAAGATGCGCTCGTTTCCTCGAGGTAACTGATGACCCCATCCCACAATTCCCCATCTTGTCATGTGACCCCACGCCATGGGAGCAGGACCATGTCCAATGCAATCCTCCTCCGACTGCATCCCATCCTAATCTCAGCCATGTCACACTACAAATTGCTACATTCAGAAAATGGAAATAGATTGAGGTGGAGATGGAGGGATGGAGAGAGAGAGATGGATGGGAGGGGTGGGTGGAGTGAGTGTGCATCGACAACCGGTCCCATAAGAAAAGTAGTGGGGGAAAGAACGACTCGGGAGATCCCGGCGAGGAATCACATCACGGCAAACATATTGATCTGATTTACAAAACCTCCAGCCTAATGCGAAACAAATGGTGTGGGCGTGAACTGGTACTTAACCATAAAACCCCAGCATTACTCCATCTCCGATGAAATACCACATATATCCCTCACCAGGGCCTAATGTGCTGTTTTACGGCCAGATACGACTGAGGTTGACCCAGCAGTTAGTTTGACAATTAGGGGGAACCTAATAAGGATTTAATGGGAGTGAGAACATGCCAAAAGAAAGAAAGGAAATATTTTTTCAAAAGGAAAAAAAGAAGGTAAAAACAGTGCGACGGGTGACCTAAATTTGATTCATAGGATCCGAGGATGTTTGAAAAAGCATTTGTACCATTAACGCATTAAGAAACCAAACAAAGACTAAACAGCTACAGAGTCTAATTATAAAGGACGGCTGATAAATATTGGAGCTAGAGCGACATTTTATTTAGGTTTGATTTAATTTTCATAAAAGTACAATTTTCTTGTGTGCTGTATTACACTTAGAAATTATATTTCTACAGCATCACAATATTTTGTCATTTCCAAATATTATGCTTGATTGTAATCGTCTTTTAGGGCAACTTAATGTAGTGTTACCATGAAACTTCACAGAGTTATTGGATGTAATAGGAGACAATGAAACTTGACCAAAGCTGGAAAATATAAACTATCAAAATTGTTACAAAAAAATATCACTCATTTTAGCAATCAAAAATATGTGTTTGCATGCACAGGGGTGCATATGTACACATGCATGTGTGTGTGTGAGTGAGGTCCAGTGTTGCTCTTTGCCCATGCCTTCATCCCATCGCCCCAGCTCTGGCCTTTTTTCTGTCAACACAGTGAGCCAAGGGAGTAAAATGGGGGAAGAGAGGGGGAGAGAAGGAGAGGGAGAGGGGTTGTCTCCATGGACAGATGGACTGCCCTTTCTCAACACATGTGGAACTATGTTTTGTCTTTCAGTGCAGTCAAGCTGGAGCCGAATCCCTCACTTTGTTGGTCCAGACTTATTTCTTGTACAGAACACACCTCTCTCTCTCTCTCTCTCTCTCTCTCTCTCTCTTTAACAAACACACACATCTCCTGCTCTCTCTGCACACATGTTAAAGTCATCACCCCTGCTCAGCACTAGTAAAACACAACACCCACATATTCTGTGCTGTTGTCAAGTCTTGCCATTAGCTGATGGCCCTGGGGAATCCTACACAAGTGAGGTGGGTCTCCCCCGGGTGCGCCAGGCACCATGTTACCTTCAGACGCCACTCATGTGAACCCAAACATGAGAGCGTCATTTGGAAAATATAATTTATACTGTGCGTCTTTGTACATGTCTTGACATTTACAAACTGTGATAAAACCGACATGAGGGAGGAGGGAATAAAAAACAGAACAGAATAATTTGAGGTCATGTTTTGCTTAGTGAACAGTATTACCCAATCCTGGATGTTGGAACAGAGGGAAGGAGTTTCTGGCTCCAAGGCTCCAGAGAGGGTCTGGGTTTCATTTTTCGGCAAGTGCAAGCCAACAGAGAGCTGCCAAGTACAAGTTTCACTCTCAACACTTCCTGCTTTTCCTAATCTGGCTCAAGAGGAGACACTTTCACTCAAACATCACTCCAGTCCAGGGTGCAGTGGCCGGTTCCTTCTCTCCTTTCTCACAGGGTGTCAAAAAACTCACATCTGTCAAATAAATTACACTGAAAACAGCCGTAAATAAAACACGGAGATGGAAATATTGTTCAGGCATGAACATGAAAAGTTTGAGTGTGTGCGGATGTGTGTGTGTGTGTGTGTGTGTGTGTGTGTGTGTGTGTGTGTGTGTGTGTGTGTGTGTGTGTGTGTGTGTGTGTGTGTGTGTGTGTGTGTGTGTGTGTGTGTGTGTGTGTGTGTGTGTGTGTGTGTGTGTGTGTGTGTGTGTGTGTGCGTGCGTGCGCGCGCGTGCATGCGTGTGTGTGCATGTATGTTTTTCCCCAAAGGCAGCTACTTTAATCGACTGCACTGTTTAGTACGTCAAAACTGTATGTTCACCATCCCCGAACCAAATCCAATTCCTCTACTGAATGATACAAAGAGTCCATGAGAAACACCTCCAGCATTGAACTCAACAGCACAACCTGTGCATTGCTCTGCACCTCTGCATTGCATAATTCTCACTTGTGGATGGATGGTGAATTAACACTACATACAGTTTATGGTGCAATTAACCTTGGGAGATGCAGTGAAAACATGTAATTTACTGCAGGTGGCTCATCATCAATCAATCAATCAATCAATCATAAACAGACCTCTCTTTACAGGTTATCAAAACACTGCCTCTATGAGAACACACCCCTTTTTTTCATGTGTAATTAAAATGGTCTCTGAAATCCTCTTTGACAGTCCAGGGCTTAGCCAAAAATTTAAATGACATTAAAGGAGACAATGAATTTAATTTTGCTTAATGTCCCCTTTCGCTGATTCTCATTTACATAGCATTTCCAACGCAAAAAGCTGACCTCATAAATACTGGCATTTGTTCAGCTTGGGAGGTAATCACGGTTCTGCAAAACCCAGATGGGAACACACCACCACACCAATTTTCGTATTTGTTGGTAGAGAGAAGAGAAACCACGTGAGATGGTCCGACCGGGAGTCTTTTGTTGCTGACAAACAAATCGACAACAAGTGCACTGCACTCTGGGATATGACCTCGTAGGTGTTCCACAAATGAACAATAACGCACAGTAATTTAGAAAATACAGCACACTAATGAGTGACATAGTGCAACATTTGCATAAGGCCAAAAAAGTAATTGCATTAACACGTGAACAGGTGTGGAGGCCTTTATAAATGAGCTAAATTAATAAAACTCTTCCATAGCACAACCATGTGTGCTGATGACTGAAAAAATAAAAATAATAAGTCAATGTCATGAATTATTCAGTGGCTGAGCGGCCTCCAGAGGTCAGCGCTCTTTGACCTTTGTGACAGGAAGTGAAAGGGAGTGCGGTTGACGCTGGAATAAGCAGAGCTGACATGATTTTGTCTGGTCCACAGTCCTCCTTTCTGGATGGGAGCGTAAATTGACACGGATGTTAAGCTGTGTGAACATACATTAGATTCAAAATTCATGTATGGGCAGCCAGAGCTTTGAAAACACACTCCCTCTTCTGCTATCCTCACCTAATCTGCTGCATCTCCTCTGTGATACACACAACCTTTGAACTTTGACAGAGAGAATGAGTCATTTTCTCTCCTTTTTTCCAACAGCATGTTCCTCTTTCTTATTACAAAATCCACGCGTAAGCCTGGACCATGTATATAATCTTTTACACAGGAGAAGACAGAGTCAATATGCAGGAGAGTGAAGACCGATACCAGGGCAGGAGAGTCATCACAAATTGAGTTATGTTTGGCACACACAGCTCTACACATACTTTAAATGGGGATACCAGCTAATCAGATATTGGGCACCTCATCACTATAACTCTCTATACTCAAATTACTGCCGGTATTAGCCCACGCCCTCACTCACTTTAAGGCGCCACTAGTTATAGACGTGACATCCGTTCCACCACTGACTTCATAACGGGAAGATATGATTATAACCAACTGCGCAGTACTGTAGTCATAGCAATAGTGATACAATTATTGACCAAAATCAGTCAGCATCTTTCTGTTTCTGCAAGGGCCAACATAGTTTCCAACATTCTCATTTCCTGATTGGAAAGAAAAAAAATATGTATGCAAAGACACACAGAACACAATAGACTTTAAATGTACAGTCAGAGCAGAAAACGGCCAGCCTTTACCCGGCAGTTTAGAGTTTCCCTTCACACACACAATAGTAACTTTCTTTCCCCATAAAACAAATATGAATAATGCAATGACATCAAAAGTCACTTGTGAAATATTTAAAGATGCAATATGCAGAAATCGCTCCGCCATTTCCTGGTTGCAAAAAATCCCAAAGTTTCCCTAATTTCAGTTTATGTGACAAAACAAGCAAGTATAGTGTAGAGTATCATTGTACCATCTAAACTGCTGTGAAATATATTTTCCAAAACCAAAAATATTGTATTTTCAGCTGTTTGAATCTGGTGTACAAAACCGAAAGTAAAAAACGGGAAGCATTGAAATAGCGCACATAGAACCGATCTACTGCTTCTTAGACTTGCTTTCAATGAAAATGACAGATCTATACCACACATTTCTATGTGAATTTGGTCAGGTCGCCCAAAAAGTTACATATTGCAGCTTTAAAGATCCACCAGCATTGAAACTCTGTGACAGCTGTTAGGCTTAAATCTAACAAACTTTTTTAAAGAATTCTTTCCTTTCAAAAAAATTACTGAAAATCTGCATCGAACTGGGAGAGAAAATGGGGTAAACAGATGTCTGGCTTGACCACAGGAAAATAGGACACATTTGGAATGATAAGTTTCCCAAACTCAGTCGGATATGCCAGATCCATGGGAACGCCAGTTAATATCTTGCTAGATGCCAGCTAGCTGTGTGCGCTTTCCCCTCTTACCATCTGGGAAAATGTAACAGCGAGGCAACACCGTCCATGATTCACTCCAAATCTGTTTCTTAACGGTTGGGCAATGATACTGTTTCTCTAGGAAATGTGGCAGAGCTGAACTAGATGTTTTATACTGTAATGTAGGCAGATACCTAAGACATGACTTATTTAACAATCAGACCTCTCTCCTGTTTTTCACATACTAAACTCTCAGGTCTCTTCAATTGAAAGTAATCACTTTTAGCCAGAAGCAACTGCAGCACAGGTGCTACTCACAATTTGCATGAGAAACTGAGAGATGTAACAAGAGAGTTTAACACAATGAGGCTTCATGAAATCTCACTCATATGTTCACTGAAAATTACTATATCAGGATAGTAAACTGGGTGACATGTGCATGCAGTACAGTACACTTCAGTGATTTTGTGTAAACCCCAAAACTCCAGAACTAGCCTTTCTGCCACCCCCCTTTAGTCAGTGTGAAGTCAATGGGAAGTAGTGTGGGTCCGGGAGGGTGAACTGATCTGCTCATAGTTATGGAATGGAGACAATGGGAGGGTCTAATGAGGAACATATGCTTTTGTGATTCAACAGACCGGCTCATTGTGTGAGGAAAAGGATACTCTACTCCCATTCACTCCTGTCACAATGAAAATCTGAGCCTTTTTTCTGAGCCGGTTGAGTTTACAATATCCATCCGCTTCTCCTTTTTTCCTCTTTGACGGTAATTCTTCATGCTTTCATTTTGGCTATTGTACTTATGTTACATGTTTTATCGCACAGAATTAAGAATAATAGAGTGTGAAACTCAACGCAATGAAAGTGGCGAGCAGGGTTGGAAAGGTTTCTTTCTAAATGTAATCTGTTACAGGTATTAGTTACATGTCCAACATTTCTATCAGTAAAATAACTTTTGGATTAGCCAAACTCAGTAACGTAATCTGATTACTTTCAGTTACTTTTGTATTACATTCTCCTTATGAGGCATTAGAAGAAGACAAAAGGATCCATCAGACAAATTTTGTGTGACATCATAGTGGTCTCTGACTTGTGGTCAGACTCAATCAGGTAGAACAAACTTAAACTTGCACCTTGTTTCAATGCTAAATTGAATGTCATTAAAAAAACATAAAATTGTTTTAATGTATTTTGTTCCGCAAACATCCTTTCTGAATTTAAAATAAATCCTAGAAGTAATCATCTAGTTTTTCAAAAGTATTTGTGATCTGATTACCATATTTTTGATGGTAACGTAACTGATTACAGTTACAGGTTTTTTTGTAATCAGACTACATGTAACTGATTTCATCTAATCAGTTACTCCCCAACCCTGGCGGCAAGGCAGTACTACAAAGCAAACATTAAAGAAGTGGAAATAAGTGAGATGCTTATCTGTCATACTTTAGGTTTTTGTGTGAACACTTCATCCAATAAATACTAATAGATTGCACAATCAGCTTCATAAAGGACATGATGACAGCCCTTTATATATTTATTTGAATTATAAATGTTGCCTTGAGCTGCTCGATATAAATCACATACATAATGGCCGCAACATAATTTTACATCCAGTCCTACATAATAGAGGAACACCAGCTCTCCTAGTAGAGAGAGAGGGGTGTCTAGAGAAGCAGTAGCTGTGGTAATCCAGCCAGGCAGGCATCCCGGGCAGTGTCTACTTCCTGATACATGAGAAGCTTCTGGAGTGGCGGCAACAACTGCTCAGCCCTATTTGATTACTAATAAGAGAGTTGTCCCCTCTGTCAGATACCAGGCATTCTCCGCTAAACAAACAGTGATTCCGGCTAGTCAAACATTAGCATTGCTGTCTCTCCGCACTCCATGGTGAGAGTTACATGGGCTCAATGCTGAGGACATTCCCTCCTACAGACACGGGGGCACGCACATACGCACGCATATTCCTTTTTCAGCCGTGAGATAGAGGATTCTGAATAACAGAAATACTTGGTGGAAGGAATGTAAGTAGCCAATATGCAGTTTATGTTCACTGAATATGTTATCTAAATATCCAAAATCTGTAATCTATGTGACATACTGTAAACCTAAAGGTTCCGATACAAATCACTGCAACAAACTCCTATTATATCACAACAGAGCCCTAACCACCTTTACTCACAACCGTAGCACTGGATAATGATCACTTCAATAGACAACAAAATGGATGAGATACAAAAATCATGATAAACCCCTCGCTAATTAGACGAATTCCCAGCGTGATGCACCTGTGATTGAACGTCCCTCTCCAGGTGGTGACCGCCCCTCTGAGCGCAAAAGAAAGACCTCCCTCACCTGCTCACAGAGCAATCAGCCACAGTTCCCGTAGAGTTGACCAAAAGGTTGGAGTCAACCCACCTGGGCATCCAAACACTGGGGAGTTCTCACTCACTTCCCACCAGAGCTGAGTCTAACACAGATCACAATCACAGCAGTATGGAGGAGACATGGAGCAGGGCCTACCTGTCGATGATCACAGGGTCTGACGGAGTCTCGTTCCTGTTGCCACAGCTCTTCTTATCACAACACCGGCTAGGGGAAGAAAGAGTGTGTTTGAGATAAGCACAGTGGCTGTTAATGTTTATAAGACCATAGAGTAAATATTAGATCCTTCAAAATGTATGCCGCCTTCTAAGGCAAAACGTCATTGTGTTAAATTAAAACACAAAAAAAGAATAGAGAAATAGCGTACACTAAATCTATCCTGTCATGGATTCTGATGGATAATTAAAATGGCAAAAAAAACATTTTGTGGTACAGTGTTTGCCTTAGCGCTGGAAAAGAGGGAAAGAAAAGTAGAAGGGGGATTGGGCCAGGAGGCAGGGGAGTCACTTTTCACAGCTTCAGCTTTTGTTTACCTCTAATTGCCAAGCTGCTATTTCTGGGGGAGATGCAAGATGCCACCCTCAACCAATATTTCTACAGGGCTTTTATCAATTATGGACTCAAAAGCACTAATCTATCCTCCACCACATGTTTCCACCATCTTTTCTCTAAACCTACAGTATACCTCCAGTTATTTTATTGGAGATTTAATTAAACCTGAAATCAAACACAAATATACTGCTGCTTACCATTTGAAATGAAAATGTATACTTGTATAATGGCCACAGGTCTAAATGAGATTGATTAACGCCGTATGGCAAGGGAAGAAAGATAATGCATTTTAAAAGCTACTGTGAGTCCATTCAATCATTCAAATCACATGATGTGTATTTTCCACAACATGCAGTCAGGGATAGGTTGAGTGTATTTTACTCTAATACTGCATATTAGTGCAACAATGTACTTAATGTTTTACCAGAGCAAAAAAGATCAGAAGAATACTATCATGGAGCAGGCCTATAGGCTACTTATAACCTCATGCCCTCTTTAATGATGATAGCCTTCAGTAAGTCTTATTACATTTTACAGACACACTTATGCAGAGCAACTTACAGGAGCAAATAGGGATACTCAAGGGTACATTCACAGATGTTTCACCTAGTCGTCTCTGGGACTCGAACCAGCGACCTTTCGGTTATTGGCTCAACGCTATAGGCAATCTGCCTCCCACTACAGAACGCACTTTCTCGTTGACACTGACAGTAAAATGATATCTAGAGCGCAGCAAATTCCACGTGTCACAAATAAGTGATAGATGCATGTATAAAATGTTGTATTAGGCTAATCATTCTCAGTTCTCGGTCTGTGCATTGCTCTCAAAAAACTTTAACAATGCGCCGATACAACAAAACAAAGGTTAACCGACAGTATCCGAATTCAGTAACTTCTCACAAAGCTCACGCTGAGCTCAACAATAACAACAAAATACGTTTTTCCTTTTAGTATCAATGACACCGTTGAATAGCAGAGGAACATGACACATGAGACCTTGAGATTTGCGTGGTTAAATGACGCTAAAAAAGCTCGCTGGTCACTGATGATAGGTGGGATCAACCAAGACTTGACTCCATGTTTTAAGGCGCAGACTCACTGGCATCAGACTAATCGATTCACTAAGAGGCCCTGTAGGCTACAACTTGCCGGGTACCAGTCTGTTTGTATTCCACTCCATGTAGGCCTACTCCGTGTCACATGCCAATACAATAAACAAATGTGGGGAGAAAATATATAAATGCATAAGTGTATACTTCTTCAACAACTGTGAGTTTGTGGAGAAAAAAAGCAACACTTACCTGCACATAATTTCGTGTGTAAGAAGACATCTGCACATTTCAGGGTTTTTGTCTTGACCCTCATATATAATCGCCTTTGGAAAAAATAAAGATACAAATGTGTAGTTTACATTAAATATCTGAATACATGAGCCACTGTATATAATCAACTTTACAGTAGTCTAAATATAAACGGCATTATATTTAATAAAACCGAATAATCAAAAACAATTGAGTCCAAAAAACAAGTAGGCTACATGTGTAATGTTGAAAAGGCACGAAAATGTTACAATGTCTGTCAAATGATAATAGCAGATAATAATACGTATTAGTATTATAAGTATTAGTATTCTTATATATTTTTGTAATAACACAATAGCCTATGTGAATAAGCTTTTTAGGTGAAGTTTCAATGAAGTGTCATCAATATGGTTAGAATCTGTGGATATTTGGGGGAAAGTGTTAATGTGCAATCTGTTGTTTATTTTGAGCTGCTAACAATGATCTTTCCGTGGATAAAAAGCGGTGTCTGGCAGTACGGTTGAGTAATTTTTAAGCATTGGCTGAAACAGATGGTGTGCAGCTATCAGTTGTGCCGCTCTCGCTCCCTCGGTTCCTCCCTCCCTCTATTTTGAAGAGAGGCACTTTGCTCCCCTTTAGTGAACTAGGCTACCTGTCATATTATACGGCACTGTAACTTGCCATATTTTCATTATAGCACTTATTTATTAAATTAAGTCATGTTGAATTAAAAGTGGGGCCTATATGATTAGGAGGAAAAAATACACAATTACACTCTGAAATGTTGACGTCATAATCTTACTGGGATTGACCCCACTTTACTTTTTTGATGGCTCTGTTTTTATTTGTTGAGCACTGGGCGATTATCTATATTGACTTGATTTATGTCGCTATTTGCAGCTGCAGAAACAGAGAAATCCATAAACTGCTTGTTCTGCGTCATTGATTCGGATCATTCGCAGAGGAATTTTCCCTCGGAGTGGTGGAAGCTTTAACGGCTCTATTCAGATGATCTGCTGTAACCCTCGGTAAATTAGTAGTAATAACAACCACCATGGTTGAAAAATATCAGATAAGGCCTCATACAGATGTATAGTTACCTTAATGTGAGGAGATTAGGGGTGTGATTTCGATAATTCTTATAAGAATGGACATGTTTTAGCTATACGAGCTATTTCAGAATCTCTTTCCAAACATTAGGCCTAGTTATGTTTAGCCTATTATGGGTCAAGCCTAGCAACATGCCTAAAAGTCACAGATTAGAATTAGGGACTCAACAAGTAAACATGACTTTGGCCTACTTGTAACTCCAAATCAATAAAATAGACTACTTTATTGCACAATAGCCTATTATATCTCATTAGTAAACAAAAAATATGTATGTATTATTCTATTGATACACTTTATCCGTATCCGCAGAAAGCACCAGCATTACAAACCATCAATTTATATTGTATAGGCACACAATTGTAGGCTAAACTTATGGTAACTTAGTGCTTGATTAATTCTTACTTAAGAGTTGCGCAAAAACATGCTATATGTCTACACGCTGTCTAAAATACAATTTCAGTCAATGCATGATTGCATAAAGAAAACGCTCTCGTGAATAGCCCTAGCCTATATTATGCATGCGTGAAGAATGCCGGTGAAGTTTAGAAGCAATGTCTCTAGCGTAAGCAATCTGTATGAATATATGAGTAACAGTAGCTTATACCTGCTTCGTCATGGAATCGATTAACCGTATGAAAATATCCTGTTCTGTTCTGACGCCTGAGGGAACAAATATGCCAAGTTAAGACAGAGGTAGAGCTGTATAGGCTATGAGATGTACATTTGATGACAAAAGACTAAATCATTTGTTTGTTTTTAACCGAGACAATTTTTAAAACTATAATCTTCATAATACATAATTTTACCTGTAAATATAAATAATTATTCAGAAAATAAATACATTGTAAATTATTACTTTTATTATCCTTATTATTATTATTTATAGCCTTTATCTTTTGGGTGATACTGAATTGATGAAAATAATTGTTTCACTCACCATTGCTGTACAACAACTGTACTTTGTAAATGATCCCATTGTTCGTTTTTTCACCGTTTGGTTCCTGAAAACAATCAACAATGAGATGATGGTGAGTTGAAAATAAAGCATCTATCTATATATCTAACTGTCTGATATTTAATCATTTAAAATGCATAATTTGTCAAAAATAAGATATAGCTCTGACAACCACTCTCCTGTCATCGACGAATAGGGTTAAAAAATCGATATTGCACGTGACCTGCCTTACTGACCCACACACATCTCTAAATGCATAGTTAATTTCAAAGTACAGATTATGAAATTCAATCAAATATATTCTTATGAAGCGCTTACTTTATCTTTCTCCACAAAGTCCACATAAGCTGTCCTTTCAATCTCAACGGGTTGACCCTGTCTGTCGTACAGTGCCAGGACGAAATGGAAAAAATTTGATTTTCTGAGGTTGGAAGGCGGCTGCTTTTCATAGTGTGCCCGCGCCAAGCCAACACCGCTGCGGGGAGAAAACAAGAGACCATATCGGTTAAGAATCAGACACGAGGGATAGATGATGGAGCTGATGAAAACAGTGAAGACGTGGAAGCACGTTAGAGTACGAGAGATTTCTTGATTTGTTACAATAAGGGTAATATGATGTAATGAAAGAGAGGAGAGTCGAAGGGGGGCATTGGGAGACCGTAATTGATACAGGGTAGTGAGGGTCGATATGAGAAATGCGTGAGAAAATCAGATGATTTGGCATGCGTACCTTTGGGCGGCTGTGTTCGCATCCACCACCCCAGCTGTGTGCATCCATGAGCGGACTGAATTCAGCCCACCCAGCGGTTCCTCCTTCATCGTTGTCCCACCCCGCGATATAGTTTCCTGAATCCCGAACATTTAGAACAATTTACGTGCAATGAGCCTCCTGTGAAATTGGGTAAATAAACGTCCAAAAGTGTTATCCTTGAGGGTTTACGGGATGTCGTAAGTGCGGTATCAGCCTTGCAAGGTGAAAAAACCCGGTCCTCAGGTCTCGCCTCCCTCTTCAGTCCGTCCTGGGTTGCAGCGATGTGAACAATTCTCAAAGTACTCTATTTAGTTAGTGTGGTATCCACAGACCGGAAAAGTGACTTGTTCAACAGACTATGATTTTTTTTGGCTATTGTTCCTTCTTTTTGTTATGCTTATTGACAAAAAATGTCGATGGTTGTTATTTGTGTGTGTATGATGCTCTTAAAGTAGCGACATCCCTGAAGCACCACGTCCAAAACCTTCAGGACACTGTTGAATAAACCACTCCTGAAATGGAAAGGTGCTGCTTCACCAAAAGACAAACACACGCAGAAGCTGATCACCGTGGAGGTGTTCCCGGTACGCAGGAGAGGTGGATAAGGGGCCTTTCGCGTCGTGCAGGATGGATGGGAACATGCAAAACTAAGCCCTCTTTCCCCGAGGACTGAAATCTTTCCCGGGAGCCAAAACTCTAAACCCACGGGAGAGGCTCAGTCAGAATATGACGCTCATGGGGCGTAGCTTTTACCATATATGGAGCTCTGACGGTTCCTGTCATGCTTTGGCGCTATACTATACGAGTATAGCCTAGAAGCAACCTGAGAACACTCGCTCTACTTTCCTCTTGCAATGTGGTGAGTTCATTTTTTTTTCAATGATATGAATCCAACGAGGTGTGACCGTCACACAACATCCATTCACTATATTAAAAAGCTATTCCTGTAATGGTCATTTGTCTATTGTGAACGCTTGCTTAAATTATGGTACATTATATTTTTCAGAAGATTTGTAATTAAGCATTTTCATGTTTTAATTAGGTTATTTAATTGGGAGTATTATGACACATAAGATTGACATGGCCGGCAGTGAATTCACTAATGTGGGCAAAGCTAACGGAAATATTTAATAGGCCCATATGTTAGGCCTACATAAATCATGTTTTAGATTAAAATATTGAAATTCGTGTCATATCTTTGTTTAATCTCAAATGTAGCCTATATTTCATCGAAAACGACATCATTAAGAATCTCGAATAAGACCAAGTAGGTAAACTGAGTGTGTTTTAATTAATCTACTGCGATGCAGATATTAAAAGTTTTTAGCAAACAAAATGACAATAATAATGAAAGTGGATAATGAGTTTGGGAAATTACCACCACTCATTTAGGTATGTTCCAAATGATATTATGAATCAGGAAAACATAATGAGTGCAATTTCATTTCTATTCCCTGACCTCTAATGTAAACAAGATCCGAATTTCCTTGTATTAAACATTATCGGGGACAATAAGGTATCGTGTCTTATTTTCATCTCGTGACAGTAGGCGTCATAAGTAGTATAATGTTTTGATTAATTGGGGGAGAGCCATTGTCCGAGCCATGGCTTCAGAAAACCCTTCACTTTATTGAGGGTGAATATGTGAAGGAGGGGGGAGGGAATGGGGGGAGGAGAGAGGAAGAGATGTATCCTCAGCAATCTATCTGGTGTTGAGGGTTAATAGCTGCTGCCAAAGATAAGTGAATAATAAGCTGTTGCTTTCACCTCTTTCAAGATCTATTGCCTTATTGCCACTCCGCATAATAAGATATATATCCTTATACATGCGTTAAAATGAAATGTTTTAAAATGTATGGACAGTACATATTTTGATCAAACAAGCAAGTAAATGCCCATTTACCAGTTATTTTTTTGATTTTTTTATGGTCATTCTTCTATGAACACAAATATAAAACACGCTGCGGAGCAGAACGGAGCAAATTTGTCTGTTCATTTGAGATTGCCAACCTATCTTTCTTTACAGAACTTTGGCCTAGCCATACTATTTTTTTTAACATGGCTTCGGTCGTTTATTAGAATTTAACCCCTAATTACACGCACCAATTCGATTTAAATCTTATTATCAAATTAGGAGACTTTGAGACAAATCCTCTTAGATCTGATACTGTTGACTTGAGAGGGAAAATGGATCTCCACACCCGTCACGTAGGTAACGATGCTGTCCTGAAAGGGGGCTTTAAACCGTATTTGACAACAAATGCAGCTGCCCCGCTATTTCAGAAGATATTAGAGGAAAATGAATGCAAATCTGTGTTCAGAAGCCATCTGGACGTGGCGAGAGGCAGTCAGCTGCTCCACACACAGGCGAGGAGCCTGAATCCGTCTCGGCTCATTCTCCGGGATCATCTGCATGGTGGGCTTACAGCGTGGAAAATGCGCTCGCCATCACTAGGAGAATATTACAATCACACGTTCCAAATAAAATTATGTTGTTTGTTGATCTCCCATTTGATAACACTGCACGTTTACGGATGAAGAATCTGATATGTATTATTGATATATTATTTATATAAATCAATTGGTCTTAATCAACTTGCCACATAGGCTACAACTATTTTCTACATCGAAAAAAGTTAATTGTAGCATATATGGGCTTACCACATTGAACGTCAGTGAAAACAAGATTCCTGGAAGTGCATCAGTTGTTTGCTCCAAGCATCTTCATCATGGCCTATATTTTTGATCATAATGAAATTATCATTTTTTTTATTATTATTAGATTACCAAAAGCTAACATGGTGATGAAGCTGAATTTCTTCAGATCATTGGCGCGTGGCTCTTTTGTGCCTTGTGACTAAGACCTCCGGTCTCGAAGGAACGAGTCTCCACAGTATTGATGGTGACGTCTTCTTTTTTGTACGAATATACCGGGCCAGGCCCTCATGATCTCCGTAAATTTGCATGTAAATGGCGACATCAGCCGATGCGCATGCCACAGGCCAGAGGGCCTCCCAGATGTCAAGGCAAAGTCAGTCAGACGCCCGCTGTCCAGCTGTCCTGAAGACTATGGACTTTAGAACAACTATCATAATCACATTCATTGATTAGCCATCATGTTTTAACTTTATTGATTCACGGATAAGCCACTTTTGTGGCTTATTATTAAAAAAAAAAAATAGGCCTAATGCACATTTACAAAAGGCATGCACTATTTTGTGATCAAAAAGCCTAGTGTCAAATATAGTAAACGACCCACATATGAATTTGATTCGAAAGATACATATTGTTTAACCAAGATAGGCTATGCATAATACACATTTATTTTTACTCAAAATGTGTGTCTTTATGAACTGGTTTCTGAATGTGAAATAGATAATTCGTTTCAGAGTTGCAAGGAGTTCACACATCGGCCTGTTCGTTATTGCTGTATTGGCTAAATAGGTCATACGAATCAATCTCTTTGTAGAAATGTCACTTGTAACATAATTATTTGCCTTAGATTGTGTAGACTTCATGTAGCCTGTAGACCATCTGTTTAAAAGTCAATCTGATATGTCACAAATGAGTAATATTGGCAGATATCATAATAAAAACATAAGTACAATATTATGAAAGACAAGGAAAAATGTACTCATGAAAAAATGCACTGAATGGCATAACGAAAAACGCATTGGGTCTACATCTAGGCATACATTTCAGACATTTGAAAACCACATTCTGAGCCGTTTCCCCAAATGTTTTAAATCATTAGTTTAGCATAACAACAACAAGTATTGGCTATGCAGCATTTTGCAGAGACATTAGAAGAACATACACTGAGTGTACAACAAATTAAGAACATCTTCCTAATATTGAGTTGCACCTCCTTTTGCCCTCAGAACAGCCTCCATTCGTCGGGCCATGGACTCTACAAGGTGTCGAAAGCGTTCCACAGGGATGCTGGCCCATGTTGACTCCAATGCTTCGCACAGTTTTCTCAAGTTTGCTGGATGTCCTTTGGGTGCTGTACTATTGTTGATACATTCGGGAAACTGTTGAGCGTGAAAAACCCAGCAGCGTTGCAGTTCTTGACACACTCAAACCAGTGCGCCTGACACCTCCAAATCAAATCAAATCAAATCTTACTACCATACCCCGTTTAAAGGCACTTCAATCTTTTGTCTTGCTCATTGGCCTTCTGAATGGCACACACAATCAATGTCTCAATTGTCCCAAGGCTTAAAAAAACGTATTTAATCTGTTTCCTCTGCTTCATATACACGGAATGAAGTGGATTTAACAAGGGACATCAATAAAGGATCATAGCTTTCACCTGGTCAGTCTATGTCATGTTCCTAATGTTTTGTACACTCTGTGTATCTGAAGTCACATGTGGAGACGCAAAAGGAGTTGATAGACAGCGCCCCTCGTTGGTTAAAACAGAGATATTCTGTCGATCGGGGGCATCTGTTCTCCTCAGTGATGAAATTAATCGAATATTCATTTTTCACGCCAACAGAATGAGAAGAGTTTGAACCAATGGTCCCGGGCAATTGTATGCAAAAGAAGATAGATTCGATTACATTATTTGTAGGCCTAATAGTCTTTCTTTGAGTAGCCTACAAACTATTGCCCGTACTTGTTTACTACTGAAAATGGAGGCATCTATAAGGGGAGTTTATTTCAACACCCCAAAATAATTGACATTTTTATTTTACCACGCGAAAACATGGGCTTTATTCATGAGCGTAAAATGTGCACTGCGAGTTTGATTGAATCTAACATCTGAGCAATTTATTGAGACAATTTAAGTGTAAAATGAATTATTATGATTATTATTATTGTTATTATTATTATTATATAGCATTTTACAGTGATACGGCGAGTTCACATTTTCGTCACCAACTTGAGTGAGAGTTGTCTTGTTAATTGTATGCAAGTGTGAGTTCTGTCAAGGGCATTGGCCGCGCGCACAATTTGCATTTCCATTCTGCTGGAAATGATGAGAGTTGCTGCGCGGTTAGAGCCTCGCGGCGCAGTCTGCAGGCAATTCACATTTTAAAACGGCGAGATAAATTAAATAAGAAACCGAGACCACTTCAGGGCTATTAACATCTAAAATATCCACTGGAAATTGAGGCCAAAAAAACAGCATGACCATTCCCCATGTACACCTTTCTAAAATCCCTTGTAAAATTCTCATCACTAGAAGTATATGCCTAGGCCCTACATCTGAAATTGTCACACAACAAAGTTGTCCTTTCAGTTATTTCGATTTATTTATAAAGAGTAATGATTATGATATAGGTACTAGCCTACTTCAAGTCTGTTTTTAATCATCTGCAATAAACAATGAAAAACTCAGACTTAACCATTTTACATGGCAATAGTATCTGCCATTGCCAATCGAGAACATGGAAATAAATGCATGCCAGCAAATAATTTACAGTCCTCACGCCAAAGAGATGCTGCCATGTATTGATAGTTTTCCCTCTTTGAATTTAGATCTTTGTTTCGCTCATTGAGCCACTTGATTGACTAGCTGTTATACGGTGATATTGCCCCACCTACAGGAGTCTGCGAAATTGTCAAGGATTTTAGGAAGAATTGAGAGTTTTCAGGGAAGATTCATAAGGCACTCTATGAACGCTCATAATAGGAGTCTATTCGGGTACTCTTTATCACCAGGCTAGGGCCTCCTTTCCTAGTTAAGATGTAACTTAAACATTACAATGATTGTACTAGTTGCATCGTTATTAACGAGCCAACTTTTTATGTGTTTCCCAAACGTTCGCTATGTGCGTTGTTAGACCATGTACCAATACTGATAGGATCGAAAGAAAAGCAACGCTGCTCTCGGATCAGCCTCTCTACCCAAATCTTACCTTAACATCATAATTATTTCAAAATACTGACGATGGATCAGCTCCTAGAGAGATATTACCACATATGACTGGAAATATTCAGGCGGCTTATTATAACGATTACCCAATGAATGCACTAAATCACCGATTTGGCACGTCATTGAGCACGTTAGGCTACACATCATTAAGTATATTGAGACAAATTACAGACAGTAGCCTACAAGAAGCAAAATATAACTCAATTGATTGAACATGAGATGTATTTCAATATGATTGAAATTGGCCAATAGCCTAGGCCTGCTGTTTATATTTTAATGCAGTCATCTCGGTTTTTATTTTTACAAGTCGCTTGTTTGTTTTAATTGCAAAGACATCGACAACTTTGTATATTTGTAGTCAACTTTGTTCTGAAGTTATCAGCAGTCACATAGAGATGGATAAACAATGTTTCTGTGTATAAAGTGACGCGGGAGGGTAAGAAGCATCTAACAACGCCCTTAGCTGTTCTACAAGTGGCATGAGGCAGGCGTTGGGAGCGTTTTCAAGTGCAACGTTAAATTCAAGGGTTTTGGGAAACAGCTCGGAGATTTAAAGATGCTCCTATGAAGGTTTTAACGATTAATTTAGCCTTAAGATGCTTTTGGGGAACCATACCATATAGACTAGACTTAACATAGTAGCGTAAAGTAAATCTGGGACACTAAAATTAGTATGATATGTCACAGAAGGTTACTTAATTAAGGCAAAACATTTTTGGGGTGGGTGGGTGTATCCCGCAAACATCTAGCAACACAAAGGTTGCTGTTCAAATCTCATTATGGACAACTTTAACATTTAAGCTAATTAACAGCTACTACATTGTAAGTACTTTGCAACTACTTAGCATGTTAGCTAACTCTAACCTTAACCCCTTTAACCTAACTCCTAACCTTAACGCTAACCCCTAGCCTAGCTAACGTTAGCCACCTAGATAACGTTAGCGTTTGCCATCTAGCTAACGCTAGCCGCAACACATTGGAATTCATAACATATCATATGCAAATTTGTAACATATTGTAACAACCTTGGAGTTTCTAACCGCGGATATCTGCCGCATGAGCATGTTTTTGCGGCACAGTCGCGATAGCGCGCTGGACGTCGGGCTAGAAGGTCGAGGGTTCGATACCTGCTCCCTGCCTGTTTCGTTACAATATTTTGTACGAATTGCAATTCGTAACATGTCATACGAAATGGATGATGGAATCCACAAATTAATACATACCATAGAAGCGTAACATATCATACTAATTGGAGTCTCCCGGATTGACATTCACTATGTTACCTCTACCCCTGAGTCCAGGATGCTCTACATGCTTGTTTGGGAAACAATTCAAAAGTTAGCACATAAATAAAGATGCAACTGGTACAATCACCGTAATGCTTAAGTTACATTGCAATTGGGAAACGAGACCCTGGATCACTCATAAATGTGCAAAGATTTTTAAGAGCAAAGTTACTAACTAAGGCTCTGGGAAACCGATCGGATGCTAAAGATGCATCTTAAAATGGTTCTAATGATGATCTTAACGCTACGATGGCGGTGGGAAACAAGGCCCAGGGTCGTGTCGATACTGATAAGAAGAAAGAAAAGCAGCGCTGCTCTCGGATCAGCTTTCTCCATTCAAATCTTACCTTAACATTATAATTATTCCACAATACTGACAATGAATCAGCAACTAGAGAGATATTACCACATATGGCTGCAAATGGGCTATTGAGTCGGCTTATTATACTTACCC
This sequence comes from Brachymystax lenok tsinlingensis, assembly GCA_030435695.1. NCBI lineage: Eukaryota > Metazoa > Chordata > Actinopteri > Salmoniformes > Salmonidae > Brachymystax > Brachymystax lenok. Next base: position 10,399,431 of record CM059805.1, read on the forward strand.
AATAATAATGCACAAACTCACAGATGGGGAACATCATCAGGTCAGTCAATCCGGAAAATTTCCAGAACTTTCTTCAAGGGTTGTCACAAAAACCATCAAGCGCTATGATGAAACTGGCTCTCATGAGGACCACCGGGGGCTCCCAGTGGTGCAGCGGTCTAAGGCACTGCATCTCTGGTGCTAGAGGTGTCACTACAGACCCTGGTTTGATTTCAGGCTGTATCACAACTGGACGTGATTGGGAGTCCCATAGGGTGGCGCACAATTGGCCAGCATCGTCCGGGTTAGGGTTTGACCAGGGTAGGCCGTCATTGTTAATAAGAATTTGTTCTTAACTAACTTGCCTGGTTAAATAAACATTTTAAAAAAGGACCGCCACAGGAAAGGAAGACCCAGAGTTACCTCTACTGCAGAGGATAAGAGAGTTAGAGTTACCAGCCTCAGAAATTGCAGCCCAATAAATTCTTCACAGAGTTCAAGTAACACACACATCTCTACATCAACTGTTCAGAGAAGACTGTGGGAATCAGGCCTTCGTGGTCGAATTGCTGCAAAGAAACCCCTACTAAAGGACACCAATAAGAATAATAGACATACTTGGGCCAAGAAACACGAGCAATGGACATTCGACCGGTGGAAATCTGTCCTTTGGTCTGATGAGTCCAAATTTGAGATTTTGGGTTCCAACCGCTGTGTCTTTGTGAGATTCAGAGTAGGTAAACGGATGATCTCTGCATGTGTGGTTCCCACTGTGAAGCATGGAGGAGGTGTGATAGTGTGGGGGTGCTTTGCTGGTGACACTTTCAGTTATTTATTTAGAATTCAAGGCACACTTAACCAGCATGGTACCACAGCATTCTGCAGCGATAAGTCATCCCATCTGGTTTGCGCTTAGAGGGACTATCATTTGTTTTTCAACAGGACAATGACCCAACACACCTCCAGGCTGTGTAAGGGCAATTTGACCAAGAAGGAGTGTGATGGAGTGCTGCATCAGATGACCTGGCATCCACAAGAGCTCAGCATATTTAGGAACTCCTTCAAGACTGTTGGCAAAGCATTCTAGGTGAAGCTGGTTGAGAGAATGACAGTTGGTTAGTACATTATTCCATACGTGTTATTTCATAGTTTTGATGTCTTCACTATTATTCTACAATGTAAAAAATAGTAAAAAATTAAGAAAAACCCTGGAATGAGTAGGTGTGTCCAAACTTTTGACTGGTACCGTATATATTTGTTATTTTTTTTATGCCTGTTTTGCATGGTACTTTGGCATTAATACATGTCACATACCAGTTTGCAAACAATGTAAAAAAAAATGTATTGAGTTAATAAAGCTGCATACAAACATGGTCTCTGTTTTGCTTTGTTGAGTAAGTCAGCTCCTAAATGTAGGTGTTCAGGATAGCTCAGTTCTATCTGAGGTGGAGGGGCAGCCAGCGGAAAATACAGAGCATAGGGTTTGGTAATCTTCTCTAGTTGCGCTGTGATTGGCTCAGTGTTCTGTCACTTATGGGGACACTATATTACTGCAAAATCTAGAGGGAAAGCTAGAAAGTTCAAACCCCCTTGGGTGCTTTACATTAGAAGTGTCCATCCAAGAAGGATCAAGGTCATTGGCCACAGATAAAATGACGTCATGTTATATCTACAGCTTTGATTGGACTAACCATGTCAACATCATACTTTCAAAAGCAGTCATCATAAATCAAGTCCACAATCTACTGGCAAATCCTTTTCAATCCATGTCATAGAAAGATAAATGATAGATAAAACTTACAGTATCTGTGCTCATCTACCATTGGACAGAAACATTACACAACAAGTTGGAAATTGCAAATTCAATAATGAGTGGTTTGGAAGGAATCAGTGGCTAACTGCAAGCGTTGAAAAGCAATCACTATAGCAGGCTTCCCCCGCCTGCTATTCGGTGGAGAGTGTGTGTGGTCCAAGGGCTTAAAGGTCTCTTTTCCAAGCTTAAAAGGATAAACATTCCATGGGCCAGAAAAGGTTGAATACATTGGCCATGCTGTCAATCCAGCATGACTTCAGACGCGTTCAAAACAATTGGAAACTCGGAACTGGGTAATCTCAGATGTCAGTGAGTTCAAGGCAACTGGGAACTCGGAATAAACTAGCTCCGACTAGGAAAATATGTTTTGAAAGATCATCCAACTCTAAATTCCAAGTCGGGAATTAGGACCTCTTTCTAGAGCTCCGACCTGAAGATCACTGACGTCATGATTCAATGTTGTTTATTCAGAGTTCCCAGTTGTCTTGAAAGCACCATAAATCTAGAGAATGGTAGACATTGATGATAAAGTTTCATGACAAAATTTGCCCACAAGAAGGAATGCCAGGCCACCTTCCTGTTCAAGTGAGCACAGCACAAAGTTGAGTTAAAAATGTTATTGTATGCTGCTCCATAAATTATGTAATAGGCCAGGGAGTTATGCATACTGTAGCTAAGAAAGTAATGCTAAGTGTATGTTGTGTAGTAAGCTGTTAGTAGCCCATGTGCCTCACTCTAATAATTTGGTCCCTTTCCCCCACATAACTTAGCCTACTGTTCTGACTTTGTGGTGCACATGTAGCCTATAGCCTGTTTTAGAGAAATGTCATCATCAAATTTTGTAAGAGCTTTCATTTTCTGCTTCAATGCCCCCTTTATTTATCCTACAGTTCTGACTTGGTGTACATGGAGAATACTGTAAGAACGGCCCATGTTCTGAATTCTAGCACTGTACATTTCAAAAGTGCTGAACAAATAGTTATATTGACTACGTCTGTCTTAGCTCGCTCATTAATGTCTTAAACGAAATTACGGATTGCCTCTTATTAGCTCATCGTTCACTTATGCCATAGTTTGTACATCTCAATTGTACGCAGAAACCACATTTGTCACTCGTTTCAGGAAACTAGGCATATGTCATACGTAACTACTTCACAGGAGACCCATTTGAACATAAACTTTTGTATTTTTATTAAAAAAAATTGGCAGAAATGCCTTTCATTTGACTTAATAACAAACTTGCATGCCATCTGTAAATACAAATAAAATGGTTAAATTACGGGCCTAGTTGGTTTAGCCACGGAAAAAGTCAGGAACCTTCCCGCTTGCCATGATTGGCTGATATAATGGTGGGCTGGACATGTAGAGAGACGAGTTCCGATCGGTCTGCCATGTAGCGCGCTTCTTCCCATAACATGAGCTTTCTAATGCGGCTTCTTTGAAAGATATCACATAGTAGAACTGCAAAAGTGTTGCTCGCCACTTTCTGGAGGACCGAGTTTTGAAATCTGTGGAATTAGAGTATGATAGCTAAGGAGATGGTGTTTGATTGCAAATATGCAGAGAGAGTCGGAAAGAGAACACAGAAGCCTGTTGTTGTATAAAACACCCGTCTCCGGATTACATCTTCAAACTAAGGGCAACCATGGCATCTGTGACAGAGGGGGAGAAGCATCCATCCATGTATATGGGTAAGATAGTCTAGCTAGCTAAATGTTCAGATATTGCACATTTCTAATTTTGTCAGGAAGTCACTTTCATTTCAAGTTAAAGCTAGCTAGCTAACGTTACCTGGCTAGCTCGCTAGCTAACGTTACGTGCATGATCTGTGTAGTAATATTAATAGCAAGCTAGCTAACATTGAACGTGGTTGGTTAGTTACCTGCAGATTCATGCAGGGTAGTAATGTTATGAGTTTGTTTAGCTAGCTAGCTACATGTCTAAACAAGAGACTCCACTATGCAAGTAACCATTTCAATAGAATGTTCAAGATGTCACAGCGACAACTGTTGATAGACGTAGCCTGGTAAATTCGCTCTGGCTATCTACTCCGATTTCATCTGAGTGTGCCAGAGCGCAGAATAACTGACACATTTATGAACGCTCAACACAGTTAGCAGCACAGTTACAGTCACCAACGCTCAGGATAACATAAAAACAGCCTAGCCAGCTCTGCTAGGGTGAGTAAAACGGTCAGGGTGACCTGTTCTCTCATTTGTGTCTGGAAGTAGCTAGCAAGCTAGCCAATGTTAGCCAGTTAGCTTGGGTGCTTGACTGCTGTTGTTAGGTCAGAACGCTTGGATCAACCCTACACCTCGGCCAGAGCGTCCAGTGTGCGTTTTGAATGTTCCACGAGGGAAACGCTCTGAATTTCCGAACAGACAATCTGACAACGCCCTGAGTTTTACAAACGCCCAGAGTGCACTCCAGATTGAATTTACGTTGTGACCCATAGTACTATAAACCAGCCTTTAGTCTTGAAATCTTTAGTTGTTTAGTACATGGCCTCACGTGAATCCTTGAAGAGATTTGTGGGACCAAGGCTTAAGACGGTGTGAACGATGCTGAATGGGTGTAGACAAAGAATAGCTAACAGTTAGAGTTGTTTACAATGTATCTTGGTGAGCATAAGGGAGAAATGTAACATTGTTTAGAAAAGAGATGCGTGCCAATTAAGGTAACAACAGCTAAATTCTTTATGATGTCAGCAATCCCAGAATGCCATTCATTATTAACGCAAATAAACAAAGTCAAATTCAAAGATGCCCACTGCCTGAAAAAAATTAGTTTGGCCACTTTTCAGCATATTACAAATCTTCTATATACTTGTTACAGTGTATACAAGAACCGGAGCACATGACTTGACAAGTTGTTTACAGTTTTTGACAAATCACAAAGCAAAATAAATGTTATCACCCCACAGATCATCACCCCAAATACAAGCCTACTGCCTAGCCTAACCATAGCGTGAACGCTAAACAGGGTTGCCAGATTTAGACAAAGTTCATGGGGGGTAGAAATGGGGAAGGTATTGTGGGGGGATATGATGCAGTAAATATTACTATGATGGGGGATTTATCAATAAATATGGGGCAAACACAGGAGTAGTTTATGAGTTAAAAAAAACAAATCCCTGGAAAGGGGGGTCTGAACTGGCAATCCTGAGTAACAATAGTCAAGTGAACCATTGTTAGGTTTTGCGTAGGTTCAACTGAGATAGGAACGATAGTAAACCTGAACTTGGTTAAAATAATTGTTTAATACAAAAGTTAATGAATGGCAAATACAATTTCCGTATATACGGGTTCACTGTAACATCTCGCAGGACGAAACAAAGAACTGCCTTTCTGCTGATAACATGGGTATATGTTCTGACAGAGTTAGTTCCTGCTTCGTGAGCCGGCCTATCAGAACAGTGCCTGGGCGTGGTTTAGACTTGCCGGGCCAATCATTGTCACATGGGCTGGTCCCCCTCTTGGCGCTCTGTTTGATTTATCTTCCTTCTTGGCATGTCAGTACTTTTGCACTAGCCAGGGTCCTGTCGTAAATACCTCACACCCCCCACTTAACCACAAGTCAGCAACTTTCTCAAGATGTCCGCACAGGGGTCACACATACACAAGTCCCTACTGACTAACCCCCAATATGATTATTAGCAATTGTCAATACTATTATGGTATAAAAATGTCAGAACCCCACACCATCCCTTCACATCGTTTTGTTATAACATCTTTGGTCTGACAGACATTTACGTGACAACCAGAATGCATTGTATGATGTCAACAAACATGGCACCACACATAGCTGGCATTTAGCTTAGCATTAGCTCATAATAATCAATAAAACATTCCAAAAACTATTTTACACACATCATATGTGTCAACTACAATCTATACAAGAATGAGAAAGCATGATTTGCCACCAGTACTTGAAAACGTGAATAAAACAGTAAATACATTATACTCCATACATACATATGGTGTGCTACAGTAGAAACGACAACACAATATACAGAAACTATAATGATAACATAATAAGGTATTTACTTTGATTGGAAGGCACACATGTCCAAAGTTATTATTAGTAAGGAAAACAACAATGAAGGCAATGCGGGCGCCAGCCGTAAAATGTGCTAGGGGAAAAAGGTTTGTGCAAGTTCTGTTCTGACTGGAGATGCACAAGTTTGCATACTTGATCTGGGGAAACACTGGGGAAGTGCTTTAGGCTCTCGTCGAAGAGAGAAGTTTGACCAGCTCAGTAAAGCAGTAAAGCCTCAAACATAAATTGTGACCGACTGGCTCGATTAGGGCTTATGTAGCAAAATTTGAAATTGCGTTTTTTTCATTGGATAAAAGTAGAGACTCAGAGCTAGAAAATCGTATATCATACATTACAGTTGAAGAACTGAATACAAGCCAGTTTTTTATTGGATCATCCATGCTCAGACTTATTGTCCAACCTTTTTCCTTTCCCTTGCTTTTGGAAGTGGTGCAAATTGTATAATGCTTCTCTTTGTTCTACAGAGTCAAGACACATGAATAGCAGTCCTGAGCGCACATACAAAAACACACTGACAAACTGATCATCTTAAAAAAGCAACGCGCTGGTGCTCACTTGGCCTACTTTCGATGGCAGCAGCAGTAGTAGAAGAGGGATATGAGAAGAGGAGGAATAGCATTTAGGAGAGCATGCTCTACACTGCCCTACCAATAAAAAGAGCAGTAACTGCACATTTGGTGAAAAATGAGTTAATGACATTTTTGATACATTAGATACATGCTTTATCATGTGGACAAATATCCTGCCTCCATTGTGTTGTGTTATGGAGAAAATGGGAGGTCATGTTTGCAGTGACTGAAAAAAGCAGTAACTGCCATCCCTCACGTCAGTTACTGCCTTTTACCTTGGTTTCACCCAGCTTTGGGCTGCAATGTTTATGGTTAACCTTAGTATTATTTAGGTTTAGGGTTAGGGTTACAATTAGGGTTAGAATTAAGTTTAGGGTTAGGAGTTAGGGTTAGTTATAGTTTAGAATGAGTGAAGTGAGTGAATGTTGGACATGTTCGCTCAATTAGAGTCACAGTTGTGACAGTGGTATGGTAGTTCTGGTAGTACAGGCTTGGTGGGCCAATAATTTCCATTCCCAGTATTGTATCCAGACCTCCTTAGGCTTGTTACAACTAACTCAGACCCTTGGAACCATTAGCTAGCTTCAATTTTAGCTACATATTACAACTTTAGCATTGCTAACTTACATCAAATACACTGTATCTGCACAGGTTATGAACCTGATATAATTTTGGTGAGTCTAACTACAAAGCAGGTGATGCCATGACAAAAACTAATTTGATCAAAAAAAAGAACTTTCTCACCTCGAAATCGAATTTTTGTCAATAAAATCTGCAGACTATCACAAGGTCTTGCTTCTTCGCATGAGGGTTGATGACTAAACTGAGCATGTGCACATTGAGTCAGATGATTCTAGCTTGTTCCTGATTGGAGATATAGAGTACCACAGTATGAGTCATTCATAATACTCATAAAACCTAGCGGTCAAACAAGGAAATGGTTCCAATTGTTTTTCCACCGTTTATTTTTCCAATAGGGGATTTTAGAAACACTTAAAATTAGGGCTGTGTTTCGCATAGGCTTACCCTGGCGTGATGTTTTGATAACCGTGTAGATCTCTCTAGGACAAGGTGAATTGTGATCAATATATTCACCTGCACTCTAATGTTCTACTTGTCCTCTTGCTCAGTTGGGTTTGATTACACTCCTCTTTGTATTCTGGTTAGAGCCAGTATTACACAGCATTGTACGAGATCTTCAGTTTCTTGGAAATTTCTCGCATGGAATAGCCTTAATTTCTCAGAACAAGAATAGACTGACGAGTTTCAGAAGAAAGTTTTTTGTTTCTGGCCATTTTGAGCCTGTAATCAAACCCACAAATGCTGATGCTCCAGATACTCAGTCTAAAGAAGGCCTGTTTTATTGATTCTTTAATCAGAACAACAGGTTTCAGCAATGCTAATGTAAAAGTATAGCTTCCTTCCCTCTTCTCACCCCTACCTGGGCTTGAACCAGGGACCCTCTGCACACATCAACAACAGCCACCCTTGAAGCATCGTTACCCATCGCTCCACAAAAGCCAGAGCAAGGGGTACAACTACTTCAAGGTTTCAGAGCGAGTGATGTCACCGACTGAAATGCTGTTAGCTAACTAGCCATTTCACACCAGCTACACTAACATAATTGCAAAAGGGTTTTCTAATGATCAATTAGCCTTTTAAAATTATAAACTTGGATTAGCTAACACAACATGCCATTGGAACACAGGAGTGATGGTTGCTGATAATGGGTCTCTGTACGCCTATGTAGATATTCCATTAAAAATCAGCTGTTTCCAGCTACAATAGTCATTTACAACATTAACAATGTCTACACTGTATTTATGATCAATTTGATGTTATTTTAAAGGACAAAAAATGTGCTTTTCTTTCAAAACAAGGACATTTCTAAGTGACCCCAAACTTTTGAACGGTAGTGTATATATATATAAATATCCATCGATTCTTGAAGAATATAACTTAGAAATGCCTCATGAGCTTAGTTCAACTGTTACACTCCATGTTAATATAAGTTTGTTTTTCTCCAATGTTTGTAAAAATTGTAAATGTAAACAAACACTGTAAAGCCTCATAACATGGTTAAAACAATAATGTTGCTATCATGGATGGTCAGTCTTCGCATCCATAGCTCTGTCTATTCATCTGAGAGTGCTTACATTTCTCCAGGCCCATCCCTCAGCTTTTTACCAAAACAGAGGCGTGGCACCTGTTTGTTATCTGTGGATTTGCCCTTTAAACAGCTGCATATTATCAAGATATCAAAGTGTCACCAACAAAAAGTTTAACAATAGGCCTATAGCAAATGTAGCTTATGACATACATTTTTCACATGTAAATAGCACTTTTCAGTAGTGCTCAAAGCATGCAATTCCATAAGCGCAGCATTTATTTTTCAACTCAAATCAATGAGCCCAATCAATCCTCCATGACAACAAAATCATAGAAAACAGAGTATGGCTGGCTAATAAGTCCTTAGCTTTGGGGTTATGTTCAGGTAAAACAATTTGGCTAATCTATACCTCCATATTTCCAAGTCCGATTCATTTATTGGAAGGACTGAAATTCTGATAGATTGGTTTTTAATGTAAGGATATAATTTAATCATATTATTTTATGTAGTATAAAGTGATATAAAGCCTACATAACCAACTCATAAAGTAAAATTTAACATCCAGATATGGCCAGCTATGTAAACTTTAACATTGATTTATCCTGCAACAGATGTGGTTCAATTGGTAACATACATTTTTGCCTTCTTCTAATACCTCTTAAGGGGGAAAGTAATCTAAGAGTAACTGAATGTAATCAGATTATATTACTGAGTTTGGGAAATCCAAAAGTTACGTTACTGATTACAATTTTGGACAGGTAACCAGTAACTGTAGTGGATTACATTTAGAAAGTAACCTCCCCAACCCTGATTGTGGCCTGTGGAAGGTTGATCCACTCCTCTTTAATGGCTGTGCGAAAAGTTGCTGGATATTGGCGGGAACTGGAACATGTTGTCGTACACGTCGATCCAGAGCATCCCAAACATGCTCAATGGGTGACAAGTCTGGTGAGGTTGCAGGCCATGGAAGAACTGGGACATTTTCAGCTTCCAGAAATTGTGTACAGATCCTTCTGACATGGGGCCGTGCACTATCATGCTGAAACATGAGGTGATGGCGGCACGACAATGGGCCTCAGGATCTCGTCACAGTATCTCTGTGACTTCAAATTGCCATTGATAAAATGCAATTGTGTTCATTGTCCATAGCTTATTGTCCATAGTTTATGCCTGCCCATACCATAACCCCACTGCAACCATGGGGCACACTGTTCAGAACGCTCACCCACATCACACCATACACGTGGTCTGCGGTTATGAAGCCAGTTGGACGTACTTCCAAATTCTCTAAAAAGACGTTGGAGGCGGCTTATGGTAGATAAATGCACATTTAATCATCTGGCAACATCTCTGGTGGACCTTCCTGCAGTCAGCATGCCAGTTGCACGCTCCCTCAAACTTGAGACATCTGTGGCATTGCGTTGTGTGACAAAACTGAATTTTTTTTATGGCCTTTTATTGTCCCCAGCACAAGGAGCACCTGTGTAATGATCGTGCTGTTTAATCAGCTTGATATGCCACACCTGTCAGGTGGATGGATTATCTTGGCAAAGGAGAAATGCTCACTTAATGGGATGTAAACAAATGTGTGCACAAAATTTGAGAGAAATAAGCTTTTTGAGAGTTGTCACGTTCTTTGGAAGGAGCGGACCAAGATGCAGCGAGGGTTCCAGTATACATACTTTTATTACTTAGTGCAACTGGAAAAAACATTAAACAAATAAAGACCGTGGCACAACACACGCACGCACGCACGCACGCACACACACACACACACACACACACACACACACACACACACACACACACACACACACACACACACACACACACACACACACACACACACACACACACACACACACACACACACACACACACACACACACACACACACACACACACACACACACACACACACACACACACACACACACACCAAACACAAATAACCCACAAAACAGGTGGGAAAGGGAACCAACTTAAATCGGATTCCCAATTAGAGGCAACGACAACCAGCTGCCTCTAATTGGGAACCAACTCAAAACAAACATAGAGTTCCCTAGAATACTTAAGTCACGCCCTGACCCAACATACCATAGAGAAATCTAGAGACCTGTCTATGGCCAGGGCGTGACAAGAGTATGGACATTTTCGGGGATATTTTATTTCAGCGCATGAAACATGGGACCAACGCTTTACATGTTGCGTTTATATTTTTGTTCAGTATAACTTGACATCGGAACTGCAACATAGAGGCAAAGGGTGCATTATGTGGGTCCATTACTTAGTTTTCAAATACTTTGGATGTAAATGTTCAAAGTGTCTAATGATTGGTTTGAATCAGACAGTTTGACATATAGCTTTTTCTGCAGTCCACATCGATGAACAAGAAGGTGCAGGGACCACACTAATGCCTATACTAGGCTACAAACGGACATAACAGACCAATGAAATCTATTAAGATCAATGAAAATGTGCATCTCTTTCCATCAGAGCAGTAGGGTACTAGCCCCCCCAAGAACAATGTCTAATTGCTGACACAAGAAAATTGGTATGTGGATGAAGGTCATCCTTAGGCAAATAAACTATGAAGGGAAATAAATGGCTGCAGTTTACACTTGTTTAGTTATTTCATGAAATGCTGTTTTTAGAAAAGGGGCATTTTTTTTATATATTGGGGTAACTGGCCATGGGGTAACTGGCAAGTTACCTGGGTAGATTATGGCATAGGGTTTCACACAAGTGTGTTAAAATAAATTTCATCCATTTTATTTAGAAATTCTTTAGTAAGTAATACTTAAAAGCTAAGTTGAGTTGTCTTATTTTGTTCTTTCATTGTTGTTCCTTTTCCATACAATCCATTATGTACAATTGCACAAAACATTTTTGAATAATTCAAGATTTTAAAATCCCAGCAGTCTTTACAATTCTGTTCAGGAGCAAAAGGTTTTCAATAGTTGTTTTTAATTCATAAAAAAATATTAATTGGAATATAATTCTCGAATGGAAAATAACTAATGACATTAAACAACATTGGACTATAACATTTAATAACAACAACTTAACTATTTGAGTGTGACATTGATGTGGTAACTCTCTTATGCTCTGCTATTGCACGATTCAATTTTTTTCATACAGTGCATTCAGAAAGTATTCAGACCCCTTGACTTTTTCCACATTTTGTTATGTTACAGCCTTATTCTAAAATTGATTAAATTGTTTTTCCCCCCATAAATCTAAACACAATACCCCTTAATGACAAAGCAAAAACAGGTTTTTAGAATTTTAGGCAAATTTATAAAAAATAAAAAAACTGAAATATCACATTTACATAAGTATTCAGACCCTTTACTCAGTACTTTGTTGAAGCATCTTCGGGAGCGATTACAGCCTCGAGTCTTCTTTGGTATGACGCTATGAGCTTGGAACACCTGTATTTGGGGAGTTTCTCCCTTTCTTCTCATCAGATCCTCTCAATCTCTGTCAGTTTGGATGGGGAGTGTCGCTGCACAGCTACTTTCAGGTCTCTCCAGAGATGTTAGATCGGGTTCAAGTTCGGGCTCTAGCTGGGCCACTCAAGGACATCCAGAAACGTATCCCGAAGCCACCCCTGCGTTGTCTTGGCTATGATGCTGCCAGCACCATGCTTCACCGTTCTAATGGTGCCAGGTTTCCTCCAGACGTGACGCTTGGCATTCAGGCTAAAGAGTTCAATCTTGGTTTCATCAGACCAGAGAATCTTGCTTCTCATGGTCACGAATACTACAGGTGTAGGCCTTACAATGAAATGCTTACTTACAGATCCTAACCAACAGTGCAATTTTTAAGTAAAAAATAGGTATTATGTGAACAATAGATAAGTAAAGAAATAAAAAAACAACAGTTAAACAGACAGTGAATAATAACAGTAGCGAGGCTATATACAGGCACCGGTTAGTCGGGCTAATTGAGGTAGTATGTACATGTAGGTATGGTTAAAGTGACTATGCATTTATGATAAACAGAGAGTAGCAGTAGCGTAAAAGAGGGGTTGGCGGGTGGTGGGTGGCGCGACACAATGCAGATAGTCCGGGTAGCCAATGTGCGGGGGAACCGGTTAGTCGGGCTTATTGAGGTAGTATGTACATGAATGTATAGTTGAAGTGACTATGCATATATGATAAACAGATAGTAGCAGCATCATAAAAGAGAGGTTTGGGGGGACACACACACAATTCAAATAGTCCAGGTAGCCATTTAATTACCTGTTCAGGAGTCTTATGGCTTGGGGGTAAAAGCTGTTGAGAAGCCTTTTGGTCCTAGACTTGGCACTCCAGTACCGCTTGCCATACGGTAGTAGAGAGAACAGTCTATGCCCTACGACTGTCTTGGTGTGTTCGGACCATTCTAGTTTGTTGGTGATGTGGAGAAACTTGAAGCTCTCAATCTGCTCCACTACAGTCCTGTCGATCGGTTCTCCGGTCCTCTGTTTTCTGTAGTCCACAATCATCTCCTTAGTCTTGGTTACGTTGAGGGATAGGTTGTTATTCTGGCACCACCCGGCCAGGTCTCTGACCTCCCTATAGGCTGTCTCGTCGTTGTCAGTGATCAGGCCTACCACTGTTGTGTCGTCTGCAAACTTTATGATGGTGTTGGAGTCGTGCCTGGCCACGCAGTCGTGGGTGAACAGGGAGTACAGGAGGGGACTGAGCACGCACCCCTGAGGGGCTCCAGTGTTGAGGATCAGCGTGGCAGATGTGTTGCTACCTACCCTCACCACCTGGGGATGGCCCGTCCAGGATCCAGTTGCAGAGGGAGGTGTTTAGTCCCAAGATCCTTAGCTTAGTGATGAGCTTTGAGGGTACTATGGTGTTGAACGCTGAGCTGTGGTCAATGAATAGCATTCTCACGTAGGTGTTCCTTTTATCCAGGTGGGAAAGGGCAGTGTGGAGTGCAAAAGAGATTGCATCATCTGTGGATCTGTTTGGGCGGTATGCAAATTGGAGTGGGTCTGGGGTTTCTGGGATAATGGTGTTGATGTTAGCCATTACCAGCCTTTCCAAGCACTTCATGGCTACGGATGTGAGTGCTACGGGTCTGTAGTCATTTAGGCAGGTTGCCTTAGTGTTCTTGGGCACAGAGACTATGGTGGTCTTGAAACATGTTGGTATTACAGACACAATCAGGGACAAGTTGAAAATGTCAGTGAAGACACCAGTTGGTCAGCACATTTACCGGAGCACACGTCCTGGTAATCCCTCTGGCCCCGCGGCCTTGTGAATGTTGACCTGTTTAAAGGTTTTACTCACGTCGTCTACAGAGAGTGTGATCACACAGTCGCCCGGAACAGCTGATGCTCATGCATGCCTCAGTGTTGCTTGCCTCGAAGCGAGCATAGAAGTGATTTAGCTCATCTGGTAGGCTTGTGTCACTGGGCAGCTTGCGGCTGTGGTTCACTTTGTAGTCTGTAATAGTTTGCATGCCCTGCCACATAAGACGAGCATCGGAGCCAGTGTAGTAAGATTCAATCTTAGCCCTGTATTGGCACTTTGCCTGTTTGATGGTTCGTCAGAGGATTTCTTATAAGCTTCCGGGTTAGAGTCCCGCACCTTGAAAGCAGCAGCTCTACAATTTGGCTCAGTGAGAATGTTGCCTGTAATCCATGGCTTCTGGTTGGGGTATGTTTGTACAGTCACTGTGGGGACGACGTCCTCGATGCACTTATTGATGAAGCTGATGTGGTGACTGATGTGGTGTACTCAATGCAATCGGAAGAATCCTGGAACATGTTCCAGTCTGGGATAGCAAAACAGTCCTGTAGTTTAGCATCTACTTCATCTGACCACTTTTTTTATAGACTGAATCACTGGTGCTTCCTGCTTTAGTTTTTGCTTGTGAGCAGGAATCGGGAGGATAGAATTGTAGTCAGATTTACCAAATGGAGGGAGAGCTTTGTACACGTCTCTGTGTGTGGAGTACAGGTGATCTAGAATTTTTTCCCCTCTGGTTGCGCATTTAACATGTTAATAGAAATGAGGTATAACTGATTTAAGTTTCCTGTTTGTTTATTTAGTGCCAGCATCCGTCTGTGGTGGTAAATAAACAGCCACGAAAAGTATAGCTGAAAACTCTCTTGGCAAATAGTGTGGTCTACAGTTTATCATAAGATACTCTACTTCAGGCGAGCAAAATATAGAGACTTCCTTAGATTTCGTGCACCAGCTGTTGTTTACAAATATGCACAGACCGCCCCCAGTCTTACCCGAGTGTGCAGTTCTATCTAGCCGGTGCAGCGTATATCCTGCTAGCTGAATATCCATGTCATCATTCAGCCGTGATTCTGTGAAACATAAGATGTTACAGTTTTTGATGTCCCGTTGGTAGGATATTCATGATCGTACCTCGTCTAATTTATTGCCCAATGATTGTACGTTGGTGAGTAATATTGACGGTAACGGCAGCTTTCCCACTCGCCTACTGCGGATCCTCACGAGGCACCCCGCTCTGTGTCCTCTGTACCTGCGTCTCTTTCTCTAGCCAATAACGGGGATGTTGGCCTTGTCGGGTGTTCGCAGTATATCCTGTGCTTCCTGCTTGTTGAAGAAAAAAACGTTGTCTAATCCGATGTGAGTGATCGCTGTACTGATATCCAGAAGCTCTGTTTTGCCGTAAAATACGGTGGCAGAAACATTATGTACAAAATAAGTTACAAATAATGCAAAAAAAAAAACATAATAGCACAACTGCTGCCATTTTTTCCGGGGTGAGTTGCCCCCAACACACTCATCCAACATATTACTACTTCACAAAAAAATTATCTCAATTTATCTCTCTAAACAAGTGGATTATTTATCTTAAGGCTTTCCTACTCCTATATTTAAAAAATAATAATTATAGATCTAACTTCATTGGAATATATCTACTACTTTTTCAAAATGTCAAAGAATTTGATCAATTTACCACAAAATCGTTTTGTTGAAATATCTCCGAAAGTTGTGATGACACAGAGGACATTTTTTGTTGAGTAAGAGCTGTGGCAGCCATGAAAAGTGTTGGAGAAATAATTTGGTGACATCTTGTGGTCTTAATGTGAATTACAGGGGGGGGCTAGTTACCCCCTAGTACCTTATACTACAACATTTTTTAAATGTTGGCTGGATATTTCAACTCTGTATGGCAAGCGTGAATGTCTGACTGAAAACATGTATGAGGCTGTTTTGAGCCACAGCTCGTTCTAGCTAGGTTAACAATATAATCACATCATCACATCATTGTTTCTGCGAGACAGCGTGGTATCGAGAATCCTCACGACCAATTGAAGAATCTTGTAGTGTGTGACCCCCCCATCTGTGATTAATCGTTTAGTGTGCGCACCACTACGTTGACAAGACAAAAACTACGTATCTTTCTAAAACATGTAAAATTATTTCAGAATATTTGGCCAAGTTAGCGGGCTAACGCATTAATCCTGCTTTGTACCCCTCATGTCTGTCTGTTTTATCTCAAACCACGCGCACACGCACGCGCAATCACAGGTTGTTTTGGATTACTGTTTTTCTATTATAATATTCATAGTGTATGAAGTACTTCTCAGGCTGCTGTAGCTGTTTCATGTCACAATACAAAGAATGTGAATGCTGTATCTGGTGCTGTGGCATTACATCTTGGATTAAATGGACAGATCTATGTAACATGTTAGGAGAAACAAACGGTTTCATCACCGAGATCATAACATGTTGTCGTGAGTAGTCTTTTGTCCCGCACCATAGGAGAGTTCTGCTGCAAAAGGGAAGGATAAGAGCACAAGGCGCCACGGGTATAAGGTTCCCCTGAGCAACATGAAAGTTTCAACCTGCGGCACATGGGTGTAACTTTAACGGGATAATGTGGATCAAAGACTGACAAACAAAGTGGGTGGAAATGCTGGAGTAGTGTCTGTGTTCGAGTAAAGGACGTTCACCAGAGGGACAGCGTTTATGAAACGCAGACGGAGAAACTGTAATTAATTACTGAGATAGTGTGTTTGTGCTCCTGAAGCTACTGAATTCAATTAGCAACATTATTAACACTATAACATCTGTGACATATTTACATTGGTGTTATTTACATTATTTATTTAAGTAAACTGGTGGAAAATTAACAGTGCAATTTATTGTAGTTTATAGAAAATATTCAAATTTCTTAGCATCAGAAAAGCATGTAGCTACAGTATACTGCTAAACACCTCAGATTTATCAAAGCTGCATTTCTTCAATAAACAACAACTCAAAATAAGTTTGTTCCCTGAAATCCTGTCAGAAATGTGGTCTTTAAATCTGTGGCATACATGAACTCATAAGAGTGGACCAGTTCAATGTGGAAGTGTAACCTTTACACTGCAATTGAACTTACACATACACGTGTTATGAAAGGTCCCAGTGCCCCCCTGATCTTCTGACATTGATTTGAAGACTTGGTACTTTATTAGGTACTAAGCCCATTAAACGTGTCCTATACTGTGGCATGTTACGAGCCAATGCTTCATTGTCCAGCTTTATTGAGAGTCAGGGTACGCATAGTCTCCACCATTTCCCCAGAGTGAGGTCATGGCTGTAGGAAGAGAAGATCCAAGTGCAATTTAACCCCTCTCCCTTATCTGTTGTTATAACAGAAGGATTCCAATAGGCCAGGGAATGGCCTATTCAGGTGTTATTCATAAAAAAATAAAACAAAGATATATTTGTTTTATCTTCACTTCATATATATTAATTTTGATTGTGAAACAGAAAAGAGTTAACTATCCTGTTGAATAATTGTTAACACTAGAAACAAGTTTGCATTTTCCCTTTAAAAAAACATGTCTTGGAAGTAAGTGAGATTAAACCAAATGTATAGGTTTCTCAATTGCATGTGTGGAATCTGTTCATCTGAACATTTCATAGAAATAATGGGTTTGTAAAGATTAATTTAAAGTGTCTTGATTGGTCCTCCCTGTTTTTGCAAAGTTCCTCAATGAGTCAATACAACGTCAGGTACACAAGCAGTTGATGCTTAGAATACATACTGACTGGGTCAGTAGGTTGTTCACATTGTTTTAGACTGATCTTTCAAAATGGCCTGCATGCTATAGGAGGGCTACTATGGCTATAAGGACTATGAATAGAGCTCACCAACTTGTAGTCCTAAAACCCAGAAATAACTTACCTCTGGTTTGTTCAGCCATCTCTATGGGAAAAATGAATGGGGAAATAAACACAGAAAATAAGGTATGCAGTTAACACAGGTTTAGCAGATCTTCTATGTGATAATAGCAGTCAGCATGACCTTTATGAATTATGAAGCCTTAATGTGATATATTTTTTTTTATTACATAAATTCTTCAAAATTCCCCAAAATTGACGTTAGTTGATGAATATTATCGCATAGAACAAAACGTATAGGGTCTCTTAAGGCTGTGTTTATCACATACCTCATTTTCGGCGTTTATCCAAAACGGCATTCATTTTCCTCATAGGCTTTGTCCAATGAACCATGTCGGAATTTGTGCTTACCGAAAGATGCCATTACTATTTCTCTCTATAGTTAGTGACATAACGCCATCTAGTGGAATTCAATATACTAAAGGCAATGACATTCCTTTGTTTCTTATTGAAACTGTAGCATATGAATCTATCAGTGAGGTAAAGTACTTAAGAAAAAATACTTTAAAGTACTACTTAAGTAGAATTTTGGGGTATCTGTACTTTACTTTACTATTCAAATTTTTGAAAACTTTTACATCACTACATTCCTAAAGAAAATAATGTAATTTTTGCTCCATACATTTTACCTGACACCCAGAAGTACTCATTACATTTTGAATGCTTAGCAGGACAGGAAAAGTGTCAAATTCACACACTTTTAAGACAACACATGGTCATCCCTTCTGCCTCTGATCTGGGGGACTCACTAAACACAAATGCATCTTTTGAAAATTATGTCTAAGTGTTGGGAGTGTGCCCCTGGCTAATATTTTAAAAACCTGCTTTGCATAAGGAATTTGAACTTATTTATACTTTCACTTTTGATTATTAAGTATATTTTAGCAATTATGTTTACTTTTGAAACAAAATACTTTTAGGCTTTTCCTCAAGTAGTATTTTACTGGGTGACTTTTACTTTTACATGAGAAACTTTCTATTAAGGTATCTATACTTTTACTCAAGTATGAACATTGGGTACTTTTTCTACAACTGATAACTATACAGTACCATTATAGAGCTTTACAAATGCCTTGTGTGTGATTTAAGAAAGCAAAAGAAGAGTAAATAAAGTAGCCACAAGTGCAATTATACACCCTACACATAATCTATGTAGCACATGTGCAAATTTACTAATTGACCATGCTAGGTATTGTTATATAATAAAGAAACAAAAAAAATAGAATATTATCTTATGAGCTGTTATATAGACCCATAGGGCTCTTTAGTAGGTCTGCAGTGAGACAGTTTTGAAGGCCAATTTAACAAGCCAGACCAAGACCAAATCCTCAGGCCTCATATATCTCATCATTTCTCCTCTCTGCTTGCAAGAGAGTAGAAAAAACAACAACAGAGAAATAATGAGAAAAGCACAGAAGCCAAGCAAGACTCAGTACTGAATAATTGATTGTGTTTGTCTTTTCTGTTGTGTGTGAAGACCGAGGGTTGGGCAGAGCTCATGCCCCTGAGCTGACCAGATAGGTCCAGTGGATTGTGTCTGAGACTGACCAGGGGAGAGGGGGAGGGGTGAGTGGAATGGAGGAATGGGGCGACAGCGAATCCAGAAGGTTTAATTTACCTCTGTGATACTGTATTGTGTGTTATATATGTGAGTTTGAGTGTAGCTGCTCAAGTGACAAGAGGCTTCTTTACTTGGGCAAAACACACTGAATATCGTATACGGTAGCCTCCTCAAGTATGCTATTAGTCTCTCTCGACAGACATTCATACAATATCTAGCTTGAGATTTTGATGGCTCATGAAAATAGTATACCATAGGTAAAGGTGGCTTAACATGATGGTTAAAATATGCATGATACTGATATCACATGCTATTTTCTGATTGCACAATATTATAAACTGGGTGGTTCGAGCCCGGAATGCTGATTGGCCTACAGCTGGTGTATATCAGACCGTATACCACGGGTATGACAAAACATTTATTTTTACTGCTGCTCTAATTATGTTGGTAACCAGTTTATAATAGCAATAAGGCAGCTCAGGGGCTTGTGGTATATGGTCAATATAAGGGCTGTATCCAGGCACTCCGTGTTGCAGCGTGCATAAGAACAGTTGTGGTATGTTGGCCATATACCACACCCCCTCGTGCCTTATTGCTTAAAATGGAACACCTAAGTGGATCTTATCTTTATGTAGTCATATAATATGAAAAGATACCCACTGACGACTTTTATGAGTGAGACAAGGTTGTTGCTGAGGGGCCTAAGTAACACTACACAGTGTTCTAAGAGAGAAACGATGTCAATCACGGAGGTTGGCGGCACCATAATTAGTGAGGGCAGGCTTGTGGTAATGGCTGGAGCAGGATAGTATTAAATACATGTGTTTGATGACATTCCATTCACTCTGTTCCAGCCATTATTATGATCTGTCCTCCCCTCAGCAGCCTCCTGTGATGTCAGCATACCTTTATTGTGAGTGTGCCAGTAATGAGGCATATTTTTCTGGGGGAAATGGCAACTTCTCCTGAGGCACCATGTCTACTGAATGTGATCCTTGATAAAACAGGAGGCTCACCAATCAATCTCTCTATGTGGCCCACAGCCAGAGAAAGCCACTGCACCAAATGTTTGCCTTGCGTCATAGTGACAAGTTAACATACAGGCAGCAGAGTAACCATCCACAAGCAGCCTCTAGCTGTCTTATAATGAATTCCCAAAGGGATGGGGAACTATCGAAGTCAGTGGTGTTACTGGAGGCTCGGAATAAAGTCAACAGATCTCCTTTAACCCACTGTTCCCCGGGCGCCAATGACGTTGATGTCGATTAAGGCAGCCCCCCGCAGCTCTCTGATTCAGAAGGGTTGGGTTAAATGCGGAAGACACATTTCAGTTGAATGCATTCAGTTGTGCAACTGACTAGGTAACCCCTTTCCCTTTCCTTTCCCTTATACCTTACAGAGGTGAAGGAACCCCATTTGCACACACATGCCATGTACACACACACACACACACACACACACACAATAAAGGCTTTGGAAAAGGAACACATGAAAAATACAATGCACACTGATTAGGTACACCAATTCAATATAGCAATTATAGAAAAATCACAGTAAACATTATTTCTATTATGGTATGAAATTGGGGCTTTTCAGTTAAGTAACTTAACATTTGTGGAGATTTTTGACTGAATTTAAATTATAAGAACTTAGAATAATGTATCCAAATGTCCACTAGATGTCCCTCCATCTACCACAGTAGGCTATACAGTGCTTTCAGAAAGTATTTACACCCTTGACCTTGTCCACATTTTGTTGTGTTCCAGCCTGAATTTAAAATGGATTAAATTGAGATTTCGTGTCATTGGCCTACACACAATACCCCATGATGTCGAAGTGTAATTCTGTTTTTGTACAAATTAATAAAATATGAAAAGCTGAAATGTCTTGAATTGTTAAGTACTCAACCTCTGTTAAGGCAAGCCTAAATAGGTTCCGGAGTAAAAATGTGCTTAACAAGTCACATAATAAGTTGCATGGACTCTGTGCAATAATAGTGCTTAACATGATTTTTGAAAGACTACCTCATCTCTGTACAGAGGAGATTGGTGTCACCTTAATTGGGGAGAACAGGCTCATGGTAATAACTGGAGCGGGATCAGTGGAATGGTATCAAATACATTACACACATGGTTTCCAGATGTTTGATGTCATTCCATTTGCGCCGTTCCAGCCATCATTACGAGACAGCCTCCACTGTCTTTGTACCCCACACATGCAATTACAATATCTGTAAGGTCCCTCAGTCAAGTAGTGAATTTCAAACACAGATTCAACCACAAAGACCAGGGAGGTTTTCCAATGCTTCGCAAAGAAGGGTGCGTATTGATAGATGGGTAAAAAATAAAAAGCTAACATTGAATATCCTTTTGAGCATGCTGAACTTATTCTTTACACTTTTGATGGTGTATCAATACACCCAGTCACTACAAAGATACAGGCATCCTTCCTAACTCAGTTGCCGGAGAGGAAGGAAAAGGCTCAGAGATTTTTCACCAAGAGGCCAATGGTGACCAAATAACAGTTACGGATTTTAATGTCTGTGATAGGAGAAAACTGAGGATGGATCAACAACATTCTAGTTACTCCAGAATACTAACCTACATGACAGAGTGACAAGAAGGAAACCTGTACAGAATAAAAATATTCAAAAAAATGCATCCTGTTTGCAACAAGGCAATAAAGTAAAACTGCAAAAAATGTGAAAGAAATGAATTCCATTCATGTCCTGAATACAAAGCGTTATGTTTGGGGTAAATCCAACACTACACTGAGTACGACTCTTTATATTTTTAAGTATGGTGGTGGCTGCATCATGTTATGGGTATGCTTGTCATCGGCAAGGGAGTTGTTTAGGATAAAAATAAACAAAATAGAGCTAAGCACAGGCAACATCCCAGAGGAAAACCTGGTTCAGTCTGCTTTCCAACAGACACTGGGAGGAAACTTTACCTTTCAGCAGGACAATAACCTAAAACACAAGGCCAAATATATACTGGGAGTTGCTTACCAATACGACATTGAATGTTCCTGAGTAGCCTCATTACAGTTTTGACTTACATCAGCTTGAAAATCTATGACAAGACTTGAAAATGTCTAGCAATGATCAACAACCAACTTGACAGAGCTTGAATTATTTAAAATAATAATGTGCAAATATTGTACAGTGCAAAGCTCTTAGAGACTTACCGAGAATGACTCACAGCTGTAATAACTGCTAAAGGCGATTCTAACATGTATTGACTCAGGGGGTTGAATACTTACAGTACTAGTCAAAAGTTTGGACACACCTACTCATTCTAGGGTTTTTCTTATTTTTTTACTATTTTCTACATTGTAGAATAATAGTGAAGACATCAAAACTATGAATTAACACATATGGAATCATGTAGTAACCAAAAAAGTGTTAAACAAATCAACATATTTTTTATTATTCAAAGGGGGTACTGTACCCTTTACCTTGATGACAACTTTGCACACTCTTTATGTAATCAAGATATATTAGTGTTTATTTTTCATTCTTTTTTACATTTTTAAATGTTTAAATCAATTTTAATCCCAATTTGTAAGACAACATTTTGAAAAAGTCAAGGGATGTGAATACTTTCTGAAGGTCCTGTATCTCTTCAAAGTGTGACTCAAGTTACTAAAATGATCTGTTTTGGTAGGCTTAAAGTACACTATATATATATACAAAAGTATATGGACACCACTTCAAATTAGTGGATTTGGCTATGTCAGTCACACCCGTCGCTGACAGGTGTATAAAATCAAGCACACTGCCATGCAATCTCCATAGACAAACATTGGAAGTAGAATGGTGTTACAGAAGAGCTCAGTGACTTTCAACGTGGCCGCGCGCCTTTCCAACAAGTCAGTTCGTAAAATGTCTGCCCTGCTAGAGCTGCCCCGGTCAACTGTAAGTTCTGTTATTGTGAAGTGGAAATGTCTAGGAGAAACAACGGCACAGCCACGAAGTGGTATGCCACACAAGCTCACAGAACAGAACCATAGAGTGCTGAAGCAGGTAGCGCGTACATTTTTTTGTCCTAAGTTGCAACACTCACTACCGAGTTCCAAACTGCCTCTGGAAGCAACGTCAGCACAATAACTCTTAGTCGGGAGCTTCATGAAATGGGTTTCCATGGCCGAGCAGCCGCACACAAGCCTAAGATCACCAAGCGCAATGCCAAGCGTAGGCTGGAATGGTGTAAAGCTCGCCACCAATGGAATCTAGGGCAGTGGAAATGCGTTCTCTGGAGTGATGAATCAAGCTTCACCATCTGGCCGTCCGATGGACGAATCTGGGTTTGGCAGATGCCAGGAGCACAATTGCATAGTGCCAACTGTAAAGTTTGATGGGGGAGGAATAGTGGTTTGGGCTAGGCCTATTTGTTCCAGTGAAGGGAAATCTTAACACTACAGCATACAATTACATTTTAGATGAGATCGGTGCTTCGAACTTTGTGGAAACAGTTTGGGGAAGGCCCTTTCCAGTTTCAGCATGACAATACCCCCGTGCACAAAGCAAGGTCCAGTCAGAAATG